>OZ026515.1:48854120-50100057 GCA_964019695.1 Loripinus fragilis
TTCATTAGTGTTGAAATGTATCATGCTCTTAAATGCTACAATAATATTTCTTGACATTTAAAGCATGATAACAACAACATCTGAGAAATTGAATTGAAGAAAATACATTTGCCATTTGTCGCCAGTCGAGCGACAAATGGCAATCAAAAACACTGTTTCTAACGATTTTTGGTCTGCATTCGTCGATAGTATTAACGTTTTCAATTGCCGTCTATCCGGTGTAGGTTTAGTGATAATAAAATCATCAAATATTACGCTCAAAATGTACCGGGCCGCGTAGTACAGTCGGTAACGTGTCTGGCTACAGATGAGTGTCTGACTGCAGGCCCAGGGGTCGCGAGTTCGATCCCGGCCTGGTCCCATACTTCCGTGGAGATTGATCATGAAATAATTTCTACGGCCATTCTTCTCCTCCTCCCTTCCGCTGAATCATTCAAGAAGGGTTGTTGTCAGTTACAAGCGAAAGCCTGTGCACGAAGTACTGGTTAACCGCTTGTTCAAGCTTGCCCAGGAAAAAGTGTAGTTAGGTGAACTGGCCGTCCGCCATGACCATAGCTGTTGACTTGGGACGTAAAGCAACAACAACACATTAAAAAACGATAAAAAAAGAAAAACAAAATATTGGCATTACTGCAACTATACCTTTAACCACTCTTGCTGTTGCCCTCAGAACGGAGATCGCCTCGCGAGCATCTCAATTTCCAGAGGACCACAGATCTGTATGTGAGAGAAACAGGCTGCGACTGACAAGCAAGAACTGCGTGTTTTTGGCAAGTGTCACTTACACGATAACACTTATAGAAGATGTGGAGTTAAAACGGATAGAAGGGTCATACAGAATATGAGGACAGAAAATGCACAAATCATTTAATGTACACATGCGCGGATCCAGCAGGGGGGACATGGGGTCGCCCCGGGCATGGGAAATCACAACATTATAGGGTTTCTCAGCAATACTGGTCCGGATCCCCTTAAAAATCATAAAGCTACCAAGTCAGCATTCAATGTTCAGGTCTTCAGGCAGTACGGTTTCTTCGAAAATAGGTGTACGGCTGATTCGAAACGGGCTTAAAGTGTATGTTCTTGACTTTTAACATTTTACATGAATCAAAAATAAATATTTAATTATGTACTCATTTAATTTTCACAGATCATTTACTAGGTAAAAGAGTAGAATTTTATTTTTCAATAAGTTTCATTTGATTTTAATCTGTCTTTTTGTACCCAAAATGAAGAAAGTTGTTACAAAATATGTCGTTCGCTATAGTAATAACGAGTGCTGTAATGGTTAAAATTTAGAAATGAATATTAAAAATCGGCCAGGTATCAAAATATACTCATCAATGCACACACTGCTAAATAGAACACTAAAACATTGTTATTTTTTTACATTATCAAGGATAACTTTTCTTGTGTTGTGTGTAAGCAGATGGTAGTGCTTCCAGATTTCTTGTGTAAAGCTCATTGACCTGAAAATAGCCAGACCCCCATGAACAAGCAAAAGTAATTAGTTTCAGGCTAAATGAAGAGCATTTACAAACATTTAATGAGGGATTATTCCTGCCATACTGTTACCTTTATAATAAATGCATTTGAAGAAAAAACGTGCGAATGGTCACTTTAAATACTTGATTTTTGCTTATTGTTCCTCCGATTGTTTGTTTGGTCTTGATTTTGTTGTGCAGTACTTAGTGTCTTTTCTAGCTTTGCAATAATTTGGCCGAGGAAGAGAGAGCTGGTTGCTTTTCTTTATTTGTCTACATGCTGTCTTGTGGCTGCTAGTGTTATGTGGCTCTTCCTCACGGTGCCGTGGGTTGGTCTGCAGTGTGTGATTGTGGTATTTCCTGATCACAATCACTTACATTTCCCTACTGACCGTTTTAAGGCGGTGGTTCTGTGGTTGTTGATTCATTGTTTAATGTTTATCCAATCGTTTGTTGGTGTTCTGTGTTTGGTCATTATTTTGTTATGCATTACTTAGCGTCCTTTTTAGGTTTGCAATCATCTTGACGAGAGAGAGAGAGAGAGAGAGAGAGAGAGAGAGAGAGAGAGAGAGAGAGAGATGGTTGTCTATCTACTGTCTTGTGGCTGTGAGAGTTCTATGGCTCTTCTTCATGGTGCCGTGGATTGGTCGTGGTATTTACTGATCATAGTCACTTACCTTTTGGCTACTGACAGTGTTAAGGCGGTTGTTGTGCTGTTGTTGATTCATTGTTTAATGTTCCTCCCATTATTTGTGCTCTGTGGCTCTTCCTCGCTGTGCCGAGGGTTGATCTGCAGTATGTGATTGTGGTATTTCCCTGTTCAAACACATTCAGTTTTTATCAGCATTCTTATCAAACAGGAAGTTAATAAAAAAACAAGGCTAAATAACTGTAAACCTTTTAATCAGATTTAGGCAAATGCGTACTAGGAGTAGGGTCTAATATCAAATTAATATTGTATTAAATTGGTGGTATCGCGTTGTGAGGTGTTTTATAATTGTTTTCTGCTTAAGGACATGGCATCTGGTGATTTGAACAGTTGTCTGAACAATTTTTATGACAAGATAGCTAGTTCTTCAGTGGCTATGCATAGAAGTTTGTTTCAGTTAAGATCGATTGCTCACAAGATTATCAAAATGGTAGAAGAAAAAGATGCCAGGTTTCGTGGTTTACTCACCGATGTTGGAAGTCTTGACGCAGAGGTTTACACAATGCACGTAGACGAATGCGATATATTGTTGGTTTTGAAGATCGATGGAAACTGGATGGAGGACAATCGCTATCCCAACTACGCTAGGTTCAGAACTCCTGATAGAAGGTGGCGAGATTGTACCACTGACGAATGCCTTCTTCTACCGAGGAAAGTTGCCGATTTATTCTTCGGTTATGTTGACGAAATAGTAAAATCATGTAAGTTTGACAATATTGAAGTACGTGTTAGTGGTTTAGGAACAGTCGCCACAACGCTGACTGTTGATAGTTCAGATATGACAGAATGGATCCCCATAAATGTCGATATCGTTGTAGCGATCAAATGCCATGGTTGGCCAGATCAAGCCTGTGCTCCTTGGCTTCAAGCAGATTCGAACAGAGGTTGGCCTAAACACGATAAAGTAGGACAAATCAAAGAAGAGGGTTTCCAACTTGTTGCAAAGTCGCATGGTGGGGGTGAAGCGACAGAAACGCTGTGGCGACTGTCGTTCGCCACAGCTGAATCTTGTTTACTAAAAGGTATTGACAGCATAGATCGCAAGGATGTGCTGTGTCACAGAAAGCTTCTGGTCATTCTAAAATGTATTAGGAAACTAGCACTATCAGGATTGCCAGGAACTACTCCTATAATATCTTCTTACATGTTGAAAACATTGCTTTATCACCAGTGTTGTCTTTATCCAGAACCACAGGATTGGATGGAAGAAAAACTAGGAGAAAGGTTCTCTACTGCAATAGAAGCATTTTATGAGAGTATCAGACAGGAAGTTCTTCCACATTTCTTTGTTCCTGCGACAAACCTGTTTGAACACAGGGGTGTACGCTTCATGGAGAAACGATTCCAAGTGATTAAAGATGACCCATGCGGATTTTTAAAGAAATTAGAAAGTGTCACCAGGAAGACTGATTTCTATTATGGTTCTTTTGGCAGTCCTTTTGTTTAGAGACCTAAAAAGTGTATGCACCGCTCTTAACAGAATAAAAGACCCAATTCATTTGTTACCAATCGCAACTGCCTCGGCCAATTCCGTGAAATCAGACCACAGATGTACATCGAGGGTCTTCTTTGATAACGTGACGCTGACGTCGAAACCATACCAACATAATAACACGTTTGATTGCAGCAAAAGAAACATACAACATTCCACAATATACATTGTTATAAATGGAGTTTAGGCGTTTTCAATAAAATATCGCTAAAGCGATATTTTATTGAAAAAAACACATAAACTTCATCTATTCTGTTTCATACATAATACTACCCCTTACATATACCCGAGGCTTGATTCTTGAATTGGGCCAAGATTTTCCGATTGTATTTGTTACATGTATTAGGTAGGTGGTAAACTAAGTATAGGTTGGTTCTAATATGTGATGCTGTCCTTCTTGCGAATGCTGAAAAAATGATATGAAAAACATAGCTCGAGATAGAGAACTTGAATATTTTCTATACAGTACAATCATTTTTAACATTTGCTTTGGTTGCTCAATAGAACCGTCTTATTAAGACGGCTCTTTTCAGTAATCACAACATATGTTTTGGTTGAGAAATAAGAAATTTATTTTTCAGTTACAAATTCTAAACTAAAGATCTGTAAATTAGAGATAAAATAAAAAAGTTAATAATGCATTCTTTATGCGGCAGGTTTATGGTTGTTATTTAAGGCTGTTGTCTGTATGTGAAGCTGTCCTTTTTCGGAATAATGAATATTAATTTTGATATCAGGTCCGAGGTTATAAAGCTTTTTCCATGCCTAACTCTACTTTTCATGCATTACTCTCAGATATTGTATACACAGATTTAGATAAGCAAAAACTTTCCCATACAATCTGAACATATGGTTTGGGAGCTCAAAAGTTCATTATTACATCACCAGTAAATAACTCAAAATGACGTTCATCATAAAATTAATGACGTCACAAACATGCCAGTTTACTCGAGATTGAAACAGGATTATATAGACTTTTTTTTCCTGCAAGCAACTTCAGGAATGTTGCTTAAACTTGCATCTAAAATTTGGTGCCATTTGTCAAAAACTTACAAAGATATGACACTATATCCGCACATGTACCAAAACGTGCATAGCAATTTGCTTCAGAAAAACTTCAGTATACAGGTGTCCTTTCTATAAGTGTCTGTAACTCGAGAAATATAGTGAGTGTTTCTTTATATTTGGCGCCACTTTAATGGCGAAATATAGTTCTTTCCAGAAAGGTATAACATTTTGTCGTAGCATATATGTGAAGAAAGTTATGAAGCTACTTGCATTCATATTTGAACAGTCCTCGTACTATGGTGTTCTGTTTATACTTAGTGAACTGTGCAAATAAGTATTACTTAGTCAGATATTGACCACTGGCAGGTTAATTTAGCGTATTAGAATGTTCCTTTATTATCAGCCAGAAAAACGATTAATTAAATGTTAGACATTCACTTAAAAAATGATGCCCATCTTTAACTGCACCCGCTTATTTTAAGCTGAACTGCTTAAGATACATGGGAAAGCTATTTTGCTGTAATAAAATAAAACGGATATGAAAAATGCACAGGCTTAATATATGTAGATTTCCATATGGGTGTACGCCTTTAAGTGCAACGTAAACCCTGTATAGACCAACTCATATGTTCAAACCTTATATCCTGTCACAATTGTCACATGCATAATTTATTTGCTAGAAAATATTCAAACACTTTACCACGGAAGCAAACCTATACACCCTGATCAGACTGCTCCTGATCTGGGTGTATAGTGTTTGCAATATAGGCTAACCACAGGAGCTTGAAGTTCGATCTTTATATCACTTCTTCTATAGCTCATAATTTCATTACGTAGTAATAAAACCGAAAGCTCATAGTGCTATTACGTAGTAATGACTGGTCATTACTACGTATTGGCATTATGAGATTTCCGGTTTGAGGCTATAGAAGTGATATAAGGATCGAACTTCAAGCTACTGTGGGCTAACAAAGTACAGAAGCAGATGAAATACCTCTATCAACTATAATCAGACTGCTCCAAAAGCAACAGCCTGATCTGGGTGCATAGTGTCTGCAATATAGGCTAACAAAGTGCAGAAGCAGATGAGATGACAGACGGCAATTATCAAGTATGGCGGAAAGTGCTAAATGGCTCCGAATACAGACATAGTTATGCAAGTTATCGTTATTATGACTACCAAAGCCAAAAACAGCCAAAAGAAATAGAAATCCAGAGAATCACAGACGCTCTCCCACGTCACATCAGCAGCAAGTCTTTCCCTTATCTCGTCAGCGTCAAACGCGTGGTACCCGTCACCGCGTCTGCAGCATCGTCTGCAAGACAAGCGCCTAACAAATCGTGTCATTCCTTGGAGCCAGTTGGGTATCGGTTGCTCTGGTTCTCGGCTATGTAATCGCAGCTGGATAATCGTAACTATGACAATTAAAGTGCTCACAAGCGTCATCAAGAAAAGGTACGCTGCAAACATGGAAATTTTGTCCGACGTTTTCGGTAGCTCGGCACTGATAATCGTCATGAATACAGCAAACGCCAAGAAGACGGTTACAGCAAGGCCCGTTTTTTCACCAGAACTTGCAGGTAGCATAAACACGAAAACGTTGATCACCGCCAACATAATGACTGGTACCAGAATGTTCAGAAGATAAAATAATGGTTTCCGTTTCAGTTCAATGGTAAAAGTCACGCCCGAGGAAGAGGACGTGGTAAATTCAGCCGCAGCTGTGCTCAATATTGACCATTCTGCCGAGTCTTCAAACGAGGCTGTGTTTATTCCAGTTGTCCCTACTGTAACATCCACTAGATCCCGTGTGTTACTCCAGACAATAAACTTTAATTCGCATTTGGTTTTGTCAAATGGAAATAACGTCACATCAACTGTACATGCACTCTCGAACACCTGGTACGGCTGCCATGTAACTGTTCCGGTTTTATCTACTTTCACCAGTAGAAATGAGTTCCCCAACCCAGAAAGTGACTCAAAGCCGTTCTGAAGGGCAATGTCCGGCAGCCAGATATTCTTCTGACCAATGAGTATGCTATCAATGTTGACGTTGTGCCAGCGATTTTGTAGAATTTCGTCTTTCCAGCCTGCAAAAACATACGTGAGAATATTGAAGTATAAAGTGCCAGTACGCAATAAAATCACTTCCGGTTTAGTCGCCTTCGAATATTGGCACTTGCAGCTTTGTGGCATTTACTTGACAATAATAAATGATGCAAACTAGCATGGTAACGTATGATGTCGCAATTAAATGAAAACAAAGACCGGCAACGTTCACCTATTAACAACCGTTTCCGATTATCTCAGCTGACCTGAACCACATGGTCATATCTAAGGTGTCTCATCTATTAGATGCCCCATGTGAAATTTGATTCCAAATGTCCCAGTGGTTTTTGAGACAATTATCCTTAAGTATGTTGAAGGCGATCAAATATGAACAATTAGCTGAAAAGTCAAAGGTCAGCCTTGGCTTGAGGTGCGTATCTACACTCATAAAACACATTTATTAAGTATAATTACTTTGGCTTCAACAGTAATCGAAAAATCAACTGTTCAAGGACATTCTCATTTTAATGCATTTGGAACAAATTTGACCCTGTTACATTGTATCAAGTAGGTCAAGGTCAATCTAGGATCAAAATTGGGACCTCCATCCCCATTGCTACATACTAAGGCACTAGTTTATTGGTCCTTTGGTTCCAGAGAAGAAAATCTTCACGGGTTTGCCATATATAGGCGTGGCGGCCATCTTGGTTATGTGGCCAAAAACGGTTTATATAAACTTTTGGTCTCCTGTCATTAGGAGTCTCCAAATAAAATCTGAGTTTGATTTGCCTAGTAGTTCTGAGAAAAAATGTTTTAATATATTACTGGCAATCCAATATGAGCGACCCAGACTGAAAGCTAAACGGTCAACATTGACCTTGGTACTTGTCTATAGCCATTGTTTCATTATGTTAAACATATCTGGTAAGTAGTATGGCTTGGCTTTAAAAGCTTTAAAAAATAACTTCGTAAGATGTTTGCCATTTAAATGCGTTAGGAATCTTTAACTTGAAGTCAAGTATGCCAATGTCAACTTAAAATCGCCATTAAAACATTTGGTTTGGTATGCGCCACCTCCCTAGTATATGGTCATCGGTCTTCTCATGTGACCAGACCGATTTGAACAAACTTTTTTTTCACTCATCCTGAGGACTCCTTATTTGAGTTCAATTTGGCGGAGTGGTTTTAATAGAGATGTTTAAAAATGCTGGCGGACGGACAGCAGACGACGGACGGACACCGGAGCAATTGTTAATGCACTCTTGGATTCTTCCTTCTGATTTGATACAATAAATTTGAGATGGTCCATTGTATATATCGAGGGTTCACATGTTATCATTTCTAAAGAACATTGCATTTCTTTCTCTGAAGATCGTTTCTGTCTTAGCAAACATTGCAGACACTGATGAAATGCCGCATAATGCGGCATTTAATCTGGGTCTTCGCTGTTTTCAAAATACGCATTTAGAGTCACTAGCAGGCTATACTGTAAATTCGGAAATTTTAGCGAGAATTTTATTCTCGCGAATAGCTTTAATAGACATATTTGGGAAGTTAAAATTCGCGACTAGAGCATGATTTACATACATGTACATCAGTAAACGACAGAGTGATTTAGCCATTTCGCGAGGGTTTTATTTACACGAAACTTCGCACATGGAAGTTTCGCGAAAATAAAACCCTCGCGAAAATTTCCTAATTTACAGTATGTAAAGGGTTAAAGAAAGAGCTGTCGATATGTTTAAAATATAAACTTCTTAAAATACATGACAGGATTAGTTATTATTCTCGTTTCAAGCACAGGGAAATGCACAAAATATGAAATATCTGTGTAAAACGGCCACTCAAAAATAGACAAAACAGAGATCTTAATGACAAATGGTAGCTTAATGAAGGTAGAAAGTATTGCAGAATGCTCCCGGAGCATTCTGCCATACTTTTGACCTACATTAAGCGATAATTGGTCTTGAAAACCAATTTTGATCTTTTTGAGAGTGGATGTTTTACACAGGTTTAACTGTGTGTTATTATTTATACATTTTCCGAGATTGTGCAGCTTTAATCGCTGCGCCATTTGGTAAAAACTCACTGTTATGTAGATACGCCGTGGTTGTGAGCTTCTGCTCTGCGCTGTCGAAGCTGTTGATACCAATGACATACAGATCCATGGTCACGTGAACAGCGTTGGACTGGTCCGAGTAGACTGGTCGAACTCGCGTATCATAATTGTTGAAGGTGTTGGTAAGGTGAGTCTTCATATCACTAGCACTGACCGCCATTCCTACATGAAATCTGGAGGCTAAGCCAAGCACAAGAACACAAAGATGGTTATTCATAATTAATCTTTTTCAACATTTGATGAAACCGCAAAGTATTACAGTAATTTAATCAAATAAAACACAGAAAATGTACTTTACAACCATAAAAGGAATCATAACAAGTATATTAGAACTAAAAGGCGTGCTTATACGAAAACCAACTTTCAGACAATTTTTGAGACTTAATTAAAGAACAAGGGTATTGAATGAAATGTTAATGTCATGCGTGAACCATAAAGCCGCAGATCCACGCAGTCTGGGCAGCTCTCGCGGACAATAAAATGGTTTACTTTTCAAACTCAATAGAGAGTCGCTGTAGCCAAGCAGGCCTGTTTTGAGCTTTCTCGTGTTGATTTGAAAAACCAGATTTTTCAGTGGCGTTTCTTCATAACGGTGTGCTACTCCCTTTTTAAATTTGAACAAAAATGACTCGTTTGAGCAAAAAACGAAAACGGAGATTAATAGACAATAGATCAGGGAAAGAGTATAAGGTGTGATATACTATGAAGGATCTGTTGACAGCGTGGGCAGCCTGGGCAGATTATCATGTCTTTGCTGCAGGCTTTTGCTAGGTGGGCACATTTCTTAAGTGAGAGGTTATTCTACCCTTGCCATACTGAATATGTTATGTACTTCACTCCTCCCCTATTTGTATCCTGTTAGCCTGCAGCATTCCAGTTATACGCATGTAATTTCAATCAGAGTGGAAAACAGTGTAGATCCTGATCAGATGGCTTCGTCAAAAGCCAGTTCATCTGGGTATAAAGTGTTTTCAAAAAGGGGTAAATTCGGGTTCAGCAGAACAACAAGAGTTGAGTATTACGGTTACCCTCTACCGCTTTATTTTAATGGGCTTTCTTTTGTTTTAAACAAAAGCTATGAATTTGATATCTCAACTGTTTAATTTTGCTTTTGTACAAGTGATACTTTAAATCAAACGATATATTGCGTTGATTTAACGGCCCTTCATGATTATTTCAGATGGTGCTTCGCACTTGATGACCGTACGCTATCTATGTTACTACTGGACGGTCAGAATTTCACAGTGAGAAACATCTACGTACGAACATGAAATAACTTTGCACCTTAAAATAGCAAAATAGGGGAAACTGGAATAGATGATAACTATTTGTTGATATAGTCTCATTTCTCCAAGAGAATGCATGTGTGCTCATTCGAAACGCGTCTCGAAGCGTATCCAAATCTCTTGAACTGAGTTTTGAGATACTATAACCAGCTTGTCCTACCAAGGGTTGCGATTCACTATCGTTGAAAGGTAAATACCCACCTAGCACACATTGTCGGGCAACCAACAGTAATGGCGTATCGCTTGCGGGCCGTTGGTGGCCCGCTGTTGTGTATTAGCTGGTCACTATCGAAACCTGGTACTGTACACGATCGGCACGCACATATCCGCAGTACATGTATACATACTTGGCATAATGCTCAAAGTGCTTTACTTTCATATCGTTTTTAAATAAATGAAATACGATATTGTTACAATATGCAGTGGCATTGTCTCTCATATTGTAATCAGTAGCTGGTTGAATGATTTCCAACTTTTGAATGCTATGTATATACCCTAAATATTCGGACATATTGGCTAGATCAAACAGCCTACACCCAGAAATTTGTTTACGTGTTCATTTGCCTGACCTTCTGGCACTCCACACATTCCTTCTGGCACCACGTCTGGCACCGGATACTGATTAATTTACGTTCACCACTGGTCATGCACATTACGGTCAGCTGATTTAGTGCTTAAGTTGGCATGATCTATTTGAGCACATTGACTTTAAAGACGTTTCTTATGAGCACATACAAAAAAAAATTTTGAAATAAGAGAAATGCATAATGACAAATGAACTACTGACCAGGATGCTTCATCATTACCTATACCCTAGCTATATAGCAATCAGTATCGGGCCACTGTTGGCCCACCAGTGAAACGCCATTCAAATGGCGTTTCTCTGGCGGGCCGAAAGTGGCTCGCTTTGATATGCTTACTGGGGCAAGATTAACATATTTTTCACTGTAATTAAGGTACAAATTCAAACTTGGACGCGCTTGTGCGAAGAGTTTCCGTGATGTACCAAGGTACCATTTCCAGTGACTGGCTTATCAAATCACTAAATGGATCTATTACCAAGTACCGTTCCGGTAGAACTTTAAATTACTTTAAAATGGTTGAAAAAATCATTGATTAAAAATTGTTAATTTAGATTTACAAACGAATTATTAAAGAAGGAAAAGAATCAGTTGCACAAACTTTCTACATAAGACTTTTTGTTATTAAAAGCAAACACATTGCATTCCTTCACTCAAATATTTGGATATGAACATGATCTTCGCTGCGGGTTCTGTTCTGTTACTGTTGAGTCTGATCCACGGTGGCACTGCTGTAACGTCAGATGACGTAAAGACGCTGATCGACAATATTCTTCCAACGTCGGGAGCCACACCGTACTACAACTCTATGCGGCCTCTGACGAACCAGGACAACGCTGTGGAAGTTACCGCCGACTTGTATATGGTTGGTATCAATGACTTTGATGACGCCGAACAGAAACTTACGACAACAGCATATCTTCGTGTGTCATGGATAGATGAGGTAATACATGTATTAACTCTTTGAATGATAGGGAAAATGCACAGGTTTAGATAAACAAAACGTTTCAGCGTAAAATTGTAAATATTTTCTTACCCATCAATTTTAACATGTGTTTTTGGGTGCTCAAAAGAACCGTCTCATTGAGACGGTTCTTTTGAGTACCCACAACATATGTTTTGGTTGAGAAATAAGTTTTTAAATTTTTGTTACGCACTCTTAACTGAAGTCCTGAAATTGTATGCCTTTTTGTCATCAGCTGCAATTTCTTTCCTCAAAATTAATGTTTTCAAAAATGATTTCAGGAATAACATCAGAGTGTCAAACAGTTTGGACCCAGATCCTGTTGTTCTTGTGCCAAACGGTTTGCAACACTTATCAATACAAAACGTTAACTGTACTACTCGAAACAAGGTTTGCATAAGTTATAAATATATGTATGTATTTTATTGACGGAAAAAAATAGAACTGATAAACATTTAGAGCAACCTTTTTATTTGCTCCACAGACCTATATAGAAGTATGGTGGTGGTGTCTTTAGTACAGAGGTTGCTGGATGAGCTAAAACAGAGTAACCTCCAAAATGTAGTTTAGAAATTTTAATGTACAAAATCCCTCTCCACTGGTCTTTTGGCAACTCATGGTCAAGTAATCAACAGTAGTATATTTGAAAGTAAGTAACGTACATGACATCTACCAATAGCGTAAATTGTTTTAATAATTTTGGCAGTTTTCTGCACTGAATTAAGTGCTTTAATTTAATATGCAGATAGAAAAAATGTGCATTTTCTTGTCAAAAATGCTTATCTTTTCAGTAATGCAGTGAGTAGCCTTCTATGAAGCCCTGCATGAGGGTAGCCATATACCCTCTGATTAAATATCTTTTGCAAGACTTAAAATTTGTGCAATATCCGTTTTCACAATTCTGAAACATATTTACCCAGGATATAGTCTAAAATGCTGTTTCTTTCCGGCCACTTTTTTCCAATTTTTAATTCTCTGGGTCCCCTACTAACCGCATTTAAATTTCCATTTTAATAATTATGAAACAGATACATGTTTGTTAATTGGTTGGAAAAGCTGACCCCTGCATTGTTAGTATAGCAGACATTTCTAAATGATTATACTTCAAAAATCAGGACCTAAAGCTTACTAGGACTTGACTGATCATACATGTCAGGATGACCTGGAAGTATGTTCAGACGTTTGCGTTTTGGCTATTGAGAATATCAGCATATGTGATAGAATCTGCTTTAAAACCTTTTCAGCGGAACACTCTCATTTTTTTTATAAAAACAATAAGTTCTCATTGCAACTACCATTCAGCCCTCAGAACCAATTTATACTCATAAGATGTGTATCAACTTTATAATATTAAATGTACAGTATATTGGCAGTACATCTAAATATACAAAATTCGTGCTTATGCTGCTGTGAAAGAATACTTTTAAATAGTACATTCAACAAATGGTTTGCTATATCATACTTACATTTAGCACAATTGGCGATAGAAACAATGTTATACCCGCATCTGAGATTGATCATGATATTTTTCAAAAGGAAAAGAATTATGATTATTTAGACGAATGGTATGAAGGGAATGACATACAAATTTTACATGCATAGATACTTCAACTTCAACTTTATTTATGCTTTTTAACATTACTTGAAAGTATATCGTTTTTGAAAGTAATGGTACTAAACAAGAGATCTGTCTCTATGTTACCATTAATTATTAAGTTTGGTCAGTACAATTGAATTCTTAGCATATGCCTTTTGTCTCTGTACCCAGATGTGTTTATTACACTTCTATAATTAAATGTCCATTAAACTTTGCTATATATAGGAATTAATTTACAGGACTCCTGCAATATTTTTTTTCAAAATGGGTCCAATGACTCATCTACTGCAATGGTATTTTGGTAGAAATTTAAATAAGCTGTATAACCACTTATTGCTTATTAAACAAAGTCTGATCTTATGACTGCATTTGTTACTATCTATAACACTTTGCTCTTCCCTCCAACAGTTTTATATAAACTTGTAAAATATATTTTATTGTAATTGAATGTCGCCTGGTCAAAAATTGGTCAACACTTATTCGGTCTGTTGAAGTCTTATTAAGTAAAACTGGTATCATATACTGACGTCAAGAAAAACGCCTCATCTAAAAATAAACGTATATATCTCTTAGACTGATCAGACTAAAGTTATGAATTTTAGTGCATTATAACATCTTATCAGTCAAGCGTATCTCATGAAATCAAAATTGCTGAAAGAATATTTGAGGCTGAGAAATCGACCTCGGTTTGAGACAGGGGTCACCATTTTGTGCGACACAAAATTTTAGCTACATTTGCTTTGTTTCCAGACACAATCCGTTGACACGAAAAACGTGTTTCACCATTGTAAAACAGTTTTTATTTTATTAAAAATGCGTTTATTATGCTCAGACAAGGTTTGTATGCGTCTGCTGAACGAAACAACTTACCCCACCCACCTTTTCGCCATGCATTTCAGTAAAACTTAAATGTCTTGACTCTGCAAAGTGCGAGAAAAGATTGTACAAATCTTTTGCAAAAGTCTTAAGTCTTTAACCAGCGACGATTGTGGAGGAAACACAATCTGGCACGTGTTCCAGACGGCCGTTTTGGATGACGTTAACGTAGACCAACGACTGGCAATTGGGCGTTACAACTCATCTTAAATAACGTAATTTTATGTTGGAATATTCTGAGTACATTACCTATTGTACCCCCTTATCATTTTTCCATTACTTAAAGCAAAACGAGAATGTTGGCAAGTTTCGTAAACGGACCTTACATTTTGTCTTTAATATGACGTCATAATTCCAACAAGTTATTACTCGCAAGCACAACTGTTTGAAAATATGATCCAAAATGTGTTCATTGATTAGCAAAACATTCCCAGCACAAACTGGGTGCAACTTCGAATTGAAATCATAATCGATTGATGCACAATGCCGTCATGTGTACGTTGAGCCTGTATGACGTCATCGGAATAACGCGTCATATGCATATCAAATTAGGGTCGTTTTCCAACATCGCCAAAGCTCTACATAAAGAAGCAGTACGTGGATGTTCGTTTTTATATACCATCGCTAAGAAATCGATGAAAATGAGTGAGGCGTTTTTAGTTGACGTCAGTGTATATAACAGTTTAATAGATTCATTGGAATTCGTCATGCCATGTAAAACCCATCATTGTGAATGATTTTCCACCGCCATTTTCACAGGAATGTTTCGTTTTAAATAATGCGTAAATAGCACATTCTTTTTTTTTTAAAGTTTACGTTGCTTTAGATGATGATTAGTAGTATTAATTCAATAGGATTATCAGTTACATTAATAAACCAATGATATCCATCTTAAAATTGAGCTGAAATCATATTTAATAGCTAGAATAAAGTCAAAAGTCCCCTTCTGATTTTAAATACATGCACAAATGGATGTGCGCAAACAATTTGATTAATGGCACCCAATTTGATTAATGGAACCAATCTTTTTATAGAATAAATGATTGCATATACATATATTGTCTGATCTTTCATGCATCGTATACAACATTTTACTCCATATATTTATAAAGGCTTGATGCTACTTGGATTGCCAGCAAACGTCTTCGTCCTACAAATGAATATGACCATGTAATTTCACAATCACAGACTGCAGCTTCATGAGGAAGGGACACAGAACACGGAGAGCCACACCACATTAAAGTGAAGCAACCAGCTCTCTTTCTCAGCAAGACGATTGCCGAATTATAAAGGGCGTCAAGAATAAAATTTAAAAACAAGGGCCCAACACAAACTCCCGCAACCAGTTTGAGCAACAGCAAACACAGTTTCCACAATTCTTACAGTATCTCAGTAATTCGTAGGTATCGTAAATGAGCCTTATATATTTTATAATGTCAAATAATATGTTATTTACTATTTTGTATTATGTGATCAAGTGTGATATGGTTCGACATTAAGCTTTGGTTGCTTTAAAAATCCATTTAAAGAAGAAATAAAATCTGCAAACATCTATATCTGTTTTAGATTTACAGGCTCAGTTGTATACTGAAAACAGTTGAGTCAAAGATGTAATCATGATAATATAATGATCTATAGCTATGTATGTTACTTTAGAAAATTTGACATTACAAGGTTTTCTAGGTGAGATGTTGCATCAGACTTCTCAATTTTTTTAGCTTGTAATTGTAATAACTTATAAATGAGAAAAAATAGAAAACAATGTGGTGTTGTTTTGAAGCTAAGATATATATCATTTTAAAATGAAAATATGCACGCATGTACACATAGCCTCTGTATTACAACTGGCACATTTTCGTTTTAAAAAATAGTTACTTCATGCCTATCAGATGCAGCTTCCTTTTTCAGATGAAAGAAACTATTCAGTGATGTATAGTTTAAGGAATTAAGCAATATATGTCTTCTTTAGCTTTGTTATATACGTGACCTAAATGGGAATCATACATCAAACTTATATTTTACACAAGACATTTTGTTAAGTATTACTCTTATGTGGAGTGATATAACTACATAAATCAGAAGGTGCCTAAAACCTAACAGAAATAATTACAAGCTTAATTTTAGAATTTAAAGGTTCATCATGTTCAGTTGAGTTGAGCATGAAAAGAGTTGTATAACCTCGGCGCCTCGTCTAATTGCTTTATTTTACCTATTTTTGCAGATTATACAGAGAGATTGGTCTAACCCAAGCATAGATGCAGTGTATGTGCCACAGACATATGTGTGGCTACCAGATCTGGCACTCCAGAATAGCTTTGATTCGCTCAAAGGTTTAGGAAATTCATTCATTCAAGTAACAGTCTTGAAAAACGGAACGATTACTTGGAAACCTTATGAAATATTTGAAAGCGCGTGTGACGTAGATGTCCGTTATTTTCCCTTCGATACAACGACATGCGACCTAAAATTTGTGATTTGGAGCAACACGGTTGATCTGGTGAAGATTACATCCGGGTCAAGTGGGCTGAATATGGACTTCTACCAGGAATCGAGCCAGTGGTCTGTTCAATCAACGTCTGCCGTCGGATATGAAACAGCGACGTCATCGGGCGTCACTTTCTCGATGAAGATGAAACGGAAACCGTTATTTTATCTCCTGAATATTTTAATTCCAGTCATTATGCTGGCCGTGTTGAATGTGTTCGTGTTTGTGTTACCCGCCAGCTCTGGCGAAAAGAGCGGCTTCTCTGTCACCGCATTTTTATCGTTTGTGGTATTCCTGACAATAATCAGCGCTGAACTACCGCAGAACTCCAGAAAGCTGTCCCTATTCGATGGTTATCTCTTTCTGATGACGTTATTAAGCACCTTCATCGTCGTGGTGACTCTCATACAGTTGAGATTGTTCAACCGTGACGAGAACCAGCCAATCCCCAACGCTCTTCATAGCATGGTTGGCTGTGTTCGCAGGATACGCTGCAAAATATGCATCGGTAAAGGTCACGTCGCGTTTGACGTGGAGGAGCGTCGCAGGAAGGAGGAGGAAGTGACGTGGACAAGCGTTACCAACTCGCTCGATTTCATATTTTTCTGGGTATTCTTAATGTTGATGATTCTGTTGACTGTGCTTTGTATCTTAATAACAGCTTTAGCCTCGAACTGACCAGCCACCCTAACATATCGAAACGATTTTTTATAAAAAAGCGAAAAAAGTTAACCACTAACCCCCTGGTAAATATAATGAATATGGTTTGCCAAATCAAAGGGGTTTAACTTCGTCACAGAGCAAGATGCTTCTTTATGAAAGCTGTTACTGGGTTACGGATTCTTTAAAGTTACAGACTTTTGACAAGGTTTAATGCTCCTACCAGAAACGGGCTGAAAACGGTAATTTTAGACATGTGTTGAGTCATATTTAGTTAAAGCAGCATGTTTCATGATAGTCTATGCGTTTTAAAACATTTTAGCTGTTCTCAAATACACCAGTTACAAACAAAGAAGCAAAGTTGAAAAATATACAATATTTCCACATTTCGGAGTTACACGTATCAAGCATAACATGCACGGAAATGAACATCACATATTTGTATCTGGCGCTTAAAGTATTTCTTCAATATATCGATTTGCCTTTATATTTTATTTTTTGATGGTTCGTAGAGATTCTTCATGAGAGGACACAATTTTTTAGGAACCTAATCTGTGTATTACAGATTCTTTATGAAAGTCGCTATTGACTCTTTAAGAAAGATGTAATATATTCTTTATGTCCAAAATGTAATTTCATGTTAGTAGATAGCGGTAATGCAATGTTGGATTAATTTATGTTTTTGCTTGTGTTGATGCTTTACATTCCAGTCACGTTTAGACATTTTCCTGTCTTCCTTGGTTGAACCAGTAATAAGCTGAGGATAAAGGGTATTGCAACGACACAACACAGTGCCTCCAGCGAGTCTCACACCAGCGCCCCATTAGTCTCAAGCCTAACACTCTACTACATCTCTCCTCATGGACCAATCAATCAGCCACTTGAATCTTGCGTTGACCATAACAGCGCTGTATTTACGAGGCTTGTTAGCTCACCTGAGCCATTGGCTCAGGGTGCGCTATTTTGATCATTGGATGTCCGTCGTCCGTCGTCCGTCGTGTGTCGTCCGTCGTCAACAATTACTTCAAACGACATCTTCTCCTAAACTACTAGCTGGAGTTTGGCCAAACTTGGAAGGAATGATCCTAATATGACCCTCAAATGGTTATGGTCCATTGCATATCTAGGTCACACAGGCTAAAAATAGACTTTCAAGATGAAAACTTTAAAACTATTCTTCTCTGAAACCACAAGGCCTAGAGCTTTGATATTTGGTATGTAATATCACCTAGTGGACCTCTACCAAGTTTGTTCAAATTATAGCCCTGGGGCCAAAAATGGCCCTGACCCGGGTATCACATGTTTTACATAGGCTTATATAGGGAGCAACATAAAAAATCTTCTTGTCTGAAACCACAATGCCTAGAGCCTTGATATTTGGTATGTAGTATCATCTTGTGGACCTCTACCACGTTTGTTCAAATCATAGCCCAGGGGCCAAAAATGGCCCCGCCCCATGGGGGACTCATGTTTTACATAAGCTTATATAGGGAGCAACATGAAAAAAAGCCCTAGAGCCTTGATATTTGGTATGTAGTATCATCTAGTGAGCCTGTACCAATTTTGTTTAAATTATAGCCCTGGGCCAAAAATGGCCCCACCCTGGGGGTCACATAGGCTTATATAGGGAGCAGCATGAAAAAATATTCTTGTCTGAAACTACAAGGCAGAGAGCCTTGATTTTTGGTATGTAGTATCATCTAGTGAACTTCTACCAAGTTTGTTCAAATTATAGCACTGGGGCCAAAAATGGCCCCACCTCAGGGGTCACAGGTTTTACATAGGCTTTTATAGTGAGAAACCCGAAAAAATCTTTTTGTCTGAAACCACAAGGCCTAGAGCCTTGATTTTTGGTATGAAGCATCATCTGGTGGACCTCTACCAAGTTCAAATTAGACTCCTGGCGCCAAAAATGGCAACGCCGCAGGGATCACATGCTTTATATAGGCTTATATAGGGAGAAACATAAAAAAATCTTCTTGTCTGAAACCATAAGGCTTAGAGCTTTGATATTTAGTATGTAGCATCCCCTTGTGGACCTCTAACAAGTTCATTTAAATTATGCCCCTGGGGCCAAAAATGACCTTGCCCCGGGGGTCACATGCTTTACATAGACTAATATAGGGAGAAACATGAAAAAATTTCTAGTCTGAAACCACAAGGCCTAGAGCCTTGATATTTGGTATGAAGCATCATGTAGTGAACCTCTACCAAGTTCGTTCAAATTATACCCCTGGGGCCAAAAATGGATCCATCCCGGGGGTCGCATGCTTTGCATAGGCTTAAATAGGGAGAAACATGAAAAAACTTCTTGTCTGAAACCATTAAGCCTAGAGCTATGATATTTGGTATGTAGCATCACCTTGTGGATTATGCCCCGGGGGCCAAAAATGGCTTCACCTCGGGGCTCACATATTTTACATTGGCTTATATAGGGAAAAACATCGAAAAATCTTCTTATCTGAAACCATAAGGCTTAGAGCCTTGATATTTGGTTTATAGCATCACCTAGTGGACCTCTACCAAGTTTGTTCAAATTATGCCCTGGGGCCAAAATGGCCCCGCACCAGGGACATGGTAAGCTTTCTACAGATACCTATATGTAAGCTAAACAAAACTCAGGTGAGCGTTTTAGGGCCACTTGGTCCTCTTGTTTAGGTTACAGCCCAAGTTTATGAACTATTAGCCAATGCTTGTAAGGGATAATAGTCGGGGAACCAAAGTCGCGTATCGTGCAAAAACACACTTTTTTTGCACCTGAAAAGTATTAGGCTGGAATTTTGTATACTGATAGTCTAAATATTGCTTGATATGAAACCACTGTATAGCAATGCGACCAGAATTGCATTTCGCGGAAAAATGCATTTTTTGTACGCCACATAGGTCATGTTAAGCAATCTTTCATAGCATAGAAATTGTGATGATTCCCTTATCAATAAGTTAAGAGTGTGCTTTTGGTCTTCAAAAGAACCGTCTCATTTAATAGGACCATTTAAGTACCCACAACATATGTTTTGGTTGAGAAATAACAAAACTAATTTTCCATTACGCACTTTTATCTGGAGGATGGGTATGAGAAGCCGTTTGACTGTTCGATAGCACAATAATACACTATCAAATGCATTTAAGTATGGACAGTCATTTGTGCACCAAAATAATTTTCTTATCATTACAAATACTATGCGGTTATATTTCTGCATCTCAGACGGGAAAAGACAGGGTTTTCATGGTGATATGATAGTAGTTATACGAGTTTTTGCATATTCATTTTACCACTGTTAAATGAAATTATCGTTTTCAGTAGATGAAAATCTCCTTGGTCCCTACAATGACCCTCTGTTTCAAAACTGCTGTAAATATGGAAGATAAACATACTTTAATTCTTGATACATTTCATTTATGTGTTAAACTGCTCTTAACTTGTTCTGGTATTTAACTATGCACCAGCTGGCATGGACAAAAATGCTAAGTATCAAATTATTGTGGCTTCATAGTTGTACTTTTCAGCTACCTTTTCTAGTCTGCCATAAAAAAATTAAATAAATTGTCTTAAGTTATGTCCCAAACGTCTGTCTAACTGTATGCAGTGTTTAAACACATTCAATTTAAAATTTATTTATTTATGTAAAAAAAATTGAAAATCAAACCACGTAAGCGGGAGGACGAAAGTGAATAAGTAAGCACACATTTTTATGAAGCATGCTTCCAAGCGATATATAAACAATTATCAAATACATTTTGGGCAATAAATGCAGTTTTAATGAGATTTGAAGAAAAGAAATCTATAAATTTAATTTCAAAATGGAAATGCCCTAATCTACATGTTTTAAATATCAATAAACAGTATTCTTAGACGACCACCACAGCTTCTGAGGTCTTCGCCGATATTGTATTATTATATAAACTCAATATTTTTCAATCCTGAACTTTTTTGATAAAAATATATTACATTTTGAAAAATAATATTTTGACATGTTCTTGCTGGGCTTCCGTAGAAAGTTGACTGCTCTGGCGTTATGCAAGTCGATCGAGTCTGCTATACAGTGGTTTCAGATACACCATAGAATCACTTTGCAACCATACAAAATCCAGCTGTATACCTTCGGGTGCAAGGGTTAGCATTTTTCCTACCTTGGTTCCCCGACTATAACCAACATAGAATTATTTATTGCATATAGAAATATACATTTCATTAAATTGACATTAAAAGTGATTCGAAACCCAATGATAAAGTAAATTGCTTTGGTATTGAGGGATGGGGACAAATCCCCTATTATGTTTTTTTCAGTACAAATATACACATGTATACATTAGACTCCAGGGACTGTACTACATAAAAATACTTTAGTTCTAAAACATCATATGTATTTTAGACACCTACGAACCCCACTGTATAAGTTAAATTGGAGTTTGATTATACAGTAGTTTTCCTGTTTTCGCTCTAGAACATAGATTGTGGATACTCGTTAGAACTGCTTTAATGATGCCTTTATTATATTCCTTATATGGTCTTGGAGATGATGCATGGATAAGCTAGGGGTATTTCATGCAAACCAAACATATATGTGATTTGATCCACATCTGACCTAAGGGTGAGGTTGGTGCCGTGAAACCGGTTTAATCCCTCCAGTAAAATATTTTACTGACCATTCCAAGGCGGTACTTCTTTTGTGGATCATTTGTGTTATTTATGTCTTGTGTTTGTCATGCTTTCGAGTCTGTTTGTTGCTGCCTTGTGGTCAAGTGCTGGGAAAGGGCTGACCTCTTGACTCTCGTTTGTGATGTCTAATTGTGTTTTTGTCACTTTCCTATGTTGTATCCTGGGTCAGGGGTGGTACTTGATTGTATCGATTTCTGATCTTTGCCACCTTTCTTAATACAAACAAGTCACTAACAAAGCATAGGTTAAAGGTACAAGTAATACACATCTTAAAGAGACAATTTTAATAATCCCCATAGTTGATGTCTTGAGCAAAAATAAGAAAAATCACAATTTTACATATGATAATTGTGACTTTTTAGCCTTTACAATCGAAGCAAAAATACCATTTTTGCATATTTTATAGTTACACGTACCAAAAAAACATGCATGGAAATGAACAACAGATATTTGTATCTGAAGCTTAAATTTTTCAAGGGGACATATTAAAGTTCTAAATCCAAATTGGAATTGCCTTTATTTTTTTATTTTATTTTTTGACACATAATTCTGTATCTACGTTAAATGTGTATAAGGCCTCCATATTATTTATGAAAGACGTTACATATTTTTTATGAACCAAGCGCAATTTCATGTTAGGATAGTAAAGCGCTGTATTTACGAGGCTTGTTTAGGTTACACAAGTTCACGAATTATTAGCACATGCTTATTAGCGATAATCAGACATAGAATTATTTATTGGATATAGAATCATACATTTTATTAAACCCCATGAAAAAGTAACTTGCTTTGGTATAAATCCCCTATTTTTTGCAGCACAAATATACACATGTAAATATTAGTCTTCAGGGACTGTAATACATATTTTGTTACCGAAATTCTAAAACATCATACAAACGCGCGTCTATATGTATGTTAGACACACACAAACCCCACTGTATATGTGAAATTGGTGTTAAGTTATACGGTAGTTTTCTTGTTTCTGCTCTAAAACATAGATTGTGGATGCTCGTTAGAGCTGCTTTAATGAGGCCTTCTTACAAGTACCAACAAAGCATAGTTTGTAGGTTCAAGTAAAACCCATCTTAATGAGACAGTTTTAAGAGTATAACACATAATGTTCGCTCCAGAATTTTAATATAATTAACTAATTATAAAAAGTTTTAACAAACATGTGGTCGCCATACACAACTAATTGTGACGGTGAATTTTCTCGAAGCAAAGCATATATGAGAGGTCATTGGTCAACCTTGTCCTTACATGTATACTAAAACCAAGTTCTAATCGGTCACTTTTCAAACTCATTATTGCTGACCAAACGCTAATAAGATTGAAATGAAATTTTGGCCAATAATATGCATTTTAACGGGCAAAAGTGTAGCGTTGTTTTGGAACAGTTTTTTCTATTTCGCCAAAATTTTTGGGGTAAAAAAGCAAAAATCCACTTTTTTAAAGAAAACAAAATGGATTAGAGCGTAGTTTAAAAAAAATGAAGTGTATGCGGTTACAAACTGGTCTACTCGACTTGAAAAACACTAAACAACTGAAATTTTGCTTATGGTAGATTTTTTACACATTTTTTAAAGTATTGCATTTTTCGAAATTTTTTGAGATTTTTGAAATTCATCGGTAGCTCATGCTAAAATTGTTAAATGCACATTAATTTAACTGAACACTGTAGGCCAAACACAGTCAAACTTGATTAGTCTATTTTTGATGACTACTGCACACTTCCGGCTTCAATGTGAAAGTTTAACATTCAAATTGATGGCATTATGTTTTTGATTTATTTAATTCTCAAAAGGAACCGTGACGTCTGGTAAAAATGAATAATTGCTGAAAATTTCAATGCCTTGTCGCTGATAATAAAGCGTACAGAGCCGTGCAAATTGTGTATGTAAATTGCAAGCTTAAAGCTGAAGTTCTATGATTAAGCTGCTAAAAGTGTTTGTCTTATGCTATTGTGATGCAAAAACAAAGAGCACTATCGAAACAAAACTTTTAAGTTTTTTTTTCTTCTTAAATCACGGTACTCAGTAACATCTTCAAACAATAAAAAACGTAAATTGATGACGTCTCTGTTGAATTTGTTATATCATAGAAAAACTGTGACGTTTTGAAAAGAGTGTACCTTTTCTCTAACTTCGTCCGTACAAGAAGTACACATCATTTTAAAATGAAATAACTTGCAGAATCTCGGCAAAGTATTGCTTCATTTATATAAGCATGACTTTTGTTTACCCTATGTTTGACTTTCTGAACTAGCGAAAAATGTAAGGTGACCGATTACAACTTGGTTATAGTATAGGTACTTATCTATACTCATTGTCTTTGGTTAAGCATATCTGGTAAGAACGACTGGCTTCAACAGTAATTGAAAACTTTTTTCAAGATTATTCCCATTCTAATGCATAGTTGGCCAAGGTCAACCTAGGGTCATCATTTGAACAAGCTTGGTAGGGTCCTCATCCTCAATGCTAAATACCAAGGCCCAAGGTCATTGGTCTTACACTTTGGTTCCAGAGAAGATTTAAGGAGTTTATGGTGGTCATCTTGGTCAAGTAACCAGAACCCTTTGTATAAACTTCTGTTTCATCTGACCTACGAAGTCCACATTTGAGATTTGAATTTTATTAGCAATGTAAAACTGAGTTTAAGTTTAAAATATATGGATGGTGATCTTATATGAGTGACATTGGCTTAAATGCCATATAAAAAACTTGCCCTTTCATGTTTACCTATAGGCATGGTCTCATTAAGGTTTGAAATATCTCAAAGGTATAATAATTTTGGCTTCAACAGTTTTCTAACAACAGGGCCATGAGCCTGAAAATGAATGTTTATAAGGTCAGGGGAAAGCATTATCCCCTCAAACACCCAGCTATGAATCTTTGCTGGATCAGCAATTGCAATTAGAATGAACACACATGGAAAAGTTTAAGTAATGTTGAGGAAAATAAGTCAATGTAAAACATGTGACCACTCAGGGTGGGGCCATTTTGGGCCACAAAGCCATTATTTGAACGAACCACTAAATGATGCTACATACCAAATATCAAAGGTCTAGGGCTTGTGGTTTCAAACAAGAAGAGGTGTTTATATTTTCTCAAAATAAACCAATATAAAACATGTGGCCTCTGGGGCAGAGCCATTTTTGGCTCCAGGGCCATTATTTGAACATACTTGCTAATGTGTCACTAGGTGATGCTACCAAATATCAAGGCTCTAGGCCTAGTAGTTTCAGACAAGATTTAAAAAAAAAAAAAAAAAAAAAAAATCCAATATATAACATGTGACCCCGGGGCTTGGCCATTTTTGGCACCAGAGTATAAGGGGCTCTTACATGATATGGGAAATTAACACCGGAGTCTGCCCACGCTTGGAATTTGATAATATTATGTTGATTAATTACCTGGGGTATGACTTTTATATTTATGGTACATTTGAGTTTTATGCAATTCCATTGCTAATTCATGACGTCAAGTATGATATCACTACAATACCTTAGGGTACCAATTTATAATCATTTTTAAAGTAATTGACATATTATGTTATTGGCGCAGAAATGTTTAATTAAATAACTATATCATTGATAAATTCGTTGATACTATAAATGGCTTTGTATGTATTAAGATAGTGGGTGGGCATTCATTTTTATGACATGATGTCCTAATTTACAACTGTATATTATGTATTCAGTCAAATTTGGAATTAATTTTTTTATGCGTTGCGGTCTTTGTCAAGATACCATATCAACATATAAACAATCAATATATGTTAAGAATATGTAGACCAGATTTCATGAAATTCAAGGACCGGTAACATATTTTTTCAGCTTGATGTAAACACATGGCCCTCATTCGTCAAAATGTAAATAATACAATTAATATGTTTCAGAGTAAACCATACTTGAATTCTGGCTTAATTTGAATGGACAAGCTAGTACGTTTATTGGTAGAAGTTGATAAGTTCATTATTTTTCCCTATTATGGATTGGCAAAGAAAAAACAATATTCTTTGATATTAAGTGCTGCATAATTTATTTAATGAAGTGCAATAATATACTTAAAGCCATTAAAAACGCAACTGGAAAAAAGGGTTATTTTTCCTATAAATATCACCTTGATACACTTTGTCTTTGTACTAACAAGTGTCCCTAACGTAGGAGAACATTTTACCAAAACTTGAACTCAATTGGACACTTCTGCCAAAAAGTTTGGTAAAAAATGATTAATTCATCATTTTTTTGGTTACCATATCAAATCTTGAAATTTTATTCAATTTCAGCGTGCAAGTACTGCGTTTCACTCAAACAAACAAAAAAAACGGGTTACAACACAAAATTCACCTTGCTGGAAGCACCTAAAATTTATGTTTTAAATTTCATTTTTCGTGAAATTTCCTCAAAATTTGAGAAATCACTAAAGCTTCAATTAAACTGAAACATTTAAAAATTGGCATACGTAAGCTGTAAGGTCATAACCTATGGTTATCATTTATCGCAATATTTACCGTCGAAAGTGTCGCATTTTCGTTAACTTCCGGTTTTCATGCTGAAACTTTGATGACCATTTTGAAGGTCAAAACTTCAAGACAAAAAAAAAATCTGTTGCGTGTGCATAGAAAGTAGAGCAATGTAGAAAGTTCTCGACAGTTTGAATCCAAAAGAGCCATTCATAATGAAGATCTGATATCCAGACTAATAAGGTGATTTTGCAGTTTTTGTGTCGACGATTTGGTTGTGCCCCTTTATCCAAAAATACAGCCTGGCTTATCTGGACTGCTTTATCTGCACCAAAAGACTATTGACTTGATATTGCGACCATAGATTTATGCTTTTATTTTATTAGAATGATAAAATAGCATTAAATCTCGAGTAATGTTATACTGTAAAAGTTGCGTTTTTACTGGCGTGAAGTATATTACCCAAAATGATACAATATGGTGACACCTGTACTTTCTACATCTAGTTTCTAACGTTAAAACTACATCTTACCAATGTTACACCTAGTATATAGCATTATTTAGAATTTTAATTCATACAGAAGAGAAAGTCAGTTCATACAGGAGAAGAACCTTATATCTATGATTTTGTAATTGTAAGCCTCATTAATAACCTGGTTCACACAAATAGCCCCCTGTCAAACCTATTGTTTAAAATTAACCATGTGGGTCAAAGAGAACTCCTGCCTCACAAGGTATTGCTAATTTAATGCTTAAATCTTCTCTGATCATTTTGTTCTGTAAAACTGATGCTGATTTCCATCAAATATCAACATTTATACTTTAGCTGGCTGTATATTCTAGGCATACAGTTTCGTTTTTGGACCTGACTTATTCATGTAGAACACTGTTCTATGAAACCTTTGATAAGACTCTATTACACCTTATCCTGGTCACGGCACCAAAATGTGGTTACTCTTGTTCAGTTGGGATGTAAAGGAAATATTTGACCTTCTTGTTTTACAAGTTTATTGTTATGATATTATGTTTCTTAAACAATATCATTCAGGACTTGAGGAGGCGATACACATTGTCTTGGCCCCATAGTGCCATGACATGGGGCCATGAACTTCAGCATTTTCGCCCATTGAATTATTTGAAATTGTCTAAACATGTCTTTCTTTAAGAAAAGTGGAAGTAGATTTAAAAACAACCTCCTTCTGTCGAGTTATTGATTCATTTCAACTAAATAATTAATTTTGCTAAAACTGACATATACCCATAAGAGGTAGAAAATGACAAAGTTACCGGTTTTGGTTTTTCATGAAATTTGGCTCAGATCAGCAGGATATATATGGCATGTTTTTCTGATAATATGCTATCTTGACAAAGACTAGAACATATCTATCTGGTATTGAATGTTGAATGTTTTGTAAATTTTTGAGTTTTTTTTTTCAAATTTTATAATCACTTCATCAGAAAACGTAAACCATAATTTATCCAAATGGTTTTGTTGTTGTGTTTGTGTTTAACGTCCCACCAACAGCTGAGGTCATATGGAGACGGGGCCATGGCTTCAAGTCTCATCCAATCCTATGGTATTTTGGATTCAATCTAGATGACAAATCATAGAAATAAACAAAACTATAGATTTAGGACATAAAAATTTAGAGACTGGTACCATCTCAAATGTGGAGTACCTCAGGGTTGCTTCCTATGCCTTTTTTAACTATCTAATTCGATAAATATATTTTCATAGTTTGTATATAATGAGTTATTAATATGCAAAGTTTAAAGAAAATCCATGCGTGGGCACAGATGTAAGTACCCCTTTGAACAAACTTGGTAGACGTCTACTAGATAATGTTACATACTAAATATCAAGGCTCTGAGTCTTGTGGTCTCGTACAATTTTCATATTTTCCTTATATGAGCCTCTGAAAACTTGTGACAACCGAGGCCAGACCATTTTTGGCCTCATGGGAGTATTTTGAACAAACCTGGTAGAGGCCCACTAGATAATGCTACATACCAAATATCAAGGTTCTAAACCTTTTGGTTTCTGACAAGCAAATTGTATGTTTTCCCTATATTAGCCTATATAAAATATGTGACCGCAAGGACAGGCCCACATTTGGCCCCAGGGGCATAATTTGAACATACTTAGTAAAGGTCCACTTATGATGCTACATACTTAACACCAATGCTCTAGTCCTAGACATTTTATATGTTTTTCCTATATAGGCCTGTGTAAAACATGTGACCCCCCAAGGCCGGGTAGTTTTTGGCCCCAGGGGCATAATTTGAACAAATATGGTAGAGGCCTACTAGAAGCCGTTACATACTAAATTTAAGGCCCTAGGCCTTGTGGTTTCTGACAAGAAAATTTTGTTTTCCCTGTATAAGCCTATGTTAAACATGTGAACCCAGAGCATGTCAAGGGGCAACATGTGAACCAACTTGTAGAATATTGGTAAAGGCCCACTAGATGATGCTACATACCAAATATCAAGGCTCTAGGCCTTGTGGTTTCAGACAAGAAAAAATGTTATGTTTTCCATAAATAAGTCTGTGTAACACTTGTGTCCCAGAGTAGGGGCCATTTTTTGGAGAATATTTTTTTTTCCCTAAATAACCCTATGTCAAATATATGACCCTAAGGATGGGGCCACTTTCAGCCCCAGGGGCATAATTTGATCAAACACATTACATAATTGGGCATTAAACACTAAAATATTTTAAGAAAAATAAAAGTTTATCATCTACCCAGGATCAAATGAGAAAACTAATTAATTCTCCCTTAATCAATAAAGATAATCAATGGTAGTCAGTCAAGCCCAACTGCAAGTGTTGTCTCCGTTATAACAATTTCACATGATGATGTTTAAAGTGACTAAGTCTGTCACTATCAACATTTTTCGAAAAAAAAAAATACTTTCTTTTTAAAACATTTGTTAAAGTAGAATTAAGTTATGTCTTCACAAAAAAATCAATTTTCTACAGCTGAAAACTGCATGGAAAAGTGAATTATCTTGTAAAAACATGTGTTTTTTCCCTTGTTTGTAATTATTTACGTCCCGACAATAATTCTAGACAGTTAATTTGTTGTTTTGGCACTAATAATTTCTTAATTATTACGATAAAGGTAAAATGTATACCTGAATTTTAGTATTTTTACTGTGTTCTTGAAAAATTGAAACATTATTCCTATTATGAATATATCAAAAGTTACAGGCTATGCAGCATTAAAGTTTACCTAAAAACTGGCCACACCCCCTCGCAACTATGTTTTCAACCAATCAAATTAATTTGAACAACTTAAGTAGAGGGTTAGCCAAGGACCATTTGTACCAAATTATTTTGAAATATGATTAGTACTTTTTATGACAAGAAGATTTTTTTCAATTTGGCTACCATAAGATCATTCCATTGAAGTTTGGTGACAATCCACCATATTAACTTTTGTAAACATATTGTTGATGGACATCACAATACTTTGTCGTGAGCCTATGGCTCAGTGAGCTAAAAGGCAGAAATAAACCACTGAGGCAACTTTAATGATCTTCAACTGAATTTCCTTTCTATATTGATCTAACCTTTTTAGGTAATGCTAACGCATGATACACAGGTGTCCTAAAAGCACAGAAACAATCAGCATCACCGTGGATAGAACAGAATTTTTTTTATAATAAAACACAAAAGGGTCAAGGTGACCCTTAATTGCTCACCTGAGATTTCACTGTCAGTGTTACAAAGTCCAATGTGGTGTAGGCTTTTAGCAATGTTTAAAATTATTGTAGAGAAACACATAAAATGCATTAAGGTGGTGATTTATGGAAAATTGTCAGATCCATGATTAGCAAAGCCACCTGGGGGTCATGTTCTTTGACAGATAAAATATATTTTAGCAATTTGTGCAGAGGGTCACCTATAGCTAGTGACTATTTCTGCCAAATCATTGTCAATTCTGACTATTGGTTTCTTATACAGGTGCATAAGGTAAACTAGCCACGCCCCTTGTGGGCATATTTTTTAGGGATCTAATAGCTTTTGCTGTTTTTGTAGAAGGTCATCCAGTGATCATTTCTGCTAAATTATTTTGAATTCTGTTAAGTGGGTTTTCTTTAATCACGATAAGCCATGCCCCCTGGTGGCCATGCATTTTGACGGATCAAATTTGTTTTAGACATATTTAAAGCGGGTCTCCTAGTGACTATTACTGCAAAATTGTTTTAAATTCTGGTCACAATTGGTTTCACAGGAGAAGACATTTAAAGATTGTTTTATATATGCTCATAAGGGAAACTGGCCACGACCTCTGACGGCCATGTTTTTCAACGGATCAAATAGGTTTTGGCTAATTTTGTAGAAGGTCAACCAGTAACTATTTCAGTCAATGTTTTTCTAATTCTGATGAGTGGTTTCAGAGGAGAAGATGTTTTACGTTTCTTATATAGGGCATAAGGGAAGCTGGCCACGCCCACTGACGGCCATGTTTTGGAATAAAATTTGTTTGGCTATTTTGTTAAATACACCCAGTGACAATTTCTGCCAAATTATTTTAAGTTCTGATGAGTGCTTTCAGAGATTTTTACAAGCTTTGTCACAGCGATAAGCCATGACATGTGGTGGCCATGTTTTTTGATTGATCAAATTCGTTTTAGCAATTTTTAATAGGGGGTCACCTAGTGATCATTTCTGTCAAGTTGTTTTTAATTCTGATTATTGGTTTCAGAGAAGATGTTGTTTTAAGTTTCTTATATAGGTACATAGGGGAATGAGGTCATGCCCCCTTGTGGCCATGTTTTTTGATGAATCCAATTTGTTTTAGCTATTTTTGTAGGTCATCTAATGATCATTCCTACCAAATTATTTTTAATTCTAAATACCCGTTTTAGAACAGAAGATTTTTAAAGTGTTTGTTACCCTGCTAAGCTATGCCCTCTGGTGGCCATGTTTTAGACGGATCAAATTCGTTTAAGCTATTTTTGTAGAGGGTCATCTCGGGAACATTCTTATGAAGTTTGGTGAAAATTGCCCCTGTGGTATAGGGGTCATTTAAAGTAAATTGTTGACGCCGGATGACGGACATTGATTGATCCCAACAGCTCACTTGAGCACTTTGTGTTCAGATGAGCTAATAAAGAAGTACCTAAAATTCATTTATTAAACTGGATAAAAGATTCCATTGGTGCCAAAAGGGATTTATAAACAACAACAGACTCATTCATGCTCACAAAGGTAATCTTTATTTTATACTTTGTATATCGAATGAAAAACATACATACAATTTACTCGGTTACTGTAAATTTGGAAATTTTCGCAAGGGTTTTATTTTTAGAAACTTTGCGGATGCAGAGTTTCACGAAGATAAAACCCTCAAGAAATGGCAAAATCACTCTGTTGTTTACTAATGAAGGTAAATCATGTCCAAGCCACGAATTTTAAAGGTGGCAAATTTGTCTTTAAACGCCATTCAGGAAAATAAAATCCTCACGAAAATTTTCGAATTTACAGTAAATGGAATTGTTTGTGTTTGCTTTATGTCACAGTCAGCAATTTTTCACTTCCTCAGGGCCGAACCAGTGCTATGCAGAGGATAAAGTGTCTAGCTCAAGGACAAGACACAGTGCCTCTGGTGAGGCCTGAACCAGCGACTCCTCAATCTCATGGTGAGCACTGAACCAGTGTGCTCCTGTTTGGTTGAAGTATCATTCTGTTCAATCCATATTCACAAACAGTGCAGTCCCTTCATAACACTGTTTGGAGTCCATAGGAATGAACTAAGTAAATTGTGTTATGAGGGGGCAATTTTATAAAGGAATTATAAAAAAAATGACCATTCTATGGTGATTTCCTATAGTTTCCTTTTAAAATTACAGTTTATCAATTTTTTGAGGCCACAACATAACAGTGTTGTATCCAAATCAATGGCGTAGCCAGAACGCTGAAAAAGTTACGCACAACAAGGGGAGACTACTGGAACAAGCAGTGATTCTCTTCAATTGCATGCCTTTTAAAAATGGGAACTTCTCTTAAAGGAAAGAATTTGCTCCTGGAGGGAGCGAATTCTTTCCTTTAAGAGCAGTTCCTTTTGGTATGGAAAATCACTTTTACCACATTAGTTGACCTGCATTGAGTGTTACTATTTTTATTACGCAGGTGCGTAACTGCATAATGGGAGCTACGCCAATGCAAATCAATGTAATAATGAGATGTGTCATAAAGAGCCTCACGTAGCACTGTACTATTAACAGAAAATGGAATTTTACAACTTATCGCATATGATTCAAGTCACTCTACACATGCATGCACGGCTATCTATAGGAGCTAGGCCAAATATTCAACCTGCATCTTAATCTACTGCCCAACAGAGTAGAAAATACACTGTTTATGCAAAGATCCCATTTTTCCATAGAGGATCTTACATGAGTGCTCATGTTTTTTTGAATTTATTAAACGAGTTGAGGAAAAGATAAAATACCAGGCTCGCCGAGCATTTTATTTCTTTTTCGCAACGAGTATATAAATTCAGTAATACAAGAGCAGGAATGTTAGATTCTGTTTATCATATGACATAAAGACTACTGCCAAATCTCATTTCTTGCGTAAAAAGTGATTATTTAGTCATAATACGCAACGTTGTAATATGGACCTCATAACTTTTCCAGAAAATCTGTAAACCACTAGTGGTTTATCTATTTTATTACATGGCGTTTTATCACTCAAAGTTGGGACGGCATGTGATAAAACACCTTAATCTATCTTTGGTATCATTCAGGTCATATCATAAGCCAGTCAAATATGCAGTAAACCCTTTGTTTTAATGTCAACATGCTATGTTCAACAGCACAATTTCAAGATTTGATCTTCTTACCCAGCCTGAGAAAATGGGTGTGTGTAAGGTCAAATACAGTAAAATAATAAATTATGTGTAAAACGGCCACCCTCAAAAATTGGTTTTCAAGATCAATTATCGCTTAATGCAGGTCAAAAGCATTGCAGAATGCTCCAAGGGGAGCATTCTGCAATACTTTTGACCTTCTTTAAAGACAAAGATTACTGTCCAATAGAGATCATTAAAGGATTAACTGATAAGGGACAGTTTCAGTATCTCACAAAATTAATGGGGCCTCAAGAGGGGACTTACCTGTATGCAACACAATTTCATTCACTAAGATAAAGATCAATATTTTATCATAAAATACCTATTCCCTTTATGGGACCACTTTATTGCCCCAGTAAGGAAGTCATAATCACCTCATTATGGCTGTCCTTTTGATCTGCCCAGTATGACCCCTGGAGAGAGTCATAATGAGTGGTACCAGTATTATTGCTCAAATATTTGTCCCTTTAAGCTACTATTTGTCATTAAGATCTTCGTTTTGTCTATTTTTAAGTGGCCCCTTAAGACATGTTTTACTGTATTTTGCTTGAATTTCCTGTGCTTCATTGCCTTTAATTTGATATGCCACATGACATTTTTCAAAAGAGAAAAAAAATCGCTTTCTGACCAGCCCCAGAGGGTCATTCATGGTTGTGTGTGAAAGGGCAGAATATTTGTATGCATGATTGTTCTATGTTTCATTCTCTATAATTTGATATCTAACATGACCACTTTCAGAAAAAAAAATGTTTTGACCTTTTGCTCCCACCTCAAGTGTATAGGGTGTGTGTAAGGGCAAATATTTTCTTGTAGCTTAACTTCCTTTAATGTGATAACCAAGATGACCATATTCTGAAAAAGTTGATTTTTGGCTTCATGGGTCATAAAGTGCCACAATGGATCTCATGCCTTGAGGTTATAATCTTTTTTCATGCTCAACTCAGCTGAGCATGAAATTTATCATGCTCATAAATGTTAAAATGCCAACAATTTAACATTTATTAGCATGATAACTACACTACCTGAGAGTTTGAAAGCAAGGTCTTTAATTTTTAGAAATGAAGTTTTTATGAGCAGTTGAAATGTCATGCTCAGTTGAGTTGAGCATGAAAAAAGTATCATAACCTCTGGCCAGGCATTTCTCCATGATGCTGCTGGTACTATAAACAAGTGTAGCCTCATATCAATGTTTGTTTCTCTGGAATCAAGAATCTTCAGTCTGAAGCCAGGGCAAGGACTATTCACAATGAATTCAGTTTTTCCCTGAAATAAAAAAGCAGCAAATATTACGATAATTGTTCCAAAATTCCAAACGTTTTTCTCTTTCTCACTCACTCACGGTTCTCTAATTAAAATGTTGTTTTTCAAGGCTGGAATTTGCAAAATGCTTGTCAGAATAGCAAGCAGCACAGACCCTGGTCTGACCTGCTTCTGAAGAAGCAGTCTGATCTTAGTCTACGCTGCTTGTCTGCCTTTTTGGCAGTCAACTAGTGTTTGAGATTTAAAACAAACAACAATCTTCAAGGACAGAAAGTCATCATAAAAAGTAAATTTTAGCCCCATGACCCCTAATAATATATAATGGATTATTCCATCCTTATTATATCAGTATGAATGGGAAAACCCATCAGTACAAAAAAGTGAACAGTAAGCTTAATTACTTTGATTTCCTATTTTGTACGCCTAAATCTCAAATGAGGTGTAACAACATTTAACTCTAGGTATCTGCAAGTGTCATCTGCCGATAACCCTTGCAAACAGCCTGGACCAAGATCAGGCCCCACAAAATGTGGGGCCTGATCTGGATCCAAACTGTTTGATACTCTTATTGTATTCCTGAAAGAAATTTACGAAAAACATAATTTTGAAAATAAAAAACAGCAAATAATGAAAGAGCATGCAAAGACTTAAATTGCTGATATGTATTACATGCACCATTGAAGGGCAACACTTTAATTATGTGAATCAGTGCCTGACAAACTGACATGACTGATTGTGGACATCAATACTGTCGGATCAGATTCTTTTCTGTGTATTTAGCAGGTATTTATGAACTTTCTTGCAGACAGGGAAAACTCTGTTCAGGCTGGGCAGATGACCAAGCTTAAGCAATTTAATACTTGGTTTGTTGTTTAATATTTGAGCCCTGACATGTGATTTCCATCAATGTGGTATTTTGACAAGTGTAGACTCAGACGAGCCTGTGCAGCCTCCTTTTAAGCTTAGAAACACCAAATGATGTTCAGTCAGTAGCTTAACAATCATAGAATATTCAAGTGACTAGCAAAGGCTCTGATCTGAGGCATACCACATTGTTGGAAATCTCATTTCCTTGCTCATTTTACTTAGGCAAATTACATACACTGCCACATATCAGTGATCAGTTTGTGGAGTCAAGTTAAAATATAATTTGCAAAGGTTCATTATTACATGAAGTCATTTATGATAATTAATATCATAGTTGGTGAAAAATTGACACAATCTCTGTATGGTTTCTTTAATGTTTGTTTTGTTGCTTTACGTTCCAAGTCAACATGGGGGGACGGTCAGTTCACCGAACCACACTCTTTCTTGGGCAAGCTTGAACAAGCAGTTAACCAGTACTTCATGCACATACTTTTGCTTGTTACTGACAACAGCCCTTGAATGATTCAGCCGAAGGGAGGAGAATGACCGCAGAATTTATTTCATGATCAATCACCATGAAAGTTTGGACCGGGCCAGGATCGAACTCACAACCCCTGGATCTGTAGTCAGACTCGCATCTGTTGCCAGACATGTTACCGGCTGTGCTATGCAGCCCGGTATCTCTGTATGGAATAAAGTACATGTCATGAAATAGTAATTGATCTATTAAAGAGATTTAGTTGTATGAAATGTTTATTTTTTTTGCACTCTTTCATTAGTTTAAATATGATTTCATGTTGATGCTGAAAGAATGATATTTAGACCACGAGAAATGCCAAGAAATATCTGTGTCGATAAATTTAAAATTTTGATACCATGTCCCCATACCAGAAAAATCCGTCCAGTTGTTACTGAGGTCTGGGCTGGACAAAATTTGGGCTGTTTTGGGCATGCCCTTGGGCCAGCCTTAGAGTCCAAATTTTGAAACCATGTTGCCCAACTTCACATCCATATCTACCATGCCCCCTAATTTCAGAACAATCCGTCTAGTGATTACCAAGATCTCGGATGGACAAAATTTGGGTAGAAAGAAAAAGAAGCAGAGGAAGAAGTAGAAAAGAATAAGATGAAACAGAGCAAAAACAATAAGTCTCCCCACTTTGTTGGGGAGACGTAAAAATATATGAGCATCAAATTGTGATTATATTCTTACTCATCTGTTAAAGCTGCATAGTCTGTAACTTTTGATCTTCTAATTTTAAAAATAATGTTTTTATTTTTCAAGAACATAGTAAAAATACTCAAATTCAGGTAAATATTTTACCATTTTCGTAAAGCTTAACAAGTTATCACTATTAAAACAACTGCATTTATGTTAAAATTCAACGGTCTATAATTATTGGAGGGACGCAAATAATTACCAACAAGAGAAAAATACACCTATTTGACATGTTTGATAAGATAATTCACTTTTCCATGCAGTTTTCAGCTATAGTGAACAGATTTATTGTGAAAACATAGCTTAATTCTACTTTTACAAATGATTTAAAAAGAAAATATTTTTTTTTCGAAAAATGTTCAAAGTTACAGACTATGCAGCTTTAAAACTTGTTTTGGGTGCTCATAACCACCATCCCATTCATCAGAGATGGTTCATTTGAGTACCCACAACATAAATATATTATTTTCAATTACCCACTCTTATTATGTGGTGGCCAGTTGTTTATCACATATTTCAATTCACTATATTTTCGAATTAGACTTAACAAAATGATAGCAAAACAACGGATGGATGGACAGAGGCAATCACATTTTAAAAATTGTGGGGATAATAAACATAACATCAAATGGGTAAAATGCTTTGAGCAAGTTGATATGGAAATGTTTTTTTTTTATCCTACTGGTGACTAATGATGGTTTGTTTGTTTTGTTTTGAATCTTTACGCCCCAGTTGACAAGGGACAGGTCTTCTTGGGTTGAACCAGTACTAAGCAGCGGATCATAAGTGCCATGCTCAAGGAGACAATACAGTGACTTGGCCTGCATTAAGACTCTAACAAGCAAAATTTCAATCCCCAGTCTAATGCTGTACCAACTGAGCCACTGCCCTCTGCTACAACAGTTTGTTACATTCACAAGATAAAAGTACTCTAATTATGTCAGGCCCCTAGTTAAGAGTGGGTACCAGAAAAAACAATTTTCTTATTTTTCAACCAAAACATATGTTGTGGGTACTCAAAAGAACCGTCTCAATGAGACGGTTCTTTTGAGCACCCAAAACAGATGCTAAAAATCATGGGTAAGAAAATATTAACAATTATACGCTGAAAATTTTTGTTTATATAAACCTGTCATCCTTTTCACATGTTCAAACAATCACAAGTATTGACCAAATCACCTTTTCACATCCATGATTTATTCTGTCCATCTACATTTAAATGGATTTTTCCAATACAATTTCAATCAAAGCAGTCAGTGTCCTGAAGTTTTTAATAATTTATCAAATCCTGCCTGGTTAACTCCAGACATTTCAAATAGTGAAATTTTACCTCCAGATTTAGGATATACCATGTTTAGGCAGGATAGGATAGGGAATATTGGGGGTGGGGTAGTCATTCTTGTTAAAGATGACATCATTGCATCAGAGCAGAAACAGTTCCAAACCGACTGTGAGATATTGTGGATCAAGATAGAGCTGGTAGGTACGAGGCCCTTACATATTGCTGCATACTACCGTCCTAAAGAAAATGACGCATATAGCGCAGATGAATTTAGACGATCTTTGGAAATGGTAAGTAAAGAAAAGGGTGATATCTGGGTTCTTGGTGATCTCAATTATCCAAAGTTGGATTGGGATAAAGATGATGTCCCTTATATCAAAGCAGGATGTGCCCACACCAAGTTGTACGACAGTTTTATTGAGACTATGTCAGATTTCAATTTTAGCCAGATGGTGCGTGAACCTACTAGACAGGGTAATATCTTGGATTTGTTCTTAACCACCAATCACACTTTAGTTAATTCAGTCAAAATTATACCAGGTCTGTCTGATCATGACATCGTTGAGGGTGTGGTAGATACAAAACCTGCTTCTACAAAGAAAGCACCTAGAAAAGTACATCTCTATAGGAAAGCGGACTGGGATTCCCTTAAATCATATATGAAAGACTTCTGTAACTCCTTTGTACTGAGTTACGAAGGTAAGTCGGTGGAAACTCTCTGGCTTGAGTTCAAAGAGGCACTCAATGCAGGAATTGGTAAGTTTATACCTACTAAATTTGTTGGTCAAAAAAAGCATTTGCCCTGGATAACACAGCCTATCAGGAGGGAAATCAGAAAGAGAGACAGGTTATATAAAAAATTTAAGAGATCCAAAGCTCCCAAGGACAGGAAAACATTCCTGAATAGCAAGCACGGCGTCAAAACAAAAATCAAATTGGCCTATGACAAGTACCTGGAGGACATTCTTGGATTGAATGACGATACAGGTAATCAACCCTTTTGTAGGAAGAAGCTATTTGGTTTCCTAAAAAGCTCACGTGCAGACGCACAAGGCATAGCTGTTCTGAAGAAAGGAGATGCAACTTGTACAGGTAATGTGGATCAGGCTAACCTACTAAATGCACAATTTCAATCTGTCTTTTCAATCAGATCGCCACTCAGACTCGCAAAATTATGCCATAGTAAACTTCTCAATGGCACTGCATCCCTGTTAAATCTACTACCGGAAAATGTAAACTGCAAGTATCCCTCTATGCCTGACATTGATATCTCTGCTTCAGGCATAGCTAAACTTCTTTCAAACCTGAATGTGTCCAAGGCAGCAGGCCCAGATTCCCTCAGACCTATTGTCTTGAAAGAGCTGGGCCAAGTTATTGCGCCTGCGATTTCCATAATATTCCAAATTTCATTGGATAGTGGCACCGTTCCCTTAGACTGGAAAAAGGCCCAAGTATGCCCTCTTTTCAAAAAAGGTGACAAGACAGATCCCGCCAACTACCGTCCAATATCCCTGACATGCATATTATGTAAAACCATGGAACACATTATAGCATCCAACTTGTGCAAACACTTTAACAGAAATAACATTCTTTATGACCTCCAGCATGGCTTCCGTGAAAAAAGATCCTGTGAAACCCAACTAATCCAGCTTGTGGAAGACCTTGCTAGAGGCATGACTCAAGGTAAGCAGTCAGATCTTATCTTACTGGATTTTAGCAAGGCCTTTGACAAGGTGAACCATCTTAAATTGCTGTATAAACTTCAACTACATGGCGTCCAGGGCAAGACACTTGGGTGGATTGAGTCCTTTTTAATTGGGAGAACACAGTGTGTAGTCCTTGATGGTGACAGTTCGACTGAACTTCCAGTCTCATCTGGGGTTCCACAAGGATCAGTCTTGGGCCCGATACTCTTCCTGCTTTACATTAATGACCTGCCTGATAATATACAATCTAAAGTCCGTCTATTCGCGGATGACACGGCAGTGTATTTAACAGTTCAAGGACAGGAAGATGCAGATATTCTCCAAGATGATCTTAATGTTCTCCAAGAGTGGGAAAAAGCATGGGATATGGAATTTAATCCATCCAAGTGTCAAGTCCTGCACATATCCAGGTCTCGCAAGCCAATCAAACATTCCTACACTATGCACGGACAGGTCCTGGACTCTATAGACCATGCACGGTACCTTGGTGTCGACATCTCATCTGACCTAAATTTCAACCATCACATCAACCGCGTCACATCAAATGCTTCAAAAAGTTTAGGCTTTCTTAAAAGAAACATCAAAACAAAACATCCGGGTATACGCGAAGCAGCCTATAAAACTACAGTAAGACCGCAGGTTGAATATGCTTCATCGGTTTGGAGTCCGTACACTAAAAAAGACATCCATAAGGTAGAGATGGTTCAGAGAAGAGCCACTCGCTGGATTCTCAGCTCCTACTCTCCTTACCAAAGTGTTACGGAACTCCAACAACAACTAAACCTGAGAACGCTAGAACAGAGAAGAGTTGATGCTAAAGTTATAATGATGTTTAAAATTATACATGGCCTGGTCGCCATACCTGTGCCACCATACTTCGAACAACCAATGAGATCGACACGACATAGCCACCCCCTTGCATTACGTCAGATTCATACAACAGCAAATTATTACAAATTTGCCTTTTTCCCCTCAACTGTTGTTTATTGGAATCAGCTCCCAGCCCAGATCGTACTTCTGCCCACTCTGGACCAGTTCAGTGTGGCAGTACGGGCTCATAATCATCACATCCCATAAATCAACATAAACTGTTTTTATCCTGTTTTAGCTCTTCCTGTAAATGTACTTTTAACAACTATCTTCTACCATTTTTCTTTTTCTTAAACTTTGTACCGTGACTGTAAGGCGTAATCAACCTGCACGTAATCCTCGCGAGGGGGTGTTGCAGAATCTAAAGAAAGAAAGAAAGAAAGAAATCCTGTATTTATTATTTATAAATTCAAGGTTCATTGGGTTAACTTAGTGATCAAATTAGCTTATATATGTTTTTGCTAATGTATCACCCAAGCTGCTGAGTTCAGACTTAAGGTCCTACAAGTGTTAGATTGTGTGGTAAGTTTCTATTTTTCATCATGGATTTGCATCTTAATTGTGAAAATTGTGGACCTTGAATAGCTGGCTCATTCAATGCAGCTTATCTAGCTCTACACAGTTTCTAAAAAGGTAGAAATATTTGGATTCAGTAGAAGGCTATCTAATTTGAAGACTATTTCGACAGTGAAAATGAAAACTATTTATCACAAAATGTATGGGGTATTAGGTTTTAACCCTTAAAGCGCCACCTATCATTTGCATCAGACGACAATTTCAAATTTTGCCGCTTTTTCAAAAATAACAAATAAGGCATAATATTTCATGAGAATCGTCAAATATCATACCTTATATTGTTTGAAAATTAAGAAAGATGTTGCAGAAATTGCTGTCTGCTGCAGTCTATTTTTTTTTACCTTGTTTTCTAATAATGATCATGTTTGACATGTTTATTGCAGGGATCATTGGAATGGCTTATATATTTAAATGCAGAATTTCTAAAATGGAATCTTCTAATTGATAACCAGAAATTAATTGTTATCACTAAAAACTTTCGGAAGAAATTAAACTAATAGTCCCTGATCAGACTGGAAGCAGTCTGATCTATTATATTGCATATGCTTCTCCTGTTTCATTAATTTAACTCTGCCATTCAGCAGGCCTTTATTTAAGAGTGTGTACCAAAAAAATAATTTTCTTACTTCTCAATGAAAGCATAAGTGGGTACTCAAAAGAACCGTCTCAATGAGGCGGTTCTTTTGAGCATCCAAAACATATGTTAAAACTGATGGGTAAGACAATATTCACAATTTTACGCTAAAAAATGTGTTTAATATCTAAACATATGGCCAGTAATCAGAGAGTTAACGCTTTTCATGCAGGGAAATTTTTCAAGACTTTTTGTCGTCTGCAGATGTTTTACAAAATTAACTTTTTTAGAAAAATTCTTTCAAGAGTGTCAAACAGTTTGTATTCAGGTCAGGCTCGACAATCTTACAGGCCTGACCAGCTGAGAACAAACCATTATTCAGTATTGACATTTTTTCAGGAAACAGACTGTAAAATTTAACATTCAGTTCTTCTTCAACCAAATAAAAGTGGTTTGAAACAAGGTGGCCATCTTGGAGTAGCAATGCAGACGATCAAATGCGTAGTTGTTGGGAATGATACAGTCGGGAAGACTTCCCTTATCCTCTCATATACTACAAACAGTTTCCCGTCAAATCCACCCGACGTAAGTGTATTTATTAAATTTTCATTTAATGCAAAATAAATGGGACTTGCAATGATGGGCCATTTTCGGCCCGCCAGTGAATCGCCATTTAAATGGCGTTTCGCTGGAAGCCGATAATGGCCCACTTTCAGTGGCATTTGGATCCTCTCTCCCCTCATCGACTAAAAAATGTTGTCAAAGATGAGTTTGACCCCCCCCTGAAAAAACTCTCTGGATCTGCGAATGAATGGATTCTTCCTTCTTGTTTGATACAATAAACTTAATTTTGATTGTATATAAGGAGTCACAAGACTTTCCAAACCTTGATGAAACTGGATATATCCGGTTTTGTTTTGTTTGATTTGATGTACGACCCAATCAACAATGTTTCAGTTATATCAAGACAAGTCTTTCTAAATTGCACCAGTACTAAGCAAGGGTAAATGTGTCTTGCTCAAGGACACAATGCAGTGACCCCGATGAGGCTCGAACCCTGCAACCCCTCAGTCTCAAGTCAAGCACTCTACCACTGATCCACTTCCCTTTGAAAACCATGTAAATCCAGATCAGCAGGTTTATCATAGAAATCCACCCTAACCTACCCACTCTACTTGTATATACATGCTAATAACACTGGACAGGGTTCATACAGGCAATTTTAATTAAAATTCAAGGACTTTTGAAGGACTTCTCAAAGACTTCCCTACTGTTTTCAAGGACTGAAAACTTAAGAAAAATACTGATTTACACGTTAAAATTAAATACTACTTCTGAAATGCTAGAGTCCATTACTAAAGATAATAGTTTTAGATAATTAGTATAAAATTGTGGTGCCTTTATTTGGTGCAGCTATAAAATTGTGGTGCCTTTATTTGGTGCAGCTATAAAATTGTGGTGCCTTTCTTTGGTGCAGCATATGCTGCACCAAATAAAGGCACCACAATTTTATACTGATTTAGGTCTCCAAAAACACTGTTAAATCCTCCTGTAAATGGTAAAATTCAAGGACTTTTCAAGGCCTTTGAGTTTTTCAAGTACTTTTCAAGGCAAATTTCATTTTCAAGTACTTTTAAAGACAGTCCTGTATATTCAAGTACTTTTCAAGCCTGCGCGAACCCTGCAGGAAAATCTGCAATTGGAGAGGAGTATAATGGCTTTCAAGTAGCTGAGAAAAGTAGGGATACAAATTTTGTAAAATGAGTGAAAAAGTAGGGTGTATTGATGTGATAAGGAGGGCTTTTTAAAATACATAATTCATAACAATGAGTCATCAATAATAATTTCATTTATCACATGACATCACATCTGGGAGTGATATAAGGCCTGATGATGCAATAAAATTGATAAACCACTAGTGGTTTACAGATTTAGTAACCTTACGTTATGATGTCCATTTTAAAGTTGCGTAAAAGACAGCAAAATCTTCTGTTTTCACATGCAAAATTTTAAAGTATTTTTAATGTCATGTGATTAATAGAATATAACATTTGTGCTCCTGTATTATTAAATTTATTAAACTCCTTGCGAAAAAGTGATAAAATGCTCGGCAAACCTCACATTTTATCTCTTTCCCTCAACTTGTTTAATAAATTCAATAAAACATGAGCATTCATATAAGACCCTCTATGTAAAATAAAGCGGGAAAAGAGAATGACTTTTGCAGTTGAAAACTTAAAAGCTGAGAAATCTAGTGATCTGCATAGTACTTGCAAAAAAATGTTTAATTTGTAAATTTGAGCAAGCCGAGAAAATTTTGATGATTTTACTGCAAAAATGACATTTTAGTGTGAAAATGAAAAGATAGTAGACTAAGTGTATTTTCAAGAAAAAGTAGGGGTAAGTAGGGGAACTAAAGAACAATAGAAAAAGTAGGTCCCACCTGTTTTTTAGTCTGAGTGTAGTACATATTTCATTTAACATGGTCAATGTTAACTCTTTTTTTTATGCTAGCAGCAACTTTTGTTGTCATTTGTTGATAACCTTTGCAAACAATTTGGACCAAAATCAGGACCGACTGAAGGCTGGTCCTGATCTGAATCCAAACCATTTGACACTCTGAAGAATATTTTGGAAAAAAAGCATGAAAAATTACCAAGCATGAAAAGAAATAAGGCTCCCTCGGTGTTATTGCAGGTGACTGATAATTACTCTACAACGATTATGGAGGGTGGCCAGCCATATACACTGGGCATATTTGACACTGCCGGGACAGGAGCTCATGACAGACTGCGCCCCCTATCTTACCCCCAGACAGATGTATTCCTTGTATGTTTCTCTGTTGTTGACCCAGCAACCTTTGAGAATGTCAAGGAGAAGGTAACATATTCACCTAATAGGGCTATTCCAGCAAAAAGGAATAGGGGTGGGGGGGGGGTTGAATTTCCACAGCAATGTTTCCCTTGCTGATAATACAGTAAAACCTGTCTTAAGTGGCAACTCAAAAATAGAAAAAACGAAGATCTTTATGACAAATGGTAGCTTTATGAAGGTCAAAAGTATTGCAGAATGCTCTCTTGGAGCATTCTGCAATACTTTTGACCTGCATTAAGCGATAATCAGTCTTGAAAAACAATTTTTGATCTTCTTTTTGAGTGGCTGCTTAAGACAGGTTTTACTTTATTATCAAGGGAAACATTGCCATGGAAATTCAACCCCCACCCCAATTCCTACACTTTATTGATGCCGAAGTAAAATGCTTTATGTTATTGACACAATCATTTCTTCTCTACACTTTTGAAAAACTTCACAGAACAATGATCCTGATACTGTAAACCACTTATATCTGGCAGATACTTTATTTGGAGGGGGGCTATTCTGGTAAAAAACAAAATCGCTAATTTACGAGACTGGGAAATACCATCCTTCAGGAATATTGGGTTCTGAGGGAAAGCAGAATACCGCTTAAGACTGAGGGCTTGAGAGGCTTGAGAATTGTTGCACTTTCCATTAGTTCTCATGAACAGACTCAATAAAACAGAGTCTGCTGTTTTCTTATATTGTAGATTCTCCCTATTTCTGAAGGATCCGTTTTTTCAGAATATTTTGAATTCAGTTACACAATAACCAATAAACGGACACACACCCTTAGTATTTTGGTATCTGTTTTGTCAAAAACCAACTTTTGAATGGTAGAGTATGTTTCAACATAGAGGAAACCGCTACTATTAGTTAAAGGAAAGAATATGCTCCCCAAAGGAAGCATATTCTTTCCTTTAAGAGTAGCCATTATGACAATAGAAAATAGCTTTAAAGGGCATTACATTGAGAAACTGCCAAATTAAAACTATGCCAATATGTCAATCTTTTATTTTGATTTTTTACGTCCCTGTCAACAATTTTTCAGTCATGTTGGGATGGGCCTTTCTGGGTTGAACCAGCACTAAACAGTCTTCCTCAAGGAAACAACACAGTGACTCCACTGGTGGGGAGACTCGAACTAGTAACCCTTCCATCCCCAGTCTAATGCTGTACCATCTTCACTGTTTGTAAAAGTACGCATTTACTGGTCTCCAGTATACGAAGGGTTAAGAGATATGAGCCGCAACATGAGATTTCCAACAATGGGGTATGTGTGACCAGCAAAGGCTCAGACCAGCCTGAGCATACGCCCAGTCTGATCAGAGCCTTTGCTAGTTGCTTGAATATTCTATGAATGTTAGGGTACTGACTGAACATCATTTGGACTTTCCAAGCTTAAAAGGAGGCTGCACGGGCTTGTCTGAGTCTACACTTGTCAAAATGTCACATTGTTGGAAATCACATGTCACTGCACAATCTAACCTTATACCACCCTTGCCAACTTTAGCACAAAACATATTGTAATGCAGAAGATATACAACGATGAAGGCTTGTTTGTTTTTTGTTTGTTTTGTTGCTTTACGTCCCAAGCCAATAGCTATGGTCATGGCGGGACAGCCAGTTCACCTAACAACACTTTTTACTGGGCAAGCTTGAACAAGCAGTTAACCAGTACTTCGTGCACATACTTTCGCTTGTAACTTACAACAACCATTCTTGAATGATTCAGCGGAAGGGAGGAGAATGACCGTAGAAATTATTTCATGAAGAATCTCCACGGAAGTATGGGACAGGGCTGGGATCAAACTCGCGACCCCTGGATCTGCAGTCAGACCCGCATCTGTTGCCAGGCAAGTTACCAACTGTGCTACACGGCCTGATACAATAATGAAGGTGGTATGAAATAGCTGTACCATGGTTTGTCTGATTGTAAGTCAGATTAACCACTCGCCAAAGCTTGTGGATTATCTCCATATAGAAGCGAACAAACCATGATATATATAATTTTGGCTGCTGCCTGGCCCTGACTCGATCAAGGGTTCTTGGTTTTAGCCGTGATTAGCAGCCTAAGAGAGCTAAGTGTTAATTGTTTTTTTTTTTCAATTTATAGTGGGTGCCTGAGATCACCCACCACAACCCAAAGACACCATTTCTACTTGTTGGGACCAAGACAGACTTGAGAAATGATACTTCAACATTGGAAAAGTTAGCTCAGACCATGCAAAAGCCCATCAGTGTTGAAGTAGCAGAGAAACTACAACGAGAGCTGAGAGCTGTTAAGTATGTTGAATGTTCAGCTCTAACCCAGGTCAGTATCTACCATTGATTATAGACACGTTACAAAAATTGCAAGCTGCAACAGAGTCTATCTTTTGGATATTCCCATACATATCCCTTAAAGCGCCAATCGCAACAAAAGTCGTCTGCTTTTCTCGTCTGCTGAAATGTTTAAGATACCTCTATGGCAAACAGTGAGGACCCAGATCAGACTGCTTCTATACTTAATTCGTCTGTAATGTAAGGCAATTATTTGCAGCAGACGACTTCAGCAGACCACATTTCCAGATACATTTTTTCTTGGCGCTTTAAGGGATATTGATACAATAAGCATGGATTTGTCCATTGGTCACCAGTCAAAAGGTCTAAATTTTACTAAATTTCTGTCCCTGCAGATTGTATTTATTTTAAGTTAGCAAACAGTGAAGACTGTTTGCCAAAGTACCTGTCTACCAGTATCCAGAATGAAAAGGGATTATTAGGTCAATTTCAACTTTCGTTTGTTTGTTTTGTTGCTTTATGTGCCAAGTCAACAGCTATGGTCATGGCCAGATGGTCAGTTCATCTAACCACACTTTTTCCTGGGCAAGCTTGAACAAGCAGTTAACCAGTACTTCATGCACATACTTTGGCTTGTAACTGACAACATTCCTTCTTGAATGATTCAGTGGAAGGGAGGAGAAATACCGCAGAAATTATTTCAAGAGCAATCTTCACGAAAGTATGGGACCAGGCTGGGATCGAACTTGCCACCCCTGGATCTGCAGTCAGACTCGCATCTGTTGCCAGACACATTACCGACTGCACTACGTGGCCCGGTCCCCTGAAGATTGTATTTATTTTAAGTTTGCAAACATTGAAGACACTGATGAAATGCCACCTTAGCTAGGTGGCATTTCATCTGGGTCTTTATTGTTTGCCAAAGTACGTGTCTACCAGTATCCAGAATGAAAATATTAAGGGAATATAAGGTCAATTTTAACTTTTGTAAAACTACCACAGAGTGTAACAGTGTAACGGATGTTCCATGATGTAATTTAACTTTCTGTGTAAATTAAACCCACGAATCCTCAATTCAGAAAAGATCCCATGCAGCTGAGATGCAAAACATATCTATCAGAGGATTCTTTTAACCCTTCATGCACTAATAGATTCTTCCTTCTGCTGTGATATGATAACTTTGGGATGGTCCATTGAATATTTTTGGAGGACATAATATCTTAATAAAAATTGTATTTCTTTCTCTGAAGATTGTTTTTATCTAAGTAAATAGTGTATGATGGTAAATTGTATATATCGAAGGGTGTCAGGTTACAATCTCCAAATGATATTGTTTTTCTTTTTCAAAAGATCATTTTTGTCACAGTGCAGACTCTGAAGAAAAGCTGCAATAAGGGAGATGATGCTTCAACAGTGAAAAGTTTATAAAATTGCTTTCCTATATTGGGCTAAAATTAAAATTATTTTTGATTGCCCTTACCCGACCAACTGTGAAATTTTCTTTTTTAATTTTCACATTAAAATTTTGTTTTTGCCTGAAAAGGAAAATGCTAGATGCATGGCTCTTTTTTTTTGGCAAAAAACTAAAGTGCTAGATCCGTGGTATTGCCTTTTCTCACCAAATTATGGAGGTACTTGGAAATCAATGTAGATTTCTTACATCCTTATCCATGGAATGCATTTTTCTTCCCTTCGTTCAACACGACAGAACAAGTGATTTGAGTGAAGGTGTGAATAAAACATGCATAGGGTCCTTTGAATGTATCTACCAGGTCTCCAGATAAGAGTGCCTATTGGAAATCTATTTTCTTTATTTCTCAGCATCTAAAAACAAACTGAAATACACCAGTTTCATCTTTCCAATGACAAACGTCACAATTTTAGGTGTATTTCGTACCCATGCACAGAAGGAATACAGTAAGGTTTGGGAAATAAAGAGCATTCCTATCCTTAACATTTTAGCACTTTTACTTTTTGAAAACAAGCTATCCCAGTATAAAGACGTAAATTGAGGGGTGGGAGTAGAAAGTGCATGTTTTCACTGTATTGTAAATGGTGAATCGCTTTGAAACATATTTTGTTGCTTACTATGCATGTTTTACTGCTGAACTACACCAAATTTCAAAACATTAGGGCAATTTGAAAATTTGGTGTTTGTAATCATGTCAGCAAGGAAAATATACGCCTTATCGCTAGAACTTCTTCAGGTAGGGTCAGGGACCCTAAACACAGGTATTTTTCAATTTGGCCTAAGGTCTGGTATGGGGAAACAGGTTAAAATATTTCTAATGTTGGTCCATGAAATCTTGTATAAATGCTAATTGTACCATTTTTTTACAGGCAGGAGTTCGGAATGTGTTTGATGAAGCTATACAGACTGCCCTGAACCCACCTACACAGCCGAAAGCAAAGACATGTCTTCTATTGTAATTTGACATTCAGCTCAACAATTTTCTGAATAAAAGAATTTCTCCACATTTTTAAATTGTTCATTTCATCTCTGTTTTCTGGAATGTGCCTAAATGTTGTTCTTAATATGCCGCATGATATTTAAAAAATCAAGAAAAAACAATGCGGAAAAAATGAGGCAATTTCCTCAAATCAGAGACCAGCTGGCCTCGAGGTTATAAAACTTAAGTACAGTCTCAGATTCAAAATAAAGAGCAATGATTGGCTGCTTGTGGACACGTGTCCGCAAGCAGCCAATCAGTGCACTTTATTTTGAGTCTGAGAATGAACCAAAGTTTTATAACCTGGAGGCCTGATGTTTGAGCATTGCATGTATCTACTGGAAAATTAATTCAGAAAATTTTGTGAGGATTATACTTTTGCGAAACTTTGAGGAAATGAAACCTTCGCAAAAATGGCGAAATGACTCTGCCATTTACTGATGTAGGTGAAGCATGCAAAAGTTGTGAATTTAAATTGACGAAAATAAAATTCTCATGAAAATGTTTGAATTATCAGTATTGTGGAATCTTGAGCAAGACATTACATGCATGTATACTACTGTGTTTCCAGGTTTGAAGTGACCCCCGCTTTTCTTTTATTTAACGACTTTAATCCTTACTTATAAGATCGACCTTTAGCATGTTGATGCAAATGTATTCCATGTAACTAAAACTTATTTTTGGGAGCCTCCCTTATTATGAACTAAGGCCCAAATGCCCTGCATTTCAGAATAACTTAGTCTTTTTCCTTGAGATATATACCCATTTGCGCCTCTACGTTAGGTATCATAAGCATAATGCACGGATTTTAAAATAGTGATTGGTAGTTTATTTATATAGCAATAAGGTACACTTGGGGACTAATTCAAAGGTGAGGAACAAAAACAGGCAGAAATTCAATCTAATCCCAGCCTATATAAAAGCCCATACTTAAGTGAGAAAAATATTCTAATAACGCGGTCTATATCTAGATTCATTTCTTTCATTTATTTTTCAATTAAAATAACCATTAAGGAATAAACGGCAAAAACGGGGGTCACATTAATCCTGGAAACACAGAAGAAACCCCTAAACAGGTACTTTGACAAACAGTGGAGACCCAGGATCGGCACTGTTTGCTATGATTAAAATAACCTTCAGAGACTGAAATACATTGTACTAGGGCCCATCAATAATTTCGTGAACTAATTCTGTGATATGAATATAACTGACCCAACATACATTTGACCTCTACTCCTCTTCAAAGTAACATCCCCGGCAAAGTTTGCATTTATTTTACCATTCATGATCGGAACACGTGCTGCAGGCCATCACATGATATCTCCCACAAATATCTGTTTATGGTGCACCTCAACTCCTCTCAGTACTCATATTTCTGACCATGCAGCATATTTTTGAGATTTAGAAATAGGCAGAAGTAACAAATTGCAATATATGGACTATATGGTGGCTGTGGAAGCAGCTCTATACCCAGTTCCTTTGCTGTGTCCAACACAACACTGCTGCTATGACTTGGTACGTTATCATGATGCAGCAGATTCCTGGACCTCTGAAGTTGTAACTGCTTTCTTTTAATAGCTGACAGCAGCTCAGATTTAATTACAGTTGCATAATAGTGTCCAGTAGCAGTAATTTTCGGAGAAACAAAGCCATTTAAGCTTATACCTTGTATAATGCAAAAAAAATAATGGCCATTACTTTACCAGCAGACTTGGAAATCAACGCTTTTGTCGGCCTGTATGCTTGTGATCTTCCGTAGTTTTTCTACCGTCCTTAAAGCAATTCATCCACTTTGAAATTGTACCATTTGATAAGCAAGTTTCCCATAGGTTTAAAAAGTAATGCACATGACTTTAATACACTACTACGTTGCTTGTTTACACTTTGCGACGTTATTTTACAACAAACACTGCTAATATGACGCCAGAATATTGACATTACATCATAAATGGTGATGTCATTGATGTCGGCTTATGCTGAATTGACTGGAGAATGATTGATCTTTGACCATACAAACTTTCATTTTGCCATGTCAAATGGTTATGAAACAGTTAAATAAGTTCACAAAATTATTGATGGTCCCTCGTAATTTAGAAAATTTTACCCATGACCTCTTAAAAGTACACAATGGGCAATCCCATACTTATTGCATCAATATGTATGGAAAAATCCATCAGAATACAAAGGGATAAGTGCCATATGAGAGTCCAACAACAGAACACTTAACATATTCTACTTGAACAACGTTCACTTTTCACATTGAGTTAAACCTTGATTACTTAAGCTTTGTAGCTTTAAGTGCCTGCTTAACTCTTTGCCCACTGGGAAATTTATAGTGTTTTTTGTTGTCTGCGGATTTTGTTTTCAAAATCAACTTTATCGAAAGAAACAGATTGGATATAGGGAATGAAAGTGGTCATAGACAGATAGATGGTTGGACACATGTATGAAGCAGTATACAGTATAACATATTACCCTGACACTTGTGTGTATTGGGGTACAATGATGCTAAAGCATTGGGTTAATTGCCAATTAAAAATTCAAAGAGAAGTGTAAACAGCCCATCAAATACTCTGTATATTACTATTAGAGCATGTGCTCTGGCGCTGAGGTTATAAAAATCTTTTTTCATGCTCAACTCAACTGAGCATGAAATTTCAACTGCTCTTAAAAACTAAAATGCTGAAAAATAGACTTTTCTTGCTTTCAAACTCTTAGATGTTGTATTTATCATGCCATTAAATTATAAAACAATATTTTTGAGTATGGCAAATTTCATGCTTAGTTGAGCATGAAAAAAGCTTTGTAACCCCAAGGACTGATTAGCAGCATGTCCTTATTTAATAAGATTAAATCAAACGGACCAGTCAAGGCTTAAGTTAACCATATGCCATGCCAGGCCCCAAGGTAAGAAAACTTTTTTCATGCTCGACTCAACTGAGCACGAAATTTCAGCTGCTCATAAAAACTTAAACACAGACAAATAAAGAAGTCTCTTGCTTTAAGTCTCTGAGATGTTGTATTTATCATGATAATAAATTATAAAACAATATTTTTGAGTATGGCAAATTTCATGCTTAGTTGTGCTGAGCATGAAATAAGCTTTATAGCCTCAAGGACTGATAAGCAGCATGTTCTTATTTAATTAGATTGATTTGTTTGTTTGATTTGATTCTTTAGGTCCCATCAACAATCTTTCAGTTATAAAGGGACGGGTCTTCCTGGGTTGAACCAGTACTAAGCTAGGATTAATGTTCTTGCTCAAGAACACAACACAGTGACGCCGGTGAGGCTCGAACCCGCGGCCCTTCGGTCTCGAGTCAAGCACTCTACCGCTGAGCCACTGCGCTCCCACTTTAATTAGATTGAATCAAAGGGACCAGTCCAGGTTTAAGTAAACCATTTGCCATGCCAGGCCCCAAGGTTAGAAAACTTTTTTCATGCTCAACTCAACTGAGCATGAAATTGCAACTGCTCATAAAAACTAAAATATCGACAAATAAAGAAGTTTTTTGCTTTAAGTTTCTCAGATGCTGTATTTATCATGCTAATAAATGTTAAAATGCCAACAATTGTTGGCATTTTAACATTATGAGCAAGATAACTTTTGTGCCCATCTGAGTTGAGCATGAAAAAAAAGTTTATAACTTCGGGGCCAGGTTTTTTTTTTCTGAAATAGACATAGTGGGATAATGTAAAGACTGGACTGGTCCCTGCGGGTTGTTTGTTTGATTTGATTCTTTACGTCCCATCAACAATCTTTCAGTTAAACAGGGACGGGTCTTCCTGGGTTGAACCAGTAATAAGCTAGGATAAATGTGTCTTGCTCAAGGACCACAACACAGTGACTCCAGTGAGGCTCGAACCGGCGGCCCTTTGGTCTCGAGTCAAGCACTCTACCACTGAGCCACTGCACTCCTGTGGGTTAAATATGGTTACAATTTTTCTTACCTCTGACTGTCATCAAGCATAGAGTCTAACTCTTCCTTAGCTTCAGCAATAATCTTCTGAAGTGATGGAACTGCCAGTGCATCCATAGCATTTATCACCTCCTGAAACCAACAGGGAATCATTCTATAAAATGGGCCTAGTCGCGAGAAATTCTTCGGGGTTTCCGACAAAGCGAGTTTCAAATCAGTCTCCTCAGCTACAGGGACTAGCTAGAAAGTTGAAATTTCACCTGTAGCAAGCCTAGATATGATACTTTACAAAAAACGAATAACAAAGGCGCTGATCAGACTGCGCGGATGCGCAGGCTGGTCTGCACCTGTGTTGTTCGCAAACCACCGAAGACAGGTTTTCTCACGTCGCGGCCCAAATTAAAGGTGTAAAACTATGTTAAATGTAAAGTGATGGAACTGCCAGTGTATTCATAACATTTATAACCTCCTGAAACCAACAGGGAATCATTCGATAAAGTTAAGGGTGTAAAACTACGCTAATTGTGAAGTGATGACACTGCCAGTGTATTCATAGCATTTATCACCTCCTGAAACCAACAGGGAATCATTCTATATATAGCACAGATTATCAAGAATGTAAAACTACAGTAAACCCGGTCTTAAGCGGCCACTCAGAAATAGACAAAACAATGATCTAAAAGACAAATGGAAGCTTAATGAAGGTCGAAAGTTTTGCAGAATGCTCTTTTGGAGCATTCTGCAATACATTTAACCTGCATTTATGGATAGTCGGTCTTGAAAACCAATTTTGGTCTTCTTTTTGAGTGGCCTATTAAGGGTGGTCAACTATGTTAAATGTGAAGTTATGGAACTGCCAGTGTATTCATAGCATTTATCGACTCCTGAAACCAACAGGGAACCATTCTATATATAGCACAGATTATTAACGGTGTAAAACTACGTTAAATGTGAAGTGACGACACTGCCAGTGTATTCATAGCATTTATCACCTCCTGAAACCAACAGGGAACCATTCTATATATAGCACAGATTATTAACGGTGTAAAACTACGTTAAATGTGAAGTGACGACACTGCCAGTGTATTCATAGCATTTATCACCTCCTGAAACCAACAGGGAACCATTCTATATATAGCACAGATTATTAACGGTGTAAAACTACGTTAAATGTGAAGTGACGACACTGCCAGTGTATTCATAGCATTTATCACCTCCTGAAACCAACAGGGAACCATTCTATATATAGCACAATTTATTAACGGTGTAAAACTACGTTAAATGTGAAGTGATGGAACTGCCAGTGTATTCATAGCATTTATCACCTCCTGAAACCAACAGGGAATCATTCTATATATAGCACAGATTATTAACGGTGTAAAACTACGTTAAATGTGAAGTGATGGGACTGCCAGTGTATCTATAGCATTTATCACCTCCTGATACCGACAGAGTATCATTCTATATATAGCACAGATTATTAAGGGTGTAAAACTACGTTAAATGTGAAGTGACGACACTGCCAGTGTATTCATAGCATTTATCACCTCCTGATACCAACAGGGAACCATTCTATATATAGCACAGATTATTAACGGTGTAAAACTACGTTAAATGTTAAGTGATGGGACTGCCAGTGTATTCATAGCATTTATCACCGCCTGAAACCAACAGGGAATCATTCTATATATAGCACAGATTATTAACGGTGTAAAACTACGTTAAATGTTAAGTGATGGGACTGCCAGTGTATCTATAGCATTTATCACCTCCTGAAACCAACAGGGAACCATTCTATATATAGCACAGATTATTAACGGTGTAAAACTACGTTAAATGTTAAGTGATGGGACTGCCAGTGTATTCATAGCATTTATCACCGCCTGAAACCAACAGGGAATCATTCTATATATAGCACAGATTATTAACGGTGTAAAACTACGTTAAATGTTAAGTGATGGGACTGCCAGTGTATCTATAGCATTTATCACCTCCTGAAACCAACAGGGAATCATTCTATATATAGCACAGATTATAAAGGGTGTAAAACTATGTTAAATGTGAAGTGATGGGACTGCCAGTGTATCTATAGCATTTATCACCTCCTGATACCGACAGAGTATCATTCTATATATAGCACAGATTATTAAGGGTGTAAAACTAAGTTAAATGTGAAGTGATGTTCATAATATATATGTTTACATTTTCGAAGCAATCCTTTAATGAAGCTTTAGATTTTCGCAACCGTTCATAGCCTCATGAATTACAAAAATTTGATTGACAGCTGCCAAGCTCGCTTGCCCGTGCAATACCCTTCGAACATGGAACTCATTTGCCAGAAGTGATACTGGTGTTGTGATTGACAGCGAGCCACACCTGAGTCGCATGTGCCATTGCTCCATTGGCTGTACGCGTTCAAGTTGGCTGTTCTGCTTTTCCATTTTATACTCCAACTAAACCGTTAATAATATTATATTTTAAATACAAAACTGTTTTAATTCCTAAATCAAAAATAATTTCTATATTTTAGATATTTATGATAAAATGTAAATACAAGCAATAAATTCAAATTTTGGAATGTTCATGGAATCATGAATACTTTTGGTCTCTTGCAAAGTTAACGTGAAACCCTTCAAAATTTAATTTTTGGAATTTTCATGGAATCATGAATACTTTGGGTCTCAAGCAAAATTAACGTGAACCCCTTCAAAATTCAATTTTTGGAATGTTCATGAAATCATGAATACTTCGGGTCTCTTGCAAAATTGACGTGAAGCCTGAGCTTCACGTTAATTTTGCAAGAGATCCGAAGTATTTATGATGCCCAGAACATTCCGAAAATTGAATTCATTTCTTACATCACATCCTGAAACTAACAGGGAATAACTCTACGTATAGGCTAGCACCAGAGCTTCAGATTTTTTTCAAGATTGGTGGGCAAAAGTGACCCATGGAGCAAAAAAAAGGTGGGTCATTTTCTGAAATGATTGGCCCAAGCATATCAAACTAACCACAGGTTAGTATACTTTACCTACACACTGACAGCAGACACTTGTTTGCATATGAATATTGACTGCTGATTATACAGTATGCCCTGTCATAAGCGGTTAACTCAAAAAAGAAGACCAATTATCGCTTAATGCAGGTCAAAGTATTGCAGAATGCTCCAAGGGGAGCATTCTGCAATCCTTTTGACCTTCATTAAGCTACCATTTGTTACTACGTTTTGTAAGATCTTTGTTTTGTCTTTTTTGAGTGGCTGCTTAGGACATGTTTTACTGCATTGACTACCTACATGTACTTTCTGTTTTGTGGAGTTCGTAGACCCACTGTAAGATGAATATTTTATTTAAGTGAGATTTATTCACAACTAAAAAGGATGGGTCTACTGGGCCCACTGCCTTGGAAAGTGATGAGCCATATTTTGAAATCATGGGACAACGACTCTGGCCCACCATAAATGTGAAGGCCTGTAGCACTGGTAATTAAAGTTGTACAAGTGCGTGAAATGTACAAAATATGAAACCTGTGCAAAAATGCACAGGTTTCATGTGTTGTACATTTCTTCCAATTGTGACAGCAAAAAAGAAAATGGCACTTTTTAGCAATTTATTTTCTAAACACGTATCAACTCACTCTTAAAAGTATTGGTAAATTTCAACTGGGATTTCTGCTGCATAAATGTTATAGAATGGCAAAGTTCTTGATATAATGGGTATTGGCGATTAGGCAATTTCGAACATTGCTATTGTAGAAAAGAAAAATCATGGCAGGATATGTGGTTCAAAAGCATACTATAGACTAACTCATGGCACCAAGAGGAAAAGACACAGAACACTTGCAGCCAAAGGTCAGCAACAACACAACAAACCAGCTCCCTCATCCTCAGCAAGATCATTAAAATGGTTCAAGGAGATATGGAGCAGACATAAAATTCAAAAATAAATCCCATGATCTTGAAGTGTAACCTTTAGTCTGCATAGCTGAGTCAATGGTTCTGCACACCTCACTGAGACAAATATTTTGGGTGAAGTTTAATGAAAATTGTTTAAGAAGTTCAGCAGATAAGGAGTGCTAACAAAATTGAAGCGTAAATCCTGTAAAGTTAAAGTATGACCTTGACCTTGAGTCTGTGTAGCTGAGTTATGAATTCTGCATACAGTCTCACTGAGAGGAACATTTAGATTAAGTTAAATGAAAATCGTTCAAAGGGTTCAGGAGATATGTAGCAGACACAAAATTTAAGGGGTAAATCCCATGCCCTTGAAGTGTGGCCTTGACCTTGAGTCTGGGTAGCTAAGACATGGGCTCTGCACATCATCTCACGGAGTGGAACATTAATGATAAGTGTTGAAAGGGTTCAGGAGATATGTAGTGGACACAAAATTCAAGGGTAAATCCCATGACCTTGAAGTTTGACCTTGACCTTGAGTCTGTGTAGCTGAGTCATGGGCTCTTCACATCAGATCTTACTGAGAGAAACATTTGGGTGAAGTTTAATCAAAATCATTAACAGAGTTAAGGAGATATGGAGGGGACACAAATCAAAAGGTAAATCACATGACCTTGAAGTGTGACCTTGACCTTGAGTCTGCATAGTGCAGTGATGGGTTTTGCACACCTTCTCACTGAGATGAAAATTTGGATGAAGCTTAATGAACAAAATTGAAAGGGTTAAGGAGATATAGAATAGACATGAAATTCAAGTGTAAATCCCACGACCTTGAACTGTGACCTTGACCTTGAGTCTAGGTAGATGAGTCATGGATTCTGCACACCATCTCACTGAGAGAAACATTTGAGTGAAGTTTAATGAAAATGGTTTAAAGGGTTCAGGAGATATAAAGTTGACACAAAGGTGTTACAGTGGGAATGACAGACCCCCCATATGCTGTGTAGCAGGGGATTAACAAGAATAGAATCACCTAGTACTTAGAACAGACAACAGCTGTGACCTATGGGAGTCTTAGCCCTTAAAGCGCCACCTATAATTTGCAGCAGAGGACAATTAAAAATTTTGCCGCTTTTTCAAAAATAACAGATAAGGCATGATATTTCATGAGAATCGTCTGCTGGCGGACGATTCTCATGTGATATCATACCTTATTTTTTTCGAAAATTGGGAAAGATGTCTCAAAATTTGTCCTCTGCTGCAGTCGTGATTGGCGCTTTAAGGATTAAATATATTTTACTGTTCTAATCTTTGCCCTAGATTCTGCTGTTGTTAAAACACAAAAACTGTTTAGCTTGCATAGATGCTTGCTAACTTATGCAATGTATCGGTGTTTGCTCATGAGATTTTGGTACTTGTCACATGTGAGCAGCAATAATTATTGCTGGGCATATGTGTCAGGGTCTGAAACTTTCATCCCTGTGGAGAAATCATACCATCAACTAGAAACATGCTTTAGATTGTCATTATGAAATATAATTACATCAGTAACATCACATGATTAAAATTCCATACACCAGTACAGCACTTTTAAAATTTCAGTGATCAAATCTAGAACTTGCTTACTTTTCTAAATGTTAAATGCTGGTAGCTTTTCAAAAAACAAGACTTAGTACAGTAAAACATGTCTTAAGCGGCCACTCAAAAGAAGTACCCTAAATATGTTTTCAAGGCTGATAATCGCTTAATGCAGGTCGAAAGTATTGCAGAATGCTCCCTTGGAGCATTCTGCAATACTTTCGACTAGCACTAAGCTGCCCCGGTCTTCAAGACCTTTGTTTTGTCAATTTTTTGGTGGCCCCTTAAGACAGTTTTTACAGTAGAAATTATCAGCATTCGCTATTTTAGCAAGTAAATACAAGTCATATCAACCAAAATATGCAACATTACATATCGTATGTATATCATTTATCCTAGCTTAGTACTGATTCAACCCAGGGAGACCCGTCCCTGTTTAATTGAAAGATTGTTGATGGGACGTAAAGAATCAAATCAAACAAACAATATCATATGTATCACAAGTTCAGAGTATCATTGCAGAACTAGGGATAAACCTACCATAATTTTAACTGAGTCTCTGCTACTGATACAAGCACCAAGTAAGGCCTCAAAGGCTCTGTCACTGCAATAAAAAGGTACATGATAATGTGTGAAAGCACCAAATTTATACATATTTGGGCCTCATCGCGAGAAAACCTGTCTTCGGGGGTTTGTGAACAACACAGGTGCAGACCAGCCTGCGCATCCGCGCAGTCTGATCAGCGCCTTTGTTATTCACTTTTTGGAAAGTAATATATGTAAACTTACTACAGGCGAAATTTCAATTCACTAGCTAGTCTCTGTAGCTGAGGAGACTGGTTTGAAACTTGCTTAGTCAAAAACCCCGAAGACAGATTTTCTTGCAACAAGGCCCATTTAACCCCCTATAAGTGTCTGAGGTAAACTCTTCTACTCTAAATTGTAAAAGAGTCCATTGTGTTAACAAGAGGGCCATTGGGCCTTGAGTGCTCACCTGATAATGACTGATCAGGAGAGGAACCATTTGTGAAATTTTGGTAGAGTGCATCATAAGGAACAATTCTGTGAAATTATTTGAATTTGGGTCAGTGGTTCAGCAGAAGATGTCGTTTAAAAGCTTTCTTATCAGGAGCTCTGGCAGTCCTCCTGCTTGGTGCAGCAGAACCATTTATGCAATTTTGAAGGAGGGCATCATGAGGAATATTCATGTGAAGTTATATGGAATTTGGACCAGTGGTTCAAAAGGAGATGTGGTTTAAAGACTATTTCTTATCTAGAGCTCTGACAGCCCCTTGTTCAGCAGACCCAAACCATTTATGCAATTTTGATAGAAGGTATCATGAGGAACAATTCTGTGAAATTATTTTGAAATAGGACCAGTGGTTCAGGAAGAAATACTGTTTAAGGGTATTTCTTATCTGGATATCTGGCAGCCCTTTTGTTCAGCAGAGTGAAACCATTTGTGCAATTTTGGTAGAGGGTAATATGAGGAACAAATCTGTGAAATTATTTTGAATTTCGGTCAGTGGTTCAGGAGCAGATGTTGTTTAAAAGATTTCTTATCTGGAGCTTTGGCTGCCCTTTTGTTCGGTGGAGCGGAGCCACTTATGCAATTTTGAAAGAAGGCATCATGGGGAGCATTCATGTTAAGTTATATGAAATTTGGATCAGTGGTTCAGGAGAAGATGTTGTTTTAAAGACATTTCTTATCTAGAGCTCTGGTAGCCCCTTTGTTCAGTAGACTGGAATCATTTGTGCAATATTGGAAGGAGGCATCATGAGGACCAATCCTGTGAAATTATTTTGAATTTGGACCAGTGGTTCAGGAGGAAATGCTGTTTAAAGGTATTTCTTATCTGAATATCTGGCAGCCCTTTTGTTCAGCGGAGTGTAACCGTTTGTGAAATTTTGGTAGAGGGTAATATGAGGAACAATTCTATGAAATTTTTGAATTCGGGTTAGTGGTTCAGGAGGAGATGCTGTTTGATAGATTTCTTATCTGGAGCTCTGGCTGCCCTCCTGTTCGGTGGAGCGGAACCATTTATGCAATTTTGATAGAGGGCATCATGGGTAATATTTGAAATTTGGACCAGTGGTTCAGGAGATGTTGTTTAAAGACATTTTTTATCTAGAGCTCTGGTAGCCCCTTTGTTCAACGCAGCCTAACCATTTGTGCATTTTCGGTAGAGGGTATCCAGAGGAGATTGCACAAATGCACATGCTCTTCTGAGCCTTTGCTGATCACATCTGTCATAGGTACCAGCAGGCTACTCTTATGTGGCACCGTGCAAGTTGATTTCATGCTTGCATCCTAGCTGCACAAGCATAGAAGTGCCCTCCATGTCTCGCACGGCTTGGGTGTTCCCGATTCAAGAAGATATGACACAGAAACAAAGCGTACAGTCCATTCTAAGGACAAGCAGGGGTAGTGTACAGTGAAAACTCTTTATAGCGACATTCTTTATAACAGAAAAATTCATTACAACGGCAATTGTATTTGCACAAATGTACCAGTTTAGCTTGGATTTGAATTCATTACAACAGAGAAATTCAATTAAACGTCAAATTATTTGGGGACAAACAGTGTCGTTGTAAAGAGGGTTGACTGTATTTATTTTTGCATGTACAGAATATCTCTGACAATTTGATCAAATAGGCCACATAGGTGTGTAAATATGCATCTGCTCAACGCTCATTTGACCTAACATTTTCAGAAAACAAATCTTAATGTTATTAACATGGGACGTCAATGCTAGATTTACGTCAGCGACCTCAGCCGTTAGATTGACAGGCAAAAGGATCTCTTCAGTGTATTCATGTGAAAGTTAACAGAAAGTATCTTAGACAGCTAAACTGATTAAACTAGAGGACCTAACGGTCCTGAAGCGCTCACCTGATCTCCTTAATAATGTTAGAAAAGGTCAAGATCAATCAAGGACTTACAATGAAACATATTTTATTTTATGGGGCTTGCGGCAATTTTTGTCAAATGACCTAAACAATCTAATGAATACTCCATCAAACAGCCCAGTGATTTCTGAGGAAAAGATGTTTAGATAGGTATGTGGCAGTCCAAATGAGTGGCCTTGGATAAAAGGTCACAGGTCAGCTTGACATTTGGTACTTATATAAGACCGTTGTCTCATTAGGTTAAACATTTCTTGCAAGTATTATGATTTCGGCCTAAACAGTGATAGAAAAATGAAAATTTCAAGAATTTTCCCACATAAATGCATTGGGAATCAATTTGACCTTGCCATAAAGTAAGTAAAGGTCAACCTAGATTCATCACTTGTGCAAATGTGGTAGGGCCAACATCCCCAATGCTTCATACCAAGTCCCAAGGCCATTGGCCTTTTGGTTCCAGAGAAGAAGATATATAAAGGGTTTTTACCATATATGGGCATGGTGGCCATCTTAGTCATGTGACCAGTACATTTGGTATAAATTTTGGCTAACCTATCATAAGGAGTCTTCATATGAAACTTGAGTTCAATTAGCCTAGTGGTTTCTGAGGAAACTATGTTTTAACGCGTTTATGGGACTCCAATATGAGCGACCTTGGCTGAAAAGTTAAAGGTCAACCTTGACCTTTGAAACTTATTTATAGCCATTGCCTCATTAGGCTTAACATATCAAGAGAGAATTATGACTTTGGCTTCAACAGTATTAAAAAAATGAACAAAAAATTCCCATTTAAAAGCATTAGGAAGCAAATTTGATCTTGATGTTAAGAAGGTCATGGTCAACTTAGGTTAATCATTTGAACAAACTTGCTAGGTCCCACATCCCCAATGCTACATACCAAGTCCCAAGGGCACCGGCCTTCTGGTTCTGGAGAAGAAGATTTTTAAAGGGTTTTTACCATATATGGGCATGGTGGCCATCTTGGTCATGTGACAAAAATATTTTGTATAAATTTTGGCTGACTTAGCATAAGAAGTCTTCACATGAAATTTGAGTTCAATTGGGCCAATGGTTTGTGAGAAAACTATGTTTTAATATATTGATGGGACTCCAAAATGAGCGACTTAGCTGAAAGGTCAAAGTTCAACCTTGACCTTTGAAACTTATTAATAGCCATTGTCTCATTAGGTTAAACATATCAAGTGAGAATAATGACTAAGGCTTCTACAGTTTTCAAAAAAAATCAACTTTTCAAAATATTTCCCATTTAAATGCATTAGGAAGCAAATTTGACTTTGACGTTAAGTAGGTCAAGGTCAACCTAAGATCATCATTTGAACAAACTTGGTAGGCCCCACATCCCCAATGCTACATACCAAGTCCCAAGGTCATCAGCCTTCTGGTTTTGGAGAAGAAGATTTTTAAAGGGTTTTTACCATATATGGGCGTGGCGGCCATCTTGGTCATGTGACCAGTACCATTTGAACAAACTTTCGTTCCCCCATCGTAAGGAGCCTCCATATGAAATATAAGTTCAATTGGCCCTGTAGTTTCAGTGGAGAAGATGTTTGAAATTGTGGACGGACGGACGGACGACAGACGACGGACGCTGGAGTCACTGGTATACTATTAGCTCACCAATGAGCCATTGGCTCAGGTGAGCTTAAAACATGCTCCATTGAAGGAAAAACGTTGTGTACAAACTAATAAAAATTACAGATCAGAAAAATGACCACAGTACGAACTAATGCATGACATTTTGAGCTGACCAGTAGTGAATAATTCATGGTGTACAAACTATTCAAGTGTACAAACTAATACAAGATTTACCATAGCCAGCAGTACTAGCATTTCAGAAGTCAGTGTCAAACAGTTCTGTACAATTGTTTGTACCTGAAAAAGGTTTGTGCTAGGTAGGTGATGGGTGATGTCAAAAGTTAAAACAACTTACTATGGTTTTAAAGTGTATATAATAAGAAGTAAATTAAAAATTTTGTCATGAAAATGACATGTATTTCTTCTTGTGAAGTGAAAAGAAGTATTATTTCATATATCGCTCATGAATAATTGTTTTCCCCCTTCACTCAATGAAATAATTGTCATGTTCATTCCAAAAATTTGAATATCCTCTGATTTTTATTTTTAACATTCAAGTGTAAATAATATCATAGATATAATTATTTTTATCAATAAATTTTTAAATTCGTAAAACACCATGGTCAAATCAGATTGAACAAAATCTGTCTTTGGGGTTTTCGAAAACCAGCCTGCTTAGCTACAAAGACTAGCTAGAAAATTGAAACTTCGCTCATAGCAAGCCTAGATATGATACTTTCCAAAAAGCAAATAACAAAGGCGCTGATCAGACTGCGCGGATGCGCAGGCTTGTCTGCGCCTGTGTTTTTCGCTAGCCCCCGATGCCAGGTTTTGTCGAGGCCCAATTAGAAGTGCAGCGTGTATAACATTTATTGACCATGCCTTCTCTGGACAGACAAAGAGAAATCATCATGTCAGGCCCCAAGGTTATCAAAAAAAAAAATCCATGCTTAACTCAACTGAGCATCAACTTTATCATGCTTTTGGTGGCATTTTAACATTTATTAGCATGATACTAAAACATCTGAGAGTTTGACAGCAATAAAATTCACCATTTTTCAACATTTCACTTTTTATGAACCATCGACATTTCATGCTCAGTTGACTTGAGCATGAAAAAAAAGTTTTATAATCTCAGGGTTTGGTTGAAATTGAATGTATTTAGGGTGGTGAATTCAGGGACCGGCAAATAAAGTAAGGAAGACATACCCGATTCTTTCAGACCTCATAGCCATAGAAGTTTTGTACATTTCAAAATATGACCTGAAAGAAATGAGTTTAGTTAAGAAATGAAGTTGATTTTTGGAAGGTTCATGGAATAATGAATACTTCGGGTCTCTTGCAAAGTAAGTGAAGCCTGAACGTTAACTTTGCAAGTGACCCGAAGTATGAACCTTCCAAAAATTAAATTTATTGCTTATATTTACATTTTATTATAAACAACCAATATGTAGGAATTATTTTTGATTAAGGAGATAAAACAATTTTGTATTTAATATTTAATCATATTAATGTTTTTTTGGAGTGCAAAACGGAAAAGCGGAACAGCAAGTGTGAATTTGGACAGCAAATGGAGCAAACAAGTAGCTTGTTTTGCCCATGCAACTTGAGTGTGGCTCGCTGTAAATTACAACGCCAGTGTCACATCTGGCCAATAAATTCGATGTTTGAAGCGAATTGCACGGGCAAGTGAGCTAGGCAGCTGTAAACCAAATTTTGTGTGGTTCATGAGGCTATGAACAGTTGAAAAATTCTAAAGATTCATTAAAGGCTTGCTTTGAAAATGTAAATATTACAATATATTCAGGCCTTTCGTCAAGATTGTGTACCAAACCAATTAATTTTCTTATTTCTCAACCAAAACATAAGTTGTGGGTACTCAAAAGAACCGTCTCATTTAGACGGTTCTTTTGAGCACCCAGAACATATGTTCAAACAGATGGATTAGAAAATAATTACAATTTCACCCTCAAAAATTTTGTTTATCTAAACATATGATACATTGCAAGGGATATGAGCCCAGATCAGTCTACATCCTAAGAAGCTACCAATGGTAATGTTCTAAAATTTTGAACACTTTTCTCTTTCTGTTCTTAAATAAAATGTTGATTATCAGGGCTTGAATTCATAAAACGATTGTCTGAATAGCAAACAGGCAAGGCCATGATCAGACTGCTTCTTCAGAGGCAGTCTGATGTGGGTCTGCACTGGTTGTCGAAACTCTTTTGGCAGGCAACTAGTGTTCGAAATTTTAGAACGTTTACAGTAATTTGGGTTCATAGTATTTGCTTTAATGATAAAAGTAGTCTGTATGCATTTAACAGGGGCCTAGTTACATATACACAAAAACGCAAGTGCATACACATTTGGACTAAAAATATGGGAAGATTCTATCACGGTTCAGGTGGATTCTTGATGTTATGTGTATAAAACGTGTGAAAAGAACCAATATTAACCTCTCTGAATCCAATTTTGACAGAATTTGATGATGTTGGTATCACCTCATGATGATTTATCACTAATATTAACGCAAATTGAATGAGGGCTTGTGTTTATCCTGGCAAACAGTGCAGGACCTGATGAGACACCCCTTTTTGCGGCGTCTCATCTGGGTCTACACTGTTTGTATATGTTCCATTTTTGAATACATTTAGCCTGTTCCTCAAATGCACACTTTGTATTTCAACCCTTAATGCGCCAATCGCAACAAAAGTCGTCTGCTTTTCTCATCTGCTGAAATGTTTAAGAAGCCTCTATGGCAAACAGTGTGGACCCAGATCAGACTGCTCCTATAGGAGCAGTCTGTTCTGGACCCACACTGTTTGCTTCTATACTTAATTCATCAGTTATGCTAGGCAATTATTTGCAGCAGACGACTTCAGCAGACAACATTTTCAGATGCATTTTTTTCTAGGCACTTTAAGGGTTAAGCTGCATGTAGCTAAGCCCCTTGTTTAACCACTCTTTTCAGACCAGTGGAATAAATTAAGGATAATCCATTTTCCTTTCTGAATATATAATATTTCTTTCTCTGAAAATTGATTTTGTCAAGTAGTGAACAGTGCAGACCCTGATGAAAGGCTCATGTGAGGTATTATGTGGCATTTCATCTGGGTATTCACTGTTTGCAAAAGTATCTATTTAGGGGTTCCCAGTTTACAAAGGGTTAAATATATGCATCAGATATAATTAGCAGACAAAAATGTATGACCCTGGTGTACTGAACTTCCTCCATGCTGTTCTAATCTACATGTTAGGTTACGTGTCAGTAGTTGTAAAATTTTTAACCCATAAAGCGCCAATCCCGACTGCAGCAGATGACAAATTTTGCGACATCTTTACTAATTTTAGAAAGAAATAAGGAATGATATTTCATGAGAATCGTCTGCCAGCAGACAATTCTCATGAAAAAACATGCCTTATTTGTTATTTTTAAAAAAGCAGCAACATTTGAAATTGTCGTCTGCTGCAAATTATAGGTGGTGCTTTATGGGTTAAGAGCCTATAGCACTCATCCAAGTTGTCAGCCTCATGGTTTCAGAAAAGATTTTTTAAAAAAAAATTTATGAAGCAAATGACCCCATGGAGTGGCCCATTTTGGACCCCTGGGGTAAGGTTGGCAGGATTTACCTAGGGGAACACTAAGCATTGCAACATACTAAATATTTAATCTGAGGGCCTCATGGCTTTATAGAAAAAGTTGACGTTTTTCCCCTTATAAGTCAAAGGGAGCTAAAGACCACCAGGTAGTGGGCTATTTGGACCCAAGGGGCTTGATTTGCAGGATCTATGTAGGGGACTACTAGATAATTTTTACATACTAAATATGTAGATATTTTTAACATACTAAATATACAAGCTGTGGGCCTCATGGTTTCTGAAAAGATATTTAAAGTTTTTCCCGTTACAAGTCTATGGAAACTCTTGATTCACAGGTCAGTGCCAGTTTGGACCTAAGGGGCTCGATTTGCAGGATTTATGCAGGTGAGCACTAGACATTACTACAAACTAATAAATATACAAGCTGTGGGCCTCATGGTTTCAGAGAAGGTTTTTTTAAAGTTACTTTCCCATTGCATGTATATAGCTATGGTAGCTATATGTTGTCATGGCAACTAGAGTTCCAATCCAATCCGACCAAAAAGAAAAAGCTGCATTTCCCTCTACCTGATGATGTTTTACATGAAAATTTGACCAGAATTTGCGAACTGACTTTAGAGGTACAGTAAAATCTGTGTAAAACGGCCACCCTAAAAAAGACCAAAAATAGTTTTTCAAGGCCGATTATTGCTTAATGCAGGTCAAAAGTATTGCAGAATGCTTCAAAGGGAACATTCTACAATACATTTGACCTTCATTGAGCTACCAGATGTCATTAACCCTTAAAGCACCACCTATAATTTGCAGCAGAAGACAATTTCAAATAATACGCATGATATTTCATGAGAATCATCTGCTGTAATGTTATACCTTATTTTTTTCGAAAAAAAGGGAAATATTTCGAAAAATTTGTCGTCTGTTGCAGTTGTGATTGGTGCTTTAAGACCTTTGTTTTGTCTATTCTTGAGTGGACATTTTACAAAGTTTTACTGTTTACTTCTTTGAAAATGAGAACGGACAATGACAGATGGGTGCTGAACCATTGGCATATTAATACCACACAGGAACCACCACATGGATGAAAGTTCCAAATTTCCAAAATCCTGAACTTTTAAATTTCAAATTTTAAAACTTGCAGGATGCCTAGAAAAATGGGTAATTTTAAGTTCAAATGATAAATTGTGCTCTTATTGTTTTAATAGAGAATCTAACATGTAAAAATTAATCAGAAAAGCTTTTAAAACCTCCCAATTCAGCATTTTGAGGCTGACTTTCTATTGGAAATCAGCCTCAAAATCCTGAATACAGGATTAATCCTGAAAAATTTCAGCCATGCCTTCAGCTCAGGTGAGCTGAAAATTATGCAGAGGCCAGAGAAATGGCTCTTGAAGACTGCACTTCCCCCATTAGTGTTCTGTCTTAATGTGGAGGTACATCCCTATGATCAGTATTTGCAACACTTTTAGAGCAAATTGCAAAACAAACTCTGATCAGAGCATAATTTTTTTATGCTGACAAAGGGGAATAACTGAAACTATAATAAAAATAAGCTATGGCTCGTGCATTGCAGATTCTCCTATGCTACTCTGCTGCTGCATGCCAAGTAATATGTCAGTGTAGCTCTAATAGTTTTAGAGAAAATTGCCAAAAAAGCATGAAATAAATTTTTACGCATTAACTTATTTTAGAAAAATAATGAGCCAGTGCATGAGATTTCCAACAATGTGGTATGTGCCAACAGCAAAGCCTCAGATCAGCCTGCGCATATGTGCAGTCTGATCAGAGCCTATGCTAGTCACTTATTAGTATTCTATGACTGTTAAGGTAAAGACTGACAATCATTTGGAGTTTCTCAGCTTAAAACGAGGCTGCACTTTCTCGTCTGAGTCTACACATGTCAAAATGCCACATTGTTGGAAATCACATGTCACGGCTCATTATGTCAGTAGCTCTAATAGTTTTAGAGAAAATTGCCAAAAAAGCATGAAATAAATTTTTAAGGATTAACTTATTTTAGAAAATCTTATCTGGAGTCATAGGCTACTCACCAGGCCTTGTCGAGATCTTCACTGTTTAGGGCTACTTCGATCATGTACCCTATAATATTACCATTGATAAAAGGTGTACTCCTGGAATTAGAAACAAAGGAAAAAATAAAATATTACGGTAAATGTTCTAAAATTTTTAACACTTTTCTCTTCCTTATACAACCACGCAACTAGCAGGTTAGCAAAGAGGTAGTTCATGAACTCAAATTTCGAGATATAGCTGCCATGCAAATATAAAAAATTTGCAGTAGAGTGACAGGAATTTTAATACTGATTGGCAGTTTGGGATGTTTAAAAGAGGTAAAGACAATGGACATGATACTTGGAAAATGTAAATTTCCAAATAGTGTTCTTCCTTATCTTGGTAACATATGTTGTAGGTACACATTGAAACTGCCTCTATGAGGCAATTCCAATGTGTACCTACAGCATATGTCTTTTCAATAAATGAGTTTTTCACTATAAACTTTTTTTTAACAAATTCTCAACCACTTTCATTAATTTAAAGAAATGAGCATGTAGAAATGAACAACTTTTCATGTAGTTTGTCATGCACCTGGATGACAATAATAGACTGTCTATTTTATGCTTCTGGCAGCTTATCTTGAGATGTTTCATGGGAGTATATTGCTAAATTGCTAGTTGTCCAAGAGTTGTGCAACTTGTGTACAGCTCAACTACTCGTCTGGATCTACATTCTTACCTAGTATTGTCAACATACCTGAAATGGCATTTGGAGTTCAGATACAAAAATGTCTAAAGTTAAAAAAAAACTGCAAAGGGAGATAATTAAGAAAATAAGCAAGCTAGAGCTATCCATCTTGTGTACGGTGTGTCTGTTCATGTGGGTCTACATTCCTAAAAGGTATCATCCAAATATCTTGAATAGTTTTGAAGTTATAGAGCATACACAAAAAATTGCGAAAAAATGCAAAGGGAAATAACTAGGAAAGTAAGCAAGCTAGTTATGCCATTTGTGTGCAGCTTGCCTGATTATCTGGATCTACATCCCTATATAGGTCAATCCAAATACCTTGAATAGTTTTGGAGTTATCGGATTATACAAAGAACTTTGTGAAAAAATAAGTATAAAAAAATACCTATCTCCAAAAAATGCATTTTCACCAAAAAATTGGGAACCAACTGAAAAGAACATGGCATCACATGAAAGCAGAAACTCTATAGAAACCATGAGTGAAATTTGAAGATTGCAGGTTGAATACTTTGCCAGAAAATGGAATCTGCCAAAAAGTTGACCAAAATGTTAACCAAGAACGTGCCGCCCACCCAGACAACACTAATTTAATAACCGGATTTTTTCTTCGAAAAACGCGGCTAAAAAGGGCTCACAACTCACAGATAGTCAGAGCTAAAGAAAACCTTAAGTTGAGCCATGTTGGGCCCAGCCAAAGACAAATATTGTTATGTGCTAACTGTATGTGAGTCACTGGTTTCTTTTCACCAATGCTTTGCTTAGAATTGAATGATCTTTAACGCTTTGTATACTGGTGACTCCTAGATGCATGTGTGCCTCGACGCGACAAAACCCGTCTTCGGGGTTTCCAACAAAGTGAGTTTCAAACCAGTCTCCTCAGCTACAGAGACTAGCTAGAAAATTAAAATTTTACCTGTAGCAAGTTTACATATGATACTTTCCAAAAAGCAAATAACAAAGGCACTGATCAGCGTAAGCTGGTTTGCCACTATGATGTTCACAAACCCCCGAAGACAGGTTTTCTCACGTAGAGGCCCATATTTGCCAAACAGTTTAGACTCAAAATGAAATGCCACATTATATGGCATTTCATCAGGGATTTATACTGTTTGCTAGGATAAAAAAAAGATCTTCAGAGGCATAAGTACAATTTTATTGTGTGGTAATTATAAACTGTGACCCCTCGATATATACAATGGGCCTTTCCAAGTTTATTGTATCAAACCAGAGGGAAGAATCTCATAGTGTAGCCGATGCTATTTTCAGACTTCATTCCAATTTTAAACTACCAAAAAGGACTTGATATTTCTTGGACATTGTCTGCAAGCAGAGGACTTACTTGAAATATCAGGCCTTGCTTTCACAATATGAGCCGGGACAATGTGGCATTCTGAAAAGTGTAGACTCAGACAAGCCTGAGCAGCTTCCTTCTAAGCTTATTAACTCCAAATGCTGTCCGGTCAGTAACTTAACAGTCATAGAATATGCATAGAATATTCAAGCGTCTAGCAAGGGCTCTGATCAGACTGTGCGTATGCGTAGGCTGGTCTGAGCTTTTGCTGGTCGCACCTACCACATTGTTGGAAATCTCATGTCGTGTCACATGTATATATCACAAAGGTATATAACAAAATGCCCTGCCTCACTGTCTGCTACAGAATTTTTGGTACTTTTGAACATTTTCCTGTCATTAACTACAACTGTTGTCTACTTTCTTATTTAAGAGGTGACATGTGATTTCTAACAATGTGGCATTTTAAAAATTGTAGACTCAGATAAGCCTGAGCAGCCTCCTGTTAAGCTTAGAAACTCCAAATTTTGTATAGCCATAGAAGATTTAAGTGACTAGTAAAGGCTCTGATCAGTCTGCCCATATGAGCAGGCTGGTCTGAGCCTTTGCTGGTGGCACATACCACATTGTTGGAAATCTCATGTCGCGGTTCATTTACTTATGTTCTTCAGTAGCCAATATTGCAAACAATATGGACCAAGATCAGACTGCTCCAATCGGGGCAGTCTGATCAAGTTTCATACTGTTTGCTGCTTTGCTAAAAGTAATCTGGAGTGCATATAAATATATTCAGCAGATGCACTAAGCAGCTAACATTTTCAGGACAAAATATATTTGCTCTCACCCTTTAAAGTCTTGCTCTACTGTTGTTTGCCAGCGTGTGAACATCTGATCGGCTATCATGACAAACTCCGTCTGCAGCTACAATAGAATCTATTGTATACATACTAATGCTCACCAGAGGCGAGTTCCACAATGCGAGCGTTCGTGGGAGCTTGTTGTTCTGGTACCTATCTTTATTCGTAATGCGTAAACAATGAGCGCACGAGAGCGCTCGCATCGTTGAACTCGCCTCAGTTATATCCATTAACTCTATGCATTCTGGGTAATCTTTCATGCTTTTTTGTCGTCTGCTGAATTTTTTCAAAATCAAATTTTTAGAAAAATTCTTTCAGGAATACCATCTGAGTGTCAAACAGATTGGATCCAGATCAAGCCCAACATTTTGCTGGGCCTAATCTGGGTTTAAACTGTTTGCAAAAGTTATGAGCAGACGACACTAGTAGGCAATGAGTTGAAGGGCCAATCCATTGTCGCAAACAGGAAGCTCGCTAGCAGGAACAAACCTGTCGCCTTTCGCTCGGTGCACACTGGGATTGAGCTGCCATTTTTATTAAAAAATATATTATGCGACCACAGCTTGCATGGCTCGGGGCTTTACATCCAGAAAATATTGACTAAAAGAGAAATGATAAACTGTCAAAAATTTAACTTTTTGCTATTTTAACAATTAATTCTGTCACTACGGTAACCGCAGTGCGAGAATTGAACAGGACTAGCCAAATATCACTAGTTACCTATGATGCAAAGGGCGAAATGCGAGAGATCTAGATGAGCTATCGTCGAGTCTCGCGAGAATGGGGCCAATCATGACAACTTTTCTCCTTTGATTTTTGTTTTCTAGGTAAATAAGCCTTAACTGCAAAAGTTACCACTGATAACAAAAATTTTCAGCCTAAAATAATCTATCTTTTCTTGCTCATAATTTTTAGCATATAATTTGGGTACTCAAAAGAACCGTCTCATTAAGATGGTTCTTTTGAGTACCCATAATGTATGCTATGGCTGAGAAATAAAAAAGTTATTTTTCTGTTGTAACACACTCTTAACTAGTGACCTATTTACGCATATTGTTTTCTGTCATCACCCTTGGCCCAGTCACCTGTTAAACACAGGGCCTTTTGTTTGCTTTGGATTCTTTACGCCCCATCAACAAGCTTTCAGTTAAACAGGGGCGTGTCTTCCTGGGATGAACCAGTACTAAGCTAGGATAAATGTGTCTTGCTCAAGGACCACAACCCAGTATCGAGGCCGGTGAGGCTCGAACACGCGACCCCTCGGTCTCGAGTCAAGCACTCTACCACTGCGCTCCCTAAACACAGTTCCAACTCATGACAGTAAACAAAACAGATAGTACTCTCTCGATTTATGAAGGATCCAGATCACAATATAGGGATCAAACATGTTTTTCTATGCATTAACATCTGCTAGACCCAAAGGTGTTGAAATCCGAGCATGAAAGGGGAGGGTTTTAACGACCCCAGAAGGGTCTAGCAGATATAAGTGTATCAGAAAACCATCATGGTTTGATCGTTTTATTGCATAAAGTCATTCTTTTCACTTGAAAACTTTGGAAAAACGCTTTGAAAAGTTCATTTTTGTATCACTTTAATGGCGCACAAACGCATGAAGGATTCATAGGTTTTGAAAATGCCTAAACCAGCACAAAGACTTAACCCATCCTAACGTCAATAAATTACGTTCATTTCAATGCAAGTCACTGACCACGTCATTTTTTTGTGATGGCCTAGAATGGGTATATTTAAAGTACAAAAGCGGTGCATCAACAGCATGTGAATTAACAAATACATGGGTTTTTGCTGGTTAAAACATGGGTTTTTGCTGGTTAAAACATCGCTGTTAAAAGCGTGTGACACGGCTTTTTATGCAATAATTGATGTTGTTGTCCTGTGTGGAGTTGGTAGATCAACATCTAGACTAGCTCAAGTCCTTAAAACAATTTTTCATCAATGTGTCATATCATATACTTGTGGCCAGTCTTACTCTGATGGCTCTGTTAAAAAACAGAGCCATCAGAGTAAGACTGGCCACAAATATATGATATGACACATTGATGAAAAATTGTTTTAAGGACTGGAGCCAGTCTAATCAACATCCAGTACACTGACAGTGTTAATTTCCAGTCCTTCAGGAATAATGCGATCTGGCAGAATGCAAGTAACAGCTTATTAAACAATTTATTATACATGTACCTCATTAATGTAAGAATCTACCTTGAGTGCCAGGGTGGGTTAGAAAAATCTGTCCCAAGGATCATTGTTTGGCATCACAAAGATTGCTGAGAGATGACAAACGGTGATCATGAGGGAGAAATTTTTATATCCCACCGTCACACATTCTTTTTCTTGCTCACTATTGACTTTTTATTTTAAAATATTATAAGTCCTTGAATAAGCTAATAACGACCTTGTGCATGAGTTCCAATACAACCAATGAACAGTCCTCTTATAACAGCCTTGGTAAGATAACATGGGTAAGATAATAAGAATCTATCATGAGTGTTAAGGTAGGATAGAAAAATATGTCCAGAGGATTCCCGTTTGGGATCACTTACAGTGATCCTGAGGAACAGATTTTTCTATAATACCCTCACACGAATAATGGATTCTTTTTCTTGCTCACCACTGTTTTATTCCTTTATTCATTCATTCATTTATTTATTTATCTTAAAATAAGCTTCCAGAAGTACCTGAATATGCTATGATGCAATTTCACATGATGATGTTACTTGACGTCCACGGTAAGATAGCATGGGTAAGATAAGAATTTCTGATCACGGCTAAAATCTCAGATATTCTTATTCATTGTGCAAAAAAATGAAGTATTCAAAGAGCACCCCTCACAAACATGAAAAAGTTCTTTTTCTTGGTTCTTGCTTTTCAATTGAAAGGCATTTAACCATTGTCGTGCTGAATATTTTTATGTACAACACTCCTCCCTAATTTTTATCCTTTTAATCAACAGCATTCCAGTTGTAAGCATATTATTTCAATGAGAGTGTAAATTAAGAGTAGATCCTGATCAGATGATTTCGTCAAAAGCCAGCTGATCTGGATCTACAGTGTTTTTCAGAAAATATTGAATCCAGGTACAACAGGACAAGGGCTATAAACTATAACCCTTTGTATACTGGAAACCCCTAAATGGGTACTCTGGCAAACAGTGAAGACCCAGATGAAATGCAGCATAATGCTGCATTTCATCAGTGTCAGCACTGTTTGCAAAGATTGAAACAAGCTTCAGGGACAGAAATACATCATAATTAAGAAAATTCTACCTGTAATCCCTTAAAGTACACAATGGACAATCCCATACTTATTGTAGCAATAGGTATTGGGAAAATCCATCTGAATACAAAGGGTTAACATTTGCCTGGTGGGCCTGCACTTACCTTGGGCTCATACTTCTTCTCGGCTATAATACCAAACAAAACCTCAGCAGAGGTTATAAATCTATTCATATCTCCGTATGTTAGGCACATGTCTGAAATCATCAAATCCAGGACTTAAGATAAGAGTGCATATCAAAAATTACATTAATTTTCTCATTTCTCATTCAAAACATATGATGTGGCTACTCAAAAGAACCATCTCAATGAGACGGTTCTTTTGAGCACCCAAAACATATGCTAAAAATTATGGCTAAGAAAATCTTTACAATTTTACGCTGAAAATTTATGTTTATCTAAACCTCTGAAACCATAATTATAATATCAGTGTATCTGGCCTTGAAGGTAAAGAAAAAATTTCATGCTCAACTCAACTGAGCATGAAATTTGAAATGCCCATAAAAACTAAGAATTAGATGCTTAAAACTTAAGACTTTTCTTGCTTTAAAACTTTCAGATTTTTTAATCATTCTGTTAATAAATGTTAAAATGCCAAAAATTGTTGGCATTTTTGTGTTTAAGAGCAGGATGAATTTCATGCTCAGTTGAGATAAGCATGAACAAGCTCTTTAACCTTGAGGCGAAAAGTCACTACAGCTGCTTTTTCTACTTTTTGTACTCCAAACATAAATTAACCCTTTGTGCACTTGAAACCCCTAATTGGGTTCTTTGGCAAACAGTAAGGACTCAAATGAAATGCCGCATAATGCAGTATTTCATCAGAGTCTGCACTGTTTGCTATAACAAAATTGATTTTCAGAGAAAGAAATACAATATTTTCGGAAATTATTACCTGTAATCCCTCAATACATAAACTGGTCAAAATAAGTTAAGCCCCATGTCAGTTTTTTCCATTGGCCTCGTGTTAAATTCACAAAGTTTAGTTGTTTATTTCAAAATTGTCTAAAACAAATGAAAACGTTTACTCAACTCAAGTTAGACAACAATATCTTATGTAAATTACACAACTTGAAGGTTAAAATAGGAAATACCGATTGTCTCTCGACATGTGCTAAATTTTCCAGGAGTACCCATATTTTTGTCAATTTTACTATAGGATTGATAGGGAACAAAATGGGACATTTACTGAAATGCCTGATGCTCTATGGAAAATTCATCAATATTAGTGAAACCTAGCACATATAGAGAAGAATGATTGCAGCTTCCTCGTTGGGAAGTTATTGAATGTGCGGTAACTTCCCGATTTGGAAGATCCTGCAGAGTTCTCAACTTCTTGGCTCCATCTTCATAGCAGGTATTGGGAAATATTAAAATTTTCAATGCAAGCCTTTAATGAATCTTTAGAATTTTGCAACCGTTCATAGCCTCATGAACTAAACAAAATTTGATTGGACAGCTGCCAAGCTCACTTGCCCGTGCAATTTGCTTCGAACATCAAATTCATTCGCAAGATGTGACACTGGTGTTGTGATTGACAGCGAGCCACACCTGAGATGCACGTGCAAAACAAGCTTCCTGTTTGCTCCATTGGCTGTCCGTGTTCACACTGGCTGTTCCGCTTTTCCGTTTTGCACTCCAACAAAACCGTTAATAGGATTAAATATTAAATACAAAATTGTTTTATCTCCTAAATTATAAATAATTTCTATATATTAGTTATTTATAATAAAATGTAAATATAAGCAATAAATTCAATTTTTGGATGGTTTATGGAATCATGAATACTTCGGGTTTCTTGCAAAATTAAGGTGAAACCCTTTGGGCTTCACCTACTTTGCAAGAGACCGGAAGTATTCATTATTATATGAACCTTCAAAAAATCTAATTCATTTCTTAAATAATGCATAGTCTGTTTGCATTGAAAACATAGTAAGGCCATGATACATGTGTAAGGTTAACCTATTGTATGGTTTGTGTGTATGTAAGGGAAGATAATCCACAAGCTTTAGCAAGTGGATTATCTCCTGTACATACCCACAACCATACAATAACTTTCTTATTGCACCAGCATGCATGTGCACTTTGCACATTGTGAGATATTTGATGTAAATCATCATCATCATAATTGGATTTTTGATTAACATGCAGGTGCAGGGGCATCATCCACATCAGTGGGTCCCCTTCCAGGTAACTGGCTAGCTGCATGCATAGCAGATCTCACACCTGATCTTGAGGTGTTCCTTTCTTAAGGGTAAACTGTCGTGAGCTTCCACTCACAATTTAAAACATTGGAATATCACTCAAAGGTGCAATAATGATACTTTGTCAGTGACTGTCAACACTTACCCTCCCAGATCTGAGAGATATACTGGAAAGCTGAATGAAGTTTCAAACAATCTAGGATGGATATGTGCAAATTTTCCTCTGGTGCAAATCTCTGTTAAAATAAATCATAGGCCATAATTAACAAACTTTTTGACCATTAAATAGTGAATGTTTCCTTAAACATCAATTTCAACATTTGTTTTGGGTGCTCAAAAGAACCAGCTCATTGTAACAGTTCTTTTGCAATGAGTACCCGCAACATATATTTTGCTTGTGAAAAATGGTAAATAGCCATTTATGCCAGGTATTGGCCTATTTTCTATAATTGTTCAATATAAAAAGATCCAATTTGATTGGATAAATAATTTGCATATTGTGAAAAAAATCCATCTAGCTATTTATAACCAGGTAATGGCAATCATTTTTATCACTGAAATACAATTGAGCCGTGACATGTGATTTCCAACACTGTGGCATTTTGACAAGTGTAGACTCAGACGAGCCTGTACAGCCTCCTTTTAAGCTTAGAAACTCCAAATGCTGTTCAGTCAGTAGCTTAACAGTCATAGAATATTCAAGCGACTAGCAAAGGCTCTGATCAGACTGCGCGTTTGTGCAGGCTGATCTGAAGCTTTGCTGGTCGCACATACCATATTGTTGGAAATCTCATGCACTGGCTCATGTAATATATACTCATATCCAATGAAAACGCACCACCTACATAAATGACTATATCTTTTTAATGACAAAAACATAAGATTTTTGCAATTGCATTTTATTGTACTGTAGTAATTCATTAAGTTACTGATAGGTCTTTAAAACAGAATGATCGCTGATGACCCATGCTGGATGCATTTAACAAAACAACCATCAAAACAGAAAATCACACAACCAGCCATCGAATGTGTCAGAATTTTCAAAAGCATTATTCTCGCATTTTTTTGTGCATAAATTGCAGAGAATCTCTAAATTGATAGCCTGGAATAGTCATCTTGCCTTGAAAGCAGCTAGAACGTCACAATGTGACGTCACTAGCGTACTTTTTACAAGCCGGTAAAAGGGAGACATTAAATGAATCCTTCTTTAACTGATGCAAAATTACAACAGGGTCGTAACAAGAAGATTTCTTGCTTGTATAGGGGGTCATTAACATCAACGGAGCATAGGTATGAACATTGTTTTTTGATAAACATCAATCTCTAAAAGCTTGTATACACAAAACTAAGAGTATCCTTGTTGAACTTAACGTTAGATTATACTCACGCCAACACAATCTTAGAAGATTTAAAATGCTAGCATTGCTAACAATGGCTGGCGACACGCTCAAAGATGATGTCAATGATGCAACGTCAACTTTTTAGGGCAAGGTTGGCGCCATGAAACCAGTTTTAACCCTCCAGTAAAATATTTTTACTGACCGTTCCAAGGCGGTTCTTCTTTTGTGGGCCATTCATGTCGTCATTTTGTCTTGTGTTTGTTTTGCTTTCATGCGTTTCTGTTTATTGAACGTCATCATAGTAAGAGAGAGGGCAAAGATCAGGAGTTGATACAATAAAGTACCGCTGACCCAGGATACCAATGGGAAAGTAACAAACTTAAAATTAGACATCACAAACATGAGCCAAAAGGTCAGCCCTTTACCAGCAGGTGACCTCAAGGCATCAATAAACAGACGAGCATGAAAGCAAAACAAACACAAGACAAAAACAAAAACAGTTTGACACTCTGATGGTATTCCTGAAAATTTTTTTCAAAAAGTTTATTTTGAAAAAAATCAGCAGACAACAAAAGAGCATATCCAGCAGGCAAAGAGTTAAACAATAATCCATCAGTACTCAAAAGATTAACCCTTAAAGCGCCAAGAAAAAAATGCATCTGAAAATGTCGTCTGCTGAAGTCGTCTGCTGCAAATAATTGCTTAACATTACTGACGAATTAAGTACAGAAGCAAACAGCGTGGACCCAGAACAGACTGCTCCTATAGGAGCTTGTTTGTTTTGTTTGTTTGTTTTGTTGCTTTACGTCCCAAGTCAACAGCTATGGTCATTGTGGGACGGTCAGTTCACATAACCACACTTTTTCCTTGGCAGGCTTGAACAAGCGGTTAACCAGTAATTTGTGCACATACTTTCGCTTGTAACTGACAACAACCCTTCTTGAATGACACAGCGGAAGGGAGGAGAATGACCGTAGAAATTATTTCATGATCAATCTCCACAAAAGTATGGGACCAGGCCAGGATCGAACTCGCGACCCCTGGATCTGCAGTCAGACACGCATCTGTAGCCAGACACGTTACCAACTGCGCTACGCAGCCCAGTGCTCCTATAGGAGCAGTCTGATCTGGGTCCACACTGTTTGCCATAGAGGCTTCTTAAGCATTTCAGCAGATGAGAAAAGCAGACCACTTTGTTGCGATTGGCGCATTAAGGGTTAAGATCTACTTACAAAGGGTACTATTTTATTGTAATGTTCCATGACTACTTCTGCAGGCTCCGTCTGTGTCAACAAGGTGATAAAGTTCTTACTGAAAATGAAAAAAACACACAAAAAAAGATACATTCGAATGATGTTTTCTCACACACCAGATCCAAATTTCCGCTGTTTTTACCCATGTGAGATAATTCTATCTCACACACCCGAACCAGCTCTAGGGAAAGATAAAAAACAAATAGCCACACATCGTCAACACGCTGGCAGCATGTTTATCCGTGACGTCATTGCAATGTTACAATGTCATCACCAGGTGCACTAGGTGATGCTACATATCAGACAAGTAGATTTTTTCACGTTTTCCCTATATAAGCCTATGTAAAACATTTGACCCCCGGGTGGGGCCATTTCTGGCCCCAGGGGTAAAATTTGAACAAACTTGGTAGAGGTCCACTAGGTGAAGCTACATACCAAATATCAAGGCTTTAGGCCCTGTGGTTTCAGCCGAGAAAATTTTTCACATTTTCCCTATATAAGCCTATGTAAAACATGTGACCCCCGGGTGGGGCCATTTTGGCCTGAGGTCTATATTTGAACAATTTTGGTAAAAGTCCATTTGGTGATGCTAAATACCATATATCAATAGTCTAGGTCTTCTGGTTCCAGACAAGAAGATTATTTCATGTTTTCCCTATATAAGCCTTTGTAAAACAAGTGACCCACGGGCGGGGCCATTTTTGGCCAGAGGGCTATAATTTGAACAAACTTGGTAGAGGTCCACTAGGTGATGCTACATACCAAATATCAAGGCTTTAGGCCCTGTGGTTTCAGACAAGAAGATTTTTTCACATTTTCCCTATAAAATCCTATGTAAAACATGTGACCCCCGGGACGGGGCCATTTTTGGCCCCAAGGCTATAATTTGAACAAACTTGGAAGAGGTCCACTAGGTGATGCTAAATACCAAATATCAATAGTCTAGGCCTTCTGGTTTCAGACGAGAAGATTTTTTCATGTTTTTCCTATATAAGCCTTTGTAAAACAGTCTGATCAGGATCTTCCCTGTTTGCTATTATAATATTATAAAGCCTTTTGTGAATTCCGGCTTTGATAACCAACAATCTTTTTGAGAACAGAAACTGATCTTTTTAAATCCTCTAAAATTCTGAACACTAGTTGCCATTTGCCTGCCAAAAAGGCCTAGAAAAACAGCGAAGACTCAGGTCAGACTGCTTCTGATGAAGCCGTCTGATCAGGATCTCCCTTGTTGCATTCTGATAATATTTTTGTAAATTCCAGCCCTGATAACCAACAATCTTTTTGAGAACAGAAACTGATTTTTTAAATTTTCTAAAATTATAAACACTAGTTGCATTTTGCGTGCCAAAAAGGCCTAGAAAAACAGGGAAGACTAAGATCAGACTGCTTCTGATGAAGCAGTCTGATCAGCATCTTCCTTGTTTGTTATTCTGATAAGCCTTTTGTAAATTCCAGCCCTGATAACCAACATTTTCTTAACACAGAAAGAGGATTTAGAACATTCACAGTAGATCAAAAGCATGTATTATATGACTTTTTCGGTACTGTAAAGGCGGCACCTCATGAATGCGTAATTAGGACTGGTCAACCTTAGACATAGGTAATAGCTGAAAATGAGGCATGGTTTTATTCAAAAGTAACTGTATCATCTTGCGCCATTACCTCGGTATAGACGCAAAACACATTATTTAGTCTTTAAAACGCCAACTAAATAACTGCATCTGAAAAAATCTATTTAACATAAGAATCAAGGCAAACATTGTGGACCCAGATCAGACTGCTATTTCAGGATCAGTCTGATCTGGGTCCACACTGCTTGTCTATTAGGCTTCAAATATTTTAGTGGACGACAAAAAAAGTATGCGCTTTAAGGGTTAATAAATGTGAGTTCAGTGTGTATACCGTTAGTATTTTCATGAAATGTACACACGTTTGCGCGGCCCAAACAACTTATTCATTCTTCACCGAATTATAAATAGAACCTGATTTCCCTTGTTTAGCAGATGAAATAGCCAAACCACATCCGGATATGAATATCCAAGTTGCCGCCATTATAGTAAGCGAAAAGTCTATTAATAAAATGTTAACTTACTAGTAGATAAAATCACTGTCTATTTTTGATGGTAAATCCCCTAAAGATTCTCTCAGCTTATTTACTCTGATAGCTAGCTCTGTTGCATTTGTCTCATGATAAATCTGCAAAAAAGCAACTAAAAACACTAAAGACATGGGTGAAAGGTAGAAATTTCCAAAATTCTAAACTTTATAAAGTTCAAATATTAACCCTTAAAGCGCCAATCGCAACAAAAGTCCTCTGCTTTTCTCGTCTGCTGAAATGTTTGAGAAGCCTCTATGGCAAACAGTGTGGACCCAGATCAGACTGCTCCTAAAGGAGCAGTCTGTTCTGGGTTCACGCTGTTTGCTTCTATACTTAATTTGTCAGTAATGTTGGGCAATTATTGGCAGCAGATGACTTCAGCAGACGACATTTTCAGATGCATTTTTTCTTGGCATTTTAAGGGTTAAAACTTGCAGTATGACTTTAAAGTAAACAATTTTAAGTTTAAACGGTCAATTGTCTTTACATAAACGGAAAACAAATCAGTGAGGGAATCTTAATTCAGCATTCTGAGGCTGACTTTCTATGGAAAGTCAGTCTCAAAATCCTGAATTCAGGAATAATCCTTAAAACTTTATTTTAAGTAAACAATTTAAGTTAAACGGTCAATAGTCTATACATAAACGGAAAACAAATCAATGAGGGAATCTTAATTCAGCAATGAGGGAATATTAATTAAGCATTTTGATGCTGACATTCTATGGAAAGTCAGTCTCAAAATCCTGATTTCAGGAATAATCCTTAAAACTTTATTTTAAGTAAACAATTTAAGTTTAATGGTCAATAGTCTAAGTATACATAAATGAAAACAAATCAATGACGGAATCTTAATTCAGCAATTTAAGGCTGACATTCTATGGAAAGTCAGCCTTAAAATCCTGAATTCAGGAATAAATCCTGAAATTTTTCCCCCATGCAACAGGTGCAAAAAAAGCACCATCCAATCTATAGTTAGGATTGTGTTGAAGCTTTACATCCCTGTCAATTATTTTTCATCGTGTTTAGACATTTTTTCTGGGTTGAAAGTTAAGGATAAAGTGTCTTTGTCATGGACACAACACTGCACTGACTGCTAGATTCGAACACACATTCTCTTGGTCACAAGCCTGGCACTCATAATGCATTGCCTACTAGTGTCGTCTGCTCATAACCCTTACAAACAGATTGGACCAAGATCAGGCCCGACAAAACGTCGGGCCTGATCTGGATCCACTCTGTTTGTCACTCAGATGGTATTCCTGTAAGAATTTTAGGAAAAAGTTGATTTTTAAAAAAAATCAGCAGTCGACAAAAAAGCATGTAAAATTTACTACGTGGCAAAGAGTTTACAATGTTACTGAGCTACCATGTTCCCCTTCTATAGCACTTCGATCAGATAATGTAGCATGTAAGGATTACAAAAGCCAATATATAACCACAAATATGCAGTATGAAGAGATGAGCATAGCCTTAACATATTTACAAAATACAATATTTATAGGTGCTCATAGCTTAAACATATACTCAAAATATGCATTATCTATGGCTACTCATAGCCTAAACATATTCACAAAAAAGCAGCATCTATGGGTGCTCATAGCCAAAACATATTCACAAAATATGCAACATCTATGGGTGCTCAAAGCCTAAACATATTCACAAAATATGCAGCATCTATGGGTATACATAGCCTAAACATATTCACAAAATATGCAGCATCTATGGGTGCTCAAAGCGTAAACATATTCTCAAAATATGCAACATCTATGGGTGCTCAAAGCCTAAACATATTCTCAAAATATGCAGCATCTATGGGTATACATAGCCTAAACATATTCACAAAATATGCAGCATCTATGGGTGCTCAATGCATAAACATATTCTCAAAATATGCAGCATCTATGGGTGCTCATAGCCTAAACATATTCTCCAAATATGCAGCATCTATGGGTGCTCATAGCCTAAACATATTCTCAAAATATGCAGCATCTATGGGTGCACATAGCCTAAACATATTCACAATATATGCAGCATCTATGGGTGCTCATAGCCTAAACATATTCTCAAAAAATGCAGCATCTATGGGTGCTCATAGCCTAAGCATATTCTCAAAATATGCAGCATCTATGGGTGCTCATAGCCTAAACATAGTCACAAAATATGCAGTATCGATGTGTGCTCATAGCCTAAACATATTCTCCAAATATGCAGCATCTATGGGTGCTCATAGCCTAAACATATTCTCCAAATATGCAGTATCTATGTGTGCTCATAGCCTAAACATATTCTCCAAATATGCAGCATCTATGGGTGCTCATAGCCTAAACATATTCACAAAATATGCAGCATCTATGGGTGCTCATAGCCCAAACATATTCTCAAAATATGCAGCATCAATTGGTGCTCATAGCTTAAACACAGGCCCCCTTGTAGACTCTCATGAAATTAAAGGTTTTTATAAAGGCTATTTCAGGCAAAATAAAGGTTGTTTCATTGAAATTCTAACAAAAATAAAGAGCAAATTAACGTTAAATTTTCTAGAATCTTTATTGGATCCCAATCTTTAAAACCATGTTATGATAGATGATGGTATGAAAGCCATGCAGCAAATCCTTACTAAGTTAGCCAATAAAATTATAGCCCATTTATCACAAATCAATAGGAATTTGCTCTTGTTGTTTACTCCCTAGTTTAAAACCTCACATTAAACTATATGCTATTGTTGAGGAGTGCTGGGTTGAAAAATAAATCACATATTTTCTAATCTTAAAGGGGGGTACGGGGGTCCTCCCCCGGAAAATTTTGAAAACAATAAAGCAGGAGAAGCCATCCCTGGTCATTTTCTAAGGGCAATTTTACCTTCAGTAAATGAACAATTTCAGGGGATATTGCTCCCATTTATAATTGTATTCCCTTTTTAAATATAAAATTTAGAAAGATATGCATATGTCTGTAGTAGTCTTGTGTATCGATATCAATGTTCAGATTTGACAACCTTAGAAAGTGACATTAGAAAATCAGTACATTATTCAGAAGTCAATAAACCCATTTGATGATATCCTTTAATATTTGCCATTCCAGTTATTGCAGTTGGTAGCATGTCCAACCTAATGTCGAGAGTTTTGTATATTCTATTCCCAGGTTGGACACACTCTTCCACAATAGTTGTCAAGTACTAGTGAAAGATGAGCACTGAGTACATGTACTTATAAAGGGTTTTGGGTTAAGACTGCCTAGGAAAAGGGTGGTTAGGATCAACGAATCATTCCTACATTACCGCAGCTGTTTAGCATGGATGTAAAGCAAGAAATCAACCCTAAAGCATTTATATTTACCTTACCTCTCTCTTTTTCATTGCTACCTTATCTGAAGCATCAGAAAAATTGAGCTTAAGACCACTATAAGAGTCACCCTGGTGCAAGAGGTAGGTAGACACAATGGTCAGAGGATGAATGCAGCTTTCTGAAAAGCTTAAGATATCACAGGCATTATTTTTCAACTAACTTATGGTCTAGTTCTTATGTTCAAGCTGATCTTGCAAAATTAAAAGGTTTATTAATCAAAATAAAGGTTATTAAAGGTTTTTCAGACAAATAAAAGGTTTTAAAGGATTGCAACCAAATTAAAGATTTTAAAGGTTTTAAAGGTTACACTAGGGGGCCTGTAAACATATTCACACAATATGCAGCATCTATGGGTGCTCAAAGCCTAAACATATTCTCAAAATATGCAGCATCTATGGGTGCTCATAGCCTAAACATATTCACACAATATGCAGCATCTATTGGTGCTCATAGCTTAAACATATTCACACAATATGCAGCATCTATTGGTGCTCATAGCTTAAACATATTCACAAAATATGCAGTATCTATTGGTGCTCATAGCTTAAACATGTTCACAGAATATACAGTATTTATAGGTGCTATGTCATATCCTAAAAATAATTAAAAGATATGCAGTGTTTATAGGTGTCCTTTGTTTGGTTTGATTCTTAATGTCCCAGTCAACAATTTTCAGGCATGTTGGGATAGACCTTTCTCGGTTGAACCAGTAGTACTAAGCAGCAGAGTGTATTGCTTCAGAACACAACACAGTGACTCTGCCGGCGATGAGGTAAGGTGTGCTTTGTTTTTTTTAATGCTACCTGTCCTATTCAACAATTTTACAGTCATGTTGAGATGCTTTCCTGTCTTCCTGAGTTGAACCTGTACAAAGCAGTGGATAAAGTGTCTTGGTCAAGTACGCAACACAGTGACTACACTAGCTGTTATGTTTGTTTGGTTTGATTCTTTACATCCTAGTCAACAAATTTCAGTCATGTCCAAACAGGTCTTCCTGTGTTGAACCAGTTCTAAGCAGTGGATAAAGTGTCTTGTCCGAGGAAACATCACAGTGACTCAGTCTGGGGTGAGTCTTGAACAAGCAACCCTTCAATCTCCAGTCTAACACTTAACTAACTGAGCCACTGCACTCAGCATTAAAGGTGTGCATAGCCTAAACATGTCCAAAGCTTAAACATGGTCACAAATAGACATACCAGGCCACATAGCGCAGTCGGTAACATGTCTGACTACATATGTGCATGGCCTGGTCCCATACTTCCATGGAGATCGATCATGAAATAATTTCTACGGTCATTCTCCTCCCTTCCGCTGATTCATTCAATACGGGTTGTTGCACAAATTACTGGTTAACCACTTGTTCAAGCTTGCCCAGGAAAAGAGTGGCTAGGTGAACTGACCATCCCAAATGACCATAGCTGTTGACTGGGACGTAAAGCAACAAAAGAAACAAACAAAATAGACAAACTCACCTTTATCATGGCATAGTAGAAGAATTCCACTGAAAAAGATAAAAGTTAACATTCAAATCTGGATTAAAGACCAAAACATTTTATAAAATCGGAAAAATGTCAGAAAAAGGCATATAATAAACATATTACTATAATAGTAACTTGATCTGGTGTACAGTATCGCGACTTGTGGATTAGCCCATATCATCAGATCATCCTCGAGGCTTCGCGTCTCGTGTGTTCAGATGATATGAGCTAATCCACTCGATGTGATACAGTATGCCAGATTAAGTTTCTATTATAATAATGTGTATTTACTGAATGTACATGTGTCCTCTTATCTCCTATGACCTTAACATTGTTTAAAACCCTTCACATTTGCTTTAATATTAAGGTGGACATGCGTGAAATATTTATAAGAATTGGACCACGGGTTCAGGAGAAATCTTGCTGCCATGGCCATCATAATTCTGCATGAAAGAGAATTTCATTAAGATGACTTTAAATAGGGGGAATACCAATTAAGGAACATTCCTGTGAAGTTTGGTTAAATTCCATCAAGTTAAAGCTTTAAGGGAGCGCTGTTTAAAGAAAATTAATGACTGACACCAAACCATAACATCAGACTAAATCACAAAATCTTTGTTAATTTTGATGCTTTACATCACAGGCAATGATTTATCAGTCATGTTGAGACAATTTCCTGTTTTCCTGATTTGAACCAGTACTAAGCAGCAGATAAAGTGTCTTGCTCAAAGACACAACACAGTGACTCCGTCAAACTAGCAGCCTTTCGAGCCACAGTCTAAGGCTCAACGAACTGAGCCACTGCACTCCTTATGATAACAAAAGCTCACCTCGAGCCTATGGCTCATGTGAGTTCAAATACACAAAGCTTGTGATGTGTATAATTAAAGACCCTTCCAGGTAAACTTGACTTAAATGGTGTAAACCACTTAACCCTTAAAGTGCCACCTATAATTTGCAGCAGACGACAATTTCAAATTTTGCCGTTTTTTCAAAAATAACAATAACATGGCCACCAATCCATCTCCTTCATCGCATTTACCAGTTGGATTAAACTCTCTGTTTCCTAATTTTGAAAGCAAAATTTAGAAATCGGACAATCCTATTCGATGAGACACTCATTAAACTTTTCGACACTGATATTGGATTTAAGAGAATTTTCTGCTTAACAGTTTAAACTGTTTTGTAATAAAGAAAAAATCACATTTTTTCAACTTCAACACATATTCTAGAATCAGTTTATGTGCCAGGGGACACTATTTGAGGTATGTCGAAGGTAAACACCAAGACCATAGAATAGCATTTTCAGATTTCTAAAATTTTGTACTGTTTAGAGATAATAACAATTTTGTCGAATTTACAGTCCATCTCATTCATAGGAAATGGGTCCCTCTTCCTCATAACACAGTATTGCTTTTATGCGATGAAGGAGATGGATTGGTGGCCGTGAATAAGGCCAGCAGACGATTCTCATGAAATATTATATTTTTTCGAAAATTTGAAAAGATGTCACAAAATTTGTCATCCGCTGCAGTTGTGATTGCCGCTTTAAGGGTTAATATCCGGGGCATCAAAATTTGGCAATTTTAAAAGACTGAAATATTGGCGTGGTTTAATTTTGGCGGTTTCTTAATATAATGCTCTTTACAGTTATTTTATTTCTCATAGGGGCTATTCTTAAGGGAAAGAGTATGCTCCCTAATAGTAGCCCCTTTTAAGATGGGGTTTTCTCTATTTGGAAACATACTCTTCCATTCAAATGTAGGTTTTTGACGATACAGATACCAAAATTTAAAGATGTTGTAACTTACAACTTGTAAGTCCATTTGGGCCTAGACGCAAGAAAACCTGTCTTCAGGGGTTTGCGAACAGCACAGGCGCAGACCAGCCTGTGCATCCGCTCAGACTGATCAGCGCCTTTGTTATTCTTTTTTGGAAAGAATATATCTAAACCTGCTACAAACAAAATTTAAATTTTCTAGGTAGTCTCTGTAGCTGAGGAGACTGGTTTGACTCTCACTTTGTCGGAAACCCCAAAGACAGGTTTTCTCGTGGTGACGAGGTTCATTTATTACTTATTTGAAAATGAACTTAAGACTGTATTTTGCGATCTCATATTTTGGGTGATTTTTACACCGCAAATATACAAATGACCACCAAATAAAAGCATTTGAGCCACGACATGTGATTTCCAACAATGTGGCATTTTGACAAGTGTAGACTCCAACGAGCCTGTGCAGCCTCCTTTTAAGCTTAGAAACTCCAAATTGTGTTCAGTCAGCAGCTTAACAGTCATAGAATATTTTAGCGACTAGAAAAGGCTCTGATCAGACTGCGCGTATGCCCAGTCTGATCTGAGATCTGAGGCTTTGCTGCTCGCACATACCAAACTGTTGGAAATCCCATGTTGCGGCTCATTTTACAGTATCTTCTTACCGTCCCCACTTGTTTTAACTTCTATATTCTTTCCCTCAAGGTGATCGAGTATATTTGTCAACAAATTCACAAAAACATCTGAAAAAAGCAACAAAGCCTTGTGTCAAAAAAAACATGTCTTCCCCGTTTAAGACCAGGTCCCAAGGTTATGGAACTTTACCTTGATTAACTCAACTGAGTATGAAATTTCAACTACTCATAAAAACTAATAATGCTAAAAAACAAAGCTTTTTATCGCTTTCATACCCTCAGATACTGTATTTATCATACTAGCAAATGTTGTAGTTTTTTTTTATTCTTTACATCTCAGTCAACAATTTTTCAGTCATGTTTGGACTGGTATTCCTGGGTTTAACCAGTACGGTAAAGGCCCCTAACATTGCGCATTTAAGCCTTTTAACCTCCATTGGAAATAATAAGAAAGAAACAAAAAGTGTGCACAGCCAAATAAAGTAACCATTATGTATTATTTACATAGGGTTCAAAATGAAAAATATTTTCCCGATCTCTAGCAACTTTGATTTGAAGTGCACATGGAAAGTCAGCCTCAAAATCCTAAATTCAGGATTAATCCTGAAAACTTTCACCCATGGTTTACGGGATTTCGAGTATACAAAGGGTTAACTATGCTCATTTTGTTTAAAACTGTTTGATTTTAACAATACTTGTGATTAGCTGGACCATCTTTAAATTATATCACTTTTAGATTCATCTTTTAAGACTCTTTAACGCTTTGTATTCTGATAGGTTATCCCATATATATTGATACAATAAGTATGGAACTGCCCATTTTTTGATTAAAGGGGTCATGTGACAGGTAGATATTTCTAAATTAAGATGTATTTCTGTCTCTGAAGGTTGTATTAATGTTAGCAAACAGTGCAGACCCGGGTGAAATGCAGCTTTATGCTGCATTTCATCTGGGTCTTCACTGTATGCCAAAGTACCCATTTAGGGGTCTCCAGTATACAAAAGGTTAACAGATGTGCCAAATAATTTTATCATATGACGTCGCGCCTGGGAGTGAAATAATGCCATGCAATAAAATCAATAAACCACTAGCGGTTTATAGATTTTCGGGAAACGTTATGACGTCCATAACAACGTTGTGTACATAATAACAAAATTATTATGTTTTTACACCAGAAATGAGACTTCAAAGTAATCTTAATGTCATATGATAAATAGAATCTAACATTCATGCTCTTGTATTATTGAATTTATTAAACTCATTGCAAAAAAGAGATAAAATGCTCGGCAAGCCTCGCATTTTATCACTTTTTCCCAACTCATTTAATAATTTCAATAATACATGAGCACTCATGTAAGATCCTCTATGTACAGCACAGTGACCCTTTCACTTACATGTTCTTGTTTTGTTATAGTTGACACCCCTTATCACATGCTTCCAGCACTCTAAACTAGGCTCTGAAAATTGAAAAAAATGTAAAAAGTTAGAGAAATCTGATAAAAACCTGATCTCGCTGCAGGTTTTAGTCAGATCTACCAGCAGATATAGTTAACGTAGATCAGGTTTTAGTCAGATCTACAGGAGGATATAGTTAACATAGATCAGGTTTTAGTCAGATCTAGCAGCGGATATAGTAAACGTAGATCGGGTTTTAGTCAGATCTACCAGAGGATAAAGTTAACATAGATCTGGTTTTAATCAGATCTACCTGCGGATATAGTTAACATAGATCGGGTTTTAGTCAGATCTACCTGCGGATATAGTTAACATAGATCATGTTTTAGTCAGATATACCGGCGGATATAGTTATCATAGATCCGGTTTTAGTCAGATCTGCTGGCTGATATAGTTAACATAGATCGGATTTTAGTCAGATCTAACAGCGGATATAGTTAACATAGATCAGGTTTTAGTCAGACCTACCGGCGGATATAGTAAAGGTAGATCAGGTTCTAGTCAGATCTACTGGCCGTTATAGTTAATGTAGATCGGTTTTTAGTCAGATCTCCTGGAGGATATATTTAATGTAGATCAGGTTTTAGTCAGATCTACCGGCAGATATAGTTAAAGTAGAATGGGTTTTAGTCAGATCTACCGGCGGATATAGTTAACGTAGATGGAATTTTAGTCAGATCTACCTGTGGATATAGTTAACGTAGATCGGATTTCAGTCAGATCTACCAGCGGATATAGTAAACGTAGATCGGGTTTTAGTCAGATCTACCAGAGGATAAAGTTAACGTAGATCGAATTTTAGTCAGATCTACCGGCGGATATAGTTAACGTAGATCGAATTTTAGTTAGATCTACCTGTGGATATAGTTAACGTAGATCGGATTTCAGTCAGATCTACAGGCAGATATAGTAAAGGTAGATCAGGTTTTAGTCAGATCTACCGGCAGATATAGTTAAAGTAGATCAGGTTTTAGTCAGATCTACCGGCGGATATAGTTAACGTAGATCAAATTTTAGTCAGATCTACCTGTGGATATAGTTAACGTAGATCGGATTTCAGTCAGATCTACAGGCAGATATAGTAAAGGTAGATCAGGTTTTAGTCAGATCTACCGGCAGATATAGTTAATGTAGATCGGATTTTAGTCAGATCTACCGGCGGATATAGTTAACGTAGACTGAATTTTAGTCAAATCTACCTGCGGATATAATTAACCTAGATCAGATTTTAGTCAGATCTACTGGTGAATATAGTTAACGTAGATTGGATTTTAGTTAGATCTATCAGCGGATAAAGTTAACGTATAATGTGACCAAGTTTCATAGAATTATAATCAAAGCTATTCATGTTAGAGAGCAGACGTTGTTTCAACCGATGATTGTTCATAAACTAAGGGCAATAACTCTTGAAAGCATTGTGCCATATAGACCATTATCAAACTTGAAGAAGACATCATGGTACAAATTGATGTGACAAAGTTTCATAAAATTCTGATCAAAACTATTCAACTTAGAGAGCGGACATCGTTTAAAATGGTGAATTTTCATAAACAAAGGGCCAAAACTACAGAAAGCATGGTGCGATATGGACCATTATCAAACTTGAAGAAGACATTATGGTACTAAACAATGTGACCAAGTTTCATAAAATTCTGATAAAAAATATTCGAGTTAGAGAGCGGACATTGTTTTAAACGGTGAATTTTCATAAACAAAGGGCCATAACTACTGAAAGCCTAGTGCGATATGGACCATTATCGAACTTGAAGAAGACATTATGGTACTAAACAATGTGACTAGGTTTCATAAAATTCTAATAAAAAATATTCGAGTTAGAGAGCAGACCTCATTTAAAACAGTGAATTTTCATCAACAAAGGGCAATAACTACTGAAAGCCTGGTGCGATATGGACCATTATCGAACTTGAAGAATACATTATGGTACTTAACAATGTAACCAAGTTTCATAAAATTCTGAAAAAAAATATTCGAGTTAGAGAGCGGATGTTGTTTAAAACGGTGAATTTTCATCAACAAAGGGCCATAACTACTGAAAGCCTGGTGCAATATGGACCATTATCGAACTTGAAGAAGACATTAAGGTACTAAACAATGTGACCAAGTTTCATTGAATTCCGATTAATATAGAAAGAAGTGAGCAAAGCTCACATACCCCCGGCGGTAGCCATCAGAGGTTGTAACACTTTCAGAGAAAAGACAAAAATGTCAAAGATTTCACAATCCTAGATCAAGTAGTTTCTGAGAAAACTTTGATGAAAAATGTCCATATGTGTTGTATAAGAGTGATAGAAGGAAAAATTAAAAATTTGAAAAAAGAAGGCAAAATGAGGATTAGCACCTTACTTTTCATTTACACAATACACTTTGCCTATCTGAAAGTGTACTCAAAATTTCATAATCCTAAATCAAGTAGTTGCTGAGAAAACTCTGACAAAAACGTCCATACGTGTTATATAGGAGTGACAGAAGGAAAAATTGAAAAAGAAGGCAAAATGAGCTTTAGCATCTTTATTTTTATTTACACAATACACTTAGCCTACCTGAAGGTGTTCGCTAAATTTAAAAACACTGGCTCCAATAGGAGCCGAGAGATCATAGACAGAAATTTTCATTGGAGAGAAAGAAAAATGAATAAATAAAGGGACTGATGAGCAATGTGTGGCTGTTCTTTTTTTACACAATACAACTCATCACTATCAAGCTTTGTACCAAATTTCAGAAACCTAACTCAAGTAGTTGCTGAGAAATCTTTGACAGAAAAAAATGTCTACATGTATTATATAAGAGTGAAAGAAGGAAAAAATGAAAAATTGAAAAAAGAAGGCAAAATGAGCTTTAGCATCTTAATTTCCATTTACACAGTACACTTTGCCTTCCTGAAGGTGTGCACAAAATTTGAAAACACTGGCTCCAATAGGAGCTGAGAAATCTCTGACAGAAATTTCCATTGGAGAGAAAAGAAAAATGAGCAAATAAAGGGACTGATAAGCAATATGTGGCTAATCTTTTGTTACACAATACAACTCATCACTATCAAGCTTTGTGCCAAATTTCAGAGTCCTAACTCAAGTGGTTGCTGAGAAATCTTTGGCTGCTGAGAAATCTTTGACAGAAAAAAATGTCCATATGTATTATATAAGAGAGAAAGAAGGAAAAAATGAAAATTTGAAAAAAAGAAGGCAAAATGAGGATTAGCATCTTAATTTTCATTTACACAGTACACTTTGCCATCCTGAAGATGTACACAAAATTTGAAAACACTGGCTCCAATAGGAGCTGAGAAATCTCTGACAGAAATTTCCATTGGAGAGAAAGAAAAATGAACAAATAAAGGGACAGATAAGCAATATGTGGCTGTTCTTTTGTTACACAATACAACTCATCACTCATAGCTCCAGATAAGGCTGCGTATTGCATATTTACGCAATTTCGTGGACCTGAGAACGCAATTAAATTCATTTCTGTGCATACAAAAACGCAATAAAAATCCTTGATACTCAATTCTGAACTTTTTCGTAGCATATGTCGCTATAGTTTTCAATTTGCGATTGTCGTTTTTCGCATCACAAGCTGTTGTTGGGTACAAATTTATACACGGCATGGCGCCAAATCTAGTTGATTAAATTGTAAACCAGTCCAGGAACATTCTTATTGCTGTTTAGCTATACCCAATATTTACACGATTGCGACATATGTCTCGCTTTACAATAACAATGGCGTAACGTGGGCGCAAAAGCCTTAGAGCAATTGAACAATATAATATCGTAACTAACTCTAATAACGCGTTGGTGGTTCGAAGAATAATCGACCTTGGATTTTCGAAATAAGTTGGAAATAGCGATCTCAGATATACTAATATTGCAAGTGTGCTTTCTGATAGTGAAACCGAAAGTAAACAAAAAATCAGGAGAAACAATGCCCGATTTCATTGCTTATTTGCTCTCATATAGATACCCAATACAAAAAATTGAAATACCCAATTCAAAATTTGAAATACCCAATTAAGCCAAAAAGAGGTGGGTAAATACCCTATTGCGGCCAATCCTTATCTGGAGCTATGATCACTATCAAGCTTTGTACCGAATTTCAGAATCCTAGCCTAAGTAGTTGCTGAGAAATCTTTGACGGAAAAAAAAGTTTACAGACAGACAGACAGACAGACAGACAGACAGACAAACAAACATAATTACAGAAAAGGCAAAAACTATATACCCCCTATATACTTCATACCGGGGGTATAAAAAGTACGCACGGACAGATGGACTGGGGTAACACTTAATGCCCCGCCCATAAAAATGCAAATGTTCCATTGTTTGTTGCGCAGGCGTGATACTCAAAGAATCCACCTGTCTGCTAAGGCACATCACGCCTGAAAATTCGGGTTTGTGTAAATACGCAGTGTGCATTACCCGAAACGCTACGTTAAACAAGTAGCCCAATGGGCAACGATCGCTCACCATGGAGCCAGCATAATGTTTGGAAACACCATAATTTACGATGCCCAAAGGCAGGTAACTCTGGACTTGAAACAGTGACCAGAAATTAATTCAAAAATATTAGATATCATGCCAGTTCTAGTTATCTGAAAGTATTAAAAATATCTGAATAAAAATTACAGAGGAAACCTGGTGAAAGTGTAGTTTTCAGACGCTCAAGGGCAGCTAACTCCGTAGTCAGTGATGGGATCTGACCGAATTCAAACTCATCCATACTTTTATGTATGTCCTGGTAACCTACAAGGATGAAGAAAATCAAATGAAAAATGAAGGTGCTAGAGTGGTCACAACATTATACAGTTATATTTTAGACGCTCAAGGGCAGCTAACTTTGTAGCTGGTGGATGGGTGTGGCGGAAAATAAAACTCATTCAAACTTTTATGGAAGTACTTGTTACCTGCAAGAATGAGGAAGATCCATTCAAAGATGAATGTGCTAGCGTGGTCACAACAGATCTCCCATTGTAAGTCTAAGCAGATTTTTTATGATGCTCAAGGAAAGTTAACTCCACAGTCTAAAGTTGGTTCTACTTTAAATTAAACTCATCCAAGCTTTTATGTTTGTCCTTGTAACCTGAAAGAATGAAGAAGATCCAATCAAAAACGAAGGTCCCATCCTCGTTTACCCAGGGGTGAAGCATTCCGTTTCACTCCTTTCATCACCCCTGGGACATCTCGCTAAAAAACCGTCGTTTCCTATGAATATTCATATCAGCGGGGAGTACCTCAGTAGCCAATCAAAATGTTGGTAATATGATCGCTACTCTTTTATGTGGAGGTAATATTGCATTTTTTCGTCTCTTAAAATAGCTCGATTGGAAAAACCAATATAATATCGCCTGATTACAAAATTATCGCAAATGTAGATAAGTAAGGCGCGCTATCAGTCATTGGGAGTAGATGACTAGGAAAGACATGTGACAGACGTGTCCATAAACTGAACAAGATTGTGAACTTGAAAACGGCCACAAACATTTGAACGCGATGCCCTACATTGAAGTCGTATGACGCAATCCCATGTTATCTGTTATCTGTTATTATAGTCCGTTTTCTCCAAATTTATCTATCGAGTCAATTAGCTGGGATTAAAATTTGTTTTGTTTGTTAGATTTGATTCTTTACGTCCCAGTCAACAATTTTTTGCAGTCATGCCGGGACGGGTCCAGGACTAAGCAGAGGATAAAGTGTCTTGCTTAAGGACACAACGCAGTGCCTCCGGCAAAGCTCGAAACCGCAACCCCTCGAGTAAAGTTCATGATTGGCAATGCACTCAGAGCTGGGGATCATCATTCATTTAATTATGAAAATGTAGCAGTTTGCAGCATATTTACGGAAAAAGCAAACACATATACACAATTTTATTTCCCTCATCGCACCCAGTATCGCAGAGTCGGCTACCAACGGTGGAGCGGACGAGCCTTCTTTTGCCATAACCATCGCCGTTCAGACAATCAAAAAACAGAAGTAGGTGAAGCTTCAGACAAATTATCAATATCTGGACCCATGCGATATTTTTAATCTACTCCATCGGCGACAAACCAATGCTCAGATGAGTCTGCGCATCTTCTATGAGAAGGCAAATGTTCAAACAGACAAAAAAGAAGAGGTCTATAATATAGCAGCAAATCAGATATGAAATTGGTACATTTATATCTCGTTCACAACAAGCGAAATCTCATACAAGCCTAATCATTGTCGCCATCTCGCCTGGGTCTTTGCTGTCCGCATGTATAAAGTGATTCACACCAAGTCCCACTTTATGCAAGGCATAATAATACTCACACCAATGCCAAAGCATTTTCGCATTATTGTCTGACGCAGCATATATTTGAAAATATATTTATATCTTGTATAAAAAAAGACAAATTTAAGCAATTACGCGAGATTTTGATACTTATCGCATTGGCGAGTAGCGAAGACTCAGACAAGCCTGCACATACGCACAGCTTTGCTAGAGTAATAACTGCTCGTGCACACAAAGTTGAGACTTATATGAGGATCCAGGCCAAAGTTTAGACTGCTAGATCCAACATGTTAGCTGCGCATGCATGTTTAAATAGTGATGCATTGTTTAAATGGTGACACTACACATGTGAGATTAGTACCGAAATCTCGTGTTCTGGTCATAATGTTGTATGCGTTCTCATCTCAAGGCAATAAAACTGCTTGATTGAATGCTAAATAGACTCGATATGGTATTATGAGACGGTTCTTTTCTGAACTGCTTTTGATCGTTTTATGCTCTTTTCTGTTATAATCTTCACAAAGCCCAAACTGCATGCAAGAAACGAAATTATTCGGGTACTACTTAGGTTTCAGCGTGAATGTATCATGTTCGGCTATCGAATGTGGCTTGTTAAAACATTTTTGACCAGAACTGTACTAAATATACTTCATTTCAGCGGAGACCTCTGGTATTTATAGAATGGTCATATGTAATGATTCGTCTGGGCATTCGGTGGTCCTCGATGCGATAAGTACCAAAAGTACCAAAACGTTGTGTGCAAACTTAAATTGTAATTTATTAACGGAAACTGAGTCTATCGCGTTCGCAAAGCAAAACCAACACTGATCTATACTCAGTCTGGGCATGCGCCTAGTCCGATAAGTCAGAACTGTCCATGCAGAACACATGGGTGCTTGGCTTAGAGCACAGCGAAAATTTGCCCTCAGGATGATCGGAGTCCTCACTGAGAGCTTTGGTTTATTCATACGGCAGCTTAATTATTTTGTGTCTCGATGAACAACTCCGATGGTGGTTAAACTTAGCGCCTACAGTGATTTTGTTACCTGCGCATCCTGCATCTTTTGCGCATAAGTTTTTATTTCAGCGAGTCCCAGCGAGTCCCAGGATGCAATAGTATTGCAGACTTGTCATTAAAAATAGTGTTTTGGACTCATAAGTTTGCAGTTGGGACTCATTAAAATTGGACACAGCGAGTCCCAGGACTCATAAGCCCAAAATTGTAAATGAATCACTGGCATATATGAAATACTTCTTCTGAAGACTTACGAGAAACTCTCCCGAACGTTCGGGCAAATAGAAAGGCTGAATCTCGGAGGACTGAACCAAGTATGTAAATGTATAAAAAACAACATATTTGATCTCTATATTTTTTCTGAGTTTATCCAGTACTAAGCAGATGACAACGTGTCTTGCCATCAGGGGCGTGCCTGTGTTTACGCAAAGTACGCAGCTGCGTACTTTAATTTTTGAATGTCCAAAAAATAAAAACGTCTTAAATCGCGAAAAATGCAATAAAAACATGCCTCACTCGGGTTAGGTCTTTACATTACAAGTATACCGATTTTGTAATAATCCTGAACCAAAGCAATAGGATTTTGACTGTTTTTCACTTTTGTTTTGGAAACAATTAAGTCGGTGTTTAGGTTCAGAAAATGCAGGAGAAGCCACCATTTAGTTCATATTTTGATATTTTTTCCCAACGTATGGGAGGGGCACACCCCCTCCCATACCCACCCCCTGCGTACTTTGATTTTGCCCTCAGGCACGCCCCTGGCCTTGACACAACGCGCCTCGAGTATCTGCATATTTTAAGCCAACGAAATTCCTTTGACAGTAGATATGAATCGGCTGTCTTTGAAAGTTTTAATATATAATGATCCACGACATGGGGTTTCCAACAATGCGGTACGTGCGACCAGCAAAGGCTCAGACCAGCCTGCGCATACGCGCAGATTGATCAGAGCCTTTGCTAGTCGCTTGAATAATCCATGATTCATAGGCTACTGACCGTACACCATTTTTTAAAAGGAGGCTGCACAGGCTCGTCTGAGTCTACACATGTCAAAAGACCACATTGTTGGAAATCACATGTCGCGGCTCAAATGAACCTGCGTACCCAAAGTTCTACAATCTACCACTGATGATATGATGTCCGCCAAGGGTAAACCCAGATCAGCCTGTCGCGTTATACGCTTTTTGGATGATCGATATTTTCATAGTGCGGGTACCGATGACTGATCAGACTGCATGCACTGAGCTTTCAAAAGCGTTTATTATACATAAAGGTTTATGCAAACAGACTATAAATGCAGTAGAAATGTCATTATCACAGCGCGTGAACTGATGGAAGTCTTACCAAGCTAGATTTGTAACGAGCGATATGATTGGATATCCCAAAAATAAAAATAGAACTATGACTTGGGCGCACGATTAAAATAGAATAAATTTTCTCATGGAAATACTGGGATCATCAATCAGAATGCCTCATATATATCACGTGATAACGAGGAAACGTAAGCGAGTTGCCCCAGGGGTGATGAATGCAGTGTAACGGAATGGGTTACGCCTGGGTTACCGAGGATGCGAAGGTCCTAGAGGTGTCACAACATTATCAATCATTTTGGCAGTTAACTCCATAATAGGTGATGGGATCTTGACAGAATTCAAACTCATCCAAGCTTTTATAGTTGTCCTTCTTATCTTCAAGAATGAATATAATCTATTCAAAAATGAAAGAACTAGAGTGGTCACAACAATTCTCCCATTATAAGTCTATGGGGATTTTTTAAGATGCTCAAGGGCAGCTAACTCCATAATAGGCCATTGGATCTTGACGAAATTCAAACTCATCCAAGCTTTTAAATTTGTCCTTCTTATCTGCAAGTATGAAGAAGATCCATTCAAATGATGGGTAAGAAAATATTTACAATTTCAAGATGTCACATCTGGGCATGATATAATCCCATGTACTAAAACTGATACTGTAAATTCGGAAATTTTAGCGAGAATTTTATTTTCGGGAATAAGCGTCAAAAGACATATTTGCGTAGTAAAATATATGCAACTAGAGCATGATTTAACTATATTACTATAATATTAGTAAACAATAGAGTGAGCACGACATTTCGCAAGGGTTTGATTTTCACGAAACTTCGCATATGCAAAGTTTCGCGAAAATTAAACTCTTGCAAAAACTTCCGAATTTACAGTAGTGAACAATTAGTGGTTTACATATAAGCTAAAATTATGTCATGAAATCCATAACAAGGTTTACTTACATAATGACAAAATTGTAACATGTTCACGCCAAAAATGAGATTTCAAAGAAATATAAATATCATATGATATTAGAATAGAATCTAACATTTGTGCTCCTGTATTATTAAATTTATTAAAGACATATATTTTGTGATTTATGGAATCATTAGTGACTTTACTGATAAGGGACAGTTTCAGTATCTCACAAACTTAAAGGGGCCTCATGAGGGGACTTACCTGTATACAACACAATTTCTTTCACTAAGATAAAGATCAATATTTTATCAGAAAACACATAATCCCTTCATGGGACCACTTTATTGCCCCCTGTAAGGAAGTCATAATCACCTCATAAAGATTAGCCTTTGATCTGTCCAGTATGACCCCTGGAGAGAATCATAATGAGTGGTACCAGTATTATTGCTAAATTTTCTATGCCTTTAAGCTTGTTGGGAAAAAGCGATAAAATGTTCGGCACAATATGTTTATGATCTCTTTTTCCCAAACTCAATCATTAAATTCAATACTACAATGAGCACTCTGGGCCGACCTTAAAAAAGTGTTGGTTTGCCGTGCTCCTACCTACCAACCCAAAACAGGCCCTACCCCTAAAAAAATTATTGCCTTTCTGAGAATCTTTATTTTTAAGGTCTCTCTAATACTGTTAACAAACCTTTCTTTAAAATCATTAAAAGCTGTATTTTAATTGAAGAAAGGTTACAGAGACTGTTATTATATGCATTCTTACCTTAAATACAGTGTTCTTAAACCTCTAAAAGTGATAGTATGAAAATCATAAAATTATGCTGAATTTCTAAAAAAGAAAAAAAGAAAAAAGACCTACCTACGTAACTACCCAAACTGAAATTGATGGGTAGGAGCATGGCAAACAAAAATATTTTTTAGGATGGACCTGTATCTTTGGGAAGAGTCCAATAACTGATATAAAGGTGAAAAACAGAAAATGAAAACAACAAGGCTTAGAAATAATTCAAGATACAGCAAAACCTCGAAAATTTGAACTCCGATTTTTCGAAATACTCACTAATTTGAAATAAATTTTGGGAACAATGGATTCCGAGAATAGGATCTATTTATGAACCATTTTAAGTATTATCAATATAAACACATGTTTTGTGTGCTAAAAAAGAAACGTCTCCCTGAGATGTTTCTTTTACGCAGAAACGTCTCCCTGAGACGTTTTTTTTACTCACTAAAAACATATGTTTGATAGGAAAAAAACTGATAATAATCAATTTCATTACCTGTAATCATATATTCTGATGTCTACCTTGTTATGGATTTTAGATACTTAAAAATAAAATCTCTAGTACCTAGTACTTCCAATTTACAAGATTCGACTTGTTTTAAATGTACTATCTGTACAAGATCTTTTTTCATTGATTACCACCTGGAATGTACATCCACAAAAGGCAATAACCAAGGAAAACTGACCGATAAGCTCAAGAAACAACGTGTAAAGCTACCTGTGCAACCAAAGTATGTACACTCTTTGAAAATTATAGCTAGGTTTTTTTTAAACTTTTAATCTTACATTGGACATTTGTATGTCAATCAAATGCACTTGTAGGCAGCACAATGGAAGCTTTTAACGTTAAAATCCCCTTTACTTATTATATAACCCTTTATATACCAGTGACTCCTAAGAGAGCACAGTGGCTCAGTGGTAGAGTGCTTGACTCAAGACTGAGAGGCCGCTGGTTTGAGCCTCACCGGCCTCACTGCGTTGTAGTCCTTGAGCAAGACACATTTATGCTAGCTAGTACTGGTTCCACCCAGGAAGACCCGTCCCTGTTTAACTGATTGTTGATGGGACATTAAGAATCAAATCAAACAAACAAACAAAGACTCCTAAATGAGTACATTGGCAAACAGTGAAGACCCTGATGAAATGCCGCACAATGCGGCATTTCATCAGGGTCTGCACTGTTTGCTAGGACAAAATCTATCTTCCGAGAAAGAAATACAATAATTTTTCGAAATTATAACCTGTGACCCCTCAATACAAAAATGGACCATTCTGACTATCTTCTATACTAGAGGACTTTGAAAACGCATCACCATATTTTTGCACTTTTCTTGCAAACCGTATATGCGATTGAAAAGTTACTCGCATGCTTTAATGTGCAACCCAGAATTGGTATGAATCAGTCATTAATTTGACTGCACTGTCACGCGACGCTGCTGATGACGTCACATGGGTACATACAGCATCCAGCACCTTTCTGCACAAACAAATGAAGCTTTTTGATTATTTTCATGTTTAAACTGTGGCGTATATGATGCCATGTTACCAAAAGAGTTTATAGACTTTTTGTAATCAAAAGTAATTGATAACTCCCAAATTTCGAAAATAAACGTCAAATTTGAACATCAATTTACAGCTCCTTTTAAGAAACATCTCCATTTGTTACCTATATGCACGCTTTCATTACTGATATTGATAACAAACACTGACAAGCATGTGGGGAAGACATTTTGGTGTAAATCGTTGCAGGAGATCTGCTGTAATGTGATCGAGAACGTCTTAAAAGTTTACGTTAACGTCACTTGCGCAATACAAAAGACACGTGATACAAGCGTAATTTATGAATAATCTGTCATTTGTGTATCCCCTTAGCCTCTCCCAATAAAACCGGACGTAAGAAATCGAAACTTTGAAAGGCCCAAGACGTTGAATTTTATTACTATAGTAATCAGGGTGGGTGGGGAATGTCGGCAATTTTAAAGGGGTGTAATTTTGAGCATACCAAACTGTCAATTCATTTCTAAGCCTTCAATGATGAATGTGCAATCGTGAATGAAGCAAAGGACGCAAATTCGTTGAGTCAGGAATCAAAACTAACGCGTGTTAAATTGCAGCTGAATTTGTGTCCTCAAAAATCGACCACCCCTGTCTTAAAACGGATACTTTTTCATTAACCTTAAAGTAAATTTACAACCATGAAATTTCTAGGACACACTACAAGATGGTCAGACTATAATATGCAATAATAATTATCTCACTGGCATACTCAGGGTTTGTGAAATAAAGGATTTAATCTGGGTGATGCGTTTTCAAAGTCCTTTAGTATATATGTAGCTTTATGGGAAATTCCATTGGTTCTAAAAGGGTAAAACGAGCAGTCAAAACTTACCTATTCCTAATCTGATCATTTCATTCAGTGTTATATCAAGCAGGAAGTTCTTCCTTTTAGTTCTATTAAACTCGGTTGATTTTAGCACGGCGCTGAACATGTCCAGACATGGAGGGTATTTCGCAGCCTTCATCTCTCTAAGCAGCCCCTGGAGAAAAACAGCAGTTCAGATTAACTCTATCACAGGTTTAGATAAACGGGTGAATTACGTTTGAGCGGAAATCATACGTGACGGAGTATGAAATGAGCTGAGAACCATACAGTCAAAAGAGCGTATGGATAAAACATTCAAATGAGTGAATTTTCCAGGTAATGATCTTTAAAAAAGAATTCCCTCAGTTGTTTGTTTGATTTGTTTCTTTACGTCCACTCAACAATCTTTCAGTTATGCGGGACGGGTCTTCCTGGGTTGAACCAGTACTAAGCTAGGATAAATGTGTCTTGCTCAAGGACACAACGCAGTGACGCCAGTGAGGCTCGAACCCGCGGCCCTTCGGTCTCGAGTCAAGCACCTCAGTTGTATTACCTGTAATGGCCAACATTACCCAGTCCTTAATAAGTGATTTGAAGCGCACAACAGTGGCAAATCCAGGGGGAGTTCAGGGGGTTTGCCCAACCCTTCCCGCTATTAAATATTCTATGAAAATGAAATAATTTGGTCTCGATGAGACCAAATTCATTCATTTTCATAGAATATTAAAGATAAATGGGATAAAATCCACAAAGCGAAACCATCATCTTTTAACATATGAACCTCCTTTCCGAGAATCCTTGATCCGCCCCTGCATCAGGATGTTTACCTGGAAAATTTGCTCCTTTGAATGATTCAAACAGCCGCTCTTTTGCCTTATGGTTTTCAGCTCTTTGGTAAAAATAAATCTGCTCTTTTGTATTATGGATCCACTCAAACATAAATCTCCCAGATAAACACAAAATTTCAGCGTAAACTTATAAATATTTTCTTACTCATAATTTTTATCATATGTTTTGAGTGTTCAAAAGGACCTTCATAAAATAAAATTATTTTTCTGCTTCGCACTCTAAAAGGAATATGCTGCGATGAAAAAACCTGTACTGTATTAGTTTAAGATGTGTCACACAACATAAATTTGATGAGAATGGGAAAATGGAGACGATTGAATAGGATATCTCTCCGTTTAAATATACCAACATAGCAATTTTTTGTTTGCTTGAGAGCGCTCCCATAGTTTTTGGTTTGGTTCCCATTTTCGTAAGTGTTATACCTGGAGCGTCGGAGTCAGTATCCCAGACGTGACGTCAGTTACACTCATTCTGTGTGTGTTGCGAATGTGTGAGACTTATTGTTTATGTGTGTCTGATTACATTGGAGTCAAACGGAAGTTAACACTTAATTATTATTTTGTGAGTATCATTGTTTTATAGTTTGAATAAAGATCGACTGGAATGAAAGACCTTGAAACTGGAGTTTAAATTATTAAACTCTGTAAAGAAATGAAAAAGTTACACAAGATTTCCAAATTTTATCTTGTCAAAAATAGATCAAATGTCCTACTTTGCGATCCTGGTGTAGTTAAGTTGGGGGTCATGTTGTGTTAACAAGATTGGACAAATTATGAAATTTCTTTCTTATTCTAACGGTTAAACTTCACTCAGATAGTGTGTCAACACTGGTACTAAATTACACAGGGTACATGGCGTAGATTGAGTATCATATCTGATACACATTTGTATCATATCTGATATACATTTTCGCGAATATTGGTTATTTTGCCAAAATGTTTACAGTTATTTTCGTCGTAGTACTGAAATAAATACCGTTTGCATACAAAAGTGTTGATGTTAAGGTTAATAAATGTATGTTTGTTCTGTTGGATAAGCCCTCGAGAATAGGCTGGTACTAGTGCTTTTCAGTGCTCTATTAAATTTCCAGAGAAAACTTCTCAAAATTGGCCGATCTTTAGATGAGGTTCTGACTTTTTGAACTGCAAAAAGTATCCAATGTCACAGGGTTTTTATGGAAATGGGAAAACAGAATTTCAGGACTTTTCTTTGGTTTTACAAATTCTTTGCTAGATGTAGTTCTTTACATGGGCCACAACGTGAGAAAATCTGTCTTCGGTTGTTTGCGAACAACAAAGGCACAGACCAGCCTGCGCATGCATCCCTGCAGTCTGATCAGCTCCTTTGTAATTTGCATATTGGAAACAATCCTACAAAGGCTGACGTCAAGCACAATTTCAATTTTCTGGCTAGTCTCTGTAGCTGAGGAGGCTGGTTTGAATCTCACTTTGTCGGAAACCCCGAAGACAGGTTTTCTGGCGATGATGCCCAAATTATATCAGTTGTTACGGTGTGTTGCGCTTTCCTTTAACTAAAGGCCTGCTCTTTGCATGCTGGTTAATTTTACATGCTTTTTTGTCGTCCGCTGATTTTTTTCAAAATCAACTTTTCTCCCGACGATGCCCAAATTATATCAGCTGTTATGGTGTGTTCCGCTTTCCTTTAACTAAAGGCCTGCTCTTTGCATGCTGGGTTCTCGGACTTGCAACTTTTTTATCTGCTAAAGTAATGTTTTTCCCATAAATTACCCACAAACCAGTCTGTATTTATCTCCTTGCAATTTTAAAAAAGCGAAGGGGATATTGTTATCGCCTCCGCCCGTCCATTATGCTATCTCCTCCTAAACCATTGGACAAAATTCAACCAAATTTGGTGAGTGAGTTACTCACATGAATGGGGCGTGCAAAGTCAAACTTTTTTTTGGCCCCGCCCCCTGTGGCCTAGGGCAGGGGTCAAAAGGTCAAATATCATTTAATTTCAATTACAAAGTCAATTTCAAAGATTTTTATACCAAACTTTGTGTGTGTACTCACAAATGAAAGATACAAAACATATCAGACGGCATTTTTATTCTGTCGCCTGGGTCATGCCCTAGGCATGGGACTTGAGATACTTAGCCGCCAAAATCAAATTTTGTCCTGCTGTCTGTCCGTTATGCTATCTCCTCCTAAACCATTGGACGAAATTCAACCAAATTGGGTGTGTGAGTTACTCACATGAATGGGGTGTGCAACATAATTTTTTTTGCCCCACCCCCTGGGGCCCTGGGGAGGGGTCAAAAGGTCAAATATCATTTAATTTCAATTACAAAGTCAATTTCAAAGATATTTTTACCAAACTTTGTGTGTGTACTCACAAATGAAAGATACAAAACATGTCAGAAGGGATTTTTATTCTGTTGCCTGGGTCATGTCCTAGGGGTGGGACTTGGGTGTACTTAGGGGCCAAAATCAAATTCCGTCCTGCTGTCTGTCCGTTATGCTATCTCCTCCTAAACCATTGGACGAAATTCAACCAAATTTGGTGTGTAAATTACTCCGGTGAATGGGGTGTGCAACGGCCAAAAAATTTTGGCCAGTGGGGAGGGGTCAAAATGTCAAATATCATTTAATTTCAATTACATAGTCAATTTCAAAGATATTTTTACCAAACCTTGTGTGTGTACTCACAAATGAAAGATAAAAAACATATCAGAAGGGATTTTTATTCTGTTGCCTGGGTCATGTCCTAGGGGTGGGACTTGGGGGTACTTAGCCGCCAAAATCAAATTTTGTCCTGCTGTCTGTCCGTTATGCTATCTCCTCCTAAACCATTGGACGAAATTCAACCAAATTGGGTGTGTGAGTTACTCCCATGAATGGGGGTGTGCAACAGATTTTTTTTTTGCCCCACCCCCTGGGGCCCTGGGGAGGGGTCAAAAGGTCAAATATCATTTAATTTCAAATACAAAGTCAATTTCAAAGAGTTTATACCAAACTTTGTGTGTGTACTCACAAATGAAAGATACAAAACATATCAGACGGGATTTTTTATTCTGTTGCCTGGGTCATGTCCTAGGGGTGGGACTTGGGGGTACTTAGGGGCCAAAATCAAATTCCGTCCTGCTGTCTGTCCGTTATGCTATCTCCTCCTCAGGGGTGTAAAATTCCACTCGCCTGCTTGCATTTGCGAGTAAAATGTTATGCAGGGCGAGTAAAAGTTTTGCCAATTTGTTAAGTACTTTTCTAATTTACAGCATCTTGGAGAAAAATTGGGGACATGAAGGGCGAGTAACTTATTTGGAAATTTTACACCCCTGATCCTAAACCATTGGACAAAATTCAACCAAATTTGGTGAGTGAGTTACTCTCATGATTGGGGCGTGCAACCGCATTTTTTTTTGCCCCACCCCCTGGGGAGGGGTCAAAGGGTCAAATAACATTAACTTTCAATTACAAAGTCAATTTCAAAGATTTTTATACCAAACTTTGTGTGTGTTCTCACAAATAAAAGATACAAAACATATCAGACGGGATTTTTATTCTGTCCCCTGGGTCATGCCCCAGGGGTGGGACTTAGGGGCACTGGGGGTGCCCAGGGGGACAAAAAAATTTTTTTCAAACATGGTCATGTGGCATATCAAATTGACTGGGATGATGAGTAGAACAGAATGCAAGTAACATTTCATCCTAGGGTCAAACTGGTGACCTTGGGGTGAGGTCAAAAGGTCAAATATCATTAACATGTCAATTTAAAAGATTTTTATACAAAAATTGTGTTTGTTCTCACAAATAAAAGATAGAAAACATATTGAACAGAAATATCATTCTGTTGCCAGGGTCATGCCCGGGGGTGGGACTTGGGGGTGCTGGGGTGAGTAAATAACTTTTTCATGAAACTTTGCATCTGCGAAGTTTCGCGAAAATATAATCCTTGCAAAAATATATCCTCACAAAAAATTCTGAATATACAGTTTTTAGATATAACCTGCCTAATTCACATTCTGAATATTGAATTCAGGAATAAAATTGAAAAGTTTTATCCATGCCTGTAAAGAAATATGTACTTACAAGAACTATATTCCAATGATCATCGTCATAAGCTTGATCTACCTGTGACATAGGCAAATCCTGGCCACCTTGCATACTACCAGACTTAACACTCTCTTGATATATAAGATCAGCTGAGACCAAGAGCTCTATGTAGGTACCTTTATAAACTGCAAAAAACACGAAGTTGAAACAAACAAAATTGAGCCATGACATGAGATTTCCAACAATGTGGTATGTTTGACCAGCAATAGCTCAGACCAGCCTGTGCATGCGAGCAGTCTGATCAGAGCCTTTGCAAGTCGCTGGACTGTTCTATGATTGTTAAGCTACTAACCAAACATCATTTGGAGTTTCAAAGCTTAACATGATGCTTGCTGCACAGGCTCGTCTGAGTCTACACTTGTCAAAATACCACATTGTTGGAAATCACGTGTCGCTGCTCATTAATGTTGCCATTTTAAAATTCATGACCATGGCAAATGTCATGCTCATGAAAATTGAGCATGATTTGTTTTATATGGCTGTGGTGGCCCTTTCTTTATATAACGGTGAGGCCAAAAAATTTAAGCCTGTTTCAGGCAATAGATCTGAAAATTTTAGATAGGGTAGGCACACATTTTTTTTTTTTTTTGACAGAAATGCCTTAAGTTTCAAATTATAAAATTATATTTTTTTTTTCAGAAAACCTGAAAAAAAAATCCTAGGTTTCACCAGAAAATTTAGGTAGTATCAGGTTACCTGAAACACAGGTATTTATTTTTATCAGTCACCCCTAATATAAACTGAATTGTTTCAACATGACCTAATAAACGTTTCCTATCTCACGGCATGTTACCTTTATCAGGTCATGATGACGTTGCACTTTTTGAATGACGTCGCTAATGACGCTGAATCAACACAAACATAAAAAATTACGTCCTAATCGCTAGCTTGAAGAGCGTTCAACAATGGGTAAACTGATAAATAGAATACCAGGTTCGCGTCTTTTGATATCAAGTTTACCAGGCTCGGCTTTGAGAACGCATGTTGAATCGCTCGGCAAGCCTCGCGATGTCAACATGCGTTCTCAAAGCCTTGCCTGGTAAACTTGATATCAAAAGACTCTCACCTAGTATTCTCTATTTAAATTGGCCTGAGTGCTGGTCAGATTTTTGTTCAAAATCAGCCTAAACTGTTCATCTATTAGTCTAGTTGTGCACCTCAGGGACCAAGCTAGGGGGCGAAATGGTCGCCCTGGGGGCCGAAATTTTGCCCTAAATGGAACCCAGGGAGAAATGGGAGTCTCCCTAAAAAAAAAAAAAAAAAATTTTTTTTTTTTTTTTTTTTTTTTAGGGAGACTCATTTTCATTCTGTCACCACACAAATGCAAGCTGTGGTGACATTTTCAGACTATCTACTACCACTGCATCGTGTTTCTCCTTCCATTAAATGGCAATAGTATGTGTAATGGCTGATTTGCTTCTAAATTTACAGAAAATGTCGTAGTTTTGCGCTATAACTTCTCCCTATCTGACTGTCACTTCTCCCTAATTGTCCTGCAGGGAGAAGTCACTTCTCCCTAAAACTCTGGGCCAGCTTGGTCCCTGCACCTGCAACTTTGGTTGCAATCATGAATAGCCTTCTTGAAAATTGTTGGTTCAGATGCTTTGACAGGTCTCTTACAGTAAAGGAAAGGGCAACCAGCCCTTTTTCAAAATGGCTGTCATGCTACCTTGTTTGACAACAGATCAGAACCAAAATGAGGTAGCATAGTGGCTCAGTGGTAGAGTGCTTGACTCGCGACCGAGGGGCCGCGGGTTTGAGCTTCATCGGCGTCACTGGGTTGTGTCCTTGAGCAACACACATTAGTCCTAGCTTAGTACTGGTTCAACCCAGGAAGACCCGTCCCTTTATATCTGAAAGATTGTTGATGGGACGTAAAGAATCAAATCAAACAAACAAAAGGACCAAAATGACGCTTTTAACTAGACCACTGGAACATTTAAAACTAGGTTTTGAAAAAAAATCCAATAGGAGATGTGTTAAGTTAAATCAAATATGACTGCAGCAGAAAGCGAAATAAAAGGTGGCAACTACACCACTAAGGGAACATCCTGAGCAAGTTTTGGAATAATCTGCCCTAGGGTCTCAAAGCAGATGTGATAACAAGAATGTTTACATTCTCGCAATTCGGTACTTAACCCTTTACTTAATAATAACATATTTTGATGCCTTTGGAATATCATGATTGAAAACGGAATATTTGCTCTTTTGAAGCAAATGCTCCATTTTCCATAATATTTTCAAAAGTATTCAAACCTTAACTTAATTTTTTCTTGAATTTTTTCAATGTTGTCTAAAATTAGAAAATGATGTCAATATCTAAAAATAGCCTATGGAGTAAAGGGTTAAGTGACTGTTGTCCATATTTCCCTATCTTCAGGGGTAACAACCTATGTCATAGAATGGATGTTGCAAACACGTAGTATGGCGCCATCTTTGATTTAGACCGAAAGTTTTTACCTTCGTAAAATTATACAAATAAGTGTCTGTCAAAACTAAGCAGTGCAGGCGGTGCCTAACATCACACTTGGACAGAACATATAATTATCACGCCCAAAAATGCTGTTACCTTTGAAATCATTCTCCCACAAGTATCGAAGCGGGAGACACGAGGATAATTTTAGCAGTCACCAACTTCGATATTTGTGGGTGAATGATTATAAAGGCATCGGCATTTCTGGGCGTGACCATTATATATTCTCTTCAAGTGTGATGTTAGGCACCGCCCTACTGCTTAGTTTTGACAGACACTAATTTGTATAATTTTACGAAGGGAAAGACTTACCTTGTAAATCAAAGATGGTGTCATACTAAGTGTTTTCAACATCCATGCTATGATGTAGGTTGTGACCCCTGTATCTTAAGCATTACAACATTAGCCACATATAATTGAAGACCCTTAAACCCGGATTTTAAGTGTCTTATGCAAAAAACCTATCTTAATACATTATGCCCACCCCTAAGTACCAATTTGTTAGCTCTGACAGAAAGGATGGTTGACAGAGACTCCACTTGAGATAGGATATCATCATTTATTAGTAGAGAAAAACATTATACAGTAAACGTTCTAAAATTTCAAACACTAGCTGTCTGCAAAAGAGGCCTAGACAAACAGGACAGACCCAGATCAGACTGCTTCTGATGAAGCAGTCTGTTCAGGGTCTTCCCTGTTTGCTGTTCTTGGAAGCAATTTGTGAATTCCAGCTCTGCTTACCATCATTTTATTTGAAAACAGAAAGAGAAAAGTGTTCAAAAATTTAGAACATTAATTGTAGTACTCAACATGCATAGAGTAATTTACTTGTTAGATTTTATCGAGCAAATTAGCGCAGTCGGTAACATGTCTGGCTACAGATGCTTGTCTGACTGCAGATCCAGGGGTCGCGAGTTCAATCCCAGCCTGGTCCCATACTTTCCTGGAGATTGATCATGAAATATTTTCTACGGTCATTCTCCTCCCTTCCACTGATTCATTCAAGAAGGGTTGTTGTCAGCTACAAGCAAAAGTATGTGCACAATGTACTTGTTAACTGCTTGTTCAAGCTTGCCCAGGAAAATGTGGTTAGATGAACTGATCATCCCAGCATGACCATAGCTGTTGCATGGGACGTAAAGCAACAAACCAACCAACCAACCTGTTAGATTTTTGGCCTTCATCTCTTCATACAGCTGATAGGCTCGACCTGCTTTTTTATACTGGAAGACAAAAACAATGTTCCCATTAGATTTAATCCTTAAATAGCAGGCCCCCAGATAAGAGTGTGTAACTGAATTTTTTTATTCCTCAATCAAAACATATGTTGTGGGTACTCAAAAGAACCATCTCATTGAGATGGTTCTTTTGAGCACCCAAAACACATACTTGAACTGATAAATAAGTAAATAATCACAATTTTACGCCAAAAATATGTGCTTAACTGGCCCTATGCCCTAGAGCATCCTTATTAATATTTGAAAATAGTACAGATCAAGGTCAGTATATTCCTTACCCCTTAAAGCGCATCTGAAAATGTCGTCTGCTGAAGTCGTCTGCTGTAAATAATTGCCAAACATTACTGGCGAATTTAAGGATACAAGCAAAAAGTGTGGACCCAGAACAGACTGCTCCTATAGGAGCAGTCAGATCTGAGTTCACACTGTTTGCCATTGAGGCCTCTTTACATTTCAGCAGACGAGAAAAGCAGACAACTTTTGTTGTGACTGGCGCTTTTAGAGTTAGGAGCCAGCTGATCAGAACCAAATCAGCTTTCACTCAGTAAGTTGGAAGATGTTTGGCTGGAAGCCAGACCTTGAAGTTATAAAATATATTTTCATTCTCAACTCAACAGTAGACACATGAGCATTAAATTTATATTGCTCATAAATGTTTATCAGTAGGATAAATACAGCATCTGAGAGTTTGAAAGCAAGAAAAGTCTATTTATCAGCAGTTTAGCTTTATAAGCATTTTAAATTTCATGCTCAGATGAGTTGAGCATGAAAAAATATATCCTTGGGTCAGAATTTTGGAGAACCTTATTCAACCCAATAAGTTCACATGCTCTTATAAGCTCTCAGTGAGTTTTTTGTTCATTGTCTCATACTTATAGAATAGAGTGCTGCATCAATGAGACAAGTAATAGTTGTCTGCCTGTACGTGGAGATAATCCACAAGCTTTAGCAAGTGGATTATCTTACGTACAGGTGGACAAACATGGTATAAATATTTTATACCACCTACATCAGTGTAGACCTTGCACATCACGAGATATTTCCTGCTAAAGTTGGTAAGGGTGGTATAATTCTGTTGAGAACCCAAAATATATGTTAAAACTTTAGGATAAGAAAATATTAACAATTTTACACTGAATTTTTTTGTTCATCTAGACATGTAGGAGCAGTCTGATCTGGGTCCATATTATTTATCTGCATGCTGATATTACTGTAAGCATTTACATGTAGCAAACAATTTCAGCAGACGACATTTTGAGCTAATTTTTTTTTGTAGTAGGTGAAAGGTTAACCCTTAAAGCGTTAAGAAAAAAATGCATCTGAAAATGTTGTCTGCTAAAATCGCCTGCTGCAAATAATTGCCTACTTACTGACGAATCAAAGATAGAAGCAAACAGCGTGGACCCAGAACAGAGCAGTCTGATCTGGGTCTACACTGTTTGACATAGAGGCTTCTTAAACATTTCAGCAGACGAGAAAAGCAGACGACTTTTGTTGTGATTGGCGCATTAAGGGTTAAACTCTTTTTTGTTGTCTGATGACTTTTTCCATTAACTTTTTCAATAAATTCTTTCAGGAATACAATGAGAGTGCCAAATAGATTGTATCCAGATCAGGACCGACAGATTGTTGGTCCTGATCTGGGTCATAGCTGCTTGCAAAGGTTATCAGTAGATGACAAAAGTGCCCACTAGCAAGGAAAGAATTAATTCAATGCCTACTGAGTGTCGTCTGCTAATCTTAGCAAACAGTTTAGACCCAGATCAGGCCCAACATTCTGTCGGGCAGTTTCGGGCCCGAACTGGGTCCAAACTATTTGACACTCTGATGGTATTTCCGAAAGAATTTTTCAAAAAGGTCGTCTGCTGATCTTAGCAAACAGTTTAGACCCAGATCAGGCCCGACAGAACTATTTGACACTCTGATGGTATTCATGAAAGAATTTTTCGAAAAAGTTGATTTTGAAAAAAATTCAGCAGACGACAAAAAAGCATGAAAAATTACCCAGAAGGCAAAGAATTGAGATAGAAGCATACCATACACATTCCTCTGACAATAGAATTGTAGGCCTCTGCTGTTTTCTCTTCCATATCTTGAAATACTTGTTCTGCTACACTGTTGGGCCTACAATCAAATTGAAGTAGAAAAAAAATATGGGCCAGTACATGGGCTTCGACGTGCGAAAACATGTATTCATGGTCTGCGAACAACAAATCAGACCAGACTATCAGCTCAGTCTGATCAGCACCTTTGTTATTTGCTTCTTGGGAAGTGTATGGGCCGGGATCAAACTCACAACCCCTGGATCTGCAGTCAGACTTGCATCTGTAGCCAGACATGTTGCTGACTGCGCTAAGTGGCCCGATAGCTTTGCTGGTAAAGGCAGGTCTGCATAATCAAAGCATCAGCACTTAATGAATTTACCACCTCCTTATCCCTTAAAGCGTCAATCACAATAGCAGCAGAAGACAAATTTTGCGACATCTTCCCTAATTTTAGAAAAAAATTAGGTATGATATTCCATCAGACAATTCTCAATGAAATATCATGCCTTATTTGTTATTTTTGGATAAGCAGCAAAATTTGATATTGTCATCTGCTGCAAACTATAGGTGGATCTTTATGGGTTATTAACTAATTATTGCCAGCAGACGATTCTCATGAAATATCATGCCTTTTTTGTTATTTTTGAAAAAGAGACAAAATTTGAAATTGCCGTCTGCTGAAAATTAAAGGTGGGGCTTTATGGGTTTAAGACAAAATCTTACTCCCACTGATCACTAGATTTCTGTGGTTTCTGCAAGGCACTGAGGTATAGTCTCTCCTCCGGTTCAACAGGCTGCTCCGGGTCCTGACAGTTGAAGACACACAGTAATTCTAACAGGGACTCTAGCACTTCGTCTGACACCTGTACATCTGCAAATGTTAAAATAAACAAGAAATTGAGAAGTCTCCAGATAAACATGCATTTGTTTGTTTGGTTTGATATTTTACATCCCAGTCAACAGCGTTGGTCATGTTGAGATGGTCAGTTCACCTAACCACACATTTTTTCCAGGGCAAGCTTGACTAATAAGGGGTTAACCAGTACTTGGTGCACATCATTAGCTTGTAACTGACCAAAACCCATCTTAAATCAGTGGAAGACGGAGAATAACGGTAGAAATAATTTCAGGATCAGTCTCCAGAAAAGTATAGGATCTGGCCAGAATTGAACTCACAACCTCTGGATAAGTGTGTGTAATTCAGAGTTATTTTTGTTGTTTCTCTACCAACATACTCAAAAGTACTCAAAAGAACCATCTCGGTCAGTCAAAACACATGCTAAAATTAATGGATGACAAAATATTTACAATTTTCATCTAAAATCAGGCTTCCAGATAAGAGTGCGTACTGAAAAATTAACTTTCTTTTTTCACAACCAAAACATATGTTGTGGGTACTCATAAGAACCGTCTCAATGAGACGGTTCTTTTGAGCACCCAAAACACTTGTTAAAATTGATGGGTTAGGAAATAAACACAATTTTAGGTGCACAAAGGATCCTTATCTGGACCTATGTAAAATTCCCTTATCTGGACATATGGCATGAGATGTTGCCTCTCAATTAAGGCTTGGGCAAGACTATGTAGTCATGTAGTCTTGCATGAGCAATTTTAGCAATTTTAACTGAAAATTGTGAATATTTTGTCATTCATTAATTTTAGAATGTGTTTTGACTGACCGAGACGGTTCTTTTGGGTACTTTGAAAAAATGACTGGAAAGGAAGAAAAATGAACAAATAAAGTGGCTGATATGTGGCTGATTCTTAAATACAGTATGACTTGTCATACCTGATATTTGTACTAAATTGCAAATTCCTAGGTCAAATAGTTTCTGAGAAATCTTTGACGGAAATTTCCATATGCATTAAATTGAAGGGAGTGATAGAAAAAGGAAAGATGATAAAGGGACTGATAAGCACTACATAGCTGATCCTTTAATACACAGTACAACTGTTCATACCCGTCTTGATGCTTGTACCAAGTTTCAAAATCCTACGTCGAGTAGTTCCTGAGAAATCTTTGTCAGAAAATGAGAAAATTTTGTTAGAGAGAAAGAAAAATGGACAAATAAAGGGACTGATAATCAATATGAGGCTGATTCTTTAAAACACAGTACAACTTGTAATACTTAATGTTTGTACTAAATTTCAAATCCTGAGTCAAGTAGTTCCTGAGAAATCCTTGACGGAAAAAAAGTTTACAGACAGACAGACAAACAAACTAACATCCTTACTGAAAAGGCAAAAACCATATACACCTTTATATTGCTATAAACCCCCTTGTATTAATAGACTTTTCGCTTACTGTAAAGGCGGCAACTTTAATATTCATATTTGGGCGTGGTTCGGCTATTTCATCTGCTAAACAATGGAAATCAGGATATTTTTATAATTTGGTGAAGAATTAATAAGTTGTTTGGGCCGTGCAAAGGTGCGTGCATTTCAAGAAAATCCTAACCATATACACACTGAACTCACATTTATTAAACCTTAATGCGCATAATCACAAAATGTATGTTTTTTTGTCGTCCACTAAAATATTTGAAGCCTCATAGACAAACAGTGTGGACCCAGTTCAGACTGCTCCTACAGGAGCAGTCTGATTGGGGTCCACAATGTTTGCCTCTTTGCTTATGTTAAATTATGTATTTGACGTTTTCAGATGCAGTTATTTTGCTGGCGTGTTAAGGACTAAGTAATGTGTTTTGCGTCTATACTGAGGTAATGGCATAATATGATACAGTTACTTTTGAATAAAACCACGCCTCATTTTCAGCTTTTACCTATGTCTAAGGTTGACCAGTCCTAATTACGCATTCATGAGTTGCGGCCTTAACAGGAAGCGAAAAGTCTAATTATATACTTCGCATACCGGGGGTATAATAATAAACAACTTTAAGAAAAAATGTTTGTCTATTCCAGCCTATGAACTCACTTAATTTTTTCATCTTTCTGTAGATTTGGATAGCGTGCTTCACTTGTCTCAATTCAATTCTTTCAATGAGAGCTGCTTCTGTCGGCTCAGTATGCTTGTATTCTCTCATATCAGGGTCATATGCCTGTAAAAGCAATGCCAGTTAACTTTATAAGGCCACATATTCCTATATTTGCAGGCCCCCAGATAAGAGTGAGTAACAGAAAATAATTTTTCTTATTTCTCAACCAAAACATATGTTGAGAGTACTCACAAGAACCACAACGCAGTGACGCCAGTGAGGCTCAAACCCGCGACCCCTCGGTCTCGAGTCAAGCACTCTACCACTGAGCCACTGCGCCCCCTCTATCCTATGTATTTGTACACTGATTATGAATGGTTAATTTGCACTATCATTTATTTTAACCTGTAGAAACTGTTCTAAAATTTTGAACACGAGTGGCCTGCCTAAAAGGCCTAGACAAACAGGGCAGACCCAGATCAGACTGCTTCTTGAGAACAAATGATTTTTCAGTCATGGTGAACCATTACTAAATGGAGAATAAAGTGTCTTGCTCAAAGACACAATGCAGTGCCTCCGGTGATGCTCAAACCCGCAACCTCTCGACCTCGTGTCAAGCACTCTTCTAATGAGCCACAATGCTCCTCATGCCAATATCAAAATGTGGTTTTCTCGGTAAAGGCAAAAAAAAATCATGTTGAAAGATTCATACATGTGAACCACACTCCCACAAGAGATTGTTCCTACAATAAAAATACACTGTTCAAAATTCAGACCTTTAGTTAAGCAGGGGTGTGGAAATAGTAAAAATTTCTACTTGTCCAGGGACAAGTAAAAAGCAAAAATGTACTTGTCCATAGAAAATTTTACTTGTCCGAAAGAACAAATTATCTTATACCTTACAGTGCTTAAACAATTTATTTTTTCAAAAACGGTATGAAACCAGATATATATCAACTCTTGCAAACAGTATGGATCCTGATCAGCTGGCTTCTCTTGTAAACAGTGTAGATCCAGATCAGCTGGCTTCTGAAGCCAGCTGATCAGGATCCACACTGTTTTCAATGCAAGATGTGAGCTCGTAATAATTAATCAAAATAAGAAATACAGAATTGTATTAACTAAATACATTTGTACTTGTCCAAGGACAAGTAAATAGAAATTTTCAACTTGTCCAGAATGAAATGGGACCAGGTCGGACAAGTCGGGCATGGTATTTCCACAGCCCTGATTAAGAGTGCATTACAGAAAAAAATCTTATTTCTCAACCAAAACATATGTTGTGGGTACTAAAAAAAAACACACTTCAATATTACCGTTCTTTTGTGCACCCAAAACATATACTCAAAAGTATGGGTAAGAAAACATTTACAATTTTAGACTGAAATTTTTTGTTTATCTAAACCTGTGAAAATTTACATCTTGTTGGCATCTACTGTATGGATAGCTTAACCCAGTTAAGAGTGTGTATCGAAAAACTAATTTTCTTATTTCTCAACCAAAACATATGCTAAAACTAATGGGTAAGAAAATATTTACAATTTTACGCTCAAAAGTTTTGTTTATCTTAACCTGTGCCCTCTATACACATGTACAGAGGAAATCCAGCTGCACTAAACTCTTTCCTTGTCAGCGGCAACTTTTGTTGTCTGCTGATAATGATTGCACTTTGGACTCCGATCAGGCCCAACAAAATGTCCGGTTGGATCGGGATCTAAATTATTTTTTTGGAAATTACATTCTGATGGTACAACTGGAAGAATTTTTTGAATAAGTTTGGTTTGAAAAAATCATCAGACGACAAAAAAGCATGCAAAATTACTCAGCAAGCATAGAGTTAAGCAAACCGTTCATGAGCTGACAGAATGTTTTAATTATAAATGGGTCTTGATGCGTGAAAACCTGTCTAGGGGGGGGGGGGGGGGGGGAGGGTTGCGAACATCAAAGGTGCTGAACAGCATGCACATCGGCACCGACTGATCAGCGCCTTTGTTATTTGCTTCCTGGAAAGAACCTTATCTAAACTTACTTCAAGCAAAATTTCAATATTCTAGCTAGCCTCTGTGGCCAACGAGACTGGTTTGAGTCTTGCTTTGTCGTTTTTGAGTGACCGTTTTACACAGGTTTTACTGTATGTTGGCTAGCTGTAGTAAGGTTAATTTTCTTGTAAACATGATTTTACATTAAAGTCTATGAGATTTCAAACTTTGTAGATTCTGAATTCCTTTTGGTTCCTGACTGTAGAGAAAAACCTGTGTAAAAACAGCCACTCAAAAATGGGACAAAACAAAGATCTTAATGACAAATGGTAGCCTAAAGAAGGTCGTAAGTATTGCAGAATGCTCCCTTTTGACCTGCATTAAGCGATAATTGGTCTTGAAAACCAATTTTGGGTCTTTTTGAGCGTGGCCGTTTTACACAGGTTTTACTGTACATTAATGCAACAATTGCTGGAAATGTCTAAATATAAAACCTATGCCAAATTGCACAGGTTTTTATATTTTGAACATTTTACACTATTGAGCACCCCTTTACAAAATTGGCCTTTGATTTACCTTGATGTGTGGTGCTGCCGCATCATGTTCAAAAGCCTCCCAGTAGTCATTCACCATAAATCTGGCTGTGCGACGACCAGCTGCTTTGGATAACTGACTTAATTTCTGAAACGAAGTGACATTTAACCCTTATGAGCAAAGTTCCAGTATGATCAGCATCCTAATTTGGCATGACTATCATTTTGTTGGTTTAGTCATGTGGCAGCCACAATTTTTCAAAATGCAATCAAAATGGTTTCTTTGTTGTTGTTTTTTTTGTGTGTTAAAGCTTTACATTCAAATCAACAATTTTTCAGTCATTTCGGGACAATTTTCTGTCTTCCTGCTTTTGTTTATTTGATTTGATTCTTTACGTTCCAGTTAAAAATCTGTCAGTTATGTCGGGAAGGGTCTTCCTTGGTTGAACCAGTACTAAGCAAGAAATAATGTGTCTTGCTCAAGAAAACAAGGCAATGATGCCGTTGAGGCTTTCCGTCTCCAGTCAAGCACTCTACTACTGAGCCACTACGCACCCCTGTCTTCCTGGGTTGAACCAGTAATAAACAGTCTAAAGCGCCACATATTAGTTTATACATATTTTATTGCCACAAATTACAGCAATGGGGTTGGGTCACAAGTTCTCGCAACATTAGTTACGACCCTCCCCCTACGGCCACCTATAATTTGCAGCATACAACAATTTCAAATTTTGTGGCTTTTTCAAAATAACAAATAAGGCATGATATCTCATTAGAATCGTCTGCTGGCTGACAATTCTCATGAAATATCATACCTTAATGTTTCCAAAGTTAAAAAAAGATGTCATAAAATTTGTCGTCTGCCGCAGTCATGTTTGGCCATTTAGAAGTTAAGATCACATTTACAGAGACTGGATGCTAAACCTTTGTAGACTAAGAAACACCTAAACAAGTACATACTTTGTCAAACAGAGAAGACTCAGATGAAATGCCCTAAATATATGTATTTCATCAGGTTCTGTACTATTTGCTCGGGTTAAAAAATCTTAAGGGACTGCAGTACATCTAAATTAGGGAATTCCAACCTGTGTGACCACTTGATACGTACAATAGACCATCTAAGGCTCGTTGTATCAAATGAGATAGAAGAATTCATTTGTATACAAAGGGTTAATTTTTTATGCTGAGTAAATAAAATATTCATATAATCAGTAAATCCTCAAAAATTTGTACCCCGATGATTTGAAATACTCCCTAATACTGGATTCATAGAATAGGACCTATTCATGATCTATTTTAATAACTGTCTATAATAACATATGCTTTGGGTGTGTAAAGGAAACGTCTCGAGACATTTCTTTTACTCACTCAAAACTTTTGTTTGATAGGAAAAAAGGATAATAATTTTTGGGGTTATGGTTTTCTTATGTCTACTTCCCTATAATTCTAACTTTTGATTCTTCGAAATGAACCTCTAGTCCCTAGGACTTTGAATTAACGAAATTTGATTGTATTTAGTAAATGAGGTGTACTACATGCAAGAGTGATTGCTCTTCATCATTTTCTGCTTGATATCTCTTCCATGAATTAATTTTAAAGTCAAAACCTTGCACCCTCCAATGGGCCTCCATACATGTAGTTCTCATGTTCAAAACCTCTTTGTACTAATATGGTACTTGAAGCTGTCAAAAAATATTTATGAATACACCAAGCAGCACATTTATAAAACTTTTTTTATGCTCAGCTAAATTGAGCATGAAATTTATCATGCCCATAAATGTTAAAATGCCAACAACTGTTGGCATTTTAACATTTATTAGCATGATGAAAATGAAGTCTTTAATTCCTAGCATTTTAGTTTCAATAAGCAATTTCACACCCCTGGGTAAAGGATTCTGGCAATATATACCTGACTAAACTGACCATGTGGCAACATCTCAGGGTCATCTATGAAGCCATACCGGGGGGACCCCGGTTCCTGAAACAAAATTGAAAATGTTACTATAACAGTAGTGTCAATATATACTTCTAGTCAAAAGTTAAGCATACAGTCCAGAACATGAGATTTTGGCTCCTATCACATATATACAAAAGTCTCTTTTAAATGCCCATATACTGAAACTTTTGGTCTGAGTCATCAGCTACACCCATACTTTGTGAGCAGCAAAGCCTCTGGCTATTCTGTGCATCTGAGTAGGCTCACCTACACCTTGGTTGCCTGACCTTGCGATAAATACCAAAATCTAATGTGCTGGCCCATAATTTATTTGAAAGCCAACAGCAGCGGCTTTGCAAAAGATTTCTGATATACAGTAAAACCTCGAAAGTTCTAACATCGATTTTTCGAAATACTCGCTAATTCCAAATAAATTTGAGATACATTGGATTCAGAGAATAGGACCTATTCATGATCTCTTTTAATAACTGTCTATAATAAGATATTTTTTTGGGCGTGCTAAAGAAAAGTGAGGACTTTGAATTTTTGAAATTCAACTGTATTTGGTACATTTGGGGTTTCCAATGGTGATGACACAAACCAGCTTGTTTATCTACAAAGACTCGCTAGCTAGAATAATAAAATTAGGCCTGTAGCATGTTTGTTTGTTTGATTCTTTACATCCCAGTCAACAATTTTTTCAGTTATGTCTGCACGGGCTTCCTGGTTTGAACCAGTTCTTAGCAAGGGTTAATGTGTCTTGCTCAAGTGCACAACGCAGTGAGGCCGGTGAGGCTCAAACCCGCAACCCTTCAGTCTTGAGTCAAGCACTCTATCACTGAGCCTATGTGCTTCCTGTAGCATGTTTAACTATTATACTTTCTAGAGATGCTTAGATGCGACATAACATAATGTCACTTGTCTTCAATGTGCAGCAGTTCGATTTTATCCCATGGGTTTGTACGAGGTATGTAAGATAAAATTTTCTCATATGGGTAAAAACAACGGAAACCCTGATCTGGTGTGCAAGAAAATTGTACAGTAAAACATTTCTTAAGCGGCCACTCAAAAATAGGCAAAACAAAGGTCTTAAAGACAAATGGTAGCTTAATGAAGGCCGAAAGTATTGCAGAATGCCCTCTTGGAGCATTCCGCAATACTTTTGACCTGCATTAAGCGATAATCGGTCTTGAAAACCAATTTTTTGTCTTCTTTTTGAGTGGCCGCTTAAGACAGGTTTTACTGTAGTCACAAAAGGTAAAAGTTAACTTACACTTCCAACGGTTGATGACAGAGCCCTTAAGATAGACAATGAGTCTCTGAAAGAGATATGAAAAGGTTCATATGGATCAGCTTATTGCAGAAATGGTTACTGGGTGACCTACAAAAATGGCATAAACAAATTGAATCCATCAAAAATGATGGCCACCATGGTGGGGGCTGTGGCCCATTTCTTTGATATACCTATATAGGAAACTTTAAACATCTTTCTTTCTGAAACCAATAATCAGAATTAAAAAGACTTTGCCAGAAATAGCTCTGGTACTAGGGTAAAAACATTAAACTTCGGACGCTTTTTCGCTGTGTCACCACCTCAGCACGGTTTGTGCTTTGCTCCAGACATGTCACCAGGTTAAATCTAGCTGGTAGCTACCAGACATGCTCGATTGACTTAATAAAGCTGTAATTCATTGATTAATGCATTTAAATGTGTTTAATTAGCACTTAAAGTGACATAGGGTAAAACATGAAAATTCGGACGGCTATCGGGAAATGCGGACAGAGCTGAAGGGAAAATCGGACAATTGTTTCTATTTAAAAAATAAAGCTCTTCAAATGTTTTTATCCTGTCAAAAACAGTTAAACACGTTTCATTTATCATATGAGTAAACTACTGATGTCTTTTAAGATATTGATTTCACTAGAAAAGAGCCCACGCAAGCGCGGAAATATTTCATGATTGTCAATTTACCTTTATTTTGCATTTAAAAAAGCTGAAACTTGTATCCCCCCTTTCATGTGTGTTAATTTTTCACAGCTTTATGAAATCTGAAACTTGTATTGGCGATTCTAGTCGCCGAAATGACCATGGGCCCAAATAGGTATGGGCCGAAATGACCCGAAACCGGCGAGTTTTAATTTTTTTTACAAAAGCTGATACTTGTAAACATGATTATGCTTATATCTTCTCATCTTGAAAATCACTAAAAATCTTCAGCGAGGTGACTTTTACTATATTTGTTTTCCTCCAAACAATGCCAAAAATCACTCAAATCCAGGTTCTTATTTCTGAACAATGCACTTTTTTAAACAGATTTTATTGATAGCGTCATTGCCTACTGCGTCAAGTGGTACGACCAAGCCTATCAATGTAAGCTGTTTAGCGACCTTGAAACTTAGGATTATTGAGCGTGAGTCAGAGAAAGGTGTCTTGAACTTTCATAACTCTAGTTGCCATCAATGGTAGTAATTAACTATTTTATAGAAGTTCTGTTTGTTTTGTTACTGTTTTGTGAGTCCCCCCCCCCCAAAAGTCTGTACTTGTTTAAAGCTAGTGTCAATTTAAGTTTATACTAAGGTATGCTGATTATTATAGTTTAGTGTTGTGTTGGTTACTGGTACTGTCCAAAAATAGGGACAATGTCGGAAAAATTAGTCTGCAATTTTTTAAGTGGTAGCTGCCCAAACCAATAAATGAGTGGTTTTCACACTCAAAATGCAAAGAAATACAATATTTAAGGAAATTTTTGTATACCAAATTATCTTCTTCAAAGGCAAACCTGGAAATGTCGTTACTTTTCGTGGTTAAAAAACAAACTTTTTCTCCTTATTTTTCTTCCAACTTCTGATTGGGAATTTTACTGTGCCAATTGGGAAAAAGGAGGTGTTTCGCCTTTGGGAGTGGGGCCGAATTTCGCCCCCCAAAATGGCCTGAAAAGGAACACTGATGCCGAAATGGTTTGGATTGATTGGTGTTTTACGTCCCGGTAAACAATTTTTCAGTCATGTTGAGACAGAGCCACTTCTTCCTGGGTATTATTAGTACTTTGGGAAGGTGAAAGTGCCTTTCTCAAGGACACTACACAGCGGTCGTGGGGTTCGAACTCGGGGCCTCTAGGTCCCGAGTCCGACGCTCTACCACTGAGCCACCGCGCCTCCATATGCCGAAATACACTTCCCTTTTTACGACCATTATAGGCGAAACGGAGCGGTCTGGGGCGAAGTATTTCGCCGATTTGCCCTCAAACTGGAACCCTGCTTGTACCTGAAAGCTAACAAATAAAATTTGGGTTTGATTGGCCCATCAATTTCCGAGAAAAGCCAGTTTTAATTTTCATATACGTAAATGACCTTTAGCCAAGGTCAAGAAATGACCTCGGCCTTCAATACTCACAATTCTTCATTATTTCAGTTGGTTTCAGGTCAGAGGCTGAAATATTTGTGAAAAAATCAACAGCTTTCACTTTTTCCTGTAGAAAAGCCTAAGTTAACAAATTTGACCTTGTTGTAAAATTGGTCAAGGTCAACCGTAGGTCATCATTTGAACAAAGTATGATGGGCAGAGTCACCACTGCTACATACCAAGTTTCGTGGAAATTGGTTCACCGGTTCCGGGGAAGAAGATTTTTGAAGGGTTTTTACCATATATGGGCGTGGCGGCCATCTTGGTCATGTGACCCAGATGCAACAAACAAATTTTCGTTCCCCCTACCCAAAGAGGCTCCACATAAAATGTCTTTGATTGGTCAAATGGTTTCCGAGAAGAAGATGTTTGAAATTGTTGACGACAACGGACCATGGGCATCCTACCTATAAGCTGACATATGCTGCTAAGGTGAGCTAAAAACAAATTCAACCTCAAGCCCTCACCAGTAGCTTGCACCTGACCGTTCTAAGGTGGTGATTTTGGTGTAGTTCTTACTTCGTTATTTGCATACCTGTCAACTTTTTGAAATCTTAAAGAGTGAGATTGCGCGCGACGCCCTTAAAATGGTTATTTTCTGCTCGCATTTACCGCGCGGACCAATTTTACCAAATTTTTTAGGAGTGAGATTTATTTTTTTCTAAGAACCAAAAAGGGATTATTGGGCCGAAATGACCATGGGCCGAAATGACCCGGAACCGACGATTTTTTTTTATTTTCTTTTTACAAAAGCTGATACTTGTAAATGCGGTTATGTTTATTTCTTCTCGTCAAGAAAATCACAGAAAAACTTCAGCGAGGCGCCTTTTACTAATAATATTTGATAGCGTCATTGCCTACCGTGATATAAGTGGTACGACCAAGCCAATCGATGTAAACAGTACATTATGCGCAGCGACCTTGACACTTAGGATTATTAAGCGCGTGTCGAAGAAAGGTGTGATGATTACCGCGACTAATAATCAGTTTTGATAAGGGATTATTTAAAATTACAGCCATATCTTTTTTTCTTTGGCGAGTTTGGCGGCGTTTTCCCCATTGTTGTTTATAATATGGCCGACTTGACACAGCATAATACACATATACATATGACATATACACAAAAATTCGGAACGCTTCGGTCATCTCCATTCAGTTTGTATTGGAAACCCAATCGATCTAAAAATAGTGACGCGTGACCATGAACGTGACATACACTAAATATAGAAACATTCGCCAGAGGGCGCAGTTCTTTTAGAAAACACACTTAATTCCAAAATTCTCTAAATCTATGCTAAATGAAAACTCATCCTAACCGAGATTATCAATGAAAGCAATATCTTAAAGTAACAGTAAAGAAATCAAGCATGAAAATGACCTCGATTTTTCAGTTTATGCGGTAATTCGTTTATTTAGTATTATAGATTTGCTTCTAAAATCAAGTGCTGAAATGTCAACCCACATGCAATGCCACAGAATCTTTTCAACCCGCAGACAACTCTTGCTCAATTTTTGGGGTCCATGTTGATGCATTCCCATCTTTTAATTGCTATATCAACAAGAATCTAAATCAATCTTATCTAAAACGTAAAAAGATGCAATGCATTTTATTTTCAAACAGCTGGAAAGGAAAGAAAACTATATGAAAGGGTAAAAAATCATCGTCTGAACGTCCTGTTCAATGGCGTGTCCTAAATTAAATTTCAATAAGGGAAATACGGACGCCCATTATTTTATCTTCATTTCGTTTCAAATCTATGTGAATATGCAAAAACAACCTTTCATTTCATAAATATAACTATCGAAGATACTAGGGAGCAGAAATATTTCATTGTGCATCAATATTCAACTATACAAGATGGAATTGAAAATAGTTGTGACAAGCATCGAAACCATGTGCTCCCTAAACTGTGCGGAGCTGGAAGTCACCAGACTGGAATTGGATATCTAAATGGTTGATTAAAATGTGATGTGTTCCATTTTCACCGTTGGGAAATGGGTACGACGATATTTTGTCTGTATAAATAACCTGATATAAGACGACTATATCAATTGGTTGGGAATCTAGAGCAGGACTTTATGTCAGGGGAGGTAGAAAAGTGTCGGATTTTACATGTCCGTCCGAAATTCGATGTTTTTACCCTATGTGACTCAGTACAGAAATACATGGGTGGTAAACAGTGGCACTAGCTCCAAAAAGAGTCAACGGAAATATGTTTTTTCGACAAATCCGGGAACTGTCGAGCTAGCCCTCTAGACAGAAGAACCATCAAAATTAGTAGGCCATGATGAATTTGATCAATTTTTATTCCTTAATTGGCAATCCCTAGCCATGAGTTTTGGGTATTCAAAAGAGCCATGTCATTGAGACAGTTCTTTTGAGCACCCGCAACATATGTTTTGGTTGAGAAATAAGAATAATAATTTTCTATTGCACACTCTTATCTGGTGGCCTGTATACCCTGTAAATACTATTGTGTGGTAAAAATAAATGAAAGGGTTACGAGGTAAAAGTTGAGTTTTTGTGAATTCATTATATATGTCATTAGTTTCGTTACGGTCAAAATTAATAAGTCAGAAAATGATATATGAGCCAGCGCATGAGATTTTGGTATTTTCCATTTTTATTTTTGCATTTTTAATTGCATTTTCAAGCAACAAAAGCATGGGCCTATATTAGAGGCTTTTGCCATAGGTCTAAATAAACAACATTTTTAGTCTAAAATTGTGAATATACTGAATATTTTCTTATCTATTAGTCTTAACATACGTTTTTTAACTTTTGAATGCATCTCTATGAGATGGTTCTTTTGAGCACCCACAACATATCTTTTGATTGAGAATTAAGAATAATGATTTTTGATTACACTCTTATCTAGGGGCTTGTTTTACACATATTCAATAAGCAGTGCATACAGTGAATAACCAAGATGAAATGCTACTGAACACGGCATTTCATCAGTGTCTGCACTGTTTACTAAGAAAAAAGCACATTCTATGTTCATGTATCAGTCCAGCTGAAGAATTCATTAGTATACATGGTACAGTGAAACCTGTCTTAAGTGGCCACTCAAAAATAGACAAAACAAGATCTGAAAGCCATGTGGTATCATAATGCAGGTCAAAAGTATTGCAGAATTCTGCAATACTTTTGACCTGTATTAAGCATTTATTTGTCCTGAAAACCTATTTTTGGTCTTCTTTTGAGTGGCCGCATAAGACAGGTTTTACAGTCATTTGTTTGTCTTATTTACCTTTTCTTTCTCTTTGGGATAACAATTTCTTTTTTGACTGAAAAATAATAATCAATACATAGATCTATATATGAAGAGGGAAATAAATAACCTTTAATTATTCTTGGCCTAGACTAATATTCAGTATGCAATGCCACTTTCCTTTCACTTCATATACATGTAATGTAGTACAAAATCATCTTCAGTAACAAGGTTCATACAGGCAAGTTTGTATTAAATTCAAGGACTTTTCAAAGACTTTCCTACTGTTTTCAAGGTCTGATACAGCACCCTAGATAAGCAGCGTATTTGCGTAAATACGCAATTAAAATCATCAAAAAAGAAATTAAAATGAAATGTGTGCGTACCGAAAAGCAATTGTAATGATCGGTATGCAATTACATGCGATATCATTGCGTACCATTTGGTCAATTTCATTTCCATTCGGCTAATAAACAAATGCCAGTCGGGTATTGATTTTATTTTTACTAGCGAGCGCGCAATATTATATAACTCCAGTTTTATGAAAATATCGGTGCCCAGTCCAGTATTTCGCGGAATAACACTAAGATGAAAGTGAAACTTTGCAAACACGCTCGAATGTCAACAAGGGGATGAGATTTGCTTCAGGTACAATAAAATCCGCGAGTTTGATAATTTAGAAAGGCAGACGATGGGAGTGAATAAATATGCAAGCACGTTACCGATGGCTTCATGCAATAAGAAAAGGTGTATTGTAATCACAGAAAAAAAACGTGGCGTAAAAGAATATGAAAATACGCAATTGCTTTTGCAAGTACTCAATTGAGGATAACCAGGTTGCGTAAATACCCAATTGACCCAAAAGCTTATCTAGGGCGCCGCTGATAACTTATGAAAAATACTGATCAATTTAAACATTAAAATTCTACAAGTTTCAGAAATGTTGGACTGCTTTATTTAAGATATTAGTTTTAGAAAAAAAGTATAAAATTGTGGTGCCTTTATTTGGTGCAGCATATGCTGCACCAAATAAAGACACCACAAATTTATACTGATTTAGGTATCCAAAGATAGTGTTGAATCCTCCTGTAAATGGTAAAATTCAAGGACTTTTTAAGGCCTTTGGGTGTTTTTCCAGTACTTTTCAAGGCAAATTTAATTTTCAATGACTTTTCAAGACAGCCCTGTATATTCAAGTACCTCCCAAGCCTGTGCAAACCCTGAGTAATCTGTAATAGCATAGAGAACTAAAGTACATGAAGTCAAATATTTTATTTCATAAATATAAATATTGGAAATAATCTTATTTTTGTGGATTTTATCTATGTGTAAACTCCAGCGAATCACTCACGAACTGAGTAAAACCTTAAGACCTTTATGTAAAGTCTGTGGAGTGATTCGCAGGAGTTTACACATCAATAAAATCCACAAAAATAATAATTCATTCCTTATAATTCCAACTTTTGAACAAAACAGCACATTTGTAAAGGGTTTTTGACAATATTTTAAAATAGGAAAATAGTTTCTAACCCCTGTCCATATATATATACTCCTATTTAGAGTTCTGGCAGTCATCTTGTCTGATGGAGCCAAACATTTAGGCAATTTTGATAGAGGGTTAGAGGAGGAACATTTGTGTGAAATTATTTTAAATTTGGATCAGTGGTTTAGGAGGAGGTTTCTTTTAAAGAAAAAGTTTATGCACACCAGTCGAAGACCACTCATCTATTTCTCAGGTGAGCTAAAATTCAGCATATGACAAACAACCATGCCAAATTGCCAGGCACAAAAAGAGTTAAATAGTTTATGTAAATGCTCCAGATAAATAATTATCTCTTTGTATAAAACCGAGAATATCAGTAATGTGATTAAATTGAACCGGTGTCCACAATCCATTCTTTTTACAGCAGGCAGATTACAGGAATCATTTAAAATAACACCTACATTTGTTTTTGAAATGATGGTATTTACGTTATCTATGCTATAAACACTGGTAAATGATATTTATTTTCAATTTTGTAAAAAATAAAACCCTGGCAGTTATTTTAAAACAATACATACAGTATAATTTTCTTCATTTAAGCGCTTAACAAATTTCTATTCATTTTTGTACCATTAATATCAAATATTAACCTTGCCTGGTACTGTCGTCTGCTGATAACTTTTGCAAACAGTTTGGACCCAGATCAGGATCCAAACTGTTTGACCCTCTGATGATATTCATGAACGAATTTTTGGACAGGGTGCCCATTCCTAGTCTGAAATGAAATTCCCTGGGTTTTCACTGACCAAAATTCATTTTCCCCTGACCATTATAGCCCGCTCAATTGCCTCCTTCCGTCTGTTGCGCCCGTGTCTTCAGCCTTCATGCTACCATGTATGTCGCAATGAAAGTTGAAAATAATAAAAATAAAAATTAAAAAGGTGAAGAAAAGCAAGAAACAAAAAATAAGGTCCAAGTTCAATTTTCAACATAAAAATAACTAGAAAAGAGACAAATATAATAACTGGATCCATCCAAAAATAGACAACATCTCATATCTGTTTGTTAAGTTTTTTTGTTAAGGGTTCAGTAGTTTTAAACTCTCTGACTTTTCCCTCACTTTTGAGAGTTTCCATGACCATTTTACAGAATTCCCTTGCCTGGTACTTTTCCCTGACCCTGAAGAAAACCCAAATTACCAAATTTCCCTGGCTTTTCATTGACTACTGGGCACCTTTTCAAAAACATTGTTTTTGAAAAAAAATCAGCAGACGACAAAAAAAAAACATACAAAATTACCCAGTAGGCATACTAGGCAAAGAGTTAATGATCCCTGCTAGACCCTTGCTGAAGTAGCATTACCTGTGTTTGAAACTATCAGGCCATCTTTGTCAGTTTTCTGCTGCTGGGCTGTAGTCTGTTGAGTTCTCGCGCACAAGCAACATGGAATTCTGTAGAACATGAAGAGAGAAAATACTGTAAGTTCTAATAATTTCGAACATTTTCTCCCTCTCATCTCAAATAATAGTTTGGTTATCAGGGCTGGAATTCACAAAATACCTGCAGCATATCAAACGGATAAGACCCTGATCAGACTGCTTCTTCATAAGCAGGCTGATCTTGGTCTACATTGCTTGTCTAGACCTTTATGAAACTCAATAACCTATGAATGATCTGAAAGCAGCGCTTATAAATACCAGCGTAGGATTTGATTAAATATCGGCTATTCCAGCTATCAACCCGCAAAATACATCTGAGTTGGACCAAATCTTTTTACGCGGGTGATAATTGGAACAGCAGCCTGGGACCGATGTATGCAATGTCAAAACAAAAAATCACAAACAAAAAAGTTTAGCAAGTAAAACCATTCGCTTTATTTGAAGGCATTTTGTCAACCTTGAGAGAAACCATAAGACAAGAGGTTACAGCCTACATAGAGGCCACAGGTCGCTTCATTGAGGAGATTCCAAATCAATCTCCTCCAAATCCATCAATCCACATCTTGTATTTTTAAAGTGGTGGGGGTGGACCAATCACCGCATCTTTCACCTGTGCCACAGGAAAAATAACATTTTTGGCATAACTCTGGCGCTGTAGCGACCATCACTCAACCCACAAAAATTGTGTGAAGCAGAAACATAGCTGGATTTACAATTAGTGATGAATTTTCAGAAGTAAAAAAATGACCAAAATGTTACCCTTTTCAACAGCTAGGTACACTATTTTGTGCACTCGTCGATATCAGTGACCTATATAAGAGTGACTAGAAACTCCAATAAAATACCAATACTCAACTCAAATAACACTGTCGTGTATCTTACACAGGTAAATGAGGGAAACTCAATATAATTTATCTACACTATTGGCTGTTACCGCTGTTTTGGAATACACAGCGTAATTTCTCTATTGTTTACCTAAATTTTTAACACCTTTATAAACACCGAAATTATATAATAACGATAATTATGAATCATTGGACATCTTAATTTATGAATATTGATAAATCGAGACACAGATATAGCCATGTTTGAAGCTTTATTCATAAGAGTGAAAGAGGTATTTTTGAAGCCATTTTTGCCGATTTCCACAACTTTCTTAAAATCGGCCGATATTTACACGGTCATAACTCAATCGGATTAGTTTTTACATTGCAGAAACAAAGCATTTAGCAATATTTCATATATGTTTATTTCGTTTGTTATAGCAAACAACCAATGAGTGTTGACAGGCGAAGCCTGCCAACACGAGAGTTGGTTGCTTTTACTATAAGACATGCTTCAGTGACATACCCCACCCACTTCTACATACTAGGCCATAATTTTTCGACCGTCAAAGCAACTTCCGGCTACTGGAGCCTGGAGGTTGTTTCTGGTGTATTTCCGCACTGAATACAACTATCTTGCTAAATTAAACACTCAGAGCCATGCTTCCATCGCCACTTATTAGAAATAAAACAAACCTTATTCTAGAAGATCTGTTGCGAATTTTTTTCTAACAGAAACCGCTCCGACAAACTTTTCATTTCCATTTCGACGGATCAGAACACATGAAATAAGTCACATCAATACTGCATTTTTTTTTGCGACAATACCGTTTTCGTCGTCACAAACTCTTTTATTTTCATTTGATAAAATGTCCGATAAAACATGTGGAAGCGATTTCCTTAACTTCCACTCGCTGTCAATTCATTGTTGTTGTTGTTGCAATTCATTGCGTCATTTAAAATGTAAATGACGTCACGTCATTGTAACACTCAGGACAAACTCCCCAACAGTTGCCAACGCCCCAGACTTGGGACCAAATTCGGGGAGTATCTAAAATGCAAATATCAACCTGTAATTGGATCATAAGTTTATAAAAAGTTACAGAAAAAATAATTTGACGATTATGTCCAAAACACATGACATGCACATCTTCAGACCATCAGCAGAACATCTGAAGAGTGAGTTTTCATGTGAGGATCCAGAGGGGGAAAGGGGTCCGAACCCACTCCCAGGAAAATCACAAGTTATTTGGATTCTTATACTTGGACCCCCCCCGCCCCCGTGAAAAGTTGGACCCCCCCGGAAAATATTGGACCCCCCTGGAGTCTTGGAAATTATAGTTTTCTTTGAAAAGAACCGAAAATTTAGCTGATGACTAAAAAAACTTGTGGCGGATGGGCCTGGACCCCCCCCCCCCCCCGCTCCCCCTGGATCTGTGCATGCACATTGATCAGGAAATACCACAATCTCAGAATGCAGACCAAACCAAAGCTTAGACATCGGGAGGACGACTTAATAAAGCAGCCATCTCAATCTTCCTCGTCAAGATGATTGCAAATCTAGAGAAGGCACAGAGTTATACACAACAAAGCAAGAACCAAAGACGGATAATAAACAAATGGGAGGAACATTGAACAGTGAATCAACAACAACCGAATGACTGTATGAGGAGTTGCGCTCTCAACATACCCATGTATTGTAGAGGCTTGTTTAGAGGGGGGGGGGGGGGGGGGGGGGGGGGGGGGGGGTAACAATATTCCTTGAAGTAAACAGGCAAGTATCCCTTATGAACTGACAAATATTCCCATATTTTTTCTGTATATCCAATATCCCTGACAGTAACAAAAATATTGGACATACCATTATGGCATATCCATGGAAGTAAAATGGATACCGGGTAGCTTACACATGATTGTAGTGAGGTAGAAACATCCAACGATGAGACCATGTGCGGATCCAGAGTGGGTGAAAGGGGGTCCGGACCTCCCTGGAAAATCACAAGTTATATGGGTTTTTATAGAAATTAACACTTGGACAACTACCCCCCCCCCCCCTGGAAAAAGTTGGACCCCCTAGATCCTTGGAAAAGTATAGTTGTCTCTGTAATAAAATCACCAGCCCTCAGCCGATGTCCGTTCAAAGACGTACGTGTTTGGCGTGCCCAAAAACTTAACTCTTCAAACTCTGGATTTAGAGGCCATCTAGCCTAAACAAAAATCATGCCATGTAATGGTGTTAACATATTTTCATATGTGGTCCTCAATGCAAGAAAACTTGTCTTCGGGCAGAGGGTGCAAACAGCAAAGGCGCTGACCCGCGCCGGCCGATCTGTGCATTTGTTATTCACCTTTTGGAAAGCATCATATCTGAACTTGCTTCAAGCAAAATCTTAATTTTCCAGCTAGTCTCCGTAGCTGAGCAAGCTGGTTTGAATCTTAATAAGGCCACATTTGTCCCATCTAGGCCCATATATTTTCTATTATTATATACAGCTATTCATGAACAGATTTATCCGGACACTCCCATCCACTCTGCAAAATTACAAAACTACATGTATAAACTTTCCTAGAAATACTAAATCATATGACGAAACTGCAGATGCCAAAATATATTTAAGAACAGGAGCTAATATGTGTCCACCAGAGATACGAAATGTGCATGGTAAGCATAACTCTTTTGTAACCGCTAAACGGTAGTACTTTTACAGAGAAGACCAGATTCAAAATTTATAAGCCACATCATGCTGCATTTCACCAGGGTCTACACTGTTTGCTATGGTAAAAAGGAGCTCCAGGTACAAAAATACAATATTTTAGAAAAGTTTACCTGACACTTCTTTTATCATACAATGGATTATCCCAAGTTCATAATCGTTTCAAACCAGAAAGTAAAAATTCATTATTTATTATACAAAAATTTAAGTTAAAGAGGATGAGCTGCGAACTTGTTTGCTTTGATTCTTTTAATCCCATCAACACTCTTTCAGTTATCTACAGATGGATCTTCCTAGGTTGAAACAGTACTAAGCCAGGATTAATATTCTTGCTCAAGGACATAATACAGTGACACCGGTGTGGCTCGAACCCACGGCCCCAAAGTCTCAGTTCAAGCACTCTACCACTTACCCACTGCGCTCCCATGAGCTGCGAACTAACAAAGAAGAGCAAGAACATAGCATCGTCAGAGCTCTCACTAACTGCTGATTGGCAGTCCTGAACCCCTATTTTGGTGCTGGAACTCTCATTTTTGAAAAAGGCTAAATTCTTTAGTATAGGCACTCCCACTTTTTGCAATGAGGGCTCCTGGATCCGCTTATGGGAGACTGACTTTTCGTGCATTCCCTGCATGGACCTCCTTTTAATCAAATAATGGCCTGTATCACAAAACTGTATAAATAACACCAATAAATCTTGAGCTTGCAGCATTTCAAATACATGGAGGTCCCAGGATTTCTTTCTTTCTTTCTTATAGTACTGGCACGATCAAATTTTGATCATTACACCAGGGAGTGCGGATTTGGAATTTTGAAGAAAAAAACAAAACATTTACTAGTAGTCCGTCCAACAGCTTGGCGGCCCCTTTCGGGTCAACTGTTATGTCCCACATGGTGGAGAACAGACAGGCCGCTTTAGAGGGCGGGTCAGAGTCACCCTCGCCTGTTAAGGCTGATTGGAACTGCCTATTGCATATATTGGCTTTTTCCTTTGTATCTGTCCTAAGACTTCCATTTTCTCTGAGTGATGCGATCCCAAAAGCGTCTTTTTTAAGAGATTTGACAAATGACCAAATTTTTTTATCTTTATTATGTCTCCCTATACTAAAATGAGCAGAGGTGTCTAGGGGGATTTCGTCCTACACTTGCACAAAGTAAGTAAGGGTGCAAAGATCAGGAATCGATACAATCAAGTACCATACCTGACCCAGGATACCAATGGGAAAGTGATAAACTAACAGTTAGACACCACAAACGAGAGCCAAGAGGTCAGCCCTTTCCCTGCAGGTAAATAATTAAAGGCCAAATGCTATTAACCATTGGTTGGTTGCAGTTAGGTCGCACCTATTTCATATTAAACAATATTTTCCAATAAGCGATATTTACGATGAAGTACGTACTTTAAAGTACCTATAAATGCAGTGGTCTCACAAGCTGCATCGCTTTTTTGAGTGTGTACGATAAAAGGAGCACCAGGCGTTAGTCACGTGACACATGCCACGACATACCTATATGGCTGAAAAATGAAGTGTCCAGTCACTCTTATATAGGTCACTGTCAATATTTTAACTGCTGTGGGGTAGGGGGGCATTTTTCGCAGGTTTGATCCCAAGTATCTGTAGATTTATTGGAGCAAGGTGATGGTAAGCTTGTTTGAAATACTGATATTAATCCAAGATATTGATGAATAGAAATAATGTTGCCAGCCGAGAGGTTCGGTAACCGAGACTTTACCCCACCCACTAATCAAGCCCACCGGGTTCGAATGCGGCCGTCCAGATCCGAAGAACTGAGAATTGATTGATAAAGATAAATCTACATTTGGAGCATCACATGTTGCGCTTCACTACAAATGCAAAATTACATTCCTCAAACGCAAAAATACCTGGATAATTTTAGAATTTGTGGACGAAGATATCCCAAGTTCATGTGGGCAGCCATCTTGTAATTTGCTAGTCTAGCCGCACACTGGCCGTGTTGTGCTAATTGTAATCTGCCTGCACCCCAGGGGGGGGGGGGGTACTCTATTTTTTTCCTCATACGTAGGTTCGGGCCCAGCATCTACAGTTCACCCCCCCCCCCCCCCCCCCCAAAAAAAAAAAAAAAAAAAATATCAGGAATTTCAAGCACCCCAATATATTTGAAATTTTAGCAAGATCAAGTTTTAATTTTATTTTTGTCCACTTGTGTGGCACTTTTGCTCAAAACTAGCTCTGCTAAGATGGAAAAACTCCAATACAGGGCACTTCGGTTAGTTTTAAATGATTTCGACAGCTCTTATGAAACTCTACTTGAAAGAGTTAATATGCCTTACACTTCATATCAGTAGAATTAGATTAATTGCTGTTGAAACTTTTAAGATTCTCCTTTGGAAAACCCATATAACTAACATTGTGAAAAAAGCAAATTCTACACTTGGATTCCTTCGTCGAAACCTAAAATACTGCCCAGAGGAATGTAAAAGATTATCATACATAGCCCTTGTGCGCTCTACACTGGAGTATGGTGCAATAGTCTGGGATCCGTACAAATTACAAGACATTCAGTCAATCGAAAAAATCCAAAGACAAGCAGCCAGATGCATAAAAATGACTATTGCTCTAGCTATGATGGTTGCGTACGTGAAATGCTTCGGGACCTTAAGTTACAACCGCTACAGCAACGTCGATCAGAATCCAGATTAGTCATGATGTATAAAATTGTGAGGGGTATGGTACCAGAAATTAATGCTGACGAGGTATTTATTCCGCTTAGAACAAAAGACAAATAAAACCGAAATCTCATCATGACTGCTACTCATCAAACATTATCAGTAAATATGCCTTGAATAATTCGGAGTGCTATAAAGTACCAGCGTCAAACACAGATCAACATAATAGGTGACTAGTTTCTGCGGAAATTTGAGTGCAGGTATCTATTTGAGTGCAGATATGATACTGAAAAGCTACTCGACAGACTAGTTTTTTGGTCTAGGCCTTGACTTCTGCTATTGCACTTTTGAATGATCAGCGGGGCCTTTGTTGTTCTGTGCGAAGGCTCAGACACGATTGATTCTCCGCCGATCGGACGGTATTAAATTCGATATTTGTGACATATGTTCGGTGATTGTTGTGATTGGCTCGTTATTAATTATAAATTAGATAATTTTTAATGAATCTTTAAAGATGTATTTGAACTGTTTAATGGACCCATGCACCCTTTTAAAACATGTGCAATTTGTAAATAATGTTTTGATGTATATAGTTTTGTTATAGAGGGCCACTTGGTAGAATGGCTTTTTCAGCTAAAAGTGTACACCTCTTTAAATATTGTATAAATAAATAAGAAATAAATAAATAAGAACTCTAATTTCGTGAAAACTACAAGTGATTGGAACTGTTTATCGGACACCCAAATTCGCGCAGAGACAGCAAACAGCTTCAAAACAGCTGTCCAACCAATAAGTAGCGCACACACGCGCGGTTAATGTACCAGAAGTGGTCCTACCGTTCAACATATACAGATAAAAATAATGTCATCTGTCTATTTGCAGGACCTTTTATCTTACAAAAAATCTATCTACTCTTTCAGATATGACAACCTGGTAGATGTGCCAAGAGTGCGTACCACAAAGTACGGTAAATCTTTTTGCTACGAGGCAGCTGGTGTGTGGAACAGCCTCCCGAATGATCTCCGCAAAGTTGAAGATTTTAAGGAGTTCAGGAGGCTGGTCAACACATGGAGCGGCTCTTCGTGCAAATGTTCAATGTGCAAAAGTTAATCAGTTTTATTTTGCTTTTTTACTTATATAAGTTTTTTACCTGCTCTGCTTTGCTTTGCTTAACTTTTATTTTGCATTTATTTTCCAGTTTGCTTTGCTTTTACAAGTTTCTTATTTATTTTTTCATTTTTAATAATCTTGTTTAATTTGCTTGGTTAGTTCAAGCTTTTTGCTTAAACTTCCTAAGTGCTACTACAATCCATAGTTCCAGTTCCAGATAAGGAAATTTTATAAGCGTAAATTGAAATGTGTTTTCTCACCAATATTAAGCATGTGTTTTGGGTGCTCAAAAGGACCGACTCTTTGAGACGGTTCTTTGAGTACCAACAACATATGTTTTCCGGATGAGAATTGGTTTTCCAAATGCGCGCTTTTATCAGGAGGTCTACTCTCCGCTGAGCTCATTTTTGGTCTATCTGCGCCCTATCTAGGTTTCGTCTTTCGCCTGAGAACCTTGAAACCAGCCATCATGGCGGTTAGGGTCTCTTGACCCCCTTTTATCCCACCTTTTCGAGTTTCGTCAATTTCTTCCCCTAGATAGATCGCAGAGAAGGATCTGTAGTATGCTCATTTAAATATGTGTTTTAACAATGGAAAAATTATCACATATAAAATTTTATCTTTATAAGATTTTATCTTACATATGATCTTAATTTATAAATATCTGTGCTAATGCTATGTAAATTTATGTGATATTAACCCAAATTTCCTGTGATTTGATATACGAGAGGTGATTCACCAGTTTTGAAACACTTTTATTATATCAAAAAATTTCACATAATAAAACTTTCATGCAAAATGTGTCCAATCTGTGATCCATGGAGGTTATAGCTCCGTCTTCATTGCATATGTTATGACTCTAGTGTCTTATTGATAATGGAATGGTCCAGTTTTCTTTATTTGTCTCACAATGCTCGTTTAAGACTTGCTAAAGTGTAGGTTTTTCGCTTCTTAAAGTGTCTTGTAAGGATTCCCAGATAGCAAAATCAATTGGGGCAGCATCTGGACCTTTATGCTTCCACTCCCGAGGTGTAACAACGTTCACGTTTTGAATACGTCTATACAAATGTACGTTAACGTCTGCTTGGACGTATGACTCGAAGACTTGTCTTGGTGAAATACCATGTCCTTAATTAGGTCACTTGGAAACATTCTTGCTACATTAAATCAATGAATTGTTTCAAAACTTTGCCAATATGATATTACGAATTGACCTTGACCTTTTAGGGATGATCCGAATCTCAGTCTTGCTTTAGAAACTATTTACAGTCGAGGCCAAGAAACCTGGTTCAAACGAATCACTCATAACACATTTGAGTTTTGAAGGATCAACATGCCTTTTACGGATGTAGCAGACTCGCCGAGGATCATAGCTGCCACCCAAGTTAAACATTGTCTGATATGTCACAAATATTTTCCATTCTTCACAATTTAAACGTTTATAAATATGCCACGAACATGGTCGCCATTTTGTCAAGTTGAGCTGCATTTTTCTGGTAAACTTTGCACTATTTTTAAGTTTTGGCTGCAGTGCAATTTTAATAACACTGTCAATGGTTTACTGAAACGCCACTAGTTGAGTTGCCATTTTACGTTTTGTGGGTGGGTAAACCCTTCTTCATAATTACGGCGACTTAACGAATAACTGCAATTGTTGACTTTTGGGGTGTCTTTCTGTATGGCCCTGTTTTTGGCTTATTCCTACTAGCGCTGAGATTTTTACATATCGAATGCTTTACTCGATGGAGTGTTGATATAGAAATGTCATGTTCATGACATTTCAACTCTCATTATATATTCCTGTAGGACGTTTTCCTCTTCAAAAGGTATGTAATGGAACATTCCACTATAATGCCAATTTTAGGTCTACCCATGTTACAATCCGCACAAAAACTGACGAATATATGTAATACATACATTTATTGATAAATACGTGTAAATTTCGTTCTGTTGAGACGCGATGCTAGCTTACAACGAACGATTCAAAAGTGTTTCAAAACTGGTGAATCACCTCTCGTATGTTTACACTTGTACAGTCTTTCACTTTGTCGGTAAAATAGCCTTGATGGCTAATGTTTGATATGTTAAAATTGAATGCCGACTTTAAATAAAGTTTCTTGTATCTTGTATCTTGTAACCCCCAAAAAATATCCCAATTCTGTACCTTGACCTTAAAAAAACAGACCCTAAAATGCATAGAAATGACCCTCAAATTAGCCAACTTTGTGATGACCCCCCAAAAATATTCACAAAATCTTCATACCCCCCCCAAAAAAATATTGATTTTTCTGAAAACCCCAAAAAATATTGAAATTCAGAATTTTGAACCCAAAAAATATCCCGAGCCTACGTATGCGTGAAAATATCAGAGTACCCCCCCCCCTGGGGCCTGCACGCCTGCCAGACTACATATTAACCTACCTCTCCATGGTTCTAAACCCTATTTAAAGTACATTTATTAGAATGGTCAGTGACCTATATATAGGTATAGGTCAATGGAATGGTGTGCTTATGGCGTGTTAGTAAGAAATATTAAAAGGCCTATTACTAAAACCGGGAACAGAATATATGGAATGGAATGGAATATGGAACGGACACAAAATCAATGGATTGGGGAAAGGAATATTTCTCATAATATGAAGCATATTCATGCTTGTGCAGAAGTCGGGAACAGACACAGGGAACATAGCTGGAACAGAAATACTATGTGTTCAAATTGTACACCATTGGTTAATACTTAGGTAGAAAGTCTAGAACAGACGCACAAATGGATCAGCTCATGGCTCTCTGGGCGCAGTCAATACACAGTAGCGTTAGATGGTCAAGCCTCAGATCCAGTTCCTGTTTTATCCGGTTTAGGCCTACCAAAGGGGTCGGTCTTAGGACCGATCTTTTGTCTAATTTTCATAAATGACTTACCGGATAATATCAAGTCTTCAGTTCGCCTGTTCGTGGACGATTGTGTTCTGTATAGGAACATTCATTCATTGCAAGTCTGTCTCATTGTGCAGGAAGATCTTGACAGTCTTGGGCTCTGGGAGGCCAATTGGCAAATGAAGTTCAATGTTGCCAAATGTCACTCTATGAGAGTGACTCGGCATAACTTACACAAACAAATCATTCATGACTACACTCTGCATCAGCAAACTTTGGAAAACGTTCAGTCCGCAATGCAAACTTTTCCATGTCTGTTTATAACAATTACAGAGAACATGGATTGGGGTCAACATATCTCTGATATTTCGTACAAAGCAACAAAAACTTTAGGTTTCCTTCGCAGGAACGTGGCTTTCGCACCTAGGAGTACTAAGGAGGTTGCATACAAAACTTTGGTACGCCCTAAACTGGAGTATGCAGCACCCATTTGGAGCCCATATTGTAAAACTCAGATTCAACAAGTGGAGAAGGTACAGAGGACGACAGCCCGCTGGACCTGCAGGAGGTGGCGCAACACTAGTAGTGTAGGTGAAATGCTCGATGAGCTGCAATGGCCAACTCTGGAGGCCCGGAGGGATCAATCCTCTCTGCTTTTCTTCCACAAGATTCATTGTTGGATTATGTCTATTGATAAAGACAAGTACTTGACCCCGTCTCAGAGAACAAGATCCACCAGGTTATCACATAGCTCACAGTACTGCAGGCCCGAGGCTTATAGTCATGCCCTGAAGTATTTTTTTCCCCGAGGACTATTCCCCATTGGAATAGTTTGGCTCAAACTGTGGTCGCAGCTGAGACCACAGAGGAGTTTAGGGCACTCATTTAAATAACTCAGCCAGAAGGGTTTATTGTTTTGTTTTTTTTTTCCAAAAAATTCAAACTCACTCACCTCTTATAATGATCAGATTCTGATCGACAGAGTAATCATAGAAAGAGAGAAAGAAAGAACATAACTTGAACAGAAATACGTTGCCTGAAACAGACGCTTGGCACAGAAAAGGAGCTGAAATAAGTAGAACCTAAATATGTGTACCTTCTCCACTTGTTGAATCTGAGTTTTACAATACGGGCTCCAAACGGGTGCTGCATACTCCAGGGTCAGGTGTGGTACTTGATTGTATCGATTCCTGATCTTTGCACCCTTACTAACTTTGAGTTGTACAGCATAGGTTAATATTTGGGATAGAAGTGTGCAACAGACCCACAGAACATAACTGGAACAGAAATACGTTGTCTGGAACAGACGCATGAAAGAGAACTGGAACATAAAATATGTTATCTGGAACAGACACATGGAACAGAAATACATTTTTTCTTATTATACAGCACAGAACAGAAGTCTGGAACAGACACATGGAACACATCTGGAACAGAAATGTGTTCCAAACACAGCACATGTTATAACACTTGGAACGGAAGTCTGGAACCGAGCTGGAACGGAAATACATTGTCTTGAACGAACGAATGGGAGGGATCTGGAACGGAAATGTGTGCTCCAATTATAAAGCACATGTTCTCTTGTTTGTTGTCAGTTCTTGCTAAGGTACTCATTAAAGTAGATGTATGTATACAATACATTGTGTAGAGTTCTTTACTGAGCTTTACTAATACATCCAAGCAGAATACCAAAATGAAAGTTTGTGCATTGTCTAATCAATAACCTGGACGTTGCGGTGAATTGCGGGCACAAGCAGACAAATTTGATCATCATGGACTACGCAAAGGCCTTTGACAAGTTCCCACACAGGAGTTATTATATAAGCTTGATTACTATGGTATAAGATGGATCAGCTCCCGGTTCTCTGGGCGCAGCCAACAAGTAGTCTTAAATGGTTAAGCTTTAGATCGAGTCCCTGTTTTATCCGGTGTACCCCGGGCTGATTTCTTTCATTCCAAATAAAGGACTTATCGGATAATATCAAGTCTTTGGTTCGCCTATTCGCAGACGACTGTTTTATTTTACAGGAATCTCTAAACAGTCTTGTGCTTCGGGAGGCTGCATGGTTGACCAGCAAGTTTAATGTTATCAAATTAGGCATTATTCCAGGCATTATTTACACAAACAAATTCTTCATGATTACACACTACACCAGCAGAAAAAGCAACTGAGTATGATCAGGAAATACCATAATCAACCCACGGTACCATGAGGGTGCAATGTATCATCACAGAGAAACAGTTAAATCAAATTAACACATTATGACGAGACAAAGGAAAGGGCTCATGACTCACAGATAGTCAGAGTAAAGAAAACCTCATGTTGAGCAATGGTGGGCCTAGCCAACGACAAGCATCAGGCACCAACCAACGGATTAAAATATGGTAATGGGTTCAGAAAACAGAGTGCAGACAGGGCTTTTTCATAAAGTTAACTGATCCGGGTGACCTTGAAAATTTTGCTAAGGTCACTTAAGTCTAATAGTTTCTTAAAGTCCTCCCATTGATGTATCTGTGCCAGTTTGGTCAAAATCTCTCCATTGGTTCAGAAGATAGATATCAGACAAAGTTTTTTATAGAGTTATAGAGTTCGGCGAGTCTGGTGACCTTGAAAATGAGATCAAGATAATCAAAATCTAATTTTTCCGTGCCATTAATGTTTCTGTGCCTATTTGGTAAAAATCTGGCGATATATTGATTCAAAAGATTGAGTGCAGACAAGGCTTTTTCAAAGAGCTATATGACACTGGTGACCTTGGGCATTTGGTCAAGGTCACTAAATCTAATAATCTATTTTCCTAATGATGTATCTGTCACGTTGTCAGTTTGAGCTAAGTCTTATCATTTATTCAGAAAATTGAGTTCAAACAAGACTTTTCTATTGGGTTATATGACTCTAGTGACCTTGAAAATAGGCCAAAGCACTAAAATCCAATCCTTCCAATGATGTATCTGTGCCAGTTTGGTTAAAATCTGGCGACTAGTTTAGAAGATAGAGTGCAGACAATATATTTTCATAGTTATACGACCAAGGTAACCATAGAAATTTGACCAAGGTCATGGAAATCTAATCTTTCATATTGGCTGTCCTAAATAAGTATCTGTGGGACATAGAAGGGTTCCATACCAAAACATTATGTCCGCTCACCCCTTTGGGTTGCAGGGGGTGAGGGGGGAGCATGAAGGCAGCAAGCAAGAAGCCTTGAAGATCAACAAGTTTTATTTTAAAGTAAACCAATACTCATTTACATCTAACAAAACCTTACTTAATATTTAGATGCACAACTTGTATATATGTCGCCATTGTCTCATAGATCCCTTGAAATGTAGTATTATATCTCTCACTCTAACTAATCCTTTGAAGAATGGAAACCCCTTAAAGGGCATTTTGGCAAATGGTGATCGAGGACCCAGATGAAATACCTCGTAATGACAAAATCGATCTTTAGAGAAAAAAAAACAAACAATATTTTTGGAAATAAGAGCCTGCGACCCCTCAGTATATACAATGGACCATCCTGACGTATCTGTATTAAATTTTATGACAAATTCTATTGGTTGTACAAGGGTTAAATGAAAATTTTATATCTGAGTACTGATAAATCAAAAGTTTGACTAACGTCCACTTAGTAAATTCCAAGAATTTCTTTTCCAGTATTAATTTTTTTCTGTAACTATAGTTATCATTTGATGTCACGCCTGGGAATGATATAATATCATGCATTAAAATAGATACGCGGCAATTGGTAACGCTATGTAATGACGTCCGTAGTAACGTCGCAAATATATAGCAAAATTTCAGCATTTTCAAGCAAAAACACTAATTAAAAGTATTTCTAGGGTCATAATGATAACTAGAATGTAACATTCTTGCATAGAAACATATTCGTATAGCTGTTTTAACCCATTGTCAAATGAAAGAAAATCCACGTTCAAATCAGGAGATTCACGTGCTGTTTGAACATGGTTTGACCTATAAATACTTCAAATAAGCCCCAAGTTATTTACATGACGTTATATGCAGAAAGTGCTGCGAACCAGACAGGTCATTTTGTCGATGCTTTTGTCAAGTCAAGTCAAAATTTTATTCAAGACCCCCTAACCGAGGGTATGAGAATTATACAACACACTATTTGTTATATAGCCAAAACATTGCGCATGGCTATGGCATTGTGACGACTTTATGAGGTTCAAAAGTTTACCATCGACGCCGTTTTGCTTAGAGAAATTTAGTGTAAGAAAAATGATATTTTAATAATTTAGCAGCGTTTTCAGTGCGAATTTGGTTGGAATAAGGTAGAATAACGATCACACATGTTTGTTTCATTGCATTAACACTTGCCTGGTCTCTCAGGAGATGCTCCGCCTATCGGCCTCGTGTTCAAACACCTTCCTTGTGACCCGGCAAATGTTAATGCATGAAAAAAATGTGTGATCCTTATATTCGTGCTCAAGCCTGTGTTATTGAATTTATTAAACTCATTGCGAAAAAGCTAAAAAATGCTCGACATGCCTCACATTTTATCACTTTCCTCAACTAGTTTGATAAATTAAATAAACATGAGCACTCATATAAGATCCTCTATATAAAACACCCACACACACTACGACAAAGGTGTAGGATGTTAAGTTCTTGCCTTTATATTGTACTAGGAATCTTTCTAAAAGAGGTACCCAGAATGTATTTTTTTGAACATATCGCTCTTTTCAAAGAATAACAAGTGAATTTGTGAAATAGAAGGGGTAAAGTAATTAAGAGCTTGTCCAGTATGGGGATCTGACCTTTATGAAAAAGCTGTGCATTGATGCTGTAGAAATTCCCTAGCACCAACTCTTATAGCTTTCCCCCCTTCTTATTCGCTAATTTAGTTGCTGTTTAAAGAGAAGCGATATATTTAGGGTGTACATGTACACCTTTTACTGACAACTAGTACTAATAGCTTGGTCTCTTGGATTTAGAGTCAACGTATGGTAAACATGTAACAGTTGTCCTAAACAGGGGTGTGTTGTGCTTTTGTGATATTATACCAAATTCGGCGCATAAGATTTGAGTACATATCACTTATGCAGGCAGTCATTGCACATCTGTCTAGTCTCGAAAAAGTCTTCGCTACTCACACAGGCAAAGTATGGAAGTGGACGTAGGTTCAGACTAGGCCATGGATTTCCGGTCTAAGTGATAGCTGTGCATGAGCGTTATATCACTCCCAGACGCGACGTCGTATGATAAATAGAGGATAATTCAATTTTTTAGAATGAATATGACAATTATTGACATGTGAATGAAAAAACAACAGCATATATTTAATGAGCAGAGAAGCCACAAATGAATATATATTTTATGTTTCAAATGTCAAATTCATGAAAATAAAAGTTGAATTTTCTTTTTATTATATACAATTTTGAAGCCTAAAATAATTTTGTGCACTTATGGCGTCACACATGATAACACATGAGGTCATATTTTCGATGATGTTGTACAATGTTTTTTTAACTGAGACCACAGGAACAGGAGTAAAGAAAATGAAAATTCTAGCAAAGCTTGACAAGTTTATTACTTTAATGTTTTTATACAATCCAATTACAAAACAAATAGCCACACTTTTTCCACTTACATGTATAAGAAAGTATTATGTGTTTGAAAATCTAAAGTTGGCTCAAGAAAGTCAATGGGGAAAGCAGAGAGCTGATTGGGACACTGAATTTCAATGGTGGGAATAGGTTATATGTTATGAACGCTTTCAAATATACTGCTATAAATTGCCTAAATAGGTATATTTAACCAACATTTTCATGTATTTCATTACTTTTATATAATAAATAAATTTTCTCATATTCTGCTTGGCATATTTATGCAATTCTTTCGAACAGCTCATTAGAAAATTGTACAAATCCTGCAAGCTTCTGATCATATTTTAACCCATGACCTCTCAAATATTTATTTGTCCTTAAATTACGATTGCTGTAAGTATGCATGTGCACTTCAGACTATATTGTTGCATGGAAGAAAACACTATGAAGCCTGATCAGACTGCTCCAAAGGGAGCAGTCTGATCAGGGTCCATATTGTTCGCAATATATAGCCTACCTAAGAACACAAGCAGATGGTATAGGAGACGACAAAATCGTGACTGGCGGAAAAAAGTAAGTTCAGTGTACATAATCAGCTATGCAATGAATCAGGCTTTCTTACTTCATGTGTGAAACATCAAAGTGACGGGTGAGACTGCAGTGATGAGCAGGAGCTAGTCATATTTACATAATGAGCGCTAAGGTCATGATTTTGTGTCTTGGCTGAAGCTGGCTGGTGTATTTCGAAACTAGTTTGATGAGTAGAACAAGTATGAGTAAAAATAACCGAGAGTTGGTACATATTTCTAAAGAAGGCTAACATACACTTGTAAAATTTGGCACATATCTGCAATGAATTGTCCTGCCTCAGAATATGCAATTTTACATGATCATGCAAAGTATAGATTTCTGTTGCTAAGCAGCCAAAGAACGTGATATAACACTATACATTCACTATGGAATAAAGTGTTGTCGTGGAAAAACGATACAAAAGTAAACAACATCAACTGGTGCATTTGTTGCAAATAAAGTGCTTGAAACATTTTTATTATATGCAAAAACGTTTATTGATGCATTGGCATCCTATTCCACAGATATAAGCTATATTTAACCTTTTTTTGAAAATTTCACCCACAAAATACCCCATCCACTGATATCGGTTCATTCCAGCATAATAAATATCACATAAGTATCAAATTCTATGACTATTTCATTGTGCTTAGTAATTGTTTTTAATATCTGAATGCACATCTGGGAATATTCTTAGGCAGAAACATTTGCCATAGCAACAAAATGTGCCAATGTTTGTCAAAATTAGAATTTCCATCGATTTTGGTTGCTAGGCAACGAAAATTACATGTATTGGAATACTTTCTGAAAACCATCTTTAAAATATTGCTTACACATTGTTTAATACAAGTGGTGAGATGAAAGGTCCGTTTTTATACTGTTTTAGATTTTAAATTCATAGCTGCCAAGTCAGAAATGTCGTCAGAGTGAACACACATCGCCGAGAGATTGTTTTTGGCTGCCTAACAACAACACCTTAAAGATGATAAGACATCAACTTCTATATGCAATGAAGCAAGAAGGTACATTCCATATGCATACCAAATTTCAGTCAAAAGTGCCAACCCAGTCAAACGTTATTAATCAACGTTGTTATTTTACCTGACCCTCATAATTGTAGTAATGACATGTTTCATTTTGTAGCCATTCAAAGGCTGGCATTCGCTTTGCAAAACCCGTGAAACTACAAATGCATATGAACTATGCTGCACTTATTGTAGCATGTTCCAATTGTTACTTTTATGTTTTAATTGTACTGTATGTACTATGTATATTATAGGACTTGTTGGATACTGTAAAGGCAGCAACTTTAATATTCATATCAGGGCGTGGTTTGGTTATTTCATCTGCTCAAGAAGGCATTTCATGGAAGCCTTGACCGTTTATGCACTTGACTCGCATTTATAAACCCTTAAAGCGCATATTACAACGCAATCGTATGTTTTTTTTATCGTCTGCTGAAATATTTTTAGCCTCTTAATCAAAAGTGTAGATCCTGATCAGACTGCAGTCTGATCTGGGTCCACACTGTTTGCCTCTATACTTGTGTTAAACAATAAACAGTCACTTTCGAATGTAGTTATTTTGCTTGCGTTTTAAAGGTTAAATCATTACTGTCATGTGCAATATAATACAGTTACTTTCAAATAAATAAACACCGCATTTTCAGCTGTAACCTATATTTAAAGTAGACGAGTCCTAAGGTGCCGCCTTTTCCAGTATCCAAAAAGTTCTACAATACACAATGTTAGAAAGTTAACTTGATAAACAGGAATAAGAGACTTATAAAACTGTATTCTCATAGAACATGCAATTCATCTAGCAGCCAGTGTGTCAGCATGGAACCTTTGCCCTGGAACAGACAAAAACAGATTATGGCCTAGATATGTCAACAAAAGTAAGAAATTGCATAGGGCCAGTTAAGCAAGTTTTTACGTAAAATTGTGATTATTTTCTTACTCATCAATTAAAACATATGTTTTGGGTGCTTAAAAGAACTGTCTCATTGAGACGGTTCTTTTGACATCCCGCAACATATGTTTTGGTTGAGAAATAAGAAAAACCATTTTCTGATACGCACTCTTTTCTGTAGGCCTGAATTAAAAGTTAAATTCACCCTTTGTAGACTAATGCATGCTGATAAATGAGCCATTGTATATATAAAGGAATCAAAGTGTAGAATTTTAAATGTACCAAAGCATTTAATTTATTTCTTTTAAAATAAAGAATAGAGCTGTCAGAGGATCTGACTATATCCTCACCTAAGCATGATTAGAAAAGAGATACTTATCAATAACTCTGCAGTAGAAAGCAAAGCATTGCACATAGTAGGTATCAAAATAATTCATATCTGTAATTACAAGGCACCCACTGTCTAGTGTCTAGTCACATTTATAATAGATACTGCCAAAATAGTGCAATTTTATTAAGCTGAAAATACAAAAAGTGCTATTCAAATCGACAAAAGTACTGCTAAAAATATTTTAATTATTTTGAGCCACATGCACATAATTGAGCCGTGACATGAGATTTCCAACAATGTATGATGTGCGACCAGCAAAGCCTCCGATCAGCCTGTGCTTGCGCACAGTCTGATCAGAGCCTTTGCTAGTCACTTGAATATTCTGTGACTGTTAAGCTACTGACCAATCATCAACTGGAGTTTCTAAGCTTAAAAGGAGGCTACACAGGCTCGTCTGAGTCTACACTTGTCAAAATACCACATTGATGGAAATCACATGTCATGGCTCAATTTTATACATGTACATACCCTGGAGGAAATCGCCACCCATTTTAAAATGATTGGTGAAACTGTAGATGACCAGGGTAAAGTCAGGTATATTCGGACAGACAGCTAAATTCGGACAGCCATCAGGCTTGTTTCATAGTTCAATTATTGGAATAAAAAATGAATTAACTAAGCAAATAATGAAAATCCTGATGAGACGGTTTGCAAACGTGTGTCCGAATTTACCCGACTTTACCCTACCTACTGTTAAGTATTTCTAATGTGATGGAAGAACAAGGAAAATTAAGTATAGCCTCCTATTTTTTTTTTCAAAGAGAAGTCTTGGAATAGGAAAGCAGACTTTTTAATTGCCTTTTGATGTCAGATGGCTTGTTAGTGTTCTGTCTATCTTCATCATGGTGCCGCTGGTTGGTCTGCAGTGTGTAATTGTGGCATTTACTAGTCATACTTTCTGGCTTTATGACGTTGCACATATGATAGTGATTCTAAAGCTGATCATTGACGCATATATGAGCCACGACATGTGATTTCCAACAATGTGGCATTTTGACATGTGAAGACTCAGACGAGCTCCTGCAGCCTCCTTTTAAGCTTAGAAACTCCAAATGGTGTTCAGTCAGTACCTTAACAGTCATAGAATATAAAAGCGACTAGCAAAGGCTCTGATCAGACTGCGCGTATGCGCAGGCTGGTCTGAGCCTTTGCTGGTGGCACATACCACATTGTTGGAAGTCTCATGTCACGGCTCATATATGATTAAAATTGAACTATATAAATGAACCAGGCCCTGATATTTGTTATGAAGCATTTTTCATGCTCAAATCAACTGAGTATGAAATTTATCCTGCTCATAAAATTTAAAATGCCAACAAGACTCAATATAACTGAGACCAATGCTTTAAAATTTTGTAGGTTTTCTGTTTTTCTGAGAATCTGTATTTTCAGATTATTTATTTAAACATTGTATTATACTATATGGGTCTCAACGCGAGAAAACCTGTTTTTGGGGTGTCAAACAAAGCGAGTTTCAGACCTGTCTCCTCAGCTACAGAGACTAGCTAGAAAATTGAAATTTCACCAGCAGCAAGTTTACATACGATACTTTCTAAAACGCGAATAACAAAGGCGCTGATCAGACTGCGCGGATGCGCAGGCTGGTCTGCACCTGTGTTGTTCGCAACCACTCCAAGAAAGGTTTTGTCACGACAAGGCCCAATTTTGATACGCTAGTGGTCAACCATTAAGTTGTATCTATAGTTAAATACCTTAATATCAATATATCCCCGTGTCTCTACTACAAAAGTGCCAAATAGCTCAAGTAGTTGTCTTGTTGGGTCACTGATGTGTATCTTCATGGCTATTAAACAGAAGAGAAAAGGTCAATTTTAAGCATGAAAATGACTGTAATGCTTTAAATTAAAGTAGATATCAAATTCATCCCATATACTAGCGTTGTACATATTTGAATGCTTGCTGCATTTGACATTAGAGCTAGGGCCCAGCCTTCGTTTTGAGGGGAAGGGAGGATCCAAGAACCACTATTAGGGGGCCATCATCGGCCCACCAGTGAAACACCATTAAATGGCGTTTCGCTGGCGTGCAAATGATAACCCAACATTGAATTATGCTGGCTTGGTAGCTTTGTGATTTTTCAGGGGATCCGGACTAGTATTGCAAAAAAAACTCCCTATATTTTTGTGATTTTACAGGGGGTCCAGCCCCCCTGTCCCCCCTCTGGATCCGCCCATGTGAGCCAGTGTGTATGACAAAACCAAACAACTGACCTGACACTGTAAACAGTCCATTCTGACTATATTGATGTCCACATGCCTATGAGTCTAAAGCTACTATCTGATCTTAATTTAATTACCATTGTCCTGCTGGACCCAGATCTATACTTGTTTGATACGTTGTATATCCTGATCAACTGGCTACTGACGAAGCCATCTGATGGGGATTACACAGTTTTGCACATTAATTGAAAAATGTTTAAACTGGAATGATACAGGTTAAGTGGTTAAATATGGGAACGAGTGTGAGTGTATTGCATGAAAAATGTTCAGCATGTCAAGAGTTAATGGTTTGATGCCTTGGCCGACCAGGACCTGAGGTTATAAAACTTTTTTTCAGAGGGGTCCAACTCAGCTGAGCACGAAATTGATCCTGCTCATAAATGTTTTAAAAAATGTCAGTAATTTTTGGCATTTTAACATTTATTAGCATGATAATTACAACATCTGAGAGACTTAAAGCAAGAAACATCTTCATTTGTCAGAATTTTTAGTTTTTATGAGCAGTTAAATTCATGCTCAGGTGAGTTAAGCGTGAAAAAAGTTTTATAACCTCAAAGCCAGAGTAATCACAGTTCACCTTGTTGGGTTTGTCATGCATTGACATGCATACTGCGCGGATCCAGGCGGTCTGGACCCCCAGAAAATCAAGTTGCTATATGTTTCATTATAAATACCTGTACAGACCCCCCAGAAGCAATTGTAACTCTAGGGTCCAATAGCTTCTCATGGGAGATCCGCATGGCCCTCTGTGAAAGTGAAATACGTTGATGAGTAAAAAGTTTAAAGGTTCCCTTGACATAATTTTTGTGATGCGCACATGGTTTATCAGTTCAGGGAAATAGTAGTACATGTACCACTTGGTATACGTAAACAGGTATGGTGCTAGTTTGTTGCTATGTCAGGCAGGTGAAAGAGTAGTTATTGTGGTAGTCCTCTGCACTTCCAATATTACTAAAGAAGTCTGTTTTGCGGGTTGAATAGTAATTATTCTAGAACTTGGACTACCTGAACAAAACTCAAGAGATGAAAAAAGTTGAGGTAAATGAATCTTCACCAACCTTCCGACTCTCTTTCGGAATAAGTATATACCAAAAACAAGACATCTTAGGCATTGACACACAGAGTAACTACTGTATTTTACCAGATATAATATTAGGTTATGGGCACTTCAGTGAAAGTTCAATTTTCCAAAATCCTTACTTTTAGAATCTCAAATAATTGACAGATAGACAATGATTTATAAAAAAGGTATAAAAAAGTGGATATGACAATGAAATGCCACAGTCACACTCTACTCTACAGACCATTCCACATCAACAAGAGCAAGAGACACAGATGACTAACAGCAACATGACATCAATAAGAAAATAAACTAAAGCAACCATCTCTATCTTCCCAAGTGAGATGATTGCAAACCTAGAAAGACACTTAATTACAGCACAACAAGGCAAGGATCAAACACAAAAATCCCACAAACAATGGGAACAGTATTAAACAATCAATCAACAATGACAGAACCACCTGCTTAGAATGGATAACCATTGCCATCAATGGCTGCGGGAGGGGGAGGCTTAAATTAATTTTACTGGTCAAATCTTCGTCCTAGATTCTGCTGTTGTCAAAACGCATTTTTTCAAAAAAATTTCAAGAAGCTACATAATTTATCGAATGATTCATCATAGGGAAACAATCAAAACAATAAACATACTGTGATGTAACAGTTTTCAGCCTCACCTTGGAAAGTCAGTCTCAAAATCAAGTATTAAGGAATTATCCTGAAACTTTTACAATTGTGAGTATAGCCTTATGATAATAATATTGGGCCACGACATGAGAAAACCTGTCTTCGGGGGTTTTGGAACAACAAAGGCGCAGACCAGCCTGCGCATCTGCGCAGTCTGATCAGCGCCTTTGTTATTCGCTTATTGGTAAGTGCCATATCTAAACTTGCTTCAAGCAAAATTTAAATATTCTAGCTAGTCTCTGAAGCTCAGGAGACCAGTTTGAGACTCTTTTTTTGGAAACCCCGAGGACTAGTTTTGTCGCGACAAGGCCCAATTAACGTTAGATAAACTACATTTCATTCTGACTGGATAAAACTCAATGTTTTTATGTAGTGTGTTTCATATATATTTACAAGAAAGAGCTCGTGCTGTATTTACAGTGGTGTGCTACTTACGACACCCATTGGATTCCATTCTAGAAGCTGTATTAACTGTATCACCAAACAAACAATATCTGGGCATCTTGCGGCCAACCACACCTGCAACAACTGGGCCTGAAATACAATTTAACACTTTCACACTCACGAGAAATTTCTGTCCTTGGAGCTTGCAACTATACACTGGGTAGGCGGCAATCGAAAACGTAATCAACAATCGACAAACGCGGATCAAAAATCGATAGAAACAGTGTTTTCGATTGTCATTTGTCGCCAACGAGGCGACAAATGGCAATCAAAAACACAGTTCTTATTCCTTTTTTGATCTACGTTCCTCGATAGTATTGGCGTTTTTTATTGCCACCTACCATAGGTAGGCGTGTGACATAGGTAGTGCTCAAACCAGAATATCCATTTACAGATAAATGCTAGAATTTGAAAGTTTTACACGTAGCAAGTTTATATACCATTCTTTGCAGAGAGGAAATAGCAAAGGCACTGATCAGACTGTGCAGATTCGCAGGCTGGTCTGCACCTTTGTTGTTTGCACGCAACAAAATCAGGTTTTCTCACAATAAGGGTAAAAACAGTATTTTATTGATCGTCATTTTTTTGCCTATGGAGAGACTATGTTGTCAATAGATGCTGTTGATTAGAAAAATATCACTAAGATCAAAGGAACATGAAAATAGACATGAGGCCAAACAACTACGCACTTATAGCATATTCGTTAAATAAACTTACAGGAAAGTACCATACTATTTAATAAATCCCCAATTTACAGTAAGGTTACACTTTGGGTATAATTTTTAAGTAATTGGGTCAAGCACATATCAATAATTCTCTGGTCTTTCTCATATAAGGGCAAACACAGGAAGCTCAACAAAACAGATGATCACTGATAAGCTGGTAGTTTTGATTATTTTATATGTGCCTTTCAGCAGAAACAAAGAATTGAACAGACCTTTCCTTGATGAAAACTTACTTAGGTATCAATTAATTAGGAGTTATAATGCATTATATTTATGTTTTGAAATAAATGTTGATAAAAGCACAATAAATTCCAAACTTCTTGGAAATAAGAAGCTGATAAGCAATCAGGTAAATCTGTGCAACACTGAATCTAAATTTGTTCTTTGTGGCTGTCCAATGCTCAAGCTTTTTCCTTATTATACATATGCAACGTTGTTATGACCATCATTACATAATATTACTAAAATATATGTAGATCACTAGTGGTTTATCGATTTGAATGAATGGCGCAATGTAATGATAAATTAAAAACAAGTGAAAATTAAAGCAGTGTTTTCAGAGAAAACTATGTCTCCCAACAGCAATTTGAGACAGCTAGCATGCTTACTGCTCCTTATTGTGTGACAATGATCCATCAATTATTTCAAGGGAGAGCATGCACAAACACAATTTTGGTCAACTTTTGAAATTACAAAGTGCTGTGGTTACCTGATTATAAAGTAGAGGTAATTAAAATCTAACCAACTCTTTTATTATCTCCAAACAGTGTATCTATGATTGTTGCAGAAAAAAACACTTATTCAGAAGACAGAGTTCAGACAAGGCTGAATTTACAGTTTTTTTAAGGATGATGACCTTGAAATGAGGTGACCTTAAAAATTAGGTCAAGCCCACCAAAATCATAACAACTATACATTTTGCCACAACGATACAATACATTAAATTTAGCTAGAATGCATTGTTCATTCAAGAGATATCATACAAAAACCCTATTTTGGTCCCTTTGAGTATTCTGCATTACTTTTAACCTACATTAAGCGATTATTGGTCTTGTAACCCAATTATCGGTCTTTTTTTTTAGAGTGGCCGTTTTACACAGGTGTTACTGTAATTAGAAGTCCTCTTTTATCATTGTATACAGATACAATTTTAGGCCTCGACGCGAGAAAACCGGTCTTGGGAGGGTTGCGAACAACACAGACCCAGACCAGCCTGAGCATCCGTGCAGTCTGATCAGCGCACTTGTTTTTTTTTGCGTTTGGAAAGTATCACATCTCCGAACTTGCTACAAGCAAGATGCCAAGGTTCTAGCTAGTCTCTGAAGCTGAGCAGGCTGATTTGAATATCACTTTGTCGGAAATCTCATAGACAGGTTTTCTCGCGTGGCGGCCTAAATAACCGTCGTGATATGACTGAACAAATGTTGAAACCAATGTCAAACCCCACAATTACTACAACAACAAGTCAAAGCGCAGTGGCTCAGTGGTAGAGTGCTTGACTTGAGATCGAGGGGTCGCGGGTTAGAGCCTCACCAGCGTCACTGCGTTGTAGTCCTTGGGCAAGAAACATTTATCCTAGCTTAGTACTGGTTCACCCCAGGTAGATCCGTCCCTGTTTAACTGAAAGTTTGTTGATGGGACGTAAAGAATCAAATAAAACAAAACAAACAAACAAACAAAGCATATATAAACCTGAGTGGACTCCTATCCGTGCTTGTAATGGCGTATCTGGCTGATGTCGGATGATGAACTGCTGTACTTGTTGGAGAATCCGTAAAGACATCCTGGCTATTTCACGCACATGCTCATTGGCATTGCGGATTGGCAGTCCTGATACTACCATATAAGCGTCACCGATAGTTTCAACCTTAAACAATACAATGTATGAGTTTTATGGATCTTTTTTTTCTGTCTTGTGTTTGCTATGTCTTTGTGTGCGTGCTGGGAAAGGACTGACCTCTTGGCTTTCGTTTGTGGTGTCTAACTGTGAGTTTGTCACTTTCCCATTGGTATCCTGGGTCAGGTGTGGTACTTGATTGTATCGACTCCTGATTTTTGCACACTTACTTACTTATACGTATTCAAAGCTTCGTATTTAGTACATAGGCAAGAAGTGAGGGCACAGACAAGTCTATGCAGATACTGCAGTATTGCCAACACCTTAGCTGCTCCGACCTATAGCAATGCTGCGCACTACTATGCATGTTTATTTTAAATGTGATTCTATGAAAATGAGTTTCATGCAGGTCAAAATCTCAACTACTAGCCTATACAAAGGTTCGTATCACTTTAATTTAGTTCACAAATGTACAATAATTAAGTGATTTACATCTCAAGAATAGCTGAGCCGTGACACGAGATTTCCAACAATGTGGTATGTGCGACCAGCAAGGCCTCAGATCAGCCTGCGCATATGTGCAGTCTGATCAGAGCCTTTGCTAGTCGCTTGACTTTCCTATGAGTGTTAAGCTACTGACTGAACATTATTTGGAGTTACTAAGCTTAAAAGGAGGCTACACAGGCTTGTCTGAGTCTACACATATCAAAATACCACATTGTTGGAAATCACATGTCACGGCTCAATTATTCTGTCCTTGTGGATTGCCACCAAGATTGATATTATACGGATATGTTATGGGGTAAACGGCAGATGAAATATTTTTCCACTTTAACACTGTCAAGATCACTGTTTGTCGTTAGGCATCATAAGGCTTGTTGAGTGATGACATAAAATTATGCTGATTCAGAGGATATGATTTTCTATCTGCACCTCACACAAGTGATATTTTTGCTTTTCTCTCAACTTCGTATGTTAATTTAGAATAAGCTCCCAAAAGTTCCTGAAGACGCTTAAATTCAATTTTACACATTGACATTACTTTAGCACTCACAGACCATGGGAATGACATCCTATAAGCCATCGAACAACCAGACCTGACATCCTGTCTAAGACAACATGGCTGAGATTCATCATTAAGTGGCTGTAAATGGTCATTTTAATTAAAAAAGCAACATTCAATAACCTAGTTTTTAGTTCCCCCTTAAAGCAAATTATGACAATTGCAATCATTCTAAACCTTTTCACCTATTTAAATGAGTATTCGCATCCCTGTGTGTGTTTTGCCTTGGTAATATGTTGACATTTGCAATGCTTGATGATGTGGTTAGTGTCAGCTAAAATAATGAAAACGTGCAATTGTGATCACATTTAGGACCGCTTTCAATATCTACAACACTACTTAAGCATACAATTTTGAAATAGCAACTGCATTATACTTAAAGAAAAAATCGACCTCATACATTGAATGTGTTAGTTCTGTTTTAAGTTGCAATGATTGGAAATGTAAGAATCACAAACTGCACCAGTTTTATATTCTGAACATTTCATGCAGTTAAACACCTCAATAAAGTATAAATATTGACACATGTCAATGAAACATGTGACGTTGGTAGAACTTCACTATTAACATCAAAACGTTTGTAGCCTTTATAACTTATTTTATTTGTCCTTTGGGACTATTCGACTCTATCAAAAAGAGTGCACTAGTTACAACTTTTGTAGACAAGGACAAAAACAGGGACATAAGTTTCTGTAATGATGTAATTGGTTGTACTTTAGAAATCTTGATTGCTTCTTAAAACTATTAGTAAAGTGAATCTTGATTTTCACTGTGAAATTTCATAGAAACGTAAAACGACACATATGATGAAAACAATCAATAATGCAATAAAGAACAATGAATTTTTTCTTTCTGAATTTTTTTTTACAAGAAGCATGGTCTCAATTTTTATTTTTTACTATAATTTATCAAGTTTACAGGAAAAACACGACCCCATGTGTACACCAACTCAGCTTTCAATCATATATATATATTTTTAATTAATTATTGTTTATGTACCTGTATTGTACTTGTCAAATTAGAGGCTGGTAATCTGTTCTGTGCTGCTAAATATGTCCACATTTACTAATTATGCTGCTCACGCCAGTACTCACACTAGCAGCATGTAACTACACACTTGAACTCCACGCAAACTCAAACAAACCCCACGCAAACGCCATGCAAAAATGTCATGTGATTAGCAAAATTCTACACACGTGGTTATGAAATGAATAAAGCACACAAAGCTGTACTATACATTTCAGTTTTTAATGAAATGATACCTATGATATTACATACGAAAAAATAATAACCGAGTGTATTTGATGCTTTAAACAAAATAATTTTAAATGAAAGACTCTTCTGGACAAATCCAAATACAATAGCTGTTGGTCAAAGTAAAATAAACCATCATGCTTATTCTGGGCAGCTATAGCTAATAAACCAGCTCATGATATGTTGATATGCATCGCATATAGGTAAAGCCACCAATCAAACATGCATACACAGTCAATTAATGGAGTTAGAGACTTAATGTTTGGTTTGAGCCATCAGCTACTTTATAGTTTAGATTTTGTGTACAGCAAAGCCTCGAAAATTCAAACACCAATATTTCTCGCTACTCGCTAGTTTGTAATAAATCAATCAGACAAGGCCCTATTTTTACCTATTTTCAGAACTGCTTATAAAATATATATTTGGGTGCATAAAAGAAACGTCTCCACAAGACGTTTCTTTTACGCACCCAAAATATATGTGTGATAGGGGAAGAATGGTAATAATCATTTTGGGGGTTATATATTTTTTATGTTTATCTCCCTATAATTCGAACTACTGATAATTCAAAATAAAACCTATATTCCATAGAACTTTGAATTTACAATATTCGGCTGTATATGAACAGGAAATGCTGTGGCAAGACTGCTTTTATGTGCAGGAGAATTAGACTGCTTGCCAATGCTGTAAGCATTAAATTTTTATGTGCTTGCCAAATACTTAAACATGATAGGCCTTATACACATACCTTATATACATCAAAGTTTTCTATTATTTCGTCAAAACATGTATACACATCGTTTAAAAGATCCACCACCTGAAAAAAAAACAAGAGAAAATAAGAAATGGCTAATGGCTAACATAAACTATTTAAAGGTCATCCTCATGTCTAATCTACAATATAAATTGGAGTAGGCTACACATAATTCTAAAAAAAAAATTGATAAATCATTATTTCCAAACATTGAAGAACTCTTCTTATTTCCATGGAAATTAATCTAGTAAAACTAAAAAGGTCACAAATAAATAAAGGAAAGTTCAGATGCCCAAAATAGTGTCAGTTCATTTTGCAAAAATGCATCTAGTTTCAACTGCGCAAGTTTATACAAAATTATGGCAACTTGTATGACAGACACCAGAAATAAGCCTACCTCATAGCAATTGCATTTTTGTTGATGCCCCATACAAATATCAACCACATATGATGTCATTTTTCCTTTACACATCCTACCCATTAGTGAGATAGGACTTTATAACCAATGAAAAACTTTTCTTAACGTGTATTCAAGAGAAAATAAATAAGATACTCAGAGCTTATTTGATTAGATTTTAGTTTGTTATCCCCCCCAAATTTCAAAATTAGCACATTCTGGCGAAATGATATGTTTTGATAGCTGCCATTTAAGAAGACAGGCAGACAGACAGACAGACAGATTGGTAGATAGATGGATAGATAGAAAGATAGATATATTGATAGATTTCCTATATTTTTAATAATAATATTCTTGTTGGGCACATTTTTTTGCCAAGGCATTTTCTTTTCAAGGAAAAATATATTAAAAAGTAAGATTTTTTGATTACAGCACAACAATGAAATGAACAAAATCCTATCAAGTTCTGTGCATACTACAGGTGTCTTAACGTTTGGTATATATTTAAGAAGTAAGATATGCATCACTATTGTATGATGCTGTTTCCACAATCATACACAAGAACATTTGAGTCGCGACGTGAGATTTCCAACAATGTGGTATGTGCAACCAGCAAAGGCTCAGACCAGACTGTGCATACGCACAGTCTGATCAGAGCTTTTGCTAGTCACTTGATTATTCTATTCTATGACTTATAGGCTACTGACTGAACATAATTTGGAACTTCTTAGCTTATCCTTGCTTTATCTCCTTGTTATATCTTGATTTATATGTTTTAGGAGATGATGCATTGATAAGTTAGGGGTCTTTCATGCAAACCAAATATCTATGTGTCTTGATCCACATCTGAATTAAGGGTGAGGTTGGCGCCGTTAAACCGGTTTAAGCCCTCCAGTAAAATATTTTACTGACCGTTCCAAGGCGGTACTTCTTTTGTGGATCTTTTATGTTTTTGTTCTGTCTTGTGTTTGCTATGTTTTGTGCGCGTCTGTTTATATGTGCTTCGTGGTCACCTGCTGGGAAAGGGCTGACCTCTTGGCTCTCGTTTGTGGTGTCTTCTGTCAGTTTGTCACTTTCCCATTGGTATCCTGGGTCAGGTGTGGTACTTGATTGTATCGATTCCTGATCTTTGCAACCTTACTTACTTTAAAAAGAGGCTGCACAGGCTCGTCAGAGTCAAAAATACACATTGTTGGAAATCACATGTCGTTGCTCATCTCACCTGAAATGGTGTGCTTTCAGCTGATATAGTTGTAAATCCAACAATATCAGAGAAGTAAAGAGTGACATTTCTGAATTCTTCTGGAATAACATTTTTTCCTGTTCTTAGTTGATCAGCAACACTTCTGAAGAAAAGTAAAAGCAATGTTTAGATTATTAGTTTACATGCAGTTGACAGACACATTTGAATATAGGTTAAAATAGGTTATTTATTGTATTAATCAGCAGAACATAAATGTTTAATAAAACAACAAGATCTAGATGAACAGAGAATTCACATTGAAGAAGACCTTTGAAGCATGACTCCATAGTTTTCAAAACAAATACACAATCCATAATAATTTATGTTATGTTGATGCTACTGGACATTTATAGATATTTAAATTGGAGATTACAGTTCGTCTTTCTTACTTTGATTATAGTTCAAAGCATTAACACTGACTTTGATACATGTAAGTATACTTTTTAAGTAAAATTTATATGGTATATAAATGTAGCAGAAGCATAAGCAAACAAACAGGTAGATCCATTTTACACTGATGGTAATCAGTGGCACTAGCCCCATAAAGATTCAACAGAATATTGTGGCCACAAAAAGAGTCAACAGAATGTTGTTCTTTCGACACATCGTTGATCTGGCGAGTTAATACTCTTGACAGAAAAGCTGTCAAAAAGGTAGGTCTCGATGAATTTTATCAATTTTTATTAGTTAATTAGCAATCTATGGAAAATATGGAAAAATAAGGCAATTCTATCGTCATGTGTAGGTATGTTTGAACTTTATTGCATGGGTAGCCGGAGAGTTTTCAAAAGTACGAGTTGACTCTTTTTGGAACAAGTGCCACCAATTATCACCCATATATAAATAGAATCTTAGTAGCTACTGACATCTTCCAAAAAATGGATGTCACGTAAAACATATGCTTAAGCCTTGACTGTCTGTGGGTTACAAATTATTTTCTTTGTCTCATCACACTTCGAGTTAGTTAATATGTCTGGTTTATTGTTTAAATGTAAAGATACATTGAGCCATGTCATGGGATTTTCAACAATGTGGCAATTTGGCAAATGTGGACTTAGATGAGCCTGCGTCACCTCCTTTTAAGCTTCATATTGTGTTCAGCCAGCAGCTTAACACTCATAGAATATTCAAGTGACAAGCAAAAAAGGCTCTGATCAGACTGCGCGTATGCGCAGGCTGATATGAGCCTTTGCTGGTCACACATACCACATTGTTGGAAATCTCATGCCACGGCTCACATTCAATGCGTTATGAATCCTATGTGAGTTGACAGGGGTTGAAATCCTTGTATTTTCTTATCTATCAAAAAATGAAAACAATAGAACATGTGCAAACAAAAATATTAATCGAACTAACTCTCCTTTACCTTGGTAGTACTTGATACAAAAGTTCTTCAGATCGTTTCTTTTCTTCTAGGAAATCGTTGGTTCTTTCTTCCACAAGGCCTTCAAGATTGTTGGCATATTGCTCCATCCGATTCAGCAACATGTCCAGAACATTTTTGCCTTGTGTGATTCCCCTGTCAACATATTAAAGCATACATTTCAAAAGAAATACTCTTAACTCTAGAATACAATTGAAGATTATAACAAAACATAGTTAGACCAATAGCGCACGTTCAGTATTTATTCTAAATATGTGTATACTCTAACATGTTACCAAAAAATACTTAAATGTCAACTAGTGAATTTGACAACCTAATGAGACCAGGCCTCGAGGTTATAAAACTTGAGTACAAGCTCAGACTCAAAATAAAGCGCAATGATTGGCTGCTTGCGGACAGGTGTCCGCAAACAGCCAATCATTGCGCTTTATTTTGAGTCTAAGAATGAACTCTAGCTTTATAACCTCGAGGCCAGACTGAAAGGACCAATACAATTTCAAATGAATATGTCTAACAAAATACAGTAAAACTTATCTTAAGCGACCACTCAAAAAAAGACAAAAGAAAGGTCATAAAGGCAAATGGTTGCTTAATGAAGGTCAAAAGTGCTTCAGACTGCACTCTTTGGAGCATTCTGCAATACTACACTGGGCAATAATTGGTCTTGAAAACCATTTTTTGAAATTTGTAGTGCCCGCTTCAGACAGGGTTTACTGTATCTACCAAGTGAAACAATTTTAAAAGTATCACTGATTCTGAACATGGGCATTACTGAATTTTGACAAAAGGATGAACATGTTAAAGTTATGTATCATATATGTAGTTATCAAAATGTAAGTGAGTATGATCAGAAAATACCACAATCACACACACTTCAGACCAGTGTTTTCATTATTTCCCCATTACTAAATGATGTGGTGGTAATAGCTCTATACCAAAGACAAAGATGTACGAGGAGCATTCTGCTATACTTTTGACTTGCAGAATGCTCCAATACTTTTGACCTTCATTATTCTACAATGTGTTCGACCTTCATTATTCTGTAATACGTTCGACCTTTATTAAGGTACCATTTGCCATTAAGATCTTTGTTTTGTTTATTTTTGTGTGGCTGCTTAAGACAGGTTTTACTGTATTAAATCTTAGTGCAATATATCTTTCGTCAGTATAGTAGGGAGAGAATACTCTCCATAAGTTTATGTGACAAGACGAGTCACTATAGCAGTCCATAGCTGTCAGAATACAAAAACCATCTTGTTACAAACTGACCAACTCAGACAGGCAATGTCATTACTATAATGCCATCGGAGAAGGTTGGACTCATATACACACTTTTGTTACAATTTGGGTGACCTTTAATAATACATTATTACATTTGAAACTGAAAATGTTTGTACATGTAGGTATCATATAAAAACCATTATTGACTGTATTTATTTAAATTATATGACATGTTTTCCACCTTAGAATATCTATATGGATCTCGCCTAGCCATTCAGTCAATATTTATACTCTTTGGTGACATCATATCATATAGCATTATAGACATTTATTTATAGTTATAATCAATTGTAGCAATTAGATTATCTCCCATATAGGTGGATAACTATGGTATAATTATTTTATACCACCTACATTTGTGTAGACCTTTTATAATATGAAATATTTCGTGCTAAAGCTTGTAAAGTTGGTACATGTATAATAGTACATGTACTATGTGTTTATTATACAATATTGAAGCGTGAAAGATCCATTGAACCTGTAAAGTCACACATGATCATATATGACATGATATTTATGATGTCACTGTATAATATACATGTCTTTCAAAACTGAGACCACAGAGATAAGACTACCTGGAATAAAAAAATGAACTTTTTAGCAACGTCCAACTATTTTATTACGAAAATGTTTCTTATGATCCAAATAGGAAAATGAATACCCACATTTTGTATTTTTGACCTCTTGTAAGAAAGTTATAGGCATCTGAAAGTTTGTAGTGTGCTTAGGGACGTCAATGGAGAAAGCAGAGGTCACCCTATTTCACCGATGAGAAGAACTTTTTTAAAATATAAATAGAATATTTTCATTTGTCTGAGGTTTAAGATAGAATGAGTTCCATGGGTTTAGTTCAAAATTAATATGACACTCAAACCTCAATTTGAACTAAATTCAAGGCGTTAATCGTTTCATAAACACCCTAAAAGGAAATGCATTTCTTAAATGACTATCTGATTATCGAAGTGGACCTTATAAATAATCCTCCTCAAGAGAAAACTAGAAAATAGCATGTAAATCCAGTGAAGACTCAGATAAGCCTAGGTATATGTTCAGTCTAATCAGAGTCTCATATGTCTGCATGAAGAAAACATGAGCTCTTAGCTACCCAATTACTACACAGTATAGTCTATGATCAGACTAAAAATATAGCCTGCCTTATCTGAGTCTTCACTGGGCGAAAACCCACCTTTTTTTTTTAGTTTTTTTTCTTGAGGCAGCATTAAATTACCTTTGCATTTCTTGAAGAGATTTCTTGATTTCTGCAAAACTTGGTCGCTCTAAAGCTTTTTCTTTCCAGCACTCTTTGGCAAGATTTGCAATTTCAGGAAAAGGACATGCATTCTCAAATAATGGACGTAAAGGTACTGCCTGTTCTAATTTTAATTCTTCAATGGTTTCTGCAAAAAATAAACTAATGGATCAGTCCATGTAATAATGCTGCTTATCACATATGCATAAACATGATTAGGTAGCTCTTTAATCGTTCATACACTATTATCCTGTATATCCTGTATATCCTCATCTTAAATGTTTGGTCACAGCATTCATCTTTTCCATTATTTTGCATATACAAGAAGTCATGATTTATGTGTCACTGCTCCGAATGTGCAGGCTGTACTGAGTCGTTGATGGTTGCTTATTGTATTAAGCACCAACTTTTATGTACTACCCAAATGCTCTCGGGGTTCCATGTCTAGACTCATTAGTTTAGAGTCACAATAGATATAGCAATATTTTAACCCTTTGGTATATGAGGGTTGTCCCAGTAAATCATGGACTTGTGTTATAAATGAGACTGTGTATCAAGAATTCTGTGAAATTTGTATGATATGATTTTTACATCTAAGACACACTTTCTACAAACATGAATGAATTCACAGTTTTCTGATCCTTTACTTGAGGGTGTCTCAGCATATGCGGAGCATGTTACAAATTATTTTGCTGTATTTTCGAAGAGGGGTGGTCAAATGTTTTGACACTACTCTTGTTATATAAGCTTAAATGGTAACAAATATTGTGATCTATTTGTTGAGTATCTCTCCCTGGTTCATGTAATGACTATACACGATTAGATATGTAAAGCACACAAAAAATGAGATCTTTAAAATTAAATACGAGATAACATATTTACCATTAAAATAACTAACAGGAAAATAGCATGTGTCTGATAAATTGACGAAAAGGTGCTTGTCTTTGTGATATTACTAAAATAATTTTACACGAAATCCAATTTACTGTACTACTGACTGTTCTACCAACCATTTAACATTAAAAAACGTAGTTTTATGTGTTTAATTTGCCTATATATATTGAAAGTCTAATTTTGCGCCTTACTGTTCTCATAACATTAGCCTTTTCTGAAAAAAATGTAGTAGGTATGTCAAATCTTTTATAAAATCAATGTGAATAGGCACAAACGTTTCAAATTTACAACACATTTCCTTGCATAGTTACTAGTTGGTGTGGCAATGCATTGTTTGAAATACAACAGCAAAATTTGATTAAATGTACACTACCTTTTGGACTAGACGAGTTTCATTGAATTTTTTTGACGTGCGCCGCTCACACAGACATACTGTCAAGTATAGGTTCCTAAATTTGTTATCTAAACTGTGATTCCACCCATATTTATACAAGATGTTTCCAATATGTATACAAATACATCCTTTAAGTATCATAGAGTTACTTGTACACAGTCTTGTGTTATAACAAAAGTAATAAGGTTGCAAAGATCAGGAATCGATACAATCAAGTACCACACCTGACCCAGGATACCAATGGGAAAGTGACAAACTCACAGAAGACACCACAAACGAGAGCCAAGAGGTCAGCCCTTTCCCAGCAGGTGACCACAAAGCACATATAAACAGACGCGCACAAAACATAGCAAACACAAGACAGAACAAAAACATAAAAGATCCACAAAAGAAGTACCGCCTTGGAACGGTCAGTAAAATATTTTACTGGAGGGCTTAAACCGGTTTAACAGCGCCAACCTCACCCTTAATTCAGATGTGGATCAAGACACATAAATATTTGGTTTGCATGAAAGACCCCTAACTTATCAATGCATTATCTCCTAAAACATATAAATCAAGATATAACAAGGAGATAAAGCAAGGATAAGGACTCAACAGTAAATTAAACTGAATACCGGAGCAAAAGAAATCCAACAGGTAAACCCCGGAGGGCCCGACAAACAGCCAAAGCATCAGGCCCCTACCATCTCATCAATAGATAAGTCTTTAAGTCGGAACCATCATAGAGTCTGAAGTCCGACCCACCGGCGTGCAATTAAAGAGGAAACTAAAGTCCATATTTTGCTGGGACAACCCTCGTACAGATGAATTATTTCATATGGTTTGAAACAATGATACTAGAATGTTTCATTGTAATTATCAAGGGTTCATATGTAAGAACTTCCAAGTGAACGGTTCCCATGTATATCATATCAAAGATTGCAACTTACAATATCCAACTCGATTCACACTTAATTATTGTGAGACAGTATAAATAATTGCAATAATAGTTGACGACGCATGCTGCTGGAATAACCAATTTCAACCAATTGCTTCCATTCTAAATAATTTTTGACATTTCGTTTTAGCTCACCAAAGGCTCAAATAAAGTATTAGTATGCCAATGACACATTAAATCAATTTGTTTTGCCTTTTCACTCAAAAAATTGTCAACCTGTTTTTATGTACACAAAGTTGCAATGAAAATAAGTTGACCCCTATGTGCTTTTTGTTGAACTCACGATCATATACTTTGGCAAAATAGCATGATTATTTCACCAGCTTATCCCTTTATGATACATTTATCTTTAATTATGAGGTTGATCTACATCATATAACCGTACTCTGAAAAATTTAGCTACGAAGGTAGTGGTGCTTTACTTCTGTGTATATAACATTTTGGTTTTGAGCATGTAAAGCTTAAGCTATCAAAATGACTATTTAAATTTCAATTTTATATAAAAATTTAGGCCTGCAATTTCCGTGTATATATATTGAAGATATATTAAAACAAAACAAATGAAGCTATGCATAATAAGCAACAAACAAAGTGACCATGCTCAGATTGAGAAGCGAGAAGGGACTGGTGGCTGGACCCCCTGGAAAATCACAAAAACTGTAGGTTTCCTCAGGAATACAGGTATACCCCGCCCCCTGGACAATCCAAAAGTAATTCAGCCAGTATTTAGTGTGTGAAGCCATGGTAAGCCCGCCAATATAACACCATTTAGATGACATTTTGCTGGCAGCTGATGGTAATCCGCTTTGTTTACACCACTTTGTTTACTTGGTTTAGATAAAAACAATTTTGGAACTGGGTCCCCTGACGAAGTTTTCTGGATCTGCACATGATGACTTACCTTCAAGCGTGTGATACCATGCCTCAGTAATGAAAGGTTCATTCCGTGTACACATCTCAAACAAAATTATTGAAAAACTGTAGACGTCAGCAGACTGTGACTTACTGCGAGGTGGGAAATTTCGTAATATTTCTGGAGCAACCCATAAGAGCTCAGGCACTACTGTAAAACAAAGACAGTTCTAATTGACAAATGAGCCGCGACTGGAGATATCCAACAATGTGGCATTTTGACATGAATAGACTCAGATGAGCCTGTGCAGCTTCCTTTTAAGCTTAGACACTCCAAACGATGTCCCATCAGTAACTTAATATTCAAAGAGTATTCAATCGACTAGCAAAGGCTCTGATCAGACTGCCTGTATTAACAGGTATTGGTTTTTTAAATTAGCTTTTCTGACATTTTCCGCCAACTCCAGCGCTGGATTTAGCCTGCACTAGTTCCTTGTAGTAACCTGCGGTGCTTTTACGTTTACCAGTGTGAATATATGATGGATGTGATGATAAGCGACTGTTTGAAATTGTAACAGGAGGCGAAACATGTCTTTCTTTCTTTAAACCTGAAGGGGAGGAGAATAACAAAGTTAAGGATTGGAAAAAATGGAGTGAGACCACAAAAAGCCTGTAATTCTAAGTCTATGAAATGCGCATTATGTGCATTATCTGATCTTATCTGCCATTCCGATCTGCGACACACTTTATTTAACACTTTATCTTTGCTTCAAAGAGTATTGCTGTCAAGATTTTTTGACAAAGGGAGAGAAAGGGTTAAATCAATCATTAAATGATTGATTTACTATTATTGTTTTATAATTATTTTTTTCAGTCTACCTTAAACAAACTATTCTACGTACATGTATTGACTATTTCTCGATCCACATTATATCTAAGAGAATTTATAGAAAATTGAAAAAGTTATGCACGCCGTATGTTTTCTAGGTCGAAAACGATAGATATTGTTTTACATACTTAGAGATTCTACACCACAGGTACTCATTTCATCTGCTTCGCTGTCATTCAGAGAAGGGAGTCCAAATCCTGCGATCTTCAGAACAAAACGACTGTCAATAACACAAGTTGAACTAGACAGGTAGCCATGGACACCAATTGGACTGCCATGTAAATAGTGCATTCCCTATAAAAATAAAGTCTTTGCTTAACCCATATAAGCCTAGCATTCTTTTAGTCGGATATAGAAAAACAGCAGACACTAGATGCAACAAAACGTCCCGTTTGAACAGGATCTCCACTATTTGCTTATTGATTACATCATGCTATCAAACAAGTGCTCTGATTTTAGAAACCTGGTGTAAACTTGCATATATATGAACAAGAAAGTCTAAAAAATGTAAAATATCCACCAGCTGCAATTGTTTTTACATGTGTTTTACTTAAATGTCAACCCCAAATTTACTCTTCAATAAAACCGTTGATAGGGCTGTATATTAGATAATTTTAGACAATAAATTTAAGATAGAAAAGCGAACTTTGTTTTTTGCATTAGTCAATTGAATATGGTAGTAAAACCTTATCTAAAATGGCTTGCAAACTACGCAGAGCAGATGTTAAACTAAATGACAATAGCCACAATTACCACTTTTAAATAGTTATCCAATTCATGAAAAGCACAAAAAAAACACAGGAAGTCGTATTTTTGTTAAAAAAAGCTTTCATATTAAGTAAAGGCATTCCCTATGCAGACTTTATTAGAATGTCAAATGATTAGATAGTTTTAATGTCTTCTTACTGTAGCTCATACTTTCTATTTACTTATTCTTATATTGATAAAGTAACATATGTAACAAGCTGTTACAGGCTAACATCCCAACTTACAGAGTGCAAATATCTATTACTCAATGCACATTGACTTGTTCTTTAAGATAGGAGTTATTTGCCAAATTCCAAAGTGGTTTAGGATGGAACAGGCCCTTACTCAATTTGCAGTCAAAATAACGTGTGAGACGGTTCTACTAGTTTTGGTGAGGTGGACAATCATTTTGCCACAGAAGCAGATACAATGATAGACATAGCATACACTGAAGGACTTTAAAAACGCAAACACGGAAATTCATAATACATATGATTTACTAACTTTTAATGTCTCCATTTTATTGATATTTGGCAAAAATGAACATCAATATGTCAGCAAAACATGTTTTAATGTTTATGACAAAATGATAAAGACTGTTAGAGCAACAGTCTATCAAATAGCAATACTCTATGATTCTTAAGTTGCAATTTGAATTTTGTCTAGAAATTGGACACAATTTAAAGTTATTGCGATAAAAAATATTAAAAAATCAGAAACAATCACCCTTGGAGCACTACTATTTGTCTGGCACTGACAGTAGCCAGCCGGAACAAATATTGTTGATGTAAATTTCGTCGATACACAATCGACGTAAGTTGCCCCTTAACGTAGGTTGCCATTCTTGGCTGACCAGACCTGCGTCGATCTTTAACTGTCCCAATAGCCTGGTAACGATCTCTGAGGCGCTGTATTGTTTCCGGATGGCAATTATGATATCTGGCGACGTCAGAAACATGCACTCCTTCTTTTAAAATTCCAAATGCGCCAGATCGTTCATGTTCAGACAAACGTGGCATGAATAATAAAGCTATAAAACGAAAGCTGCCTTGTTTTTTATACTTATATACTTACAAGCTACATGTGCAATGATAAAATATTTTGCTTCATTGAATTGGGGGACGCCACATGCAAACCATAGTAAACCACCGATGCGTAGCTGGTGGTAGCCAGTGTCTTTAAAACCCCAATATTGGGTATAGATAGAAGCAGAGTGTCGTTACCATCCATTTTTATCTGTTTAAGTAGGCTAAAAATTTTTCTTTTTTTGCGTTTTTAAAGTCCTTCAGTGTATAACTTGGATAATGATTAGTTTAGAATATTTACATGTCAGGGGAATAACTACTAAATTGTCTTGCTTAAACTGTGTAACTATTATTTTCTTTGTCACCATATCTATATTTTAGTTTTATACATATTAGGGAATATTGAAAAAAAAAAGCTTATTTATAACATCTGTAACAAAGGTCAATGGACTTGATAATCACCAATGCATAAATTCCTAAGATTAAGACACCAGAGGCTAGAGATTAGAGAGGAAAATTGCAAAAAGTATTCATTTTTATTCTGAAATAGCATCCCTTACATCTAGTCAATGTCCTTACTCATTATTTTGCCATGTAACATATATTTCATCCTTTAACAACTGCTCTGATCTTGTTGTTAAACCTGTAAAATCTATGATTCTTTATTATGTGAGCAAGACAATCATAAAAATGTGAGATATCCATCAGCTGCAAATATTTTCATATATTATTTACTTAAATAATACCTACCGGAGTGGGCTTCTGGGGGTGGGGCTGTTTAATGGCTAATTTAATACAATATATTTAAGTTAGAAAAGCAAACTTTGGTTTTCTGTAAGCCAACTTAGTATGCTAGTACAACAAGATTAAAACGTTTTGCAAATGCACAGAACAGCTGTAAAAGTAAATGATATTGGTCACACTTACAATTTTATGGGTAATCTAATTTAAGTAACACAAATAACACCCAAGTAAGCCGTAATTTTGTCCACAAGCTTTCAAGTTAAGCAAAGGTATCCAGCTTGCAGACGATATGAGTAATTTAAACACTTAGTTTAATGCCTTCTTTCTGTAGCTCAAACTTTTATTTTACTTTTTATTAATTTAATATGGTAACATATGTAACAGGTTGTTACAAACCTACGCACCAGCATACAGAGTCAGGGTTTCCCCAGATATTCCAAAGTAAGTAAGGGTGCAAAGATCAGGAGTCGATAAAATCAAGTATCACACCCGACCCAGGATACCAACGGGAAAGTTACAAACTCACAGTTAGACACCACAAACGAGAGCCAAGAGGTCAGCACTTTCCCAGCAGGTGACACAAAGCACATTTAAACAGATGCGCACAAAGATATAGCAAACATAAGACAGAACAAAAACATAAAAGATCCACAAAAGAAGTACCGCCTTGGAACGGTCAGTAAAAATATTTTACTGGAGGGTTTAAACCGGTTTAACGGCGCGCCAACCTCAACCTTAATTCAGATGTGGATCAAGCCCAATTCCATGATTTTCCATGATCAACGATGTAATTTCCATGACTATTTAATGTACAGCCTCAAACCTACCCTTTTAGCGACATCTTCACAATGCAGAGCATAAATGCAGAATGCAACAACAGTCATATAATTTAAATAAGCATGTTTGTAAACCATGCATGTATTTTGAAATAATTACTTTTAACCACCAGTAGTTTTGTGTGTCTAGTTTTCTGGCTACTGGTGTTTTTGTCAAATTATTTCACAAAATTCCATGATTTTTCCATGATTATTCAGGCTTTTCAAATTCCATGATTTTTCGATGCATGGAACTTTTTTCTTGATTGTCCAGGTTTTCCATGAATTCCAGAGCTTGTGGGAACCCTGCAGAGTGCAAACATCTCTTATTCGACGCAGCTTGGATTGTTCTTCAATATAGGATATGTCTGCAAATTTCCTAGTGGGGAGCAAAATCATGATTCTCAGCCATCAGTCTATAACTTCTGTTTGCTAGCTTAATATACTGAACGAAACTTCTAAACCGCCAGTTAACACAACATCTTTTTTTCAATATAGCTCAAATAGTATTAAACTGTTTGAAATGATATTTGACAGTATATTTAGGCACATGTATCCGTCGATTGAACATAAAAAATTGATTCAATAAGGATATTGATTTATGCGTAACGATAGAGTACTAATACCTTTTTTGCATGTGGCACACGTTACTGAATGTGTTTTGCCTTGTGTATACTGGTATTTTCATCTACAACTATCCGACAACTTTGTTTTATCGCAAAAATGCCAAAGTTTGGGATATATGAGTATAAAGAAGAGGGGATGGGCTGTAGGTTCAATCGAAAACGAGGCCTCGCTGAGTCTGATTCATAATTTATCATAAAGTATGTCATGTTTTGATAGAGCCGAAAGTTTACACCACAACCTGTTAGTCATTTTTCATTTTTGCACTAGTATGACGAGAAAAATCGACAAAAAAAATTGAGTATTACGTTTGTCATAAAATGTCCTGTATAGTCCACAATACTTTTGTGCGGTGCTGCACAAATGCTGCATTTGTACGTCGGAAGTGTCGAGATTGAAGAGCAGCACACGCTTAATTGATGATGGATGTTTTAATAATATTGTAGACAAAATTATTTTATCACCATAATCACATTTCTGTGTTCTTTTAGTCCATTTGGGCCACCCTAGGAGCGCTGAATTTCATGATTACTAAATAAATATGATAGTGTTCAATAATGTCCATTTACAGCACCAAAAAGTTTCAATAATAGTGTGGACAAAACATGTCATCTCCCATAAAGTAATCTTGTATTGTTTTATGTCATATGGGCTTCCATAGGAACATTGTGGATTACCTGAAAATCACTACTTCATAAAAGCAAAACACAAACAAACTCAATAATGTCCATTTATAACACCATAAAGTTGGTGTTTTTCACTTTAGGTCCCTGGAATACTCGATTTTAAGCGATGGGTTCAAATGTTAGCGTTTGTGTGAAAATGAAATGCGATGGTGCCTTTATAGAGTCTATCAATTGAGCATGTTAATTTCTATTTATGAAAATGAAATTTTGACAGGTTCTGTTAAATTGATTTATCCATATTGAGTGTAAATTGTAGCCATGTTTGTATCAAATATGTTAATATATATAAGAAAATATTGAGTGGCGGTTTGGAAGTTTTGCTCAGTATACTATAAATATGTTCTTATCTTGAAACTATAAATACATTATTATCTCTATTCTGAAAAGAAGTTTATTGAAAATAGCCTATAAGTAGCTAAGGTGCCCGGAAGTGATGTACCAGGTCTTTTGAAAAAGTTTACTGTTATCACTGGGTACAATAGTTTAGTTACTTATAAGAAAATAGACACCACAGAAGATGGCAATTTAATGATAAGCAGTACAAACTTACAACCAATTATATACATTGTCAGATAAGTTTATAGGTTTAATAGTAAAACAGACATGTAAAACCGGTTTAAGCTCTCCAGCAAAATGTTTTTACTGATCGTTCCAAGGAGGTACTTCTTTTGTGGATCATTTGTGTTATTTACGTCTTGTGTTCGCCATACTTTCGCGCCTGTTCTTTGCTTCCTTGTGGTCACCGGAATGAAAAGGGCTTACCTCTTGGCTCTTGTATGTGATGTTTATTTTGATTTTGTTACTTTCCCATTTGGTATCCTGGGTCAGGTGTGGTACGTGATTGTATCGATTCCTGATCCTTGCTGTCTTTCTTATGTGTGTTTGTGTTAAAAGTCCCACCAATAGCAAACTTAAGGTAATATGACTAAAGGCTACCAAATATTATCAAAATAGCAGAAAGAAATTGAAGGTTTTTGAATGTAGAAGCTTATTTGCCTTCAAGACCGATGTAAGGGAGATACATTGAAACAGGGAGCAAGACAGAGCAACCATTCTTGTATAAGACAAACTGGCTTCACCTGAAATATACTCAAACAAAACGTTATTGAAATAGCCCAAGGGGTGTGAATATAAAATTATGTTCCTTGAAATTACCTTTAAGGAAGATATCTCAAATATAAAGTTAGGGAGAACAATCATTCTTGCACATCCTACATCATTTTAACATGAACTATTAGAAACAAGATTTTCCCAATTACAAATTCATTCAAGGAAGATAACTAAAAGATAAAAAAAGGGATTCTTGCGACAATTCTTGCACGCAGCACATTGTCCTGACCTGATATATACATGTATGCCTACTTTATATAATAAAACGATCTCGAAGGGTTTAAAATTTATGGGGTGACCAAGATTGTGTCTACACATGGACAAACTGATTGCCACCAGGCTGATCGCTATATAATAATAAATCAGGCACCTCTGATTACCATACACCATCATGAAATTATATGTAAATAATGGTGACCCTTTAACACAAATATGATAAGTCCAAACAACGAGAGACAATATATATATATGGACCAGCTCAACTGCAGAAACTTACTGTTATTTCTGGGTTTCGCAGTTCAATTGATTGGCATGTCTGATTACCATGCCCTACACATGAATGTAAATGTTGATGGCCCCTTAGTAGTATTACCTGGACAATATCATTTATCAATGATAGTCGAAACTCCTTTTCTAGTCTTATTGATCTGTTGTGCAGAATATCCTGGAAGAGAAAATAGGTTTCTAGTGACATAGTCCCCTTAGAAGCTGCATTAAAATTACTTTGTCAAAATAAGGCCTCCAGCTGTTGTCATTATTTGCCAAAGATATTTTGATCACCATCAGGTGTTTAAAAGAAAACGAGGTTTATAATTTCAAAGTTCATTATGAATGACAATTCACTGGGACAATCTACTGTACATGCTATTTTCAGTACTATTCATGCGAAAACTACAAATAAACCAAAAGAAAATGTTGTCCTACCTGCACCAGCTTTATATACGAGGGTCATCCAAAAAAGAATGAGACTTTCTTCATAGTATGAAAACCTGTGTGTGCATTTAGTTAATATTCACCATGATGATAGTAGGACATCTTAGCAATTCAGGAATATAAACAATATGTTTGTGATTGATTAGTTGCCATAGTAACGGGATGTTTTGCAGAAGGACTTGAAGACGCATGGCCACGTTTACTTTATTTTTTGAATACCCAAGGTTATTGAAAGTCTTTTATTTTCACTCATAGATAGAATATAACCTCTTGATATAATTTCCTTTACTAAACAATCTTAGTGTTACATTAAATGCTATAAAAGATGAATCAAATATGCATATCCTTTATTTTGGTTGCCTAGCAACCGATTTACTTGATTTTTTATAAACACACTACTTTGTGTTGCTATGGTAACTATGTAGGTGAAGGATATCCCACAAAATGTATCGTTATCTGCAGCTTATTGTTATTAAGTATATATGAACAGAATTATGTTCACTTAAATTGCCTTCGACTATTTGATATTTACTTTTAAAGTCAAGAGGTCAGGGAAAATACCAGATATTTCTTGAAAACTTGATTTTTTAAGCTTTGTTTCCATGGTAACGGCTCAAGAATCTGAAGCATTACTTTCTACTATTGGCTACAGACAGATTGCATGAGCATTTATAAGTACTAGTAGAAAAATAAACCATACATCTTAATCTGTTACTATGGTAACCACCTATAGTGAGCCGTCCACGCATGCTTGTCCAGTCTTCTAATGTTGCCTAGCAACAAAAGTTGGAACTATGTAAAACGTCGAATATGGTACATGTGAACAGCCAAAAAGACGAGCTAGCTTTGAAAGAAATTTCATAAGCCTAGCGTGTAAATTCACTGCCCTATAGGAAAAGTCTCATTCTTTATTGGATGACCCTCGTATATGTACAGTTGGTGTCTAACAGTAAATAAATCCTGAACCATTTAAAACTGCTTTTGTATGGCAATTGTTTGATTATATTCTTGGCTTGTTAAATCATATCATACTTGATACAAGATAACACTAACATATATTGCATGCATGTTGCGATATTTTGTTGTCCAAATGATACTTTGGTCTTTGGAAATACATCTAAAATACAAAGGCATGGTAGTCAGCTTTCAACGACAAACATTAATTTTCAATATAAATTTCCGAAACAGCAACTAAAGACTTTAAAAGCCTGATATCTAAAACATTTTTATCAATTACATTTCAGTGCTTTCAGTTTTTGGAAAGTATTAATGCATTTTATCATAATTGGATTAAAAACCATGTACCAACGAGGAATATGAATGCAAAATGCAATTTGTTTAGGCTGTTGAAATAATGAGTTACTCTGAATAGTGCTGTGAAAGTTAATAAATATATACTCAGAAAAACAATTGAAGGATATTTCGATTCAGTTCCATCTCTAAAATTTAATACAATAAAAACTAAACTAATTATGCATGCATTTCATAGTTCCAGATATCTGCAATCAAAATGAATGTTTGATTTAAGTCACGCTTCAATGATTAAAGTACAGTAAATGTCCAAATGGAGTAACCCTCTATACAGAAAAGTCACAAGCATTCAAAATGATTAAAACCCATTTTTATCGTTTGTATTCCATAATGGCTGGCTCCAAAATCATTGCTGGATCTCCCTCAAAAGTATGGCACCTAATTTTGTAGTTGTTGTCAGTGTTTTACTGCCAATTTGTTGTCATATTGGCTGGGGTATGCCATTTCTGTGCACTTTTGTTGAAGCAGTTGTCACACAATTAGGTGCAATTACGGATAAATGGATGTGAACACTTGTCTGTGGTCAGAATTAGAACATAAGTAATGACCAGGTAAAGGTTTCAGCAAAAATTATAAACGCTAAATTTTTTGCTTGTGAACTTTGGGTAAAGAGGGTTGGTACATTTGGTGTGGTACTGTATCATAACCAATGACCCGTGAACTTTATTTTGCGTTCTGCTGGATTGCAGATTGGTAGTTCTATCAGATACGAAAAGGCCTTGTATGGAAATTATTTTCTCAACTGTTATATAGTCAAAATGATTTTAATATCCTTCAATTGTTTTTCTGAGTATATTTACTACCACAACAAGGTGTCCATGATATTCAAAGGAAGTTTGTGTTATATAGCACCGACATAAGAGCTGGTAGTTTTATTTGAATGATGGACTACATCCACATCATAAAGCAAGAACTACACGTGGTTGTACACACATTTGAACATTTACGGATCAGGTATTGTCATATTAATATATAATAATGGGCCTCATCAAAACAACACCTGTCTTTGGGGTTTCCCTGAAAACGAGACTCTAACTAGTCTCCAAACTACATAGACTAGCTAGAACATTGAAATTCCGCTTGAAGCATGCTTCGATACGGTACAGTCCAAAAAAAAACAAATAACAAAGGCGCTGATCAGTCTGCACAGATGCGCAGGCTGGTATGCACTTTGTTGTTCACAAACCCCGAAGACAGGTTCTCTTATCGAGCATACCTGCTAGGGAAAGAGATACAATCAGAGTTCAACTAACGAATAGATTTTAAAAGGGAAGCCAACCAATTAGTGTGGGACTTAAAAGTGAGCAACATTCAATGCATGGGTGGACCAAGAAAATGGTGTCAGAGGGGGCTTCTGACAACATATTTTTAGTCATCATCGTATTTTACAGAGGGCCGTATGAATCTCTCTTGAGAAGCAATTGGACCCAAGGGGTCATATTGCTTCTCGAGGGTAGGTCCGTACCGGTATTTCTAAGGAAACCTTTAACAATTTGTGATTTTCCAAAAGTGGGGTATGGACCCCCAGTACCCCATTAGAATGTTTGCAGGTAAACCCTTAGTACCCTTAAAAAGACTTTAATCTTTTTCGCGTTCCATTTTTGCTACGTTCATATTCTGGCAAAATATGAATGAACATGCTGATATGATTTTCTTTTCGAAGTGACAACATACATTGACTATTTATTATATAGCTAGGTTATTCACTTGTATAGTGAGCAATATGAAACAAGACACGGCCTAATAAACCACAAGAGTTATAACTAAGGAACATCACTAAAGTGCAGCCTCGATGAAGACCATCATCAGGCACCAAACCTGCTATGAAAGATCTATTCGGGATCATCACTTGAGACAGCGGACAATATACATGTAGTACTATTGTACCGAGACCCAAATAAGTGGTGCAATTTTATATATTAGAAGCATACAGCAAAACCTGTGTAAAACGGCCGCTCAAAAAAGACAAAACAAAGATCTTAATGACAAATGGTAGCTTAATGAAGGTCCAAAGTACTGCAGAATGCTCCCCTTTTTCAATACTTTTGACCTGCATTAAGTGATAATTGGTCTTGGTGTGGTACTTGATTGTATCAAGTCCTGATCTTTGCACCCTTACTTACTTTGAAAACCAATTTTCCGTCTTTTTGAGAGTGGCCATTTCACACAGTTTTTACTGTGCTTTTAACACTCTAGACACCTACCTGAAGAGATCCACGTGAGCAGTACTCTGTTATAATACGAACATTATTTCTATCTGGACATAAACCTATCAGCCTCGTCAGATTATGGCAATTCACATCTCTCATCTGTAAATAATGTGTTACATTATCAGAACACTTGATAATGAGCATAGATTTATTCATATAAATGAATGTCGAACCCCTTTTGGCATTACCTCTTGTATTGGACTATAAATTTGATAATGTATTTTGAAGCTGAAATGGCACCTAATTCCTTTAATAAGTATTATAATTGAGCCACGGCATGAGATTTTCAAAAATGTGGTATGTGCAACCAGCAGAGGCTCAGGCCAGCCTGCGCATAAACGCAGCCTGATCAGAGTCTTTGCTAGTCGCTTGAATATTCTATGATGGTTAAGCTACTGACCCGACATCATTTGGAGTGTCTAAGCTTTAAAGGAGGCTGCACGGGCTCGTCTGAGTCTATTCATGTCAAAATGGCACAATGTTGGAAATCTTAGCTCATATTCCTAATTGCTTATTATTTCTATAGATATCAGAACAACGCTTTGAATATTAAGAGTGAAAATTGGCACGGCCATGATGAGTATTTCTTTTTCATTTATCTAATGGAAATAATGAGATAATATGGACCAGCCCACAAGATTTCGATGCTTATCTCAAATGCCTCTAGTAAAAACCAATGCTGACGTATCCAGTGGGACTTGAGGTATCTATTTTGGCCTGAGCCTTTCTTCTACATTCATACCTTCTGTATGCCAGCAAAGAAGGATATGGTGAATCCGTGCACGCCATTGCAAATACCAGGGGCATTGGTGTTACCTTACAATTAAGGTTGTGTTTATCAAATGAGATTGAAAATAATAACTTAGTTGAACTTAATTTAAATATTTAGGCTTCACATTAAAATTACAGATATCTTTAGATACAATGTTGGTTTAATGGTAACTGCATTGATATTTCTTTCAAACAACCATATTATTTCGACATAAAATAATTACAAGTACAGAGATTAAGCTTGCATTTGCATTATTTCGTGTTCTCATATTTACTGCCGATGTAATATGTTTTTTTTGGCCGTGTTCCTTGGCTGTACCAGTACTGGCCGGGTGGGTTTATGCTTTTTGTGGTTCTATGTCCAGGAACTCCTGAAGGCTCAACTGGCAGTGGTTCTGGTTTTAAAGCGTCTCAGAAGACGGGGCAATGGCTTAAATAGTCAGAATTAAAGTTGAAACATAAAAATATTTAAAACAAATTCTAACCCGAAATGTATAAATTTTTTGAAAAATTCCCATTTCTCAACCAAAACATGAGGGTTCTTTTGAGCACCCAAAACAGATGTTTAAACTGAATGGTAAGATTATATTTACATTTTTACGCTCAAAAATTTTGTTTACCTAAACCTGTGTAAGCATCTGATTTGAAGTAAATACATCATAAATGTGTATTTATTTATTTCTGCACACAAGTACTGTAAAACCTGTCTAAAACAGCCACTCTCAACAAGACCAAAGATTAGTTTTTAAGATCAAATATCGCTTAATGCAGGTCAAAAGTATTACAGAATGCTCCAAGGGGACCATTCTGCAATACTTTTGACCTTCATTAGACTACCATTTGTCTTTAAGACCTTTGTTTTGTCTATTTTTGAGTGGCCGCTTAAGGCAGGTTTTACTGTACAATTATTATAGCTAACCTGTTTGAGCTCCAGCATTAACTTTCTGTCAATGGTCAGAAACTTGATCTTTGGTTTCCAGATCTGCACCGTAACTCCCTATAGGAAAAATAGAATACAAGTTAATATAATGTCCAAAATATCGTTCGTTTGACTGATCCTGCGTGTTTTGATGTATCATTATAATACGTCTCCTTAGGAACAAAGAACTTACGTTATCGCATCACTGTGGCGTTCGGTTAACTTCGGTTCTACGATGTCGCGGATGGAGCGGTGTGAGAATGCACATTATTACTTTTGTAGAGAATAACTTTCTACTTGATTACGCATGGAAAAATGTTTAGCTGCCAATAAAATTTTGTATTGTATTGAATTTGGTAAATCTGCTGAAACGGATACATGAGTGGCAAGTTTATGCATAAAATACACAGTTTTGGCCGGAGTTTTAATCTAATCATTATTTTTAGCTTTACAGAGAAGGGTGTGTCTCAATAATTGTGATTTATTCCCATTATATTTCCATTTCCATTGTAGATGCCTAAATTCCAGATGTTTGCATTTCTGGATGCAAAACATTGAAAAATCATGTGATCTGACACGCGCCTATAGGCGTACTAACGTAAACGTCAGGCAATGACACGTACCTATAGGGGGACTAATGTAACCGCCAGCCAAGTAATTAATTTATCGTCATGACGTTATGTACAAGAGTTTGGCTGGCTGGCTGTTCCAACACCCCTGTTACAAATAAAATAAATCAGTTTGAAAAGGTAAAAAACGGGGCCAGTTGTAAGATTGTATGGCATACTTGATTGATAAATATAAATGTAAATAAAAGAATTGAAGTGCATAGGACCTCTGACTGTGGTAATGGGAATCACAGTGTATCTCTGCCTATAAATTTGAAAAAAATTTAAGTTGATCAAATACTTCTTTCTTCATATATAAGCTTGCTGTTGGTCTCTTTTTTACGATGTTGCATTTGATTTTCTATTTCCATGAACATATGGCTTTATTTTTGGGATAAAATGGTCATTTATTGTATTATACATATAAGAAATATAAACATATTTGCAAAACATCATTCCCCCCGAGTCCTAACTAATCCTTTTGCACATAAGTGTGTTCTCATATTTTACATAATATATGTGAAAAGCTAGTGGGGGGGTGTGATATCCCACTGCCCAAAATGTGACGTCTGGGCGAGCCAAACATTAGCAAATAGATTTTTAGTGTGCTCTTTTAAAAAAAAAATTCCAGTATTTTGAAATAATAAGTACACGTAAGCTTCATTTTTATAATCCATAAGTCGTAAAAGTTTACAACGTTTTAGCATATTTTTCTTTCGATTATGAAACTTGTCCTCCTATTAAATTCAGTTGTTAGATTATTTTGCACTTATACTGTATCTATCCAATACACACTTGACTTGGTGTACTTTACGCATGGATGAATGGTTATAGTACATTGCTGCATAATATTGCACCAGGTAAATACATGGTCATCAGGGTTGAATATGGACTACAGTTGCACTTCAAAATTGCTTAATAGATCAGATAGAAAAAACAAAAACAGAAATAATCATTAAAATGCTCATAATTTTTGACTTTAAAATGCTTTCACTGTGATTTGTAATCAAGTATTGATGATATAATACCCTTACACGTAAAAATAATTGATTTCTAAATATTTTGGTGAAGTCAAATTTTGCAACCCCTACCCCCTTTGGAAGCGTTTCCTGTTTTGTAGTAGGGGTCTGCCTGTCTAATTATAACCTTAATACGTTCCTAGTACATCAAACGTCCTTTTCAAAAGAATACCAGTGATATCTTATGTATAGGAAAGTTTGAGGAAGCATCTGAAAAATAGGCAGAAACCCTATCCAAGAAGCCACAGGGGCTTCAGAGACATTAAAAACCTTTTTTTTTAGCATCATCCAGTGCTTGGGGCTTCTCAAAGACATTAAAAAGTTAATGCTTTGCATCATCCAGTGCAAGCTAAAAATCTGCATTTCATTCCTTAAGTATATCATTTAAGGCAAGTGGCAATAATTAAAAAAAACAAGTAAACTGCTTAGGGGAATCATTTCTTTCAGTGTGATTCAATAACTGACGATCACTCTACAACTGAAAAAATCTGAAAGTACTGATCCTTCTGGAAATTAAAAGAACCTAAGAAAACTGCTCTCATTGAGTCTGTTGAGGAGAGTTTTAGATACATTAACATCTCTCGCGACGGTAGCACTGGCTTAAGCATATGTTGCTTTCCGTCAGAACCCTGCAATCCAAAAACACCAGACTATCAAACTATACTCAACTACAAAAGAAACCCAACAGTTTTTAATTGGTCCTGGGATGGTTATCAAATTGGTTAAGATTTAAAATATGGTGGTAGGCCATGACAAACATCACAATTAAAACAAAGCAAATGAAATTACAATGGCAGTCACCAACGTTTGACGTCACTCTGGCGTTCATATATTTTCAGATAATTTACATTGTGCAAGAAGCTTGAGTGTTTAGAAAAAGTAAACCAAGTCGGAAGTAGTGTTTTGATATTGCCAAACAAATTGATGCCCTAAAGTTTCAAAAATTTGTCCACAGTGGAGAACAGATTATGATGTAAATTTGAAAACATAACTTAAATTGCATGCCGGCAGGTCGGACTTCAGACTCTATGACGGTTCTGACAAAAAGGCTTACCTATTGATGAGATGGTAGGGGCTTGATGCTTTGGCTGTTTGTCAGACCCACCGGGGTTTACCTGATGGATTTCTTTTGCTCTGGTATTCAGTTTTATTTACTTTTAAGTCCTTATCTCTGCTTTATCTCATTTTTATATCTGGATTTAAAGGTTCTAGAGATGATGCATTGATAAGTTAGGGGTCTTTCATGCAAACCAAATATCTATGTGTTTTGATCCACATCTGAATTAAGGGTGAGGTTGGTGCCATGAATTCTGTTTAAGCCCTCAAGTAAACTATTTTACTGACCGTTCCAAGGCGGTACTTTTTTTGTAAAGCCTAATAATGTGGTAGCTTAAAGACATATGTGGCTATTTCCAATGTGCATGTTTCCCGCGTCTGGAAGCGGGTAAAGTTGTCCAGGTCCTGTCTATTGACCATTAACGGATTCGGATCAACACAGCTTTCCAATATTCTTATGTCATATCGGTGTTCCGATATTTTCTTGACAAAATAAAGTAATTTAAGTGTGTTTGATTAAATCTATTGACATTATATCAGAACTGGTCGTCTCAGCACTAAAGACAAATAAATTTAGCTCAGTCGAAATCAAACAACGTACACAATTACCCTGGTTACGAATACGATAGTGGCCGAGTCTCTACTACAGTGAGCCACTTTAGTTACGCACCATTTTTTCAGGGCCCACATTTTTTGACAAAAATGCTAAAATCAAACATTCTCTATGATAATTTATTTATTGACATTTTATCTGTTTGATGACATCGAAAAAAAATATTGGAATCACTCATGCGAATCATTCTGCTACGTCAAAGGCAATTTTGACAAAAATGCAAAAATGCACGTGAAAGCTGAACGTCCATATTTTCTATTTTTGTTTTGCGCTAGTCATTATCCATGGTGATCGTTGTGACAGAAAAACACCAAAAACAATTATTTTATTCCATTAAACCCCCCTTTTTCGGTCGTTGAATTTAGTAACACCGTTACTTTTTGAAGAAATGCTCGTTTTGACGTCATATAAACGTCAGTTACAATAACCAAACACGGTTTTCTTCGCAAATTGTTTTGTTATGAGTCACTTGTTGACATAGAAGTATCAAAACACTCAACCATCTTATCATTGACACATCTTATAGCCATGGTAGTAGTGACGTCATCACTATCGTCAACATCATGACGCCAATAAATCCATTAATTTTTTTACAAAAATAAAAGGTGGATACATGGTTGTTTAAAATGAAATTATAAAAGAAGTGTTTTGATAACTAGTTTACTCAGAATCATACGAAATTTTAACTAACTTTAAAACAAGTACTAAAACCAACTTTTTTACACCTTGACCAGCTGGGAACCACAATAGTAAAACATTAAAAAAATGATGAAGTTAACAAACACATTCCAGTCTTAGATATTGCAAAGAATAAATTGGCTCTTATCTCTGGCATAGCAGAAATTCGACCCTGAAAAAAGTGCAATGTGATCTGAGTTTCATTCGAGATAATGCCATGTGAAATGGTGTTTTGAGGGTAGTGCTCTTAAAGATCCATTTTCTCATTCGTTTCTGATCTGATCACAATGAAATTGCAATGGGTAATGCAAATATAGATGCGCTTTACGTTGGTAGTCTCAGAATAAAAATATCATATTTCTTTTCTGAGTAATTTTACATTTTATAGGTGGTGCGTAACTAAAGTGGCTCACTGTATTTGTACGGTTATTTAGAGCGGTGCACGATCTGACTTCGTGGCCTAGTGGCTAGCGTGTCTGGCTACAAAGCCAGAAGACCAGGATCGATTCCCGGTGCGCACATGTTTTCAGTGTGTTTTTTCTATCTTTTTTTAACATTTTAATGCTGAATTGCTTCATATACTAGTAAAATGGCATCATTAAAACGACCGAAATGGTCATTCCTGAACTTTTTATATTGAATTACGCATGAACCCTAGGGGGTGGGGTTAAATTTGGCCCTCTTGAAAGAGAATTAGTTCGGTGACCCCAGATTTTTATTCTTTTTTTTCTGAAAGGTATTTTAATAGTCCATGAATTAAAAATAATTTTTTAAGATTTTCAATATCGGATATTTTAATACATGATTTATTCTAAAAACAAATTCCAATTTTCGACGAATTGCCAGAGTATATCATGCAGTATCTTGTCACAGCATGGGATAACAAATAAATTTGCTCATTTTCTAAAAAGTGTGAGGTCATGGACAATCATTTAAGTTAAAGGAAAGAAGCTGGCTGAAGATTACAACCGTTTTAGCTCGATATTTAGGACAAGTGTATTTTTAGAAAATTTGTCAAATGCTGAAAACTTCAATATGAGATTCTGAAAAAATAAGCACGGTGACATATCCTTTTTATTTCATAAATGGATAGCCCATGCATAAAACAAACTGTATGCAAAGTATTGAAAATATTTCAATATGGGAAGTATTTAGTAGCATATGTCCTTAATGCAGGTCAAAAGTATTGCAATAAGCGATTATTGGTCTTGAAAACCTTTCTGTTGCTTTCTTTGAGAGGTCGCTTAAGGTGATATATCTTTCAAAAGCTCTTACTTGCATGAAAATTTTCCTGTTTAAATAAGAATTGCTTTTTTGTCAAGGAGACGGATACCTTTGGCCACATTGTTGTATGAACAACTTATACATCTCACATAGATCAATTTACTCCCCAACATACAGCTTTTGAGCAATCCGCAGCATGCTTAGTAGTCTTTTTAGAGTTACTTCCTGGTTTGATACTGTTAACAATGCTGTGGCACGCTGGATGAAATTTAGAGAAAACCATTTGCATGAACATGACCTACTATTATTCGACTACAATATTTAGAAGTATTTTGACTCAAATAATATGTATTTCTGGTATTTTTTTTACAATCTTTCAATTTGACCTTGAAAAATTCATAAGCAAAAATTGAAAATTTATACTTTTCTACCAGAAATGTGTAAATTTTGGGCGAAAATACTTCTAAATATTGCAGTCGAATAATTGTAGGTCATGTTCATGCAAATGGTTTTCTCTAAATTTCACCCAGCGTGTGACAGCATTGTTAACGGTATCAAACCAGGAAGTAACTCTAAAAAGACTGAAAAGCATGCTGGGGATTGCTCAAAAGCTGTATGTTGGGGTGTAAAGTGGTCTATGTGAGATTTAAAAGTTGTTCATACAACAATGTGGCCAAAAGTATCCGTCTCCTTGACAAAAAAGCAATTCTTGTTTATACCGGAAAATGTTCATGCAAGTAAGAGCTTTTGTAAGATATATCCCCTTAATACAGGTTTTACTGTATGTGCACAGGGCATGAACTTACCTTGTATACACCAACGGTTTGTTCATCTTGTAAGACTGGTGCCATTGAAAATGGTTCATCTCCATCACTGCCCTAAAATTATAATTGTTATGCACTTTGCACCTCACAAGCAAGTAACAGCAACCAAGCATCACAGGCATGCTGCTTTTTATTCAAAGAAGCACTTGAAGTCTCTGAAGTTGATAAGACAACATAAAAAATTCAAATAGTTTAATTAAAAATACAGGCATATAGTTATTGTTTGATCACAGTAGAGTTGCTGGCCGATGATGAAACAGCACTGATGATGAACCAGAATTGAATGATGGCTTGAGCCCCCCAGTAAAATATTTTACTGGCGGTTCCAAGGCTGTGCTTCTTTTGCGGATCTTTAATGTTTTTGTTCTGTCTTATGTTTGCAACGTCTTTGTGCGCGTCTGTTTATATGTGCTCTGTGGTCACCTGCTGGGAAAGGGCTGACCTCTTGGCTCTCGTTTGTGATGTCTAACTGTGAGTGTGTAACTTTCCCATTGGTATCCTTGGTTGGGTGTGGTACTTGATTGTATCGACTCCTGATCTTTGCACCCTTACTTACCTTGGTAGCTTTGTGATTTTTCACGGGACTGGACCCAGTATTGCTAAGAAACCCTGTAGCTTTGTGATTTTTTAGGGTGCGGGGTGAAGAGTCTGGACCCCATGTCCTCTACTGGATCCAAGCATGTAAGTAACACATTCTCATGACCTGGCTTATTTATAGATGATGGTCCAACAGTAGAACATGTTCAAATCGAACTTTCTACATGCCTGCATCACCATAAAATTGCATCAGAACTCTTTACCATTTCATCTCTGAGGACTGATGATGTTTTATAAACTTAACTTCTGTTCTTATTCCAATTATGCAATTAACCTTTCATGTGATGAAAAACAACTGGCCTAACCCTCAATATGTTTATGGTCAAATATAACTATGGTAAATGCTCTAAAATTTCAAACACTAGTTGCCTGCTAATAAGGCCTAGACAGACAGTACAGAACAAGTTCAGGCTACTTCTGAAGAAGCAGTCAGATCAAAGTCTTCCCTGTTTGCTATTCTGACAGATATTTCGTAAATTCCAGCCCTGATTATCAACATTTTACTTGAGAACAGAAAGAGAAAAGTGTTCCAAATTTAAGAACAATTAATGTGTATGTATTGATTTCATTTTAATTTATGTTACTGGAAATTTGAACTTACTTTAGTGCCTGTTGACATGGATTTCTTTTGTATTTTAACATCTTCCCATTTTACACGCCACCATTCACTAAGAATGGCTGCCTCACGTTGCATATTCCTTAAAATAGTATACAGTAAAATCTGTTTAAAACAGCCACTCAAAAATAGTTTTTTTGTAAATCAGAGGCTTACGAGAGATGATCTAAATGACAAATGGTAGCTTAATGAAGGTCAAAAGTATTGCAGAATGGTCCCCTTGGAGCGTTCTGCAATACTTTTGACCTACATATAGCATTAATTGATCGTGAAAACCAATTTTTGGTATTTTTGAGATTGGCCGTTTTACACAGGTTTTACTGTAATATAAGAGATTAACCCTTGTCATGCTGAATATTTTTTATGTACTCAACTCCCTCTCCTATTTTTATCCTGTTAACATGGAGCATTCCAGTTTTTAGCATGCATGTTCAATCAGGGCGGAAACAATATAAATCCTGAGCAGTAGGCTTCATCAGAAGCCATCTGATTATAATTTTAGTGTTTAAAAAAGGATAAACTGGGCCGCGTAGCGCATTCGGTAACGTGTCTGGCAGCAGATGCGAGTCTGACTGCAGATCCAGGGATCGCGAGTTCGATCCCGGCCTGGTCCCATACTTTCGTGGAGATTGATCATGAAATAATTTCTACCGTCATTCTCCTCCCTTCCTCTGAATCATTCAAGAAGGGTTGTTGTCAGTTACAAGCGAAAGTATGTGCACGAAGTACTGGTTAACTGCTTGTTCAAGCTTGCCCAGGAAAAAGTGTGGTTAGGTGAACTGACCGTCCCGCAATGACCATAGCTGTTGACTTGGGACGTAAAGCAACAAAAACAAAACAAAACAAAAAGGATAAGTTTGGGATCAGCAGGAGAAAAGTAAGAAAAAGCAGAACAAGGACAACACAGTGCAAACATCCGTAAATCTAGATTATGCGACGAAATATTATAAGAATCTATCATGAGTGTGAGGGTGGGATCGAAAAATCCATTCAGTATCACCGTTTGGCATCAAGAATCTTACCAAGTGGTGATAAATGGTGATCACAAGGGACGGGTATTTCGATCCCATCTTCACACCAGTATTTGATTCTTTTTCTTGCTCACTATAAAATACCGAATTATATATGTTTTTAAAAAGCTTCCAGAAGTTTCTGCATGCGCTGAGATGCGACATGATATGATGACGTCACTTTAATATAACAATGACGTCACCTGACGACCATGTGCGAGTGTTCCAATACAACTAATGTACAGCCCTCAGGTGACAGCCTGGGTAAGATAAGATTTCTACCCCAGGGTAAAATCTCAGATATCCTTATCTGGTGTGCGAGAATTATAAATTTCACTATTCTAAATCTCTGCATAGAATTCCATACAAACAGTGTAGATTCTGATCAGCCAGTATATTCAAACCCTCGCTTATCATAATTTACATTCAAATTGTTAACAATACAGCTTATGTTGTTTTGGTCGGAACTACATTTTCCCTAAAAAGCACAAGATTTTGGTGAGATTAAATTATACATTATCATATTCGTATCAAAAGTTTGAATGTTATTTTTATTGTATACAATTTAATAACATAAGAGATGTTTTAGGACATAGTTGTTTGCTTATTAGTGTCACGCATGACCTTGTATATAATGTGATGATGCCATTTACCATCTCTGTCTTCAATCACTGAAACCACATGATTAGGAAGAGCTGCTGGTATGAAAATTAAAATGTTAAGAAAGCACAATAAATTTGGTAGCAAATGTTCCTTACTATCTTATTAAGAAAAACAGCAGCCACACCATTTGTTTGCATTCACTTAAAAAGCTACAGATGTTTGCTATTCTGAAGTTGACTCAAGGAAGGCATGCTCGTAAACCCAGGTGTGAAGCATTCCTTTTCTCTTCATTCATCATTCTGGTTAACCCAGGTGTGAATCATTACTTTTCTCTCCATTCATCATGATGGATGGAGAGAAAAGGAATGCTTTAAACCTGGGTTAACGAGAATGCAAGGAAGAAAGCTTTACAAATATCAGTCTTTAAGTTTTTCAGCAGGATGCAGCTGATGTATTACTTCTTGGGTGAGAATTAGACCTGTCATCATTCTGCTTGATTTACTATAGTGCATTAAGGCATAAATGTGTACAATCCCTTCAAGCAGAATGAATGTAATACACGTATAAAGTGTACTGAATTACTCCGTTTGAAATATGGGATGTATAGTACTCAGGAGATAAAAAATCTAATAAAGTTACTTGTGCTTGGGTTCTCTTTTATTAAATTGGATTTACCGACTCCATTAAATTTTAAATAGAAATACAATAAGCTCAAAGTATAAAAATTCTAAAATTTGCTAGTGTATAACATATTTAGTGATGTTATTCAATGCTGACTATGATAATATAAGAATATATCATAAGTGTGAGGGAAGGATAGAAATATCCACCCCCAGGATTGCCGTTTGGCATCACAAGGCTTGCTGTTTGATGACAAACAGTGACCCCGAGGGATAGATTTTTCTATCCTACCCTCACACGGATAATGGATTCTATTATTTGCTCACCACTGTTTTTAGTTATTTATTCATTTTGAACTAAGCTTCGAAAAATATCTGTCAACTCTGTGATGCACTTTAACATGATGACGTTATTTGACGTTCTGGGTAAACTAGCATGGATAAGATAAGATTTTCTATCCCAGGGTAAAATCTCAGCTATCCTTATCTGGTGTGCAAGAATGTCAAGTATATGAGACAAACTATGCGATTTCAAAGTGATATTAGTGTCATATGATCATTAACGTGTGCTGCTGTATTATGGAAATAAATAACACAAAGTATGCAAGTTTGACAACTGTAGACAAATGCAGTGCACTGTAAGGAAGAAAAAGGAAACACAAGCAACCACTTTGCAACAAGAATACATTGCAGTAAAGCAATCAGCTCTCTCTTTCTCAGTGAGATGATTGCAAAACAGGAAATGACTATAACAACAACTGTAACATTGCTAGATAAGGACCAAACGCATAGATGATCTTACACAATGGTGGCAATAATAAACAATGAATCAACAGCAACAGAATCTGCGTGTCTTAGAATGAACAGCAGCCACGACCAATGGGTGTTGTAACAGTTGTTTAAAGTAAGTAAAGGTGCAAAGATCAGGAATCGATACAATCAAGTACCACACCTGACCCAGGATACCAATGGGAAAGTGACAAACTCACAGAAGACACCACAAACGAGAGCCAAGAGGTCAGCCCTTTCCCAGCAGGTGACCACATATTGTAAATACACATATTGTTTAACTCACATAGATGTGTCTTTACCAATGAAATATATCATCACATGGAGAAATAAAAATAATTCCTTGCAAAAAGTTATTAATGCTGGGCACAGTCTGCTATTTTTACCTTTTTGTCTTACTCTAGATTACAAATTCAAAAATTCATGCAAGTGAGCTCAAATGCAAGATCTGTTCTACCAAGACCAAATATTATTCTGGAACTGCGTCGCCAGTGCATATCTTCAATGTGTGAATAATCATTATGCAAAGTTTGAATATAAAGGAATGGAAACTGGTTGAGTTACAGATTACATACAAAGTACATAATGTAAGTACTCCAAAGGTGGTGTAGAGGTAATAATGTCGAAGTTCAACAATCCCAAAAAATGTTATTATATGTGCACAAAATAGAAATTGCACATCTTTAATGTGCGAGCAATCATAATGCATTTGTTTGAATATAAAGAAATGAAAACTGATGGAGTTACAGATTACACAAAACAGACACCCCATAAGCATTTCGGACAGAAAAAATGTCTAAGTTCACCGGCTCTAAAAGATAAGGAAATATTTATCAAATGTGTACAAAAGACAAGGTGCTCATGTTCAATGTATGAACAATCATTATGCAAAGTATGAATATAGGAAAAATTAAAACTGTTCGAGTTACAGATTATACAAACCTCTCTCAGACACCATCTAAGCATTTTAAATGGAGAAAAAATGTCTATGTCCAAGGCTCCTAAAATTAAAGAAAAAGTCATGAAATGTGCACAAAATAATAGATGCACATCTTCATGTGCGAACAATCATTATGCAAAGTTTTAAACAGAAGGGATTAACATTTTTGGAGTTACTGATAACACAAACCAGACACCCCTAAGCATATCAGATGGAAAAAATGTCTAAGTTCAACACACCTCATAAATGTGAAAACATTTATAAAATGTGCACAAAATGAAAGGTGCACATTTTCAATGTATAAACAACCATTATGTAAAGCTTGAATATAATTGAATGAAAACTATTGGAGTTACAGATTACACAAACCAGACACCATCTAAGCATTATGATGGAAAAATGTTCAACGCCCCTCAAAAATCAGAAAATATTCATGAAATATGCACTATATAGAAGGTGCACATCTTCAATATGTGAACAATCACTATGAAAAGTTTGAATAAAACGGAATAGAAACTCTTGGAGCTACAAATTACCCCAAAAGTGTTGCAGACAGACAGACACATGGAGGGATGGATAGATAGAGTGAACGCATTATTAGACCTGTTTTCGCTAAAGTGATTATGGTTATCATATTATTGAATAAATAAACTAAGCCAATTACCTGAAGTACAAAACTCCTGCAGTTACTATGGCAAAGATCAACAATGTGAACCCAAGTGTCACTCCTGCAGTTAGTGAAAATCCTGAAAAAGATTTCAAGTATAACCTAATCCTTTTCCTGCTGTACCTGGATATATTCACATTAGAAAGCTGTGTCTAATCAGATCAGATGGCCTCTGATGAAGTCAGCTGATTGGAATTTCACTGGTTTCCACGCGGCCTCAGACACAACTGTATTAATTGAAATCACATAACTGAACTGGCTAGCAAATAGAAGTGATGGTGCCATATTCATTTATTCGGCAAAATAAGGGTTATTTTGTTATCTATAAATCTAAATATGCAGACATAAATGAAACAGATGACAAACAAAGACACAACTGAGGTTGTATATGTTAGACCAATCAATGGAATATGTATACTTTTACAAAATTTAATAATTATAATATTGACATGATTTATATTAAACTGATTCGACAAAATCAGATGTGCCCAGAACCAATATGGATATCAACCTACTGAAAAATCATAAAATGCTGTCATAATTTCGAGAGCAAATTAACCCTTTGTATTCTGATGGATTTTTCTTTACAGATTAATGTACTAAGGATGGGACTGTTCATTATATATTTTTCAGAATTACCACATTATGATATATTTTTGTGACTGAAGATTGTTTTGACTTAGCAAAAAGTGTAGACTTTGATAAAGTGCCACATATTGGGGCATTACCAAATTATGATGTGCGGCATTCCACTAATTGCAAAGTACTTGGGGTTTCAAGAGTACAAAAGGTTAAGCTTTATTTACCCTTTTAAGCCGAATGGAATTTCCCCTTATTGTCAACTGGGGGGGGGTCCATTTCTATTTTAAGGTTTATTGGGTGGTATTTTTCATTTTTATTCGAATTTTGATAGCACATTCTGTAAGCTAACAGTGGAGACCCTGATCACATGCGGCTCTGCGGCGTCTGGTCTGTGTCTGCACTATTTACCTACATCCCACAAAAAGGACACTAGGCTTATATGGTTTAAGAGGCTTACATGCTCATCTATTTGGCCAGGAGCAGTATTACAATGCGTAAATTGTTGTCATTTTTCAAACTAACCACGTCACTGGATACCTGCATCTTTCTAGCTTTCTTGCACAATTATAATATACATTGGCTTTAACTGCAATGAATGATTAATATTAGTCTTCCTTTTCCTGCTTAATGGCTTAGTATCTTTTTAGCTAGCAATATAAGTACCTGGCTTGAAAAGCTGCGACTTAATTTGTTAGTTTTGTAACTTAAAGATGAAGTGTCTTATTTCGATAAGCGTACCGCATCATAAGTATTAAAGGCAATCAGATGCCTTTGATATGCCTGTATAATATGTAACAAACAGGCTTTTTTCTGATAGAGCCTTGCATATTTGCTTAAAAACAAGTACAATGCAGATTACATCAGCAATTACAGGTGCATTTAATGCTATTGATTCTGCTATTTCATCATCTGTTACTAGAGCTTGATCTGCTGATATCAGAACTTTTCAAGATTTTACATATTGAATAAGTACAATAGTTCATTGAGACATTTGATCACAACCTACTATCAAAACCCAACCCTTATTTTGTTCGTTTCAAGGCTAAATTTGTAACAAGATCATTCTAATATATATGGCTATATTGTATAAAAGGTAAATTTTGAACTTGAATTCTTTTCTGGTATAAATCCACTTTTATTATATTACTGTCACTTTCCTATTCAAAAGTACTGAATAAGACTTTTAAACAATGTGTTTATGCACAGAGTTCTAAAAGGTGGCTATGTGTTTTGCGTTATTTCTGACCTTGCATTAAGCTTACTGGTTGGTTGGCTAACTTTTATTGTTTGTAAGAACAGAGTATATATACTTGACATTGCCTCTTAGTTCTTTTAATAGACATAAGAGTTGATCTGTGATCTGAACCTGATAAAATACCACATTAGGTTGCATGGTGTCTGAAATTTCGCTATTTGCAAAGGTACCCTTTAAGGGTTTGAACTACACAATGAAGTAAAGCAAGACAAAGGTGTCTTTACATTAGCTTAGACATTAGGATTAGTACAAGGCAACTATAAAGAACATACAACCAAAATTATTAACGCTTTGTCGAATATACAAAGCAGCTCTCCTTTACATGTTTATACGCTATAGGCATCATACCTGTATTATGTTATTTGCTTGTTACTGTGAGACTAAGCCTTTGTTCATGATTTTCCACAACGTGAACAGTTAAATTGTCCTTATTCAGTTTGATCGAAGGCAGGGACTATTCCTGGTTGTAGCCAGGTTTTTTCTGACGTTTTGTAGTATATTTTCTTACTTTTTATTCGTTTTTTTTCTCTTTTAGGAATAAAGAGCTGGTTGCTTAAGCTTAGTAGCATTTATGCTTTCTCGTGTGTGTATTTGCTTGTCTGTGATTTAAATACTCTTCTGCATGGCGCCATGGGTTGGTCTGTAATCTATGATTGTAGAATTCTCTGCTAATGCTCACTTCCTTATTTTGTGGTAAGAAAACATATTAAAATGCATGCGCGGATCCAGAAGGGGACAGGGGGTACGGATCCCTCCCCTGAAAAATCACAAAGCTAGGGTTTCTTAGCAATATTGGTCCGCACCCCATAAAAAATCATCACAAAGCTACCAAGCCAGCATTCAATGTTTGGCCATCATTTAGCACGCCAGGGAAACACCATTTTCGCTGGCGGGCCGATGATGGCCAGCTTTTGTGGTATTTGGACCCTCTCTTCCCGCATCAACTAAATTAAACATTGTCATAGTTGGACCCCCCTACTCTTGCAAAACCGTCTGGATCTGCGCATGGTAAGAAAACAATTAATCAGATAGTTTAGACTTATCCATCACCAGTACTTAAAAATATAAGGCAACTGTAATATCGACTTACTGCTCACGATGCAAAGCTCTCCCAAAAATCCACATGGAGGTTTATTTGGATGAGGTTGTCCACCAATAGGCCAATGTATAGATACTTCTTCTTTAGGTAGCAATTCAAATGTATCTGTATAGCCAAGATATTGGGCGACTACCTAAATCAATATGAGCCAGAACATGAGAATGTGGTACTTAATGCATTGTCGAGATGTGAAACTATAGGGTGAGGCTGGGCATTGCAGTTGCATAACATTGGCGTAGCGCCCATTACGCAGTACACGCACGTGCGTAATAAAAATTGTAACACTCAAGGGAGCTCACCTAATGTGGTAAAAGTGATTTTCCATGCCTTTAGGAACTGCTATTAAAGGAAATAATTCAGTCCCTCTGGGAGCGAATCATTTCCTTTAAGAGAATTTCCCATTTAAAAGGGACGTAATTGTAGAGAATCATTGCTTGATACAGTAGTCTCCCTTTGATGTGCGTAACTGTTTCAGCGTTCTGGCTATGCCATTGCATACAAAAAGAATGCAGGTTGTAGATGTAAACGCTGAGCAAAGTTCAGACATCTAGTCTCGCTGGCTACGTCATTATGGACGTTTATTGTAGTTTTTGCGCATATGCGATCAGAACCATCAGCCCATGTACTGGCACATATTATAAACATTAACAAATAATAAATGGTACACAGTTTTAGATATTGTTGTTTACAAATTTTCTGCTTGCTCTTTGACATTACAAATATAGCATAGACATTGAATTACGATGCTTAACGCACATGCTAATTCATTCATTCTCCCAATTTGTTGTGGGGGGTGATAAAAGCGATGAATGCTAGCATAAAGGTAATTCCTGTGTGAAGTAGCAAAACAATATTTTTACAGCATAATGAAGGAAGATTTTTGTCATTTTAATAAAAATGTAGAGTTGGGATTTTAGATAGATGCCAAACTATGAGCCCATCAAATGGAAAAAAACCCTTTGAAGAATTATGTCATCAACAGTATAGAGCATTTACAGAGTAAAAATTCAAACCATTCGCATTTTTACACACTATTTTCCATGGGTTTCATGTGTTAAATCAATGCAAACTTTGCTTTGTTTATAAATACATTTGTCTAACACTACCTAGTTAATTGTCGTCTACTAAATATGTACGTCAAAATCCATTAAAACCTCTTTCAAAATGTGTTTTATTGTACTAACCTTATTTTGATATACTACAGTTGAGCAGGAGAGACCCTTTGGTTTAACAAAAAGCAATTTTGAGGCACTTGTTGAGTTCTTACATTCTTTTTTTTTTTTTTAATTTTTTGGCATTACTGTAGGGTTTTCACATAAACAAGACCATTGATAGGGGTTGTCCAACATGGTCAATAAATGAATAATCTAAATGCATTTTTCAGTTCATACAAATGTTTAATTGCGATGTAAGAATGTATTTCCTTTGGTGAAAACATGCAAATAAGCAACCTTAGTATATGCAAGCATACCAGTGTATGCACTAATGAGCCACGACATGTGATTTCCAACAATCTGACATTTTGACAAGTGTTGACTCAGACAAGCCTGTGCAGCCTCCTTTCGATGTTAGAAACTCCAAAAGATGTTCCGTCAGTAGCTTAATATTCATAGAACCCTCAAGGGACTAGCAAAGGCTCCGATCAGACTGCCCGAATGTGCAGGCTGGTCTGAGCCTGTGCTGGTCACACATACCACATTGTTGGAAATCTTTTGTCGTGGCTCTAAAAGTTCAGATGAAACTGTCCTCATAGACAGAAACAAATTGCTTACATGTAGCAATGGTTTGCCGTCTGTGGAGCCATGTATTTAAGACTACATCATATACTGAGCCAAAGTTCTAACGCAACTTTGTTTTATTCTGATAATATCTTTGTCTGAACAAATGCCCTAGGACGATTTGTTCGCCTAAACAAAAGTTCATTTAGTTAGGCATCGAAACTTTCTTTAGTTTTAAAAATATGCCTCAAACTCTTTAAGAAACAAAGCATTCCATTGAGGAAGGGTGGTTGAAAAAAACGAAATGCGTGGTAATGTTCCAACATTCAATATATGACATGCATTTCAGCATCATGGAATCTGAGTTGAATTGGGGATTTATATCATTTTTTAAAAGTATTTGGGATAAACTAGTCTATTCTTCCTTAATTCGGCTCGGCATCAGATCCCGTTGGTTGCCAATAAAACAAAGGGTTTAGTCAGAATTGAGCTAACGTTTTTACAGGAAGTTTCAATCATTGTCAGAGTGAATATGAAGCCCTGTCGGTAAATATTTTATCCATGTTTGCTACTCGCAATTTCTTAGCAGCAGAAGTAACACTTGTTTATCATTCTTTCAATGATTTCCACTTTTTGGGTAATTTACCCAATATTGATTTTGCACTTCCTTGCAATAAACGCTCAAATTTCAATTAGCTGAAACTCGACAGTTCATTTTGTGAAATTTAACAGGACAATTTTCAAGCAGTACCCAATATCTTGTTGGCCTATTGTTGGAATGTGGTTTAATACAGACTTTTTAACTTAATGACCACACACAAGGTCCTGAGACCCCAAAAAAGTTTATGGCCAATCAGTCAACAGCTCACAGAATCATGCTCGAGACAACGTATTATCTACGTGCAAAAGATTCTTCAAGATTAGTTGCGCAATTTTTCCAACACAAACTGTACTACAGCAATTGGTCGTATAAAATGTTGGCCCTGTATGGGCTGCATTAGAACTTTGGTTCAGTATATTAGTTCTTGTTTGTGCATGCTTATATTTTAATCCATACATCCATTGTGTATTTATTATTTGATTATGTATTCTATATATTGGCAGGGTATTAAAACAAGAAACTTAATATGAGACAAGGATGTCACAGTACTAAATTACCAATATTTACCTCAAATTTTCCAGTGTCGGGATCTAGGTCTAGTAGAGTGAAGTCTGTTTGTCTGTCACCATTCTCATTGATGAACACTGGTCCACCAATGCCTGGAAAAAGATTACAGTAGAATCTTTTTAAGATGACCACTCAAAAATAGACAAAACAAAGATCTTGGAGCATTCTGCAATACTTTTGACCGGCATTATGTAATAATTGGTATTGAAAACCAATTTTTTGGTCTTTTTGAGAGTGGGTGCTTTACACAGGTCTTACTGTACAGTAGAATCTCGTAAATTTGAAGTCCTTAGGTCTTGAGGTTTTATTGTGGAAATATTAATAATTTGCATTATAGGGAGGTAGACATCAAATATATATAACCCCAAACATTATATTAGCATCACCATTTCCTAATAAACATATGTACTGGTGGTTGGAAGAAACGTCTCAAGGAACATATGTTATTATAGACATTTTTAACATAGATCATAAATAGGTACCTATTCTCTAAATCCAGTTTATTCCATGTTTGCAATTAGCGAGTATTAAAAAAAATCAAAGTTTAAATTTTCAAGATTTTGCTGTATTCAATACGTCATCTGTCTACATATTGGCATTGGTGTGAGAATGTCTGGTTTTGTTACCTGTGTTACATTACATGTAAACGACCAAGGGGCATACCAACATGTGTATCCACACATACTGATCAACGTATTCACTCTTCGTTCCCTGCAACTATTTGCACCTTATCCCTCAGCAACATTTATAACAAGTGGTGAAACTTAGAAATTGTTATATATTTTATGAAATGTCCTTGGTTGTACAATTTTTATTATTTCTTCTCTCAACTGACATTAGAATCCGATCAATTTGTCCAGAGGACGCTGTTTGTACCTAGTGTTGACACCGGAATAATAACAGAAAAGTGACATACACTGTGCAAATATTAAAGGAGTACCTGATAATTTTCCATAGGTTATGATGTGACCCCTGTCCAATAGGCGAACCCTGCTTTGTTATTTTTAAGACCAGTTTCTTCTGTAATGTTTATCAAAGGACCAAAGAATAAATCAAATAAAGTTAAGAATGAAATTTTCGCTGCCTAGTTTATCTCATTTTAAAAAAAAATCCCTTAAAAAGAATGATTTTTTCTCTAACGTTTCTGGAATTAGCAGAATTTAAGAATTTTACGGATTATACTACCTAATGATTACTTCTACACTAAAAGGCAGTACATTCTTCAGAAACGATGCTCCTAAGCTGATGGATTAGAATTTTCTCTCTTAAAACTGTTTTAAAGGCTATTTTAGCAGAATTTCATTTTTACATTTTATAAAACGTTCCACAGAATTGTAAGGAAATATTACATCATTTATCATCTTTAATGGGTCACCAAACTAATCCCAAGAAAACACTTAAATGTCTCTCAATCATTATGGTGCACACTAGGAGTGCAATCACATATGGATAAATGGCAGAAGTATGTAGTACTTCGTTAACTATTTTAGCAGTATATGTTCAAGTCTTAACATCTTGTGTAAAGGTAAGGTAAAAGTTAAAACCTGAAAATGTTCTATTCCACATTCGTTTCAGTATGTTTGTGGTCACCTTAGGATCCTCCCCTGCATTAATGGTATCGTTGAGAGCACTGGCGTAAAGCATAAAGGAATCATATTGAGCGATGCTATATATACCAATCTGAAATGATCAAGTAAGTTACATTAAAACCTGTGTAAAATGGCCACTCTCAAAAACACAAAAATGTTTTCAAGACTAATTATCGCTTAAAGCAGGTCAAAAGTATTGTCGAATGCTCTGCAATACTTTCGACCTTCATCAAGCTACCATTTGTCATAAATATCTTTGTTTTGTCTATTTTTGAGTGGCCGTTTTACTCAGGTTTTACTGCATATGATAATAACTGTATTGCCATCCTCAATAGGATGGCAATTATAGTTGACTAAGTTTGCAACCGGTATTACAGCACCAGCTACGTGGTTAAGCATGAGTCCATTTTGTAAAAATTACCTGTATCATGTATTGGCTTATGGTGTCACAACGCTGAAATGAAACACCCAACTCATCGCCAGCTGGCGATGAGCTGGGTATTTCATTTAATAGATCACTTTGGTGAAACAGTTTTCAAATGGCTTCTGTACTTTCAGTCAGTAGACAACAACCCACTTCATACATATTCAAGATGGCAAATGTTTAGAAAAGCTTAATACTTGTATTTTTTGTGTGTTTGTTTTGGTGTTTTACATGTCAGCTAACAAGTTTTTAGCCATAACAGACGTTTTTCCATGTCTTCCTGGCTTAAACAAGTACTAAGCAGAGGATAAAGTGCCATGCTCAAGGACATAACACAGTGTCTCTTGTGAGTCCTGAATTAGCAATCCGTCGGTGCTAAGTCTAACACTCTACCACTGTGTCACTGCGCTTCTCTTTATATTGGTTGTAACACTTCACATTATGTTTATTAGTAAGTCATTATCACTAATACGTTTTATTTTTTACAAAGTAGTGTAAAAGGTTCATATATTAGTACCATATATACGTTTTAAAATCTATATTTTCTCATGTGAAATATAAAATGTACCCTCTTCACAAAAGTAGAAGTTTGATGACCTATGCTTTCTCTTTTGATTTTCTTGCGTGCACTTCATGCAGATTTTTAAACATCTATACATTTTTGTAAGTAAACAAAAACACAAAGTGTGAGTTTTCAGTCTCTTAATTGGATCATAGGAACAATTTAAATGAAAATAAATTGTTATGCTTTCCTATTTTGTTTCGCTTTAGTTACTCCAGCTTGTTCTACACCTTGCATTGATTTCAGTGTTCAATCTTTGCTACCAAAGGATAACCTTTTTAAGAACGTATTCGACTTCACTACAGCTGGTGATTGGGACTGTGTGGCGGCGGTTCACTGCCCTTCACTATAGTGTAGATTTTATTTTCTTGTCCTTTGGAATCATGGGTTACATTTGGGAATTTTGAAATTATTGGAGGGTCACTGATGAGGCCTAAATGGCCGAAACTAGCTAGGCTGGCCCAGAAAACTTGCACACTCCAGTTTTGGTTCTTCGGTGCAATCTTTGCTTCCAAAGGATTACCTTTTTAAGAACATATTGGAAGACAGACATGTTATGCAAACGTCATCATAAATATGACGTCATGTGTGATAATGTGTGAGGGATTTAATGCAAACAAGATGGTATACTTCAAAAGTGTATATAATAAAAAGAATAATCGAATTTTTGTTATGAATATAATATTAATTATTTTATCTTGCGAATCAAAAGCTTATATATTTGGCTTTAGTATCTAACTTCACTCAATAAAATAAATGTCATATTCTGGCACAAATGAATATCCTCTTTAAAATTTCTCAGCAAAAGTGATTAATTTTGAACAATTCATTTTCATACTCTATGTTGCTTGATAGATATTAATCATTCTACGCCAATCTCAATGGTCAAGTCAAATTCCTAGTTTAAATGAAATATTATGTCAACTGTTCTTACGCACTCGCAGTCGAATGGTTACAACCTAGATGCAAATGTGCTTTACAATAACGTTCTCATGTCCTGGCACTGACTGACACATAAATGCATAATGCGTAGACACAAAAGTAACCAGACATGTATTCATCATACCTTTCCTTAACAAATAATTGGGCCTCGCCGCGAGAAAACCTGTCTTCGGGGGTTTGCGAACAACACAGGCGCAGACCAGCCTGCGCATCGGCGCAGTATGATCAGCGCCTTTGTTATTCGCTTTTTGGAATATTTCATATGTGAACTTGATACTGGTGAAATTTCAATTTTCTAGATTGTCTCTGTAGCTAAGGAGACTGGTTTGAATATTACTTTGACGGAAACCCTGAAGACAGGTTTTCTCGCGATAAGGCCCATATATATGCATGATAGTGTTCTTTTGATGGACATATTTATATATTTGCTTACAAAATGTTCTATAAAAAATTGATTAAAATGAAAAATTCCATCCAACAACCATTTCAACGTTAATGGACTGGTCCACTTAAAATAATTGGAAATTCTATTTGGTTTAAAAGGATTAACCCTTAAAGCGCCAGGGAAAAAATGCATCTGAAAATGTCGTCTGCTGAAGTCGTCTGCTGCAAATAATTGCTAAACATTACTATCTAATTAAGTATAGAAGCGTGGACCCAGAACAGACTGCTTATAATCCTATAGGAGCAGTCTGATCTGGGTCCACACTGTTTGCCATAGAGGCTTCTTAAACATTTCAGCAGACGAGAAAAGCAGACGACTTTTGTTGCGATTGGTGCATTAAGGATTAAATTACCTGTGATCCTGGCTTCCATGTGAAATTATATAACAATAACGCCTGTTCTTTAACTTTCCTTTCTAAATCCAAAAACTCCATCTGGTTTGGTCGCCTTGGAGAAACTACCATTACTGACTCATAAGCTAGCTTGGCTACCTGTTTATAGAATGGTTCTACACTGCTTAAAATATTAAAAGAACGCCTGATAAGTTTCCCTAGGCAATAATGCCTACCCCTGGCCAATAGACAAACCATGTACTGCATAAGAAAATAGGACAGACGTCGAGTTTATTTATTTTGCTATGTTTTATTCATAAGATCAAATAAAGTTTTGGATAAAAATATCTGCCTAGGTCTATAGATCAAATTGTGTAACTTATAATTTTGCTGAAATTGACTACTTTTTCTGGAAATCTTTGAAATTTAATCATATCGTAGCCTAATGATTTCTGCTACATACAGAGGCAATAAAGGATACACAAAATTAATTCCGTTATAATGTTTATTAGGACATTCATATAAAAAGTGCGGTTTGAAAAAAGGTATATTTTAAATTGGTAAAAGTTCATTTCTAAATAAACTGTTTCACAGAGGTTTATGGGAAAAGATTTATACATATTTTATCAATATTCTTCATTCTCAAAAGGCCATAATCTATCACAATATATGCATTTGTTAATGTTTCATAATTTCATTGTGCCGTGGGTTAGAGTTTGACCGTAATTTAACAATGGAAGAAATGGTAAAGACATGTAGTGTCCTTTCAAATATTTTAAGCAGTGTACAAGCTTATTTTATATCCTACCACTGACAAAGTATAACAGTTATTTGACAACAAAATAATATGTTAGTTTAGAACTGCAATGCGACGAAAAGGTATGTTCTTTGAACAATATCGTCGCAATCTGAGTCTTAAAGTTGTATTATTGACGTCTCAACTGTAATATACTAGAGGACTTTGAAAACGCGTCATCATATTTTAGCACGTTTCTTGCAAACAGTTTATACGTGCGATTGAAAAGTTACTCGCAGGTTTTAATGTGCAACCCAGAACTGGTATGAATCAGTCGTTAGTTTGACTGCACTATCACGCGACGCTACTGATGACGTCACATGGGTACATAGAGCATCCAACACATTTCTGCACAGTTAAATGAAGCTTTTTGATTTTTTTATGTTTAAAGTGTGGCGTGTATGTTAACATATCACTAAAATAGTTAATAGACTTTTTTTAATGAAAAGTAATTTATAACTTCAATAATTCGAAAATAAACGTCAAATTTGAACATCAATTTACAGCTCTTTTTTAGAAACATCTCCATAAGTTACCTTTATGCACGCTTTTATTACTGATATTGACTACATAAACTGGCAGTCCTGTGGGGACGAAGTTTTGATGTAAATCATGGCAGGAGATCTGCTGTCATGTGATCGAGAACGTCTTAAAAATTACGTTAACGTCACTTGCACAATACAAAAGACACGTGACACAAGCGTTATTTATGCATAATCTGTCATTTGTGTATGTCCTTAGCCTCTTCCAATTAAACTGGACGTAAAAAATCAAAACTTCGAAAGGCCCAATACGTTGAATTTTATTACTAGACTAAAGTAATCAGGGTGGGTGGGGTACATTGGTATTTATAAAGGGGTGTAATTTTGAGCATACCAAATTGTCAATTCATTTCTAATCGTTCAATGATGAATGTGCAATCATGAAAGAAACAAAGGACGCAAATCTATTGAGTCAGGAATCAAAACTAATGCCTGTTAACTTGCAGCTGAATTTGTGTCCTTCAAAATCGACCACTCCTGTCTTAAGACGGATACTTTTTCAATATCTTAAAGTAAATTTACAACCATGAATTTTCTAGGACACACTACAAGCTAGTCAGACTATGATATGCAATAACAATTATCTCGCTGACATTCTCAGGGTTTGTGAAATAAAGGGTTTAATCTGGGTGATGCGTTTTCAAAGTCTTTAAGTATATGTTCTGTAAACATCGCTAGCGATGCTGTATGTTTGACGTTACTCGAGCAGTCAAATAGCATTTGCTTTGCATACAGGCACAAATAATACAAATGCATCGCTAGCCTTATTCTATTTCAAGAGACTTGCTGATGCAGTTTTGGTTTGATTTACAACACTAATATATGACAATGAGAGCATTAACAAAGCTGTTTGAGTAATACACAAACATTTATATATGACCAGTTATATCTGATGTGACATTCATGTCAAGTTGTTCTGCCACGGGTTGTAATTCAGGATTCTAAAGGTACGAAGGACCCTTAGTTTGTGAAAATGCAGCCATGTAATCACGCTTAAACAGTATGTCTTGTAAATTTTGTAAAGGAAATATCAACACATTTTGTGCTCTATTTGATCACAAACACGCGCGCGTTGCTGTTTTGTTCTATTTGTGATATGCTAGGGATCTTTCATGCGATTAAAAAAGCTGATTCCCACAAAAAATTTCTGTCTAAAATCCTTTACCAAAATTGCCAAAATGGTTCTGCTCCACCAAACAAGAAATATTTTAAACGACATCTCCTCCTGAACTACTTATCCAAATTCAAAATAATTTTACAAAAATGTTCCACCTAATGCCCTCTATTACAATTGTCAAATTGTTCTGCTCCTATGAACAAGATGATTGACACTGTAGTTAAGAAATATCTTTAAACGACATTTCCTACTGAACCATTGGTCAAAATTTAAAATAATTTCACAGAAATGATCCTATTAATGCCCATAACAAAAATGCTTAAATGGTTTTGCTGTGCTGAACAAGATGGCTCCCAGAGCTGTAGGTATGACACAATTCAAACGCCAGCTCCTCATGAATACTAGCCCAAATTCAAAATAGTTTCACACAAATGTTTCTTGTGGTGTCATATACCAAAATTGGGGCCAATGTTACACTCCAACAAAGAAACTGGCAACTATAGATAAAATTAAACAAAAATCTCAAACAACATCTTCTCCGAGACTGTCAGTCCAAATTCAAAGTAATTTCACACAGATGTCCCTCATAAGGCCCTCTGCTAAAATATTCCTAAGGCTACCATTCAGCCAACCAAAATGAGTGCAAGAGCTAAACAAATAAATAACCTTAACCCTTAAAGCGCCACCAACAATTTGCAGCAGACGACAATTTCAAAATTTTCCTCTTTTTCAAAAATAACAAAAAAGGCATAATATTTCATGAGAATCGTCTGCTGGCAGACATTTCTCATGAATTATCATACCTTATTTTTTTCGAAAAATTGGTAAAAATGTCGCAAAAATTGTCGTCTGCTGCAATTGTGATTGGCGCTTTATGGGTTAAATGACATTTCTCCCTGAACTGCTGGCCAAAAGTTGAAATTAATTCACATAATTTTTGTCTCAATAACCTCTCTACCAAATAAGCCCAAATCCTTCTGCTCCGTAGTACAAAATGGCTGTCAGAGCTAAAAGTAGAACACTATTAAAACAACACCGCCCACAAGCAGACCTGGTGGCCCAAATTTAAAATGAGCCACGGCATGAGATTTCCAACAATTTGACATTTTGACAAGTGTAGGCTCGGACGAGCCTCTGTAGCATTATTTTAAGATAAGAAACTCCAAATGGTGTTCAGTCAGTAGCTTAACAGTCCTAGAATACTCAAGCGACTAGCAAAGGCTCTGATCAGACTGCGCGTATGCGCAGACTGATCTGAGGCTTTGCTGGTCGCACAAACCACATTGTTGGAAATCTCATGCACTGGCTCAAATAATTTTACATGAATGTGTCCCATAATGCCCTTATGCTTAACAAACGTGTCTCCTGGGTTAAGAATTCAGGTGAGCCCTCTTGTATTTATATGCAACAGCAAAAAGTGGAATTCGTGTCTGTTCAACTAAACATGACACAGGTCTGTATGTTTTAGAATGGATACCATCTATATTTTAGATGTCTTTGTCTTTTAAACGTGTACAACAACGTGGTAAGTACATAACATGATTAATATTATTACATGCCACAATATTGCAAATATAACGACTACAAGGATTCGTGACATTATTTTTTAAAACTTATATCATTAGTAAAATTACACTGAATTTTGATGAATACCACATATCATAACAAGTAATATGATTACTCTTTTGCTAACTTTTCTGCGAAAAAGTACCCTCATAGTGATGTCTGCAAATTTCAATGCAATCCTGAATATCTGTATAAAAATGGTCATTACATATGATGAACAGAAGTTTACACATATGTGCCTTCGATATGGAACTTATAAAACGAGCTATTTTTTTCTTAATACATTTCATATCAAATTATCACAAGCATAAGATATTCTTTAAAAATGAACATCGGTGGGAGAAAGTATGACTTTGGCTTTGGCTGCTGTCCATTCTGAGGCAATGGTTCTGCTGCTGTTTATTTATCGTTTGTTGTTGCTCCCACTGTTTGTGGGGGTTAAGTGTTGTTTTGCAGTACTTTGTGTCTTTTCTAGTTTTGCAATCACCTTGACGAGGAAGACAGAGCTGGTTGCTTTGCTTTTATTTTCTTTTGGATGTCTTGTTACTGTAAATGTCCTGCAGCTCTTCCTTACGGTGCCGTGTAAATGTCCTGTGGGTCTTCCTCACGGTGCCGTGGGTTTGATCTGCAGTTTGTGATTGTGGTATTCCTGATAATACTCACTTACTTTTTGTGGCATGCAAACAACAATAGCGCAGGTCAGCCTGCGCCTCCGCACAGTCTGATCATTACCTTTGTTGTTCGCTTTCTGGACAGTATTATAACTCTACTTGCAACAAGTAACATTTAAATATTCTATCTAGTATCTGTAACTGAGAAGGTGCTGGTTTCAGCATTACTTGTTCAGAACGTGGACTTCCAAGTAGCCATATTAAAGCAGGCAACTTTAGGCCGTCAACGAAACGCCATTTTAATGGCGTTTCGCTGACGAGCCGATAGAGGCCAGAGAGTGTTTGCATGCTGGGTTCTTACCAAGTCATAATCATCTCCTAGTTGCCATTGGTAATTTCCGATGTAAGTACTGATAGGGTCTGAGAGATAATATATTATAGAGTACTCTCCCCTGTTGATTCCCATCTGCATCGCCTTCAACGCTATCTTCCGTAGTAGATCCCCATGGCTGGTGACCAGAAATACTGATAAAAATGAAATAGAAAAAAACTAAAAGTTACATTTATCATATGACATCTTGTCTGGGAGTGAAGCAACGCCATGCATTAAATCGATAAACCACTAGTGGTTTACAGATTTTTTGGTACTATACATGTATGAAATGACGCCCATAACAACGTTGCGTACATAATCATGACAAACTTTTAACTTTTTTACGCCAAAAAATAGATTTCAAAGTAATCTTAATGTCATATGATAAATAGAATCTACCATTTGTGCTCTTTTATTATTGGATTTATTACACTCGTTGCGAAAAAGCTTTTGCCCAACTCGTTTAATAAACTCAATAACACATGAATACTCATGTTAGATCCTCTATGTACTTGTAACTCAATATCAGTAAAAAAATCTCAGTGGTCACTTTCTAACGTACTGGAAGATACTCGATATTTTCAAACGATTACGAGGGTTAGACAAAAATAACTGAGCCCTACCTCATTATATCTTAGCCTCACATTGTAGACAAGAAATGTAATCATCTTTTATAAGTACAACATGTCATAGACGTTTTGACACAAAATAAATACCCCAGTAAAGTTTCTGTTATGGTTGCTAGGCAACGAAAGATCGTCAGTCATAGCATTGCGTTCATGATCTCCGCCACCAGGAATATACAGTATATCTTAAAAAAGCTTGTGAGCTTGATAGTTTTTGCGAAAGACATATTTGACATTTATTTTAATAATATATGTCATATTGTCTTTTCGTTATACTTGGTGCGTAAATGTTTAATTGAAAATTGTTTGCATGCGTTGCCTAGCAACAAAATAAGTCAAAATTTCACTAATTTTCAAATACATGAGGATTGTGTTGCCATGGAAACAGAATCATTTATTCCAAACAAGGAATTTAATATTTCTGAGGGTTTATTGGTGTATGCACTACTGCAAAAGCATTATTAGGCTATTATTTTATGTTTTCTATTAAAATTAATTTAATATGAATGTGGATGGGGTAAATTATAGGACTTGAGGCACGTAAAACATTGCAAAATTCTGAAATCAAACTATCACAGCATTTATAATTTGGGGACAGGTGATTTCTTTTCTGTGGCACTGAGTAGGTACATGTAATATGTATCAAACGACAGTAAATGCAGCATTATATTGGTATTATCGTTTCCATGGCAACGTTTAGATATTGATGTATTACAGCGTGAACGCAACCGTTCGACAGGTTATGTTTGGTTGCCTAGCAACCAGTATATAAAGCCTACCAACAGATATAAATTAGGTTGTTGAATAGATGACAAATAACTGCGATGAAATATTATTTAAATATGTGTCCATTTTACTTGATTTAAATGTTATAAGGTAGGGCTCAGTTATTTTTGACTAACCCTCGTAGCTGCAGACACAGTTTTACAAGCCAACACCTTATGAGTCTTTGGATGTGTTTTGTCCCAAAACAGAAATATGGTCATTACTGATATTAGAAGGATGAAAAGACCAAAAGTCAGAGAAAACAATGTGATAGAAATGTTTATCACATAACAGCGCGTCTAGAAGTGATATAACACGCCATGTATAAAAATCTAGTGACCACATGTGGCTAACATATTGAGTAAGCTTATGTGATGACAGCGTATATATTATTGCAATAGTATAGATTTACACATCAAAACGCGATTTCAAAGTAATTTTAGTGTTCTATGATTGATAGAGTCTAACATTTGTGCTATGTTTGCTCTTGTACTATTGAATTAATTTATCTCGCTGATAAAAACTAATAAAATGCTTTCCCCCCAACTTGTTTAATACAATCAATAATACATGAGTATTTATGTAAGGTCCTGTATAAAGGAAAATGATATAAATAAATTGAAAGCATGAAACTCTTTTTAAAGAAAATAAGGAATATCAGCTAAATGTGTATGACAATAGATATCTAGATCGCATCCGTATTCAGACTCTCCTTAGTAATAATCATAAAACCGTGAAAGTATCTATCTTGAGGGTGTGAAATATCTGTCCTGAGGATGACCATTTGACATCACTTGTCATGACAAACGGTGCTTTCGAGGGAGAAAGTTTTCATCCCATCCTCACACTAATAGTTGGACCTATTTCTTGCACACAATTAAGCTCCGCTTTTTATATAAAAAAAGACCCACAGAAATTTCTGTATACGTTAAGATGCGACATGACATGATGACATTCTGAGATGTAGTTTATGCAAGTGCATAGGAGTTTGTCTAGATCTGTGGTATCAATGACATATTTGCATTTATACAGTACAGTTCTACAAGGATTGTCATTTACTTGTCGTGTCGTTGTCAGTTACAAGCGAAAGTATGTGCACAAATTACTGGTTAACCGCTTGTTCAAGCCTGCCCAGGAAAAGGTGTGGTTAGGTGAACTGACCGTCCCGCAATGACCATAGCTGTTGACTTGGGACGTAAAGCAACAAAACCAACCAACCAAAATTTACTTGTCGATATTTTCATTTTACCTCTTGCTACACTTTTTGCTCTACTCAGCACTTCATCAATCTCTCTGTCTATATCTTTCACTACTGCTGAAAACGGGAATGTATGTGATTTGACGCCAGCTGCAGTAAAAGTGGTCTGAAACAAAAAATATAGAAGGAATTTTACAGTATGGTACATTTGGTGGACTCTTTTACATTTCAGTCTAATTTAACTCCAGGTCTTCATAATTAAGCAGCGACATGTGATTTCCAACAATGTGACATTTTGAAAAGTATAGACTGTTACGATGCAGAATGGCTGGAATAACAGAATCAGCGATGGTTGCGTAATACGCACAAATACACAGAGGTTTAGGTATGCACCTGGTCACCTATTCGAACCATGATACGGTACTCTTTCTATTGATAGTCCCAATAAAAGGTCGGTTTGTCTGAGATGGAATTCATTGTGTCTATATTTATCAACGCTTGCACGATTTCCTTACTCTTCTTGAATATCTCGGAAATCTTGTGCGTTTTTCAATATATAAAGGATGGAATTTCGCATTCTTGTTAGGGGACATTTTAAACATACCGTTGGAGGTTCGATATAGAGACGCTATTCATTATTATAAAAGGTACGTGAAGTTATATATATTGTTACTGTGTTGATATTGTACATGACAGGGCGATGGCGATTCATGTAATTGCATTGAATCGCGATGTCTCTAGCATGTCACATTGTATTGAAATAATAAGTCAGTCGTTTTCTATTTTGTCGTCTGTTGAATCGGCCAGCATTCTGTGTATGAGTTCTTTCGGGTGTTATCAATAACGTCCCGTTTTTTTCGGTGAAAATAGCGATTGTTACGCATTTGCGTATGAAGTTACGCACATGCGTATTGCCTAAAAATCTGCTGGGACCATTCTTGCGGCTATAGTAAAAGCTGTCCGGATGGACTCGTCGGGTTATTTCGGACAAAAGTAGTCACAGGCCATGTCGGGCCTGCACCTAAAACTATAATGGCATGCTGAAGGATTTACCAGGGACCGATAGGTGAAAAACAATTTTAGCAGCTAGATTTTAAATTGTTGTGATTTGTACGGCGTTGTTGGAATGACGATTTAACTGCCAGTGATAATCGACTTTCTGTAGCGACCTGTATGTGTCACCTCGAGTTATATCTGACGCATATAAGAATAAGGGTTAGGTGCATACACTACAATACACTTACATAAATAAGGTGATAGCTGACATGTATGTTTAGAGATTAGGTAGGTGTAATGTTACACCAAAGTAAATGTAAAATATTTTATGTTACACCAAAATAAATGTAAGAAAGCATTGTACGGTTTTACACACATAAAACAGCAGAATGTAATCTCTCAATATTGATGTAAATATTCTTTGCCGAGGGGTCATAATTAGTTGTTTACGACTGATACGTTATACATGTACGAAATTAGTGCGTGGGCAGGGTGATGTCCGACGTAAACGTCCAAACGTTACGTCGGCACCACACTGTTCAACCTTTCTCCTGGAATTTTAAGAGAATTGGTATCAGTATTTGTAAACCTCGAAACTATCTAGATAACGTGACCTTGAAGGGAAAAAGGGCCACAGGATCTTGATGTTTCGGCTGCGATAGCGTCTCAACCAGGGTGACGTTACGACAGTGTATAGAAGAGTTTGTTACGTATGGGTTTGTTCGTTTGGCATAAGAGGTATTGTTTAGCGCTGACATAGGCCAGTCACTAAAAAATACTTCTCTATTATATAAGTTTAAGTGTGGATATCTAGAAGAACCGATCCATCCTAACCGCATGGGAGCCGTTAGACATACACCCACGGGTGAGGGCTAATCGCGCGCTTATAGGGTTAGGATGTAATTTAAAGGAGTAAGACCACTGAAATTATTTCTATTTTTGTGAACTTCGAACGAACAACCCCATTATTGACGCAAAAGAGTGATTCTGAGATTCTAAATATAGATTGTTTTTTGCAGAATCGTCTCTTGTGTCCCCTCCTACGTTGGAGGCTGAATGTTGGTGAGCCGTTGATTATCACCTGAGGGCAGATATTAGCTGTCCCCCTCAGGCCACGACCAGCGTGGATCAAGGCCCAATCGTTTCCACGTAGCACAATTGAATGGGAAGCCAACCGGCTTGAATGGTTATATGTGAATCTGACACCCAACGTGGGGATATGATCAGGAAGATCTATTTATACGAATTCTGACGTCTTGAACGACGATCAGTAATACGCGTAACAAATAATACGTGAATCCAGTGACGACCAAAGTACAGGTTCGATCACCTCAGCGCCGATGGTCTGAAGTAGACACACGTGCAGCTTAGAAGACATAGTGTTCGCGAGACGCGTATAATCTCGAGATTTCTCGTCAATACGAGAACTGAAATATTAAAGGGCCCAATTGTTTTTTTTATGAGATCTTAAGATATATGTTAATCATATTCTTTACGTCTCTTATTTCTGACTAGTTGACGTACATCTAGAACAGGACAGTCCAAGATTAGTTCTAATTGAAATGATCTTGGAGTGGCAACTTGCTCTAGTATAGGATGGTCAATTAGTCAGAAATAACAGCGTAGGTGGTGTCATTGTATATTAATGTGTTGTTGATGTTTTCTTAGTACATAAAGTACTGAAAAGTTTTTGCTAGTTGTGTGCATTATTTTTACCTGGTAGCATCGTCATCGTATAAAGGAATTTTCCAATAAGATTTCCCCTCTTCCTTCCTGACCGGCTTTATGTCGTAACAATGGTGTCAGAAGTGGGATTTTTGAGGTTTTATTGGCAAATTTCTCTGCTGTGACGTTGCTACGGGCGCACACTAGTAGTTTTTCTTTACAAGAAAGGTTGTGAGTGTCAACGCGCGGTGCTGATTGCATGCGTTCCCCTGTGATGAAGTGCGACACATGTAAATAAGTCATCACATAACATTCTGAGGGGACCCATACTTTCTTGTTCTGTGGATTGCCATTAGGGTGTAGAACCCAAGGAAAATTTGTCAGAGTTTAATTATTAGACTTGTCCGCCTTTGCTTTACCCATATCATTGTGTATTGGCTTATGCCCACTATTCCTATTAATTAAGGATACTGGTGTGGAGGGTTTCGTGTCGTTTGGGGGTGCTGGTGGTTTAAATCACCTCGGTGACGTCATGGTGTGTGGCGCCGCTCGGCTGATTTCTATTATTAGAAGAAGTCCATGGAAAGATTATTTTAGTCAATTATTATGTCTTGCTATGACAAGTGACTGTTGGCTTGACTGTAACGCGTTTATATTAGTGTCGCATAGGTATACATTTCTTGACATAGATGCGAGAAAATGAATGATGTTTTTTAGTCAAATACGTTCAGTGAGGGCCTATTTAAAGCTGATATATATCCTAGGCACCTTTCCGTGGTGATCTCTTATACGTTGTACTTTACGTTAGTCATATGTAACGTCATTAAATCCCTAGTAAAATTATTAGTTTACCAGCGCGAACGTTGGTTAGCCCATACTTATCTAAAAGGGACAAAGCGAACCCTTATTTATTTTCAACAGTATAGTTGATTTATACCATTCCCAACAATAGGCTAAAATGGATAAACATATTTCATTAGCACGGGAATTAGGATATGAAGGGCAAGAACTAAGGGATTATCTTAAAAGGCAACAAGATTTAGAAAGGGAGGAAAGGTTGGCCCAAAGGGAATATGAAAGAGAGAAAAGGGAGGCCGAGCAAAAAGAGAAAGATCAGGAATTAGAAAAAATGAAAATTGAGGCCGCGCGTAAGGATAAGGAAGTGGAAAAGTTAAAAATTGAGGCTGCGCGCTAGGATAAGGAAATGGAAATGGAAAAAGAAGTTGCGCTAAAAAAAATTGAGGCCTAAGTGGAACTCAAAAATATCGAGGCCGAGACCACTTCACATCCCTGGGGGCCCAAAGAGAAAAGTTCAAATCCTAGGGGTCCCAAGCTTCCATACTTTGACGAACATACGGATAAGATGGATAGCTATTTAACTAGGTTCGAAAGTTATGCTTTGTCAAATAAATGGGACCCGTCCGTGTGGGCATCATACTTAAGTGCCTTATTAAAGGGACGCGCTTTGGAAGTCTTCGTTAGGCTTTCCAGAGATGACCAGTCGGATTATGGTCAGATTAAGGAGGCTCTGCTTACTAATTTCGACCTCACCGAACGATCTTTTCGTAAGAAATTTAGGGATTGTAGGCCCGAGAAAGCCGAAACTTTCAGACAATTTAGCGGTAGGCTAGCGAGCTACCTTGATAAATGGCTAGGTTTGGCTAAGGTCGAAAAGACCTACGAGGCAGTTTGTGAAATTTTTGGCCCGAGACCAGTTCCTTGACTGTTGCAGTCATGAGCTCTATTTGTATCTCAAACCAAAGCCGTTTAAAGCCCTGGGCGAGTTATCTCATGAGGCGGATTTGTTCGCTGATGCGAAAGGGGGTGTTCCCTTGTGTATTTCAAAAGGGCAGCGCGGAAGTAAAGTTGTAGATCAAGTCCAGCCTTAGGTAGAGCCCAAGCAAGATCAACGGCCCGTTGTTAAGTGCAAGATTTGTGGCAAGCCCCACTCCATCCATGCATAAATGTTGGAACAACCCCGATAACAAGAGAGTAGCTTATTGTGCTGAATTTGATTCCCAGTATAAGGGAGATATCTCTAATTGGGGTCAGGATAGGAACCGTGGTCGAGTTGACCAACGTGACAATATTTATAATAGTCATAATGACAATAATTACAGGACCGACCATCAGGTCAATTTTTGTAAAATTAATTTGGATGTAGGAAAAGGACAGGCTAAGTTTATTTCTCCTAATTCTTTGACAGAAGGTTTACCCTGTAAGGATAGCAAGGGCACTTGTCATTTCCCACGGTCAAGGTTGCCAACAGCGATAGGTACCGTAAATGGTAAAGAAGTTAGGGTCTTAAGAGACACAGGTTGTACGGGGGTAGTTGTTAGAAGAAGTTTAGTTTCTGATGGTCAGATGTTAAATAAGCAGTCTGGTGTGACTCTTATTAACAATTATAATCAGAGATGTCCTATGGCCCGAATTAATATTGATTGTCCATTTTTTAGAGGTAGTGCGGATGCATTGTGCATTGATGACCCAGCACATGACTTAGTCATTGGAAATATTGAGGGGTCTATATTTCCCGATATGACCCATTTTTCATCGGGGGTAGTCAATAAGAAGAGGTCAAATAAAAGTAGAAAGGATAGAAAGGTCAAGGTGGCAGATAAGTTTATTAGGCAGCACAGGCAAGAAATACTTATGAAGCAAGCGTCAGATATTAAGTTAAGAGAGATTAGAAGAAGGGTAGAGTCTGGTAGTGTGACTAAAAGTCGCAGTTTCTCTACTGGTGAAACTAAGTTCATTCGTAGGAATGGCTTAATTTATAGACATTTTAAGAAAAATGCAAATGTTTCACTTCAGTTAGTAGTTCCTTCGAGTTTAACGCATAGCGTTATGAATTTAGCCCATGAATCACAAAAGGTTGTAGATCATAGAGGCAGAAAGGAAACTATATCTAAGGTCTTAGATGAATTTTATTGGCCCGGTGTTTGTAGGGAGGTAACTCAATTTTGTAGATCTTGTGCCATTTGTCAAAGGACAACTCACAATATAAAGGTCGCAATGACTCATTGTTGTAGTGTACCCCAGAGAAACATATCCTCTAAGGAGGCAGTAGTTAGCCGTACAAGAATGACTGACAGCCAGACAGAACGACGACGTTCATATGGTAGTGGTAGACGTTGCCCAATACCATATTATTGGCGCAATATGACAGTGACTGACAGCAGTAGTCGGGATTAGTGTTAAAGGTGTGCGACAGTGTAATGACCCAATTGTCTCGGATTGTTGACCTATATTTTAGCTATGATAGCATAGTAATAGTCAGGTAGGTGTACTTTTGACGTGAGGAGTCATGGAAATTTATTTAGTCATGACGGATGACGATAGACTGTTGACGTGAGCAAGTCACGATAATATATTTTTGCAACAGAGGTTGGCTGTGACAGAGGTCACGTTTATTAATTTTGCGCAAAGATTGTATTATGGAGGAAGTTATTAATAGGGATACTTGGCATAAGGGATGCGTAACATGTGGATCTTTGCAAAAGGTATTGGCTATTAAGCCTTATATATTAAATGTCATAAGACATAAAACTTCATAGGAAGTTAAAGGGGAACAACCCCATATATAAAAGAAAAATAAAAGGGGTACAACCCCATAATTATGCGTTGGGCATTAAAGCTCCAACCATACAGATTTAGGATTGTGGCAATCCGAGGACAAGACAATGTGGGGGCAGACTATCTTTCCAGGTAGCCGCCATTTAAGTCGTACGTGTATATATGTTGTATTATATATTTATTCTGTATTATTCCTTCTTTTCTACATCGTGTATCGTAAGAAAAAGTCATTCCTTTTTCTCCCAAAAGGAAGGGCCTTTGTTACGATGCAGAATGGCTGGAATAACAGAATCAGCGATGGTTGCGTAATACGCACAAATACACAGAGGTTTAGGTATGCACCTGGTCACCTATTCGAACCATGATACGGTACTCTTTCTATTGATAGTCCCAATAAAAGGTCTGTTTGTCTGAGATGGAATTCATTGTGTCTATATTTATCAACGCTTGCACGATTTCCTTACTCTTCTTGAATATCTCGGAAATCTTGTGCGTTTTTCAATATATAAAGGATGGAATTTTCCATTTTTGTTAGGGGACATTTTAAACATACCGTTGAAAGGTTCGATATAGAGACGCTATTCATTATTATAAAAGGTACGTGAAGTTATATATATTGTTACTGTGTTGATATTGTACATGACAGGGCGATGGCGATTCATGTAATTGCATTGAATCGCGATGTCTCTAGCATGTCACATTGTATTGAAATAATAAGTCAGTCGTTTTCTATTTTGTCGTCTGTTGAATCGGCCAGCATTCTGTGTATGAGTTCTTTCGGGTGTTATCAATAACGTCCCGTTTTTTCGGTGAAAATAGCGATTGTTACGCATTTGCGTATGAAGTTACGCACATGCGTATTGCCTAAAAATCTGCTGGGACCATTCTTGCGGCTATAGTAAAAGCTGTCCGGATGGACTCGTCGGGTTATTTCGGACAAAAGTAGTCACAGGCCATGTCGGGCCTGCACCTAAAACTATAATGGCATGCTGAAAGATTTACCAGGGACCGATAGGTGAAAAACAATTTTAGCAGCTAGATTTTAAATTGTTGTGATTTGTACGGCGTTGTTGGAATGACGATTTAACTGCCAGTGATAATCGACTTTCTGTAGCGACCTGTATGTGTCACCTCGAGTTATATCTGACGCATATAAGAATAAGGGTTAGGTGCATACACTACAACACACTTACATAAATAAGGTGATAGCTGACATGTATGTTTAGAGATTAGGTAGGTGTAATGTTACACTAAAGTAAATGTAAAATATTTTATGTTACACCAAAATAAATGTAAGAAAGCATTGTACGGTTTTACACACTAAAAATAGCAGAATGTAATCTCTCAATATTGATGTAAATATTCTTTGCCGAGAGGTCATAATTAGTTGTTTACGACTGATACGTTATACATGTACGAAATTAGTGCGTGGGCAGGGTGATGTCCGACGTAAACGTCCAAACGTTACGTCGGCACCACACTGTTCAACCTTTCTCCTGGAATTTTAAGAGAATTGGTATCAGTATTTGTAAACCTCGAAACTATCTAGATAACGTGACCTTGAAGGGAAAAAGGGCCACAGGATCTTGATGTTTCGGCTGCGATAGCGTCTCAACCAGGGTGACGTTACGACAGTGTATAGAAGAGTTTGTTACGTATGGGTTTGTTCGTTTGGCATAAGAGGTATTGTTTAGCGCTGACATAGGCCAGTCACTAAAAAATACTTCTCTATTATATAAGTTTAAGTGTGGATATCTAGAAGAACCGATCCATCCTAACCGCATGGGAGCCGTTAGCCATACACCCACGGGTGAGGGCTAATCGCGCGCTTATAGGGTTAGGATGTAATTTAAAGGAGTAAGACCACTGAAATTATTTCTATTTTTGTGAACTTCGAACGAACAACCCCATTATTGACGCAAAAGAGTGATTCTGAGATTCTAAATATAGATTGTTTTTTGCAGAATCGTCTCTTGTGTCCCCTCCTACGTTGGAGGCTGAATGTTGGTGAGCCGTTGATTATCACCTGAGGGCAGATATTAGCTGTCCCCCTCAGGCCACGACCAGCGTGGATCAAGGCCCAATCGTTTCCACGTAGCACAATTGAATGGGAAGCCAACCGGCTTGAATGGTTATATGTGAATCTGACACCCAACGTGGGGATATGATCAGGAAGATCTATTTATACGAATTCTGACGTCTTGAACGACGATCAGTAATACGCGTAACAAATAATACGTGAATCCAGTGACGACCAAAGTACAGGTTCGATCACCTCAGCGCCGATGGTCTGAAGTAGACACACGTGCAGCTTAGAAGACATAGTGTTCGCGAGACGCGTATAATCTCGAGATTTCTCGTCAATACGAGAACTGAAATATTAAAGGGCCCAATTGTTTTTTTTTATGAGATCTTAAGATATATGTTAATCATATTCTTTACGTCTCTTATTTCTGACTAGTTGACGTACATCTAGAACAGGACAGTCCAAGATTAGTTCTAATTGAAATGATCTTGGAGTGGCAACTTGCTCTAGTATAGGATGGTCAATTAGTCAGAAATAACAGCGTAGGTGGTGTCATTGTATATTAATGTGTTGTTGATGTTTTCTTAGTACATAAAGTACTGAAAAGTTTTTGCTAGTTGTGTGCATTATTTTTCCCTGGTAGCATCGTCATCGTATAAAGGAATTTTCCAATAAGATTTCCCCTCTTCCTTCCTGACCGGCTTTATGTCGTAACATAGACTAAGACCAGCCTGTGCAGACTCCTTTTAAGCTTCGAAACTATAAATGCTGTTCAGCCATTTAGCTTAACAGTCATAGAATATTCAAGCGACAAGCAAAGGCTCTGATCAGACTGCGCGTATGCGCAGGCTGATCTGAAGCTTTGTTTGTCGCACATACCATTTTTTTTGAAATCTCATGCACTGACTCAAATAATAAAAGGCATCTTACAGTATGGTGCATTTGTTTGATTCTTTTACATGTCAGTCTGATTTTAACCCATGCCTTCATATCTATTTAAGCTGAAAACAACAACTAGAATTATATATATTTAATTGAGCAACATATCAGACTTCTTCTAGCTTTGTGTAAAATGTAGGCTAGCTTTAAATATATCAAACGTTGTCTGCATGAGTTTGTGCTCCCTGTCCTTTTTCTTTTCTGTAATTAAATCTAAATTTATAATAAGAAAAAAGATCCATTAACTATGACATAGGAAGAGCTATTTACTGTTACTGGAATTCATTAACTTCGACAGCCAATTACAGGTTAATCTACATTTCTTCCCAACAATATCTCGAGTTAAACGAAAAAAAAAAAACAATTATAATTATAAATTCCAGTAGCGTCATTGTCATTGAATAATGTCACATTTTTTTCTGAAAATTAATCCAACCTATTCACAGAACAATGGACAGCAAATTGAAGACAAATTTTCTATGTTAATTGAAAACGGTTATCTGCTTATATCTCAGAAGTAATAAAATAGCAAATAAAATAAGAAGTACTTTAAATGATATTTGATATTATTGATTCATTAATATATTGATAGCGGTCAATCAATGTTGACTTGAGGTCAATAGAATTGGTATGAGGTCGACTGTATTGAGCTGATATCAAATCGAATATATTGTAAAAGTACTATATATAAAGTAACAAGTAGTCAATTAACTAAAAATGATGTTTATGAAACATTGTGCCCCCAACCCTCTGCTTGTCAAGAAGGGTTCATAAGTTTTCAAGGCACAAATTTAACAAGGGCAATTACTTAAAAAAAATAAAATAACTTTTTTTTTAAATTCCACCAGGTAATCTTTTCATCAACTTCTACCAATTGACCATGCTCTGAAGCTCCTAGGTACAATAATTTTCGAGGTATCTTGATGACAAGTTTTCAAAGACAAATTTGCAAAGGGCAATAACTCGAAAATAAAATAAAATGACTTTTTTTTAATTTTCACCAGGTTATTTACTAATTATCTTCTATCAGCTGACTAAGTTTGAAGCCACTTGCTGTAATTGTTTTTGAGATATCTTGACTACAAGTTTTCAATGCCAAAACTTGCAAAGGGCAATAACTCGAAAAAATAAAATATCTTTTTTAAAATTTTCACCAGGTAATCTACTCATTATCTTCTATCAGCTGACCAAGTTTAAAGCTACTTGCTGTAAAAGTTTTTGAGATATCTTGATTACAAGTTTTCAATGCCAAAAATTTGCAAAGGGCAATAACTCAAAAAAATAAAATAACTTTGTTTTTAAATTTCACCAGATTATCTACTCATTATCCACTATAACCGCTCGGTCTGATCAGAGTCTTCACTATACCATCTGCAGAGAGCCTGGATTCTAAGTTATTACCTGATCAAGCTTAAAGCTCATAGCTATTTAGTATTATAGTTTTTGAGATATCCAATTTTCTATGTCCAAATTTGCAAAGAGAAATATCTAAAAAAATTCTTTTTTTTAAATTTTCACCAGGCCATCTACTCATTATGCTCTATTAGCTGACCAAATTTGAAGCTCATAGCTGTTATAATGTTTGAGATATCTTGATTACAAAATTTCATTATGACCATTTAAAAGGGCCATAACTCCACAAAGGGGGATAATCCAGACTAAAAAAATAGGTGTCAATTATTTTTTGATGAGGAATCCATATATGAAATTTCAAAACCGTATCTCAATAAATTTTGTAACGGACAGACGGACGCACACACGGACAAGCCGAAAGCAATATGCCCCTTCAACTTTTCGAGAGTTGGGGGCATAATAAAAGTGTAATTAAACAAGTGATTTGGTATCACCAAGGTTACAGGTCCTTAAGAAGTTGTACTGGCCCTCAGCCTTCCAAGGCCGAAGACCAAGACCGAGAACCAACACAGCTTACCAGGCACTACTCTCTTGCACAGAGCTTTGCAAACGTCGTTCTCTTCGTAGACAAACAAGCGTTGAAATTGAAAGCGCTGGTATGTTGGCACGTAAAAAATGTAGATAAACAAGACTATTTATATTGACAAGGGGTTCAGCGTAGAAAATGTTAGAGCTAACCCTTGTTCTGTTTAAAATGCTCCGAATTGAACACACGTTCGATTTAAAATATTCTTTAACCACCATCTTGTAGGTAAATGAACTCTTTACCGAGAAAAATCAACAATATCAGAAGCCTGCTTTGTTTACAGCAACAACGGCTATTTTGCTTAGTCGTACGAGATCTCGGGGGAGGGGGAAGGGGGGGGGGCTCCTTAAATCTCATTTTTTCGATCTTTCATTCGCATTGTGTGTGCGTAATGAGTTTAAAACAATAAACTTGCGCGATGACTTTATGGGACATCTATAGGCAAACAGTGCTATCTCATTATGTGGTGTCTCATAAGGGCTTATTTCTGTAAAAATGAGTGATATAAAAAGAAGAGGTGGAAGAGGTGAGTAGACGACAATAGTCGTGACTGGCGGACTATGGGTTTAAATAATGAATTTTTGCAAACGACGAAGGCTCTAGATGCGCAGTTGCGCCTGAGCTTCACTGGTCGCATATTGGGTGACTATGGGTCCCAAAGCTGATTGAGGGCACTAAATAAAATCGTAATATCAAGATCTGAAATATACTAACTCATATGTTCATTGTTGAGACATTTCTGATTTAAATACATGTGTAGATATTACAGGCCAAGTTGGTTAGGGGCCGAGTTTGTCGGGGGCTGAGTTGATCAGGGGCCGAGTTGATTAGGAGCCGAGTTTGTTAGGTGCCGAGATATCCAGTTAACCTTCGGACCTTTTGGAGAAGTGGGCGCTAAGTGTCATCTACAACTTTTATCATGAAATCAAAAGCTACGGGAAAAAATCAGTTTTAAAAACATAACAGCTGAGTTTAAAAATAAAAAGAAGCTTGATTTTTTATGTTTATCACATTGATTTCAACAAATAACTGTTTTATTTTTAATTCTAACAAACTGTGATCGCGATCAAGTTGTAGAGAAAAAATCTCCAATTTCTCCAAATGTCGAATTTCATTTGGCATACTAGATATTTTATTTATACAAGAAATGTTTTTGGTTGAGCGCTGAATACAACACCCTGTCGTTTTGCGCATTTCGGGAATTTGCACAAAAAATTGTTTCAGCAAGAACATTTATCAATTGTAAATGTCACACTAGCATTGAACAACAAAGATAAAAACAGCATGAAGATTGGTGAATCTAGTAAGTCACGCTAAAGATGCAGCGATGTATTAATCTATTAGTTTGTGCTTGCCAAATCAGTCCTGTCACGCATCGCTTTAATTCAAATCGGTTTCCTCCCAAAGTCATCCCAAAATATCCAAATTGGTCTGTGTAAGAATGGATCTCCTTTACTAAAAACAACCCCAATATATAGAAAGTTCATTAAAGTCTTTGATTTATCTGTTTGGACGGCAATTTCATGCAGACCATGCTATTTTCATACTGATCATGCTATTTTTTTAGCTCTCTAGAGGGGTATATTAGTAAATTGTCAAAAATATTAACTTCTGGAAACTAGTTTGAGCTGGTTTTCATCCTATATCACCCTGTAAGCCAGTTTAGACCAGTTTTCAGGTAGACATAAATATTCATGAAGACATATTGGGCCATTCAGGAGATAGGGTTCTCTCAAGTCATATGTTTTCTTGCGAAGAGGCACAATTGTAAGGGATTAAAATGGCTACATCAACTAATTACTACAAAAACAAAGATTTGCACATTTGCACTCAAACCTTTGGTGATTTAGAGACACAGATTCCTTGATAAAGAAGATTTTGTAATGCTGTTTTATCGCGACGATGCACAGTGGTGTAATTATTTGAAGCAGTAATTGTCTGATCATTGTGCCACACACGCATTATGCACACGTGGATAAGGCTTATAATACCCATGAGTGCGTTAAATAGGTTCCAATGTGAAAATCGAATCGCCTACCTGGTATTCATTGAGCCACGCAATGAGTTCTAAGAATTTTTATCAGATGACGTCGTGTCTGGGAGTGATATAACGCCATGCAATAAATAGAGGATATTTACTTTTTTGAGGTGAATACCAAAGATATATTTCATCGAGTGTGTTGAAACACACCAGAATTTTCACGAGTGCGCAGCACGAGTAAAAATTCTAATGTTTTCAACTCACGAGATGAAATATATTTGGTATTTACCAAAAAAAAATGTAAATTTTCTTTTCTTATTTTATACTTTTTATAGGCTACATGCAATGTCTCACACACTGAATAAAGTGGTGCTAAAAATGAAAAAACAAAACAAATTTTTTTTAGGAAACCCAAATAATTTTGGTTACAAAATATTCGTCACGATCTAACTAAGAAAATACATACCCAATCTTGATGTTTTCGTTTACAAAGGATCATTGACGGTTTGGGCCTTATACGCCTATTTTTCTGATTCCCAGAACGCGGCTTTTGGGCTTCTAGTGTGGTGCATGTAGTATCAGGGCAATAGGTAAATCTAATGGCAAGAGCCAGCTAGCAAAAAAATTGCAAAATTCCTACGCATTCGAGAGTTATGGCGGGTAGAAAGGGGAGGGGGTCTGAAATTTCATGAAAATAAAAAGTGCTTTAAAAAGTGATTTCTGCACGTTTTCTTGATTTATTTGGTAGGCATGGTGATATCTATTGAAAATACCATACCCAGAGTATTAACGAATCACGATAATTGATGAAATTGTTTTAAAAACAAATATGTTTTGTAATAAAATGATTTTGGGGAGATAATTTAGAAGTTACCTGTACATTTTTGGCTACATGTACCGTAAATAATACAAAACTGAAAGCTCAACAAAAGAAATATATATTTTTGAAGGAATGAAAGTGTCCCATTTAGCATTGGAAAGTAAAAGTGATTCTAACTACATCCTTTGAATAATACTTTTGCTTTGTTTAAAGGGCATAGCATGTTGAATGTATTTAAAGTGTCCGAATATTTATGGTATACATATGCATGTATATCCCTATATGAGACAATATATTGAACACTAAAGTATTTACCTATTATAACTCTTTGCATGCCAGTGGATAATTTTGTCGTCTGCCAAAACCCTTTTGCAAACAGTTTGAACCCAGATGAAGGCCAACAGAATGTCGGTCTTGATCTGGATCCAAGCTGTTTGACACTCTGATGGTGGTCCTGGGTGGTTTATTTTTAAGAAAATAATTTTGAAGAAAGTCAGCAGACGAAAATAAAAACATGAACAATTCCCTAGCATGCAAATATATAAGTACAGGACGTTTGCAAAATAATGTGTCTTTTAATAACAGTGAGATTTTTCTTCATGAAAAAATGCATAAAAACTTGCTAATTCTACTTTTAATCTTTAAGTACTTTATATTAAACTAGCACAGAATACAAAGCAATTTAGGAGGCTGGTTCTAGAGAACTTCATTACCGTCATTAATTTCTTATTTGGTAGAAAAGGCATTTTATGGGCTTAGGCCCTGGGCTTTTGGGCTGCTGAACATCTTTCCCCCCCGTGTGCCAGCAAGCCACTTCCATACAATGTATAAAATATGGTAACACATATACATGCAAAAGCTTTTGCTGGCACACGGGGGGGAATGATATTTTAAAAAATGTTTTCGGATTTCTATATATCTTAATGTAAAACTGATTGTTCTACCCAAAATTTTACATCCTTGAAGCATTTAATATCGAAAACGGATTTCACAGCCATAAAGTACTCAGGTCAGGGTAGCTTCAAGGTGAAGAAAGGGACGATTGGCAAACTTTTATTTTTACTGAAAACCATAGGCATTTACCCATAGCAAGTGTCAATGATCCTTAGAATGGTAAGGGCGTTTGAAGTTCTGAAGTGAAATGTATTAAGTGAATGGAAAAGTAAGAGGTAATCCAAAAAAACACACACTACAGTGGAAATATAGGCTGATATCAATCACTACTAGTGATTGATATCATATCATATCACTAGTAATTAAATTTACTTTTTTTTCACTGCTAAGTATAAAATAAAATCAGTAAACCACTAGTGATTTACAGATTCAGCGTTGCTACGTAATGACGTCCATTATAACGCTGCGTAAAAGATGGCAAAATCGTGACGTTTTCACGCCAAAAATGTGACTTTTAAGTACTTTAATGTCACGTGATGAATATAATCTAACATTCGTGCTAACAATGATGTCAGACTGCTATTGTGACGTTGCATGCTTCACTATAAAAAGTAGGAAGGGCGAAAAATACAATTCAAGCAAGAACAACTGCCTTAACAGCAACCGAATAAATATCTGAGGATAAACTAAACAATTGATCATTGCGTTTTGCACCAGACTCTAGGGCGAAACTTTGGTGCCAGTAAAATGCATTTAAGCCCCCCTACCTACGTCCAGTGGCTTAGGATGTTGTCCGTTATAAGGAGGTGGTTCAGTTGTTGATGATTCATTGGCTATTGTTGATCCCATTGTTTTGTGGGGGTACTATGTAAGGTCCTTGTTTTGTTATCTGGTTATGTAGTATATCGGTGTCCTTCCTGGTTTAGGAATCATCTAGAGAGAGAGAGAGAGAGAGAGAGAGAGAGAGAGAGAGAGAGAGAGAGAGAGAGAGCTAGTTGCTTTACTTTAATTGTCTTGTGACTGTTAGCATTCTGTGACTCTTCCTCACGGTACAGTGGGTTGGTCGTGGTATTTCCTGATCATACTCACTTACTTATTCATAACTTAATTGAGCCGGAGACTCTTCATCACTTAGCGCAAATGCCAGCTTTAATACGCATACCTGAAGACTTCGACCCACCATAGCAAGGAGAAAAAACGATGATTCGTAGATATTCGCTACATCAGTCCAGGAGAACGTCTGAAATGTTAAAAAAATACTGTCGTACCAGCCAAGAGTGACAGTGACGTATTATTGTGTTTACAATTGCCAAGTAAAAATAACTTGTACACTGCACTTGATCAAATGTGAATCGATTGTTCACTTGTGTATTAATCCTATCCACAGGATCTATCGATTATAGGTCCCTGATAGCTTTGTAAACAAAACATGATGTCACTGTCACTCTTGGCTGGCAGGACAGTAATTATTACAATTGTGTTGCCACTTTAACATTGATTAGCATGACAAATACAACATCTGAGAACTTTAAATCAATACAAATAAAAATCTTTATTGTTTAAGCCTTTTATTTTTTACGAGCAGTTGATACACGTAGCTCATGATCAGTTGAGCTAAGTATGACAGAAAGGTGTTGTCACCTTGGGTCCAACTTTTGCTTTATGTCAACAAACAGGAAGTTTTAAAGTTGTGTTTATGTCTTCATTTACCTTAAGTACTTCCATATAGAATTTTGCAAAAGCATTCAGATTGAATGCTGTTCTCGTCAGGGTACTATACTCCGCCTTGTCCGCAAGCTGTTCAAACGTCCCTGCGTAGGTAATATGTGGCAGCTTCCATGCTGCTGTCAGCCTTGCGATCGATGTAACAGCATCAGAACAGCCTGCGAAAACATAAGTATGTAACGTTCAATATACTGTATTTACCCTACATACTTAAAAGCGTAAAAGTCATTGAAATGTACTAGATACAGAACATGTAGATTTCTGAACAAGTTTCATATTTTGCATATTTCGCGTGACTGTGAAGGCAAATTAGTTAGAACTATCACATTATCATGAATTTGAGACGTGCAATTTTTATATTTGAGGTCATTCTTGATGACATTGCAAAGTGCATCAAGATTTCCACTATACTATTGTAAAAAAGACACATCTACCCAAGTACTCAGTAATTTGAACATTGCCTATTGAAGAAAAGTCTCAATTTTGAAGAGAAACGCACATCGCTGTCCTTTATTTTCAATATTATTTTCTGCTTCATTGATGAGTACTATACATACTCAGAGGACGTTACATGAGTGCTCATGCTTTATTCAATTTATTAAACCCGTTGGGGAAAAGAGATAAAATGCTCACACGGTGTTGCGACCAGTTGTAATTTTGGCGTTGTTGATGAGTTTTAGCCTCTATAAACTTTTTACTGATGCCGTAAATATAATGTTTGGTATTATTTTAAATGTTGGAGTTTTAGCTATGTACCCATACATTTTATTAAAGTGCTACATGTATGTATCAAGAAATTTTTACAAATCCGTTTGTTTTTGTGATATTACGTTGAAACGTTTGTCACACGTAATACTGCTATTTGATTTTCCCACCTTAAGTGATGTTTCAAAGTAAAACTGCCATATTTTATCAAAACGACTTTACTTTATAGGTGTCAAAATATTAATGGTACTTATCACATAAATACAAAAACTATCATAAAAAGACTGCGTTTAGCGGAAATGTCCAAGTTGCAACAATGGCGTTCTGGGTGTAAACATATTCCACGATTTGTGACGTCGCCGTTTTAATTATTGCTTTTCCAGGTTGTTTTGATTTTTATTATTTTTAGATTTGCAAAAGTGTCTAAAACGTATATACATGTAAGCTACCGCTATACGAAGCTAAATAGATTTGCACAATAAACATACTTACAGGACTGTGCATTGGGCTAATGGTCTAGGGGCCAAACTGAGATATATGGGCTATTTTGCGAGTTTGATGCACCCCCAGGTAGAAAAACTTGGTCACTATTTTCAGTTAGGTTCATGTCTTGAGGCCTTAGAAACCCATGTTTTACTAAGTTTTCTGTGGTCAGTTTTCTGTAAATGGTAAACGGCCTGTAATCTACGTTACCCTACTAACATTGAAAATAGTAGTATACACAATACAAGACTAATATGATATTTAAAAAAGCATCAATGAAATTATTCGAACTTTAAATGTTTGATCTAGTCTTAAAAACATCAATTGCCGACATCTGTGAGATGTATTTCTGCTCATCAGCGTGACGTATGTTACAATTTATACGAAATTGCAGATAATGACTTTGCATATTGCATATAAGAATGAACCATGTTCCCCAACCCCAGGAAGAAAAGCTTGGTTACTATTTTAAGTCAGAGACATGTCTTGTGGCCTTAGAACCACATGTTTTTCTAAGTTTTCTTCGGTCAGTCGTCTGGAAATGGCATATACTCAATGTTACCCTAATAACATTGAAAATACCAACAAAAAGACAAGACTAATAGGATATGTTCCAATACATGTAGTATTAATGAAATCTTTTGTGCTTTACTTGTTTCAGCTAGACATAAACATCAATTGCAAACATCTGTGAGATGTACTTCTACTCTCCAGAGTTACTTATGTTACATTTGTTGCGAAATTGCAGATAATAACTTAAAAGATTGCATATTAGAACAAAAGATAAATGATAAAATATGCCATTAAAAGTACCAGTTTGAAAGCCTGATAATGTAAGCATTATTTCGATACCAAATTTGATGATAATAGCTTGATTATTTTTTGAAAAGAGACTTTGATGCATTAAATTTTGTTTCGAAAAAAGTAAGTTTAAATGTGAACTATTTCTTGATGACATTGCAAAGTGCATCAAGATTTCTACTTTACTATTGTAAAAAGGGACAACTCTTCCCAAATGACGTATACCAGCGACTTGGTAATCTTAAACATTGTCTATTGAAAAAATGCAATTTTGACAAGAAACGCACATCGCTGTCCTTTATTTCCAATATTATTTTCTGCTTCATTGATGAGTACTATACATACTCAGAGGACGTTACATGAGTGCTCATGCTTTATTCAATTTATTGAACTCGTTAGGAAAAAGAGATAAAATGCTCACACGGTGTTGCGACCAGTTGTAATTTTGGCGTTGTGATGAGTTTTAGCCTCTATTAACTTTTTCTGATGCCGTCAATATATCATGTTTGGTATTATTTTAAAGTTCGAGTTTAAACTATGTACTCATATATTTTATTGAAAATGCTATGTATCAAGGAATTTTTACAAATCCGTTTGTTTTTGTGATATTACGTTGAAAACGTTTGTCACGTGTAATACTGCTATTTGATTTTCCCACCTTAAGTGATGTTTCAAAGTAAAACTGCCATATTTTATCAAAACGACTTTACTTTATAGGTGTCAAAATATTAATGGTACTAATCACATAAATACAAAAACTATCATAAAAAGACTGCGTTTAGCGGAAATGTCCAAGTTGCAACAATGGCGTTCTTGGCGTAAACATATTCCACGATTTGTGGCGTCGCCGTTTTAATTATTGCTTTTCCAGGTTGTTTTGATTTTTATTATTTTTAGATTTGCAAAAGTGTCTAAAACGTATATACATGTAAGCTACCGCTATACGAATCTAAATAGATTTGCACATTTAACATACTTACAGAACTGTGCATTGGGCTTATGGTCTAGGGGCCAAACTGAGATATAAATAACTACTAAAGAAACCTGACACATATTGTGTGTCAATTTTTTGGTAGTAAATGAATACGATGCACACTTGTCTTTCCATTACGTAAAGGTGAACAAAGGTAGACGAAGATGCACTGAGATTATTTGAAAAGATGAACTAATTTCAGACGCCAGCTATCAAAACGTCACGTAACCCCTAAAATCAATTTTTGGAAGAACAAAGAAATCACGCAAATTTCATCAAAAACCGCTTTAGTGTGATTCTTTGTTATTTCATTGACATCTTCTTGGCATTCAAATAAAGCATGCAGTCATTGTTCAACCCAAAAGCCTATTTTCATTTTCTCAACGTCATTTTGTTTCGTTTTTAGCGTTTTTGTGAGCTTTTAAAAAGCACTGCCACTTTATCAACTTTGTTCACTTTGTATGATGTTTGGAATGCATTTTGACAATGATTCAGTCCTTGTGAGCTCCGCAGCTGCCGCCTACGTCCATTTAGCGACGTCAAGCGTTATAATAAAACGCTGATATGTGCATACTGCAAATTTTGAAATTCATACGCGATTAAAGTAAAGTGTGGCCAATTGGCACTATAACAAAGTAGACAGCACAAACTAAACTGCAACATACGTTGACAAAAAAAAAAAAAAAAAAAGAAGCTATTATCCATAGTTAACGTTGTTCCTTAATTGACATTACACTTGTTTTTTTTCCGCTTTTACCATTCAACATGACGCGAAACATAAGTTCTGATTTTTGAAAATGCATTCTCTTACAATGATTGGTTGACTCCAAGTCATTTCAGTTTCTAGAAATTGCTTAAACAAAGGAAATTGCTTAAACAAAGGATAAAAAAAAAACACTGCCGTTTAGACAACGTCAAAAGCAAAACTTTAAACCCCCATATCATACGCCACAGCAAGATATTGCAAATTTTTAAAATGCTCTTTTGTCTGTACTGGTATTGGCATTGCATACATAAAAAAGTTTAAAACAAAAATCTAGACATACATTCCCGAGGCAAAAGTGATAAAAACGGTGTTTTTGACGTCGTGGCGTCATGTTCTATATTTGATAAATATATTTTTTCGAAGAGTACTTTCTAATGTCTTGTTATTAAAAAAAGCATATCGGCTTTGCTCTAAAATTTGTTATTTGTGAGTTTGAAGCAAGTAAAAAGTGTCAGGTTTCTTTAGTAGTTCAGTAATCATGGGCTATTTTGCGAGTCTGTTGCACCCCCAGGAAGAAAAAACTTGGCCACTATTTTCAGACAGGGGCATGTCTTAAAAACATAGATGGCCTTAGAAACCCATGTTTTATTAAGTTTTCTTTTGTCAATTGTCTGTAAATGGCATTCAATCAACGGTACCCTACTAACATTGAAATAGTAGTATACAAAATACAAGACTAATGGGATATTTTACAAAAGCATCAATGAAATTATTTGAACTTTAAATGTTCGATCTAGTCATAAACATCAATTGCAGACATCTGTGAGATGTATTTCTGCTCATCAGCATTCAGTATGTTACAATTTATACGAAGTTGCAGATAATGACTTTACATATTGCATATAAGAATGAACCATGTTCCCTAACCACAGGAAGAAAAGCTTGGTTACTATTTACAGTCAGACACATGTCATGTGGCCTTAGAACCCCATGTTTATTTAAGTTTTCTTTCATTAGTCGTCTGTTAATGGCATGTAATCAATGTTACCCTAATAACATTGCAAATACCAACAAAAAAGGCAAGACTAATAGGATATGTTCAAATAGTATTAATGAAATTATTTGAGCTTTACTTGTTTCGGTTAGACATAAGCATCAATTGCAAACATCTGTGAGCTGTATTTCTACTCTCCAGAGTTACTTACGAGTACGTTACATTTTTTTGCGAACTTGCAGATAATAACTAAAAAGATTGCATATTAGAACAAAAATAAATGATAAAATATGCCATTTAAGTACCAGTTTGAAAGCATTAAATTTTGTTTTGAAAAAAATTAAGTTTAAATGTGAACTATTTTTGATTGGAAGCTTATTTATAACATAAGTATTCAGAAGATTGCTAAACATACTGAGCATTAAAGAGTAGCTAGATTAGTACACTTTACAACAACAACAACAACAACAACAACAACAACAACAACAACAACAACAACAACAACAAATAATAATGCATAAGTTTTTTTAAAACAAATATACATTTCTATTACAATGGACGATAAATGATATTTCGATGATGATGATGATGATGATGATGATGATGATGGTGATGATGATGATGATGATATGAGCGCCATGACGCACATGTCTCCGCCCATTTCTCAATTCAGAGATTATAGATGAATGGAGCTATTTGATTGGTAATCCGCCAAGGTCTTACTTTTTTTAGGAGTTAGAGTTTAGACTTGAGCGCGATTGGTAAACCGTCGTGAAAAACAAGTTTGGATTTCCAAAAAGTAGACTACATCAATATCTGGAATCGCCAGCTGGACTCTTAAATTCCATGTTAGAAAAAAATATATCTGATTTGATGAACTTTGTAAAAAACAAATTTTGGATTCCCAAATAGATTGATATCAATAGCTGGATCACCAGTCGAACATTTTTAAAAGTTATATTATAGGGAAAAAAACTAGATTTATTTTGATGATCGTTGTTATTATATGGAGGATATTTATTTGTGGATTTCCGTAAAGGACGTCGAATTGAGAATTGTCTTCGTTATTTCTTGTACTTGGCTAAAGAACCAATCAGACATTTAAACGTCGAAGTACCAGCTTTCATAAGCGTAGCCAGATGCTTTATCATGTTGAAGCCCACCAAAAATATTTGGAGAATTAAAAAATATCTGACCTCAGATAGCGAATGATAAATGCGCTCATCAGACTGTGCGGATGCGCAGACTGGTCTGTGCCTTTGTTGTTCGCAATCAACAAAAGTCAGCGTTTCACATGTATATGCCCATATGATGTTGGGGCCTAGGCTTCCTAGCCTCCGCCTGGCTATTCACTGCACGACAGTACAGATGACCTCGAATGTCCGTGTTGAAGGGTCAATGTTCGTTTTATCGAAATACAACTTTGTCATCAAATCTAAGTTGGCGACCATTGTAGATGTATAACGAGGTAAAATGGCTACGAAATATACAACTGCGCAAAAGTTCTTCAAGTATTTTATAAGACTGGCTGCCTATTCATTGTATATTTTCTGCTGGATTTTCATTCGTGTCTTGGATTATATATTAAACGCTTTTACCTCTAAAAGCCATCAACCCACAATGAAATCAGCAAAAATTGGAAGGATTATGTGGAAACAAAAGTTTTATAATATGAGACTTGTCTCGCCATATGATTTCATCTGCCTGTTTAGAACTCGTGTTAAAGCGGAATACGTACTTCAACCAAATATTTCGTTATACTCTATAACAGTCAAAGAAGCCATCTTTGAAGAGACACCGACGGGCGTGAATATCTATAGCTCTGATGTTCATCCTTTCTTCTTTGTGGCACAGTTCCTCAATGCAACGAAAGTTATAAAAATGTCTATTAACGATTTTGTGAGCTTAGCTGAGAAAATAGGAGATCCTAGAGATTCCGTGATATGGATGTCGAATACGGGTCGGTGTGGCGGGACAATGTTATGCCAAATAATCGAGACGGTGCCAGAGATACTAGTGATAAATGAGCCTGACCCACCGTCAAATTTATTTCACCTGCATGAATATAACAGAATCAATATGTTCGAATACGAGGTCATCTTAAAGTCTATGATCCAGATTATGTGTAGGCCACACCCAGGAATATCAAGAGTTATTATTAAACCACGACCGCTTTGTACTTTTATGATGATGGACATTTGTAAGCTATGCCCATATGTTAGACACATATTCATTTACAGGAATAGTCTCGATACAATAAACTCTTGGTTAGCAGTTTTGGGGAACGAGCCATACCTTGTTGTTATACGCACATGTATCGATGTAGTATGGTTTTCAAACATATTCCCATTCTACAGGAACGTTTTAAGACTTCATTTCACATCGGAAAGGAAGGACGCGCTGAACGTGTCATTAGAACTGAGGCCTCGAGGTTATAAAACTTGAGTTCATTCTCAGACTCAAAATAAAGCATAATGATTGGCTGCTTGCGGACACGTGTCCGCAAACAGCCAATCATTGCGCTTTATTTTGAGTCTGAGAATGTACTCAAGTTTTATAACCTTGAGGCCTGACTACGATCTGCATGATTGCTACATTTTGGGCAAATCAGATACTTTTTGTTCGTAAAAATGTGGCACTTGATCAAACTATTTTGCTGATTACATACGAGGATATAAAATCACGACCAAAGGAATCCATTGAACAAATCTTTGAACGCCTTGGGATAGATTCAAGTCACACAAACTATGCAGTGAACTCTTTAAGTCGTGATTCTCAGAGAGGCTCGCCAATAAGTCGTGAGAATATTGGTGGCTCGTCATTTCATTTTATGTCCGAAAATGACAGAATAAATTGTGACGTTATTCTTACTGAAAGAAATCTGCCGCGTATGGGTGAAGACTTCAGACTATGATTATTGTCATTCACTTGGCGAGAAGCTCATAAAGCGTCACCTATAATTTGCAGCAGACGACAATTTCAAATTTTGCATTTTTTCCCAAAATGACACATTAGGCATGCCATTTCGTAAGAGTCGTCAGCTGGCTGACGATTCTCAGGAAATGTCATACTAGCTTATTTTGAATTTCGAAAATGAGGAAGGATATCGCAAAATTTGTCATCTGTTGCACTCGTGTTTGGTGCTTTAAGGGTTAAAATTCTAAACTATACTTAACTACTGAAGAAACCTGACACATCCTGTGTGTCAATTTTTTGTAGTAAATGAATACGATGCACACTTGCCTTTCCATTGCGTAAAGTTGAACAAAGGTAGACTAAGATGCACTAAGATTATTTGAAAAGATGAACTAATTTCAGCCGTCAGCTATCAAAAAGTCACGTAACCCTGAAAATCAATTTTCGCAAGAACAAAGAAATCACGCAAAATTCACCAGAAACCGTTTTAGTGTGATTCTTTGTTATTTCATTGACATCTTCTGGGCATTCAAATAGCGCATGCATGCATTGTTCAACCCAAAAGCCTATTTTAATTTTCTTAACGTCAATTTTACGTTATCAGCGTTTTATGAGCTTTAAAAAAGCACTGCCACTTGATCAACTCTTTTCACTTTGTATGATGTTTGGAATGCATTTTGACAATGTTACAGTCCTTTTGAACTCCGTAGCTGCCGCCTACGTCCATTTAGCGACGTCAAGCGTTACAATTACATACTGATATGTGTATACTGCAAAGCTTGAACTTCATACGCAATTAATTAAAGTAAAGTGTAGCCAATTGACACTATGACAAAGTAGACAGCACACACTAAACGGCGACAAACGTTGACAAAGAAAAACGGTTATTATCCATAGTTTGCTGATGACACAATGAATAAACAGACGTTATTTGAAGAAGAATTATCATTGAAGAAACCACACAGAGGCCATGTCAGTTATTGCCATTCTGTTACCCCCATTTAAAAACATTGTCTTATATTTGTTCGAAAAAAAACCCACAACCGAAACGGTGCCTTAAACCTACTCACTGTCTCAGACAATAATACTATCATTATTGTCATTAAGTAATTGCCACATAAATGGTTTTGAAGAGCCTTTATAATCCCTCCAGTTTTAGTAGCCAAGTTTTCCCATCATCCATCTGGTGATTACATGCTTGTTCTTGAAATGTTCTAAAATTGTTCCAGAATAATTTGTGAAAACGTGTAGAACTTGCTATAGTATTTGAGGAGTAAATGTAAAAATATATTTTGCCCGTGGAAGGTTCAAAAGTGTTCTAGAAAATTATAAGCAGATTTGTAGAATTCACTAATTCGAAAAGAGTAAGAGAAATGTTTTGGAACTTATTTTGAATCAATATTTAGAAAATTTCTTATAACTTATTTTGTACTTTCGAACATTTGTAGAACCTACTAAAAAACAAAAAAAACTCCAGCTGGTAAGTTTTTAGACTTAATTTTTCGCAATAACTTTTTATCTTCAATTTTAGTAAAATGGGTTCGCGATGAAAAGTATTCAGGAACATCTCCGCCAACTTCTCCAAATGGTCCCAACATCAAAGATGCTGCAGGTTTCTCTGTGCTTAGATGCACTCTTTGAACATTTTAAGCAAAGCGCAAATAAACTAAGTCCAAGATGTCAGTCAAAAAGTACATTGCACCGCCCTAATTAAATTATTAAAGCGATGGATGGCTTGTTCAAATATAATATAAATCGCGCCTGGTTCGCTCGTGCGTTAAGCTAGTAGGGTCATCTCAAAACCGCTCATTTCATAGCATGTACGTAAGAGAAAAAATGCACGTCATGCGATAACCCCAGCCTTTGTTCCTACAAATGAGCCTGCTTTAAGTTGATTCTGCATATGTACGGTACATTCTGAGCATGTTAACGGCATTTTTATGTTATGCACAGCCTTTGAAGAACGGGATATGCACCGCTTCCGAATATGTTTTGAAACTACCCCTTTCTGTCACGCCTATACGAGTTATACCTGTCAATAAAAGACTTAGAAATTTAGGACGAATTCCATTTATTGCAAAATCTTCATCTATATACACAAAATCTGTTTGCACCACAAGCACAAGACCTATTGGAGGAGTCGGCGGAAATTCTTCTCTACAACTTTCATCGCGAACACATTTTGCTAAAATTGAAGATAAAAAAGTTATTGCGAAAAAATAAGTCTAAAAACTTAACAGCTGGATTTTTTTTTTTTTAGTTCTTGAATAGTTGTAAAATGCTCTAGAATATTTCAAGCAAACTTTCAGAGTAATAACAACTTATAGAAATGTGTTGGACAAGAGTTCTAGAACAAACATTTGCAACTGATACAGAACAGTTGTTGAATATTAGTTCTTTATCCCAATTTCCTTTATTCTGTACACTTGTTCGTAAGTAAATGCTACTTTAACAACATCAGTCCACCACTCATGAGATTGTTCTTTCGTCCCAATAGTTTTTCATAATGCAACACATGTTCAGGACCAGTGCACAAATAATATACAGTCTGCACATATCTGCTGTACAACAAGTGTGTCTACCTTTTAAAATACTCATGTGGAAACTATTAGCATGTGAACTCAGAGTTAATATACTTTTACTTACGTGTGTATTTTTGCCCCTTATATAGCACAATACTTACAGGTGTAAATTTTGTGCATGTGAATGGGGTCTTATGGCTCTATAACTTGTTATTTACGAGTTTGAAGCAAGTAAAAAGTGTCCGGTTTCTTTAGTAGTTAAGTATATTATTATTCACCAGCGCGTCAGCGCTGGTGATTTACGTTAGTAAACTTCCTTTGGGCGCGTGTTCGATTCGGGCCTGTTCCATTAGCAAGTTGCGGAAATGGAATAGGTGTTAATTCCCCAACAGCAGTGTCTTATACAGTTCTTTCTCAGACTCCCTGCCGACCAAGTTACTTCCAAAATTCCATCATTGCGTGAGCGATGTTGATATACTTTGGATACTGGATTGCTTCTAAAAGCGAAAAGGCCTATTAGAGACCTTACCACTGAGCGAGAATCCCGATCAAACGGGAACAAGACAACTCGTCGACAGAATAATTCGTCGACACATTTTTTGAGACAACTCGTTCATAGATCCTGAGAAAACTCGTCGACACTTTGTGAGACAACTCGTCGACAAATTTATTCTAAGTTAATTGACCAGTAAAATATAATTATAATTGGTAATCAGGTGCAATTATGGATAATAATGTTATGTACTTAAAGCAACATTTACTGTATTTTTGCTTGGATGCTTCTGAATATTGGTGATGAAATGTATCATGTCTGTCATCTAACATACTCACTGATGAGCGTGCACAAGCTCATCAACCCGGAGACACGACACTAATTGATAAAGTATTAATTGCTTACAAAAAAGCAAGCACATTTAATCAAGGGAAATAATTAGCAATATATATATATATATATATATATATATATATATATATATATATATATATATATATATATATATATATATATATATATATATATATATATATATCAAATTTAGGATTTTTCCTTTAAATTCGGAGAATTTTTTGCATGTATATATATACAGAGTATATAAGTTTGATTTACTTTGTTCTTTACCAAAATGCAGACCTTGCGTAAAAAGTTTAGACTATAGTTATTATCATTTTCTTTCCCGCGTTCAATGCACACATGTATGCATAAATTAAAAAAAAAACCTCATATATTTCAGTCTAGGTGTATTCACTTTTAAAGATAGCATATCATTTATTATGTCTGTGAATTACCATAAAATGGCCAGTGATTCTAAATAGCTATTTGTTTTCCTTTTTAGGTATTTTGTTCAATGCGTATTTAAAGAGTTATTTTGTTTATTTCATTTTAATGTCTCTTTGTTCATATTCATTGTTTATGAAAAATGGTCGTTTTTGTAGATAAACTGTCTTTAAATTACTCGTGATCTCATTAAAAATTATAGCAATAATCATTTACTGGTCAATTAATTAGAATAAAGGTGTCGACGAGTTGTCTCAGAAAGTGTCGACGAGTTGTCTGAAGATCTGTCGACGAGTTGTCTCAAAAAAGGTGTCGACGAATTGTTCTGTCGACGAGTTGTCTTGATTCCGATCAAACATGGGCCCTTCGGATATTCGGACTAAATGTGACTAAATATCTAGATGTAGATGGGTCAGTTTCAATATGCCCCCTAGGCATTATGTGCATTGACTTCGATTGAGGAATACGTTGTATGACCTAATACATACTGCTGGGGAGGGGGCTAACTCTACAATTATTCAGTGTGTTCATGAGCAGAGTCTTACTGGAATATGCATATTTCCTGTCTTTTATTTGCTTCCAATGGATCACCTATGTACAAATCGTTAACTGAAACAAAAAAAATACACAGAGCCCATGAAACACTGAAAAGAGTGGCTTCAGCAAATGCAATAATAAAACACTATAAAAGTTTATCTTTAATTACTGTAAAATGCCATGCGATGGTTCTAAGCTTTTTTAAAAGCTAACCTTGTTACTATTACTATAGTATGTATTACGTTTAAGTGACTGTCACACCTTATGGTGCTGTCACATAATAACCGATAAAGGTAACGGACGACGAACGGACAGAAAAAAAATGCAAAAAATGTTTATCCAGTGATGGAAGTAGTTTCAGTGGCGGTGAAGATCGTCGCGGAAGTCGTAAGGAGCGCATATGTACCGAACAAGTAACGAATAAAGAACAGTCAAACAACGAATGTTTAACAGATGTTTAACGGACAAAACGAATATGTACCGTATAAGAAACGGACAAAACGTTCGTTGAACAATCACAGAATGAACATGCGGCACTCGTCCCAGAAACTCTTTTACCTGTCCGGCAGATGACCGTTCACAATTTAGGTCGAACGGACATCAACGGATATATACAGGATGCCTACAAGATGCCGAACACATGAGAACCAGACAAACCGCATACCAACGCATGGGTAACGTTCACCCACCATACATATTTATCCAGTGGCGTCCGTTCGAAGTTTTGAACATGTCCAAAACTTGCCAACGGATAGGACCTGACAAAACGGATATCACCTGACACCGGACGCATTCACCGCACGACAAACGGACATGTAACGCATGCAAACGGACACGAACGGACAGAGAACTTTACTGTCCGTTACGTACCCGTTAATGCTATCCGGTAAGGTGTGACAGTAACTTAAACGGATAGAGGTAACAGACGCTGAACGGACAGAAAATTTGCAAAAATGTTTATTCGGCCTACAACAATTCTTTGCGTCAACAAATCTGACAGAAATTGAGAATGTATCCTTCTAAGTACTCGTACTTGAGAGCTATAATCTTATTTGCTAATGAGATTTAAAATCGATAATTTTGGGCAAGTCATTTTTGTTGATATAAAAGATATACTAATTTGCAAATGTTGCATGGTTGATAAATCTTTTTTTCAGACGAACTGGAATCTGGATATCTATAACAGAACAATCAGTATTTTCCATGCGAACTTTAACAACAACAGAATTTAGGATGCAGGTTTGGTATCTGTAAAATGTATTTAAGCCCACCCTCATGCCAGTGGCATAGACAGCTGTCCGTTCTAAGGTGGTGGTTCTGTTGTTGTTGATTCATTGTTTATTGTGACTCCTATTGTTTGTTGGAGTTTTGCGTTTGATCCTTTTTTGTTATTCAGTACTTTATGTCATTCTAGTGTTGCAATCATCTTGCTGGTGAAGAGAGAGAGCTGGTTGCTTTACTTTAATTGTGTTTAAAATACCATATTACGTATACTATAAGGAATTAAGCAACGTATATACAGTCTTGAAAGTTGAAACTTACGTTACACATTGCCACACAAATAACAAAATGATAGTTTACACCAGAAACGATGTTGAATACAGCCTTTCACCTTTTGAATTGCAAGATAATGCTCATATATGGTGTATAAAGGTTTTCATATAGCATCGCTAAATTTTAGAATGAAAATAGTCTTACCGTAATTAACGTTTAATGTTATCATTTTAAACAGTTTATAACTCTTCAAGTTTTTGTGATAAAAACAAGCTGCTTGCAATTATAAAATGGCCCATTACTTGTCTTTTAGGACATATATTTAAAACATAAATGCTAAATGAGAAGTTTATGATATGAATCTATTTAACAACATTTCAATGGTTTTACAGACAGTAGTTTAAATGTAACATAAATGATACTACAATATGCCCTAACAACTTTTATAAACATAAATATCTGTAGGGAATGAAATGTTATTGTATATTACATGAATGTTTGGCTAATTAGAATATTCAGGTACTATATTTATGTATGTTAACAACATTATTTACATTACGTTTGTTTTAAAAAATGAGGGGTAACGTAGATAATATGCTGTAACAGCCACATACCCAACCGTCAGAGAGCTAACATGTTTCAAACAAATTAGCTAGAAACATAGATTTATGCTAACTTTTTGTTTTAATCACAAGGCTCACACAAATTTCCAGATTTATATTTCTGTACACAACATGTTTTTCCCTGTAAACTGACATCAAATCTACGTCAATTTGACGTAGAATTAAAGTTCATGTTGAATCCATTTTTATTTGGTTATCCTATATACGTTTTCAACACCTTCAGCACAATGTACAACACTAAATGTACATAAATAATTTAGGTGTATACAGCACTAGCAGGTATTAGCTGAATGATTCATGTGAAAAGATGGTACGTCATCTTGTGACGTCACTGTGACGTTAATACTGCAAGAAAAATTGGAAACATCGTTTTCCTTAAATGGAATATATTTTCTAATAGAAAATGGATAGTGATCACTTTTACCCAAAAATGTACACGGGAGCCAAAATTTCGACACAGCGGCCTACACTAATACAGACAGATGGATTCATACAATGATTATTGTGCACACCGTCGGTCGGGTCGTGCAATCTCATGAGACGTCCCTCTTATGGTCATTCAAAGCCTATTTTCTTGGCAGAAAATAGCATATAATGAGCCGTGACTTGTGATTTCCAACAATGTAGCATTTTGACAAGTGTAGACTCAGACAAGCCTGTGCAGCCTCCTGTTTAGCTTAGAAACTCCAAATTGTGCTCGTTCAGTAGCCTTACACTCATAGAATATTCAAGCGAATAGAAAAGGCTCTAATCAGACTGCATGTATGGGCAGGCTGATCTGAGGCTTTGCTGGTCGCACATACCACATTGTTGGAAATCCATTGCCACGGCTCATATACAGTTGTTCACATATGGCATAAACACTTTCTTGATTGAATCACTCATTTTATCTCCTCATGTAAGGCTTCATCCAGGTCAAGTTATGTGCAGCCTCATTAAATTGTAATTCCTTAAATGTCAATTTGATAAATTGAATATTTCATCTTAATTCTAGGAGCACTTCTGGTTATATAATTAGTTCCTAATTAGACCGCTCCTGAATAATACTTGTCTAGCACGGAACTATTTTTCTTCTTGCTAGTTTTCTGTTATTCGGTCTTAACACTGTAATTATGAAACACGCCATTCATTAAAAATTTGCTACTTTTTTCACATGCAAACAGCGACTGTTCAGACGAGCCTGATTTCGCGCAACTGTTCGCTCACAATAAAAATGGGGAGTAGGTGAAAGTGCAGACCAACATGGGACCTATAGACCCATTTAAAGTGACTATATAATAAATAAGTGTATTGATACTGCCTTTCTGCATATAAAATGTAGTGCGATAAGTACATTATTACCTGAGCTGACCCAAACATGTAATAATTGTTTCTTAAGCAGAAATAATATCTTTTGCTTTCAGCTAGATTAGGTTTTAGCACGATTGTTATATGCCCCATTTACTCCTCTGCATGCGCATATCAGACAGTACATGTGGTTTCGTGACAAAAGTACATGTATTTATCGCATTGTCGAGTCGACAATGCGAGAAATACACGTACATTTGTCACGCAATCTCAAATGTTGAGCAACAAAGGCTCAGACTCCCCAGAGCTTCGCTGCCCATATACAGAAAGTATGGATGTGGATGAAGACTTAAGACCTTGAGGGACCTCTAGCCTTGTTTGGTATGTGTGCGTCAACATGGATGTTTATAGGTGCTTGTCCATATCTTGTTACAACATATATTACTCAGCATTTTCTCAAACTTAATTTCGTGAATTTTTCCAAGTTTATCAAAACATTCCAGCAGGCACATGGGGTCAAAAGACGTTAATACGACATGATGACGTCGCATCGACGTTGATTGGTACACTGCACTGAATATTCATGAAATCTGGCCCAGCCTGTTGTGGGGGAGCATATACTTTACAATAGAGCTAAGATGACGTCATTCTTCAATATTCGTTGATTGGCGTGTTTGATTAAAAGATGCGAGTCATAGTCCGTTTTAATGGAGATGGCCAAGGTGAATAATTCCGGTACCAGGTTGATACTAGAGGGGTTTTGCTTCTTGATACCCCTTGAAGAGCTATCTATATTAGGAATCATGTTGTTTCATAGTATGTCAGTTGAAAAGGATATAGTGCGGTATTGAGCTGAAGTTATTATTTATTGAAACTAACGGGCAACGATGATATTTTTAAAATGAGGCTGGTTTGGTAAATTTTGTATGTATAGTTTTCGAACAAGGTGTTAAAATGTTAACATTGTCGTCTATGGAAAACCTAATGGTGGAGTGCAACATAAAGGCAAGCTTATGAAATTTACCCTTAGCTGGCCTTTCGCTTTCAATTTCGAAATGTATCGATATTGGCTGGTATTTATCCCTCCTTTTCTTCTAGACACTCTCTGCTGAGCAAGCTTCTGATAATAAGATAAATCATAGACCTTAGTGCCATCTAGTGTCAAAGAGTTCGAAAATTCGTTTTCGTCATGACTTCCATCCTTGAAAGGGTAGGGCTGGGGGTATAGAAAGAGCATGGTCACTCTTAATAGTCATTTTATGCCACAGATAAGCTCACAGGAGACAAATACACTGTCCAATGTCTGTAACAAGATGCGATTTGATGACCTAGAAACACTCCAGATATCGTACAAGGTATTTACGTAGTATTGCCAATTTACTGACAGCAGGCATTTTATGGACATTTTGGTACACGAAAGCACAGGAGCTTGAAGTTCGGTCCTTATATGGAGTATTCTCCAATATTCGTTGATTGACAGGTGTTATGGCGTGTTTGATTAAAAGATGCGAGTCTTAGTCCGTTTTAATGGAGATGGCCAAGGTGATAAATTCCAGTACCAGGTTGATACCAGATGGGTTTTGCTTCTTGGACCCCCTTGATGAGCTATCTATATTAGGAAACATTTTGTTTCGTAGTATGTCAATTGAAAGGGATATAGTGCGGGAATGAGCTGGGAAACGTGTAGTTATTATTCATTGAAACTATTCGGCAACGATGATATTTTAAAATTAGACTGGTTTGGTGAATTTTGTATGTAGAAGACCTGTTGCATGTTTATTTGAACAAATATGAATTTCACTATATGCGGTTGCATATAAATAAAACAAACAAATTTGGCTTTATCATATATAACAGACCTGTCCCATGTATGGTCATATAGACATAATGGCAGTTTAAAGCATAACCATAAAGCCCTAGCCCAAAATACACACCAACTCCCCTTTTAATGATTTTAAGGGCTAAAACGGGTGTATCTTTCATGAAAATGCATATTTAAGTGAGCAATTTTCTTTTCAGTGTAGAGTAATATTCAGTCTAATTTTAAATTGAAAAACAGCGTATGTGCGCCTATTTTTGCTTGAAAACTGGGCTTAATAAGGTCTAAAATACAAGTGCCCAAATGGGTATTCCATGTATAAAATGTGTCCTAGAAAAATAGTGAAAAAGATCCTCAAAACTAACAGCCGACTCAAGTTCTTAGGTATTTTAAGTAAATATCGCCGATAAAACTGATCACCAAAAATTGCACTCATGTATTTTGCAAACAATTAAGTGTTGCCTTGGAAACTGTAAACTCTAAAATTTTATGTTCCAGTTGCTTCTAAAAAGTAAATATCCAACTGAAATATTTTATTTTCTAACAGAACACACTTTATCTATTTCTGTACAATTTATGTTAGGTTTCCAGAGAAAAACTTCATCTCTTTAAAAGAAGAGAACGATTCGGAACATTTTGATTCATTTGATTCAAACAACATTTTCAATCACCTAAAATTTGACTACTCATCTTTAGAGACAGTTGCAAACCAGCGCATCAAGTGAATAACTATTTTCTTGGTGATTGCGCATTCCCGGGGATCAGACTAACCTATGTAAATCTATTATTACAAAATATAATGCGAAATAAATGAGTTACAGCAATTTCAAATTTGTTCAAATAAACACGAAACACCTCTCGTATAGTTTTCGAACAAGGTGTTTAAAAATGTTAAAATTGTCGTCTATGGAAAACCTAATAGTGGAGTACAACCTAACACGACGTTGTTTCAAGGTTGTGCTCCTGCTGGGATGACTTATCCAACATCTGGGATACAACGTGGCGTGTTGGGATCAAAATAATTGAAGGACTATTACTATCTTTGATGCATTTTGTGTAGAATGATTTTTTGAAATCAATTTAACGATCTACTATATTTTTTCAGACATCTTTGATGCCCTACTGCCAAGCGAAACAGTAGAAAAGAAAACGGTAGAAAATGTAACTGACGTTACTTTTGTGTCATTTTAAAACTTGATCTAACTGTATTAGAATGATTTGTTATGTCTGAGGTTTAGACCACAGGACTTCATGAAATGAATGAATAATGCTTTTAGATGCTGAAATCAGGACTTCTTTGCGTTTTGTTCCCGTTGATCTCCCATCTCGTCGTGTGGGAGAAATTGCCCGTTTTGACCAGCCTATGTGTTACGATAGTTTGTTTTGGCGTTTGTCTTGTACAATCCGCCAGGGCAGCTTTCAAAAAGTAAGTGAGTATGATCAGGAAATACCACAATCACACACTGCAGACCAACCCACGGCACCGTGGGGAAGAGCAACAGACTATTTATAGTAACAATACATAATTACGACAATAATAGCAAAGCAACCAGCTTCCTCTACCTCTTCAAAATGATTGCAAAACTAGAATGGACACAAAGTAATACACAACAAAACAAATGCAAGCACAGAACTCCTTAAAATAATGGAAAATACATTAAACAATAAATCAACAACAACGAAACCACCGCCTTAGAACGGACAGCACCCTAAGCCACCGTGGGGCTTAAATGCATTTTACTAGCGCGAAACCTTCGCCCTAGATTCTGTTGTTGTTAAAACACAAAATTGTTTAGCTCGCATGGAGGCTTCCTAACTAATGCAATGCAGCATCACAGAGAAACAATTAAATCAAATTAACACATTATGATGATACAAAGAATAAGGCTCATAACTCATAGATAGTCAGAGCTAAAGAAAATATCAAGTTGAGCTACGGTTTAAACATTCAATTGCAAAGAATGACAATCGAAAAACTGATCCCCATGGTACAGAACAAACGCTGTTTCGTAAAGTAAAATAATACCAAAACTCAATTGTCAGAGTGAATCTTGAGTATCAGAAGCATTGCTCCAATGGCTGTTAAATAAAACTGTACTTTAACCAAGAATCTCAGCTCACTGAGCATGTACAACAAAGGAAGAAAATGCCTTTGTAAACACAGTGGTAGTGGAAACTAGCCAATCCACACCAGACTTATTACATGTAAGGAATTGAGAAAGTGATGTCCTGAATATAACCAATGAAGCTACCATGCGCGGATCCAGACAACTTCGTCTGGGGGCCCAGCTCAGACAACCAGTATCCATAAAAAACGCATCAAACAGCAAAAGGCGGAACATCATCGGCCTGCCAGCGAAACGCCATGGCGTTTCGTTGGCGGCCGATGATGGCCAGCATTGAATGCTGGCTCGGTAGTTTGTGGATTGACAGTGGGAGGGGTTCTGGACAAGTACTTCTAAGGAAACCTTTAGCTTTGTGATTTTCAATGGCGGGGGGTGGTGCAGTCCCCGTCTGGATGCGCGCATGACTTTTGACAACCCAAAACTAGCAAATACTTAGAAAATGACACACATGAAACACCAATGATAAGCAAAGCGATTCCGAGTGAATATTAAGGTTCCAGGAATGGTTCACGTAGCTCAGGCATACCATTTCGTCCAATTTATATTATTTCTGTAAATCTAGAATCAGACAACCTAGTGGAACAAAGAAGTCTTTGAGGGAGTTTTCCAAACGTAGAACGAAAACACTTCAACATCGCTCAGCCAGAAATTGAACCCAAGTCACTGGAGATACAGGCAAACACTCTACCATATAGTGTTTCTCTTGAGCTCCAGTGGCCTAGATTCGATTCCCACTACGGGCGGTTGGGAATTCCCTGCACCCTGCTACACTTTCATCATTGTAATTATTAAGAAAATGCTACAGAAAGCAAACAAATAGAGCAGTCTGATCTGGGACTATTTTGTTTAAGCCATTTTTTTCCAGTTAGAGTTCTTTGGATTTGGCGCTCAAAGAGTTAATACCGATTATACGACCTTTTCAAACTTCAGCATGGAATAGCTTCTACACTGATGTAGATGGTATAAAATAGTCGTACCATGTGTGTCCACGCTTAATTAAAGCTGCATAGTCTGTAACTTTTGATCTGTTCATTTTAGAAATAAATTTTCTATTTTTCAAGAATGCAGTAAAAATACTAAAGATCAGGTATTCATTTTACCTTTTGCATAATAATTAACAAATTATGAGTATCAAAACAACAGCATTTATGTTAAAAATTAACTGTCTAGAAATATTGGAGGGACGCAAATAATTACCAACAAGAGAAAAAAACACCTGTTTTTATAAGATGATTCATTTTTCCATTCATTTTTCAGATGTAGAGAACAGATTTATTGTGAAAACATAACTTTATTCTACTTTTACAAATGATTTAAAAAGAAAAGATTCTTTTTTTGGAAAAATGTTTATAGTTACAGACTTAACCACTTTAAGCACGTAGATTATCTCCACGTACAGGTGGACAACCAATGGTATATCTAATACTTAGCATCTGCCGCAATATTAATGTTACATGTAGCATAACAAGGTACATCTAAAAGCCAACAACAATTAGCTTGGAGGGGAAGTCTCATAGAGTGAAGAACCACAAAGAAGCATAAAATACCTGGTCCTATAATTCCATGTATGCCGTTGTCATGGTACATCTCCGCGGCTAGTGCTCCAAACTTGCGAGAAGTACAGGTTCTAACATCAAGATAACGTACTAAGAAATTCAAGTTGACAGAATGTCTCACAATACTCTGCGCCTTGTCCATGGCCATGTTGATGACTCCAATAGATCTGTTTATTCCGAAAGGTAGGTCAACCTGGGCTCGTTCCATTATAACTGCTACTGTTATATTGTCATCGCCGGGTCTTACATATTTAATGACTAGTAAGGCTATTAAGCCATACAGCAATATGCTTGTCATCAGATTCATTTTTTGTGGACAGTAAATCGCTAGTCGAACAGTGCACAGGAGCTTGAAGTTCGGTCCTAATATATCTCTTATATAGCCTTAAAACCAAAAGCACACAGTGTCATTACGTGTTACTACGTAATAACACTGCGAGCGTTTGGTTTTGAGGCTATATAGGTGAAATAATGACCGAACTTCAAGCTCCTGTGAACAGTGTTTCAGATGTCTATGCCTACTAAAGTGTTTCGTACGTAAGTTGCGGTACTTTAAAATTTAATTATCGACATTGTTATCATCATTTGTTATTATTATTATAATTAGCCATAGTAGATGTTATGTAGTTGAAGCCAACAATGTGGCATTTTGACAGATGTAGACTCCGACGAACCTGTGCAGCATCCTGCTACGCTTAGAAACTTAAGTTGTGTAACTCATAGAATATTCAAGCGACTGGCAATCCGTATGTACAGGCTGGTCTGAGCATTTGCTGGCTGTACATACCACATTGTTGGAAATTTCCTATCATGGCTCGTAGGCTGGATATAACCGGAATATTCATTTTTGATATTCACCAATAAAAGAGTGAAGCCTACTATAGTGTCGTCTGTTGATAACCTTTGCAAACAATTTGGACCAAGATTAGGCCCGGCAAAACGTCGGGCCTGATATGGATCCAAACTGTTTGACACTCTGATCATAATACTGAAAGAATATTTCGAAAAAGTTGATTAAAAAACTGACAGAGGATACAAAGCATAAAGGTATATAGTTAAAAAACAAACCCTAACAGATTATCCGTAGATCCGACTGTTGTTACATGTCAAATACTCTTTCACTTTTGGTCAGATATTAAATTTTGCATATTGTCTTAAAGGAACTGTGTGTCATTTAATAGCATCGCTCGCATCATCGTTGAAACGACATTATCCAAGTGTGTAGATGTAATAGTTGTCAATTCAGATTGATCAAGTTTGTTCCAGTTTGAAGCCATTTCTGGAAGAGCTTAGTTTTTATTCCTTTTTATACACTGCATGCCGTTAAATTTGGACCTCTTCGCAAGAAAATAGTCTTTAAAGCTTGCGACAACGAAAACCTATAGCCTGAGTACTCATTCACAGAGACTGGCCGGAATCTAAAAAGAGCCATGACATGATATTTCTAAAAATGTGGTATGGTGACCAGCAAAGGCTCATACCAGCCTGCGCATACGCGCAGTCTGATCAGAGCCATAGCTAGTCGTTGGAATATTCTATGAATATTAAGCTACTGACGGAACGGCATTTGCAGTTTCTGAGCTTAAAAGGATGCTGCACAGGCTCGTCTGAGTCTGCACATGTCAAAATGCCGCATTGTTGGAAATCACGTGTCGCGGCTCAAATGGTTTGGATAACGTCACTTACTGTAAAGTGAACAACAAATGCGCTGACACAGGCTTATGTTTCAATGTACCGCGTGTGACAAAAGCGGCTTTTCTAAGGATTTGTCTTAATTTTAGAGAATCGTCATTTAGAAACCAACTTGCGTAAATATTGCACTTGCAGACACTGCGGAATAAAATGTTACATTGCGTGTACTTCTCCGTGCTAACGAATCCGTGCTACACCGAAAAGATTTCTTCTTGTAATTTATTAAAATAGGTTCTAGAAAAATTAGCAATTAATAATCTAATAAAAAATAGATTAACATAGGTATAGAAATTATTATTGGATTTCATTTAACTAACTGGTAGCAATATTGATAACACGTAATAATTGATGTAGGTTACATGTACAAGTATGCACTTTTAGCTTAAGAGTGCGTAATAAAAACCTAATTTTCATATTTCTCAACCAAAACATATGTTGTGGGTACTCAACAGAACCGTTACATATGTGTATGCTGATTGGTAAGAACATATTTACAGTTTACGCTCAAAAAATTGTGTATCTAAACCTACACACTGGAGGCATTTTTAAAAGACAATTCAAATGAGGACCCTGGCAAATGTATTCAATATATACATGTACAAATCTCATTTTATACCAAGCTTTTTAGCTCATCTGTCACGTAGTGATAAGGTGAGCTTTTGTGATCGGTCTTTGTCCGTCGTCCGTGCGTCCGTTAACAATTGGCTTAAATGACAACGCCTAAACCCTGAGTCTAATTTTAAAATAATTTCACACAAATAATTCTTGGGTAGCCCTCTACCAAAATTGTTCAAATGGTTCTGGTAAAATAGATTTTCGAGATGAAAACTTTAAAAATCTTATTGTCGGAAACCAGAAGGCCTAGAGCCGTGATATTTGGTATGTTACATCACCTTGTAGACTTTTACCAAGTTTGTTCAAATAATGTTCCTGTGGTCAAAAAAGGCTCCATCCGGGGTTCAAATGTTTAACATGGGCTTATATAGGGAAAACTTGAAAAAATCTTCTTGTCTGATATCACAAGACCTAGAGCCTTGATATTTGGTATGTAGCATTACCTAATAGACCTCTACCAAGTTTGTTCAATTAATGCACCTGGCCTTAAAAATGGCCCCACCTCGGGGTCACATGTTTTACATAGGTTTATATAGGGAAACATTAAACAATCTTCTTCCCTGAAACCACAAAGCCTAGAGCCTTGTTATTTGCTATGAAGCATCCCCTTGTGGACCTCTATAAAGTTTGTTCGAATTATACCCCTGGGGCAAAAATGGGCCTTCCCCTGGGGGTCACATGTTTAACATGGGCTAAATAGGAAAACATGAAACGATCTTCTTGTCTGAAACCACAAGGCCAAGAGCCTTGCTATTTGGTATGCATCATCATTTATTAGACCTCCACTAAGTATGTTCAAATTATTTGCCTGGGGCCAAAAATGGCCCCGCTCTGGGGGTCACATGCTTTACATCATTAGAAAAACGTAAACAAATCTTCTTGTCTGAAACCACAAGACCTAGAGCATTGATATTTGGTATGATGCATCATCTAGGGGACCTCTATCAAGTTTGTTCAAATTATGCACCTGGGTCCAAACTTGGCCCGCCCTGTGAGTCATATGGTTAAAACATAGGCTTATATAGGGAAAACACAAAAAAGGCTTTCTGTCTGAAACCATAAGACCTAGAGTTTTGATATTCTATATGTAGTACAACATTGTAGACCTTTACCAAGTTTGTTCAAATCATGCACTCGGTGCCAAAATCCCCGTAGAGGTCACATAGGCTAAAACAATATCAACTTTTTCAGAATATGATCATGTTGCATATCAAATTAATGGGAATGAACTTACAATTACATGTGAACAAATAATTTGCTCTCAACCTTACCCTTGACCCCTGGGGTGGGGTCAAAAGGTTAGTTTCTTTTCTGAAAGTAGTCATGTTGCATATTCGAATTAATTAGAATGAAGCATATAACACCACGCATGTAAATGTTCTGCACTTTTACATACCTTTGACTCCTGTTTGGGGACAAAAGGTAAAACACTTTTCTGAATAAGGTTATGGTGCATAGCATCTGATTCCCTTAAAAATTTTGACATTATGCACACCCCTGGCCTTTTGGGTTGTGTAAAAAGTCAGTCCGTCCGCCCGTTGTGAGTTAGGTTCCTAAACTGCTGGAACAAATCCATCTAGATTTGTTGAGCGAACTGCTTGTACATTCGGTGCGTACATAAGCACGATTATTGCTGCCCAATACACCAACAAGCACGGTTTATGAGGAGAAATCCAAACCTTTTGTATGTGTCATGGTCTGCGCGACCCTAGTTAAGCGGTATGTATAGTATTATCACGTAATATGCTTAGGCAGTTGGTGGTTCTGTTGTTGTTGATTTGTTGTTAATTTGTTGCTTCCATTGTGGGGTTCTGTTATTTTTCCACGATTTAGCTGTTCATTGCTTTGTGGCCTTTCTAGTTTTGCAATAATCTTGATGTGTAAGAGAGCTGGTTGCTTCACTTTGTTTGTCTTCCTGGTGTAATCATCCTTGGCTATGCAGTTGTCTACAATTACTGTAAATTCGGTACTTTTCGCGAGGGTTTTATATGCAAAGTTTCGTGAAAAAAAATACTCGCGAAATGGCGAATTCATTTTGTCGTTTACTGATATAAGTAAATCATGCCCAAGTCGCATTTTTACATCGCAAATATGTCTTTTAACGCAATTCGCGAAAATAAAATTCTCGCGAAAATTTCCGAATTTACAGTATACCGGCCAATATATCTTTATAGTGAGTGTCTATTACTGTGGTTGTAATACACCTTTTTTGGGGTACCATGGATGGATAATACCATGGGTATGCTACATTGCAACGTGTCTAAATACAATATTTGCTTTTAAAATTATAGAATATAATTAGTTTAGTTAAGGATGGAAAATTATTAAAACTTATGCAATCAACATGGAATACATGTAGCTCCTCTATAACTGATGACACCCTGATGAAACTTTACGTGCATAACCACACTATGGTCATATATAATCAGTATAAGCTTTATGAACTTACATTCATTGGTTACCTTGTTATGGCTCAGGATGGAAACATTATGGAAATTTAGGCAATCAAAGGGCAATAATTCCATTATAACTGACGACATCCCAATTTACGTGCATAACCTCATAATGGTAATATATATTCAGTATAAGTGTCATGAATTTTCATCAATAGGTTACATATATGCGAACAGCGATGGCCTAGGCGAGCATACGCATTCATGCAATAAATTTGAAAAAATAAAAGTAGCAGGCATCAACTTTGTGCTGGTTGGTAAAGTGCTGTACTCTTTGCATGTTATATAATTGTTCAAACTTTTCATTTCGCCTGCAATTGTTTTATTAAAAGAAACGCATTTCAAAAAGTCTTTGAGTCATACCATCAGAGTGTCAAATAGTTTGGATCCAGATCAGGCGTGATCTTTTGTTTAAGCCTTTTAGGGGTACCATCGGAATGAATATCAAATAGTATTTGTCAGGCCTGATCCGGGTCGAAACTGTTTGCAGTGTTTAACACAGACGACAAAAGTCGGCCCTAGCGGGATAAGAGAAGAATGCATTGGCGATAGGCGTACTAGGTATATTGATTCTTATTCACATTTACGGCCAATCTTGCACATGCAGGAAACGTGTAGAGAACTTCCTCAGTTACATGTATCACACATGCAATGTGCATGTTCTTGTGGCATCAGGTACCCGTGCATAAACAGACCTGCCATTTAAGTCGATGCAACCTGGCTGATTTGAGGCATCAGCATCTTCATTTAGGATAATGTTTGAATATTTCTCTTCCTGTGAGAGACACGATTTGTGAAAAGTGAAAATACAACCTGCCTAGACTACTTTGGCTTCTCAACATGCACAAAAGTAAACTGGAAATCAGAACAGCGTCATACGTGCCATGGTAGTCGGTTCTGTCTATTGTGACAAAGTCCACGCAAAGATGCATTTGCTTTCAACAACATGACACACATGCATCGATGCATACTCCTATGCAAGTTTAAAGTCCAATAGAGCACTCATTTACCCAATAGAGGGCATTTCACAATGTTAAAAAGGTACTACCAAAATAGGATACATCGACGTTCTTTCATAATTGCTGTTTTTATTATAATAAGAAAGAAGGCAAAGCTCAGAAATCAATACAATTAAGCACCACACCTCACCCAGCACACCACAGGTAAAGCAACAAAAATACAATAATACACCACAAACAAAAGAGCCAAGAGATCAGCCCTTTCCCAGCAGGTGGCCACAATGCTAATAAATCTTAACGACCGCATCGATGCACAGGCTCATCAGAGCATAGGCACCTGATGACACAATAACATGTGCATTTAATGTTTGATACATGTACCTGAGGAAGTTCTCTTCACGTTCCCTGCATGTGCGAGGTTAGCCATGAATGTGAATGTGTATCGATGTACGTAGTACGCCAATGCAATCTTCTTTTATCCAGCTAGGGGCGACTTTTGGCGTCTACTGATAAACACTGCAAACAGTTTGGACCCAGATCAGGCCTGACGAAATCAGGTCTGTTCTGGGTGCGAACTATTTGATATTCATCCCGATGGTAACCATAACAATCTTAAACAAAAGGTCAGGCCTGATCTGGATCCAAACTATTTTGACATTCTGATGGTATCACTCAAAGACATTTTGAAAGGCGTTTCTTTTAATAAAACAACTGCAGGCGAAAAGCAAAGTTTGAACAATTATATAACATGCAAAGACTACAGCCCTTTACCAACCAGCACAAAGTTGATGCCTGCTACTTTTATTTTTCTTATGTATTGCATAAATGTGTATGCTCTCCTGGGCCTTCGTTGCTCGCATATGTCACAAGTACCAATCTTTCATGAACTAGTCCAGAAATTTTAGTCATAGCCTTCATATACATCCATTTTAATGCAATCAGCGAAGGCTCTTGTGAGACTGCGCGAATGTTAAGACTCGCCTGGTCTTTCCCTGCTGGCATATGCCATAAGTACCTAAATCACATGAAATGGTATAAACATTTTGGCCTGACCCTTCATCTACGTGCCTTCTTTTTCGGCGAAGGCTCTGGCGAGACTATGCAACTATGTAGTCTCGACAGATTATTTGCTGTTTGCATATGCGACAAGTACCTGTACCTATTTATGGCTGAGGACTGAAGGACTGGCGGATTAAAGGACGGACGGATCGAAGGATGGACTCCTCTATAACAGATGTCACCCTGATGGATCTTCACGAGCATAACCACACTTGGTTATATATCATATACTAAAACCAAGCTCTAATCGGTCACTTTTCAAACTGATTATTTCTGACCAAACGCTAATAAAATTGAAATGAACTTATTGCCTATATATGTGCATTTAAATGGGCAAACGTATAGCGGTGTTTTTGAACAGTTTTCTTTTACTTTAAAGTTTTTGGGGTAAAAATGCAAAAAACAATTTTAAAGAAAAATTGGTTTTGAGAGTAGATCTTTTTTTTTTTTATATAAAATTGACGCTTAGGTGGTTACAAACTGGTCTGTCGGACTTGAAAAACACCAAACAATTGAAATTTTGCTAATGGTAGATTTTTCACGTATTTTTAAAAATGTTACTTTTTCAAAAAATTTCGAGATTTTTGAAATTCACCAGTAGTTCCTGGTAAAATTGTTAAATGCACTTAACTGTATTTGAACACTGTAGGCCAAACACAGTAGAATTTGATTAGTCCATTTTTTGCGATTAAAGATTTACGACTACTGTACACTTCCGGTTTCAATGTCAGAGTTTAAAACTCGATTTGGTAGCATTATATTTTTGTTTTTTTTCAATTCTCAAAGAAGAACGGTGACGTCTGGTGATAATGAATAATCGCTGAAAAATTCAATGCCGTGTCGCTGATAATAAAGCGTACAGAGCAGTGCAAATCTTTATGTAAATTGCAAGCTTAAAGCTGAATTTCATTGATTAACCTGCCAAAAGTGTTTGTCTTATGTTGTTGAGTAACAAAAACGACGAGTCCGATAAAATCAAACTTTTGAGGTTTATTCTTCTTATATCACGATAGCCAGTAACAACTTCAAACAAACAAAACGTTAATTGATAAGAGCTCTGTGTTATGGTTTATATCGTAGAAAAGTGTGACTTTTTGAAATGAGGGTACCTTTTCTCTAACTTCGTCCGTGCAAGAAGTACACGTCATTTTTAAATGAAATAACTTGCAGAGTCTTGGCAAAGTATTGCTTAATTTTAAAAAGCATGAATTTTGTATACCCTATGTTTCACTTTCTGAACTAGCGTAAAAATGTAAGGTGACCGATTAGAACTTGGTTTTAGTATATATTCAGTATTTCGTCCATTTGTTACCTAGTTATGGCAGAGGATCGAAAAAAAACATTGAAATTTAGGCAATCGAAGGGCAATATCTCCTCCATAACTCATGACACTCTGATTATACTTTACGTGCATAGCTACACTATGTTCATATATATTCAGTATTCGTTCCAACAAATTCCTGAGGAAAGTAAAATCATTGAATGTTTGAAAATCAAAGGGCGATAATCCTCAACTATTGATGACACGCTGATAAAACTGCACGTGCATAACCACACTATAGTCAAATATAATCAGTATAAGTTCTATTGGTTACCTAGCTTTATCTGAGGACGGAGACATCATTGAACTTTTAAGGCAATTAAAGGGCAATAACGCCTCTATAACTGATAAAAGTTTCATGAGATTCCATCCTTGGTTACCCAGTTATGGGTGAGGACGGAACAAATCATTAAACTTTAGGCAATCAAAGGGCAATATCCCCGCTATAACTGACGACACCCCAATAAAACTTCATGTGCATAATCTCACTATGGTTACATTTATTCAGTATAAGTTTCATGAAATTCCATTCATATGTTACCTAGTTATGTCTGTGGATGGAAAGACAGACGGACAGAAGGATGGACAGACAACGCCAAACCTATACCCATTCGCATTGACGGGGGATAACAATCTGGCTTCGTTTTCAGTAAAGACATTGATCAGCCTTGTCATCCGCAATATCGTATAAGAGCATTTGCATTTCGCTCAATTAATAGCTTCGCACCAAAAGTTTTACCATGTGTACCCCTTTGAATCAATTGGTGTTCATACTGCTCCGAGTCATCAAATGGATGTTTTTCGTCACACACAGGCTCAACCATTATTATTAAGAAGCATGTACATTTTTACATTTTGCTTTCTTAGATGGCTTAAATCACCATAATTTGTATATATTGGAAACGTCAGCATTTTAGACGGGTGCATTATGATGGCATAGGTTTTCACATGCGGGACCCAGGAGAATCCGGACTACTTTTTTCCCCTTTTTGACATCAAAGTATTTCACAGATGGTCGTACGGACCTCCCTCGAGTAGCAATTGGAGCCAAATTGTCAAATAGCTTCTCAAAGAGGTCCGTACAATATTGTTTTAAGGAAACCTATTGCGACAATCTGATTTTCTAGGCGATCCGAACCCCCTGTCCCCATCTCTGGATCCGCATATGTTTTATAAGCTGTTTCTGTTGACATTCTGTTTATCAAAAACGAAACTTTTTTTAATTCGCAACTTTCTAATTCATGCCATGTAGTTTATTGTATTTAAAATATAGTATGCCAGGAGAAACCCATAGTTAGAGGTGTTTCTTTTAAGAATTTCCTTGCTACTGTAGTAGCAATTTTTGTTGTCTGCTGATAGCCTATGCAATAGTTTGTACCAAAATCAGGACCGACAGACCAACTAGTATTCATGAAAGGAAATTTTGTAAAATGTGTATTTTGAAAAAAGTCAGTAGATAGAAAATTACCTAATATTCAAAAATTTAATTTTTTTAGAGTACCCTAAATATGCACTTATAAACTAAATTGAAAACTCCATTGTTTTAACCTATAAAGCCCCACCTAGAATTTGCAGTAGACGACAATCTAAAATTTTGCTGCTTTTTCAAAAGTAACAAATAAGGCATGATATTTCATAAGAATCGTCTGCAAGCAGACGATTCTTATGAAATATCATACCTTATTTTTTCGAAAATTAGGAAAGATGTCGCAAAATGTGTCGTCTGCTGCAGATATGATTGGCGCTTTGAAGTCTTTGCAGTAACGGCGTCTAGCCTTGGCTTTCTTAAATATATGTTACATGTAGGTCAGGCTAATGTCTGTCTTTGTTTTGTCTGATCAAGCATAGACGGATCCAGACAATTCCACCCGGCCATTAGGTTATAAAACTTGAGTACATCCTCAAACTTAATATAAAGCGCAATGATTGGCTGTTTGTGGACACGTGCCCGCAAGCAGCCAATCATTGCGCTTTATTTTAAGTTTGATGCCGTGGTCCTGACAACGTTTGTTTTAAGCCATGAATGATTTTCACAAGGGACATACAAAACCCCACCGAGAAACATTTAGACCCATTCCAATTGTATCTCGAGTGGGGTTCATACCAGCATTTCTAAGGAAACCTACTATTACTAATAGCAACTTGCCGTTTCGGACCCCCTCCCCCCTCTGGACCGCCATTACCAAGTTAAACAGAGCCACATACTGGGCGACAGAGAGGTATTCAACTGCTAACAATCTGTAGATTACTACACTGAACCAAAGTTATAAGTGGCGACCTACACATTTTTGCGCCTGTTCAGAAAGTAAACATCGCTCTTACAAAATTTTGATTCCATTAAAAAAAAAAGACTTTGTCCATTTCAAATAATTAGTAGATTTTGCACAGACAAAGTCGGAGTAAAGGTACCTTCTTTTCAAAAAGTCACATTTTCACTGTGGTATAAAATATTCCTCAGATATGTTACGAGGGTCATCCAATAAAGAATGAGACTTTTTCTATAGCGCAGTGAATTTACATGCTAGGCTTTTGAAATCTGGTACACAGCTAGTAGGACTTTTTGGCATTTCACATGTACTATATTCGACATGTTTTATAGTTCCAACATTTGTTGCTAGGCAACAATAGAAGACTAGGCAAACATGCGTGGACGGCTCAGTATTGGTGGTCACCATGGCAACAGATGAAGATGTTTAGTTTATTTTTCTACTACTACTTATATATGATCATGCAATCTGTCTATAGCCAATAGGTGAAAGTAATTGCCCAGAGTCTTGGGCTGTTTCCGTGGAAACAGAGGTTAACAAATCAAGTTTTCAAGAATTATATGATATTTTTCGCTGACCTCTTAGCTTAGAAAAGCTAATACCAAATAGTTGGATGTAATCAAAATGAACAGGGTTCTGTTCATGTGTACTTAATTATAAACAACAGCAGATAGCCATACATTTTGTAGGATATCCGTCACTAACTTAGTTGCCATAGCAACGCAAAGTATTGTGTGTTTAAAAAATCGAGTAAATTGGTTGCTAGGCAACCAAAATAAATAATATGGATATTTGTTTCTTCTTTTATAGCTTTTTATGTAACTCGAAGATTGTTCAGTAAAAGAAATGATATAAAGAGGTTAAATTATATCTATAATCGAAAATAAAAGGCTTTGAGTGACTGTAGGTATGTAAAAATTAATATTAACACGGCCATGCATCTTAAAGTCCTTCCACAAAACATTCGGTTACTATGGCAACTGATCAATCAGAAACATATTGCTTATATTCCTGAATTACTAAGATGTCATACTTATATTACGGTAAATTTTAATTAAATGCACACACAGGTTTTCAGGCTATGAAGAAAGCCTCATTCTTTATTGGATGACCCTCGTATCTATTTATATTTTAATTAGTTTGAAAGCTAAGATAGAAGATAAAAAAAGAATCAAAAAGTTTGTGAGAATTTATCTCTCCATTTCTCCTCTATATTAACATGAAGGCAGCCACTATCAGCAGCTTAATGAAAGAAATTTAGCTTTAACCATGCGATTTGCCTATCAACTTTTCATTGCTCTGTACGCTTTATTATCTGTGGCACGACGTTGAAATTTTCAGTGATTATTTATTATGAATATGCTTCACTGTTTTATTTTAAAAATAGATCAAAAAAATATTTGTCATATGCCATTTAAATGACCCTTAAAAATGCACGATAAAACCGGAAGTGGACATCAGTCTTGAAAGAATACCTGTAACAAAATGGGCTATTCAAACTGTATTGTGTTTGGTATAACATGTTTACATAAAAAACGCATCTATGATGATGTTTGTATGTGCAGTTGATTATTTTCGAAAATATCAGAAAATATGGAAAATTAGCATTTTTTAAAAAAAATCATAAAAAATCGTTCATAAGCGAAAATTCAGGGGCTTGGTGTTTTTAAGTCGGCTAGACGGGTATGACATCACCTGTACTTCAATTCGAAAAAATGTCCTCAAAACCCTTATTTTCTTCAAAATTTGATTTTTGCATTTTAACCCAAAAATTGTGAAGTGATAGAAAGCTCCTTCAAAGCACTACTTAACTTTAATCCATTGAAATGCACATATTTGGACAAAATTCATTTCAATAACATTAGCGCTAAGTCAGAAAAATGAAATTGAAAAGTGGCCACTTAGAACTACGTTTGTCAGTGTATATGAAAAAGATTAAAAACACCATTAGGGCTTTCTCGTCTGTATTTTTTAAGTTTTCGAAGCATCTAGCCCACAATCGGTACACCTGCAAAAGAAGAAAGTGTGATTAGCTCTGATAATAACCATACTCTTATTATATAACCAATATTAACCCATGTACATGTAAGCCTAGCGTCCTTTTTGTGGGACAAAGACAAACAGTGCAAACCCAGATCATACGCCGCAGATTGCGGCGTCTGATCAGAATCTCCACTGTTTGCTTACATATTGTTTAAAATTAAAATTTGAACAGATTTGGAAAATACTATATAACAATTCCTAAAACGAAAATTTACTGTTCCAATTATTAAGATTGTGACATTCCATTCCACTTAAATGGGTTAATGTGTGATTGAATCGATTCCTGAATTTTGCACTCTTACTTACTTTAATCCTTTGTATACTGGAAACCACTAAATGGGTACTTTGTCAAACTATGAAGTCTTCATGTTTTCTAAGACTAAAACGATCTTTGGAGACAACAATTATTTCAGAGGGAAATTATCTCCTGTGACCCTTCAGTATATTCAAGGAACATTCACAAGTTAATTGCATCAGGTTAGGTGGATTAGTAAGATAGCTTGTTAATAGGAAGTATACTTGCTTATTGTTTGCCTGTTTTGGTTGAGATTTTAGGGCCCAGTAAATGGATATAGTCATGTCGAATTCACCATACCACACTTTTTCCTGAGGAGGCTTGACTAAGTGGTTGACAAGTAATTCGTGCACATACTTTCGCTTGTGACTGACAACAACCCTTCTTGGATGCGCGGAAGGAGGAGATTGACCGTAGAAATTATCTCATGATAAATCTCCACGAAAGTGTGGGACCGGGCAAGGATCGAACTCACGGATATGGTTGCTATATTTGGGGCATGGTCAAATATGTTTTTGCGCCGTTGGTTGTTCTGCAGTATGTGATTGTGGCATTTTCTGGCCATACTCAGCAATGGCAGAAAACTCTGTAGCCAGTGGTTTGGTCTTTCCCCACCCCGAGATTATGCAAGGTTTTAAGCCTGGTTTCGAGGTTATAAAACTGGAGTACAGTCTCAAACTCAAAATAAAGGACAATAATTGGCTGCTTGCAGACACGCGTCCACAAGTAGCCAATAATTGCGCTTTCTTTTGAGTTTGAGAAATAAAGCGCAATCATTGGCTGCTTGCGGACACGTGTCTGCAGGCAGTCAATTATTGCGCTTTATTTTGAGTTTGAGGTTTACCTCGAGTTTTATAACCTCAAGCCTGTCCTGGTTATAAGAACGTCGTGTAAAGTTGCAATTGAAAATGCATGGGCAGCCTCTGGGAAAAGGTCAAATATAGAATATTTTAGCACTGAAATTGTAAGTAATTTGTTTTTATTCACTATGTTTACTTTTTTTCAATATTTCAAGAGAATTGCACCTTTAGCTAAATTAGCCTGCCTCTATAGTGGCCTCTATAAAACATAAAAGCGTACGAGGGCCTCAAATCATATAAATACAACATTTAGTATGTGCATAGGCATGAACGAATTTAAAAAAAGGAGAAAAGATGCGAGTACACATGTTAGGGACTTGTTTTTGCAAGGTAAAACTAAGAATGCAATAATTTCTTAGTCTTTAAAATGAAAATTTTAGATAGATAAGCAAATGCCAATCAACCCGGTAAGATATTTTTGTCACCTTCTATGTTTTACACTGGTTCAAAAAGCTAGATATTAAAAGGGCAACTCTTTTTGGAGTAGAATTATTCAATCGGTCTTTAAATTGCCTAAGTTATCTTAGACAAAACACATTATAAAAATGATCTAATTTCGAACTTTTTTGCTTAAGAGCAGGTAATTCAAAGTAAATGCCGAAAAACTTTTGGCAAAATGTTTATGCAATATACCTGATGAAGGTTGGCAGTTTGTTGAATCACACGCTTCGTCTTGAACCGCTGAACCATTACATGGAGCGCCATTAGGACTTGGGAACGGACTATCGCAGGTTCGAACACGAACTTGTATACCATCACATGCTACAGTGCAACCATACCACGAAGACCAAGCTGACCAGCCACCGTCCACAGCTGTATTAGAATGAGAGAAAATAGAAAAACATAACAACGCCGTAATTTGAAGAACCAGTTATAAATATACCAAAATTACTCGAACATTAACGATTACATATAGCTTTGTGGTTATAAAACTTTTTTTCATGCTGACCTCAATTGAGCATGCTATTTGAATAGTCCATGAAAGGTAAATTGGTGATTAAGATTTATCGTTCTCTAAAACTCTCATATGTTGTATTTATCCTGCGGATAAATATTAAAATGCCAACAATTGTTGGCATTTTAACATTTATCAGCAGGATAAATTTCATGCTCTGTTGATTTGAGCATGGAAAATGTTTTATAACCTCGTGACCTGATCAAGATCTACACTGTTTTCAAAATAGGGTTAAGAACTTTGAAAGTGTTAAGCACGAGTATAATCATTAGATTGACTACGGTGAATAACATTGCCGTTTGCCTCATTTTGCCCAGTAATATGGTAATTGTGTAAAAAACGGATTCAGCCCCCCCCCCCCCCCAGTAGTTTAGGCTGCTGTCCGTTCTAAGGCGGTGGTTCTGTTGTTGTTGACGTTTTGTTTATTGTTACTCCCATTGTGGGGGTCTGTGGTTGTGCTATGTTTTGTTGTACGTTACTTTATGTCCATTCTAGTATTGCAATCATCTTGATGGGGAAGAGAGAGCTGATTGCTTTGCTTAATTTGTCTTCCTGGTGTCTCGTGATGGTTGTGTGGCTCTTCCTCGCGGTGCCACGGGGTTGTCTGCGGTTTGTGATTGTGCTATTTCCTGATCATACTCACTTACTATTTTTGCTTATTTCACTGTCTTAACTAATTTAAGCCGAAATTAATTGCCCATTCTTATCAATTGGACCATAGACAGGTGTTCTCAGAGATATTTTTTTCGAAGTGTGGGCACTTTTGAGGCATAAGGTACCACTAGGCTTATCAATATAAGCAAACATTCCTGAACTGATTTTGCCCTGTTGCCCAAATGGGAACCCCCAAATAAGGCCACAATAGGGGGTCAAAGGTCATCAAGTGCATTATATTGTGGTGAGTTTAATTAGCAAATTTTGTAATTATATTTATTTCGCAAAATAAAAGGCAAATTGGTTTATCAAACTCAGCCAACATTCCTTTAATAAATGTGTCCAATACACAAAGCATACTGACCCTACACAAGGTCACAAAGGGGTCAAAAGGTCACTAAGTGAATAAAATTTGTGATTTTATATATATATAATAATGATTTGGACTGACATTGGTGGAATTCGTCGTACCCTGTCTGATCGATATCAGTGACTTTTTTAATTAATATATCATTTGTTTCAATTCTTATTATCTCATAAAAGGTCATTATGAGGGTCAAGGGTCATCAAGTGCAATTTCAGAATCATCATCTAAGTGTTATTACGAATTTATGTTTACATTTTTACTAGATAAAACCTACCTGGGCTTTTTAACAGCAACCAGTTTTAAAATGACCTTTTCTTATTCTAGAGGCTAATTCTCTCATTTGAAATGTATGTATTATCGGGGTCAAAGGTCACAAGGTGCATGTGTGACCAGGTCCCTATTTTTTAAAGCACCTTATGCAACTTTCGCATATATAGTTTTAACCGGAAATTGACCGTAAAATATCTCGAATGTCATTTATAGATAAACAATTGAAAACTGATATCTTTCATCTCTTATAATAGTAAATTATTAATAAGTGTCCTTCTTTACAACTCATCCTCATTATCTGACTCTTACACAACATTCAGTGGATTGCCACATGTAATAGAACCAGAGCCACAAGATGGAAGAAATTGATGTTACTAGGATTAGATTTACATTTGCACCGTCTTGTTGCACACACTTTGCAGCTGCATTGCAACAACTGCATACATACTTTAGGTATAGGTTCTTACAGCAACAGCTTTGGTTTCAATTGGTTACTGTAGGGGTCTCGCAACCATGCACAAGTTTCAGGATCAATGTGCTCTGGGGATGGAACTGTTACATTCGACCATATAGTTGTCTGATAATGGGCTCGTCTTATGTGGAGTTTAATGCACCAGATGTAGAAGGAAGCCTATCTGGGTATTTTCCCTTATTAAACAAAAACACTTGCATTTGGTCACCATTTGTGATCCGATTGATGGGTCAAGTATTTTGCAGACTACTGTTTTCATTTGCTGGCTGTCCATATCCTAAACCAGTCGGACACTGCTTCCTTGCGTAAATTCTTGGCTACATGATACATATATAACATATACTCAGACTCTGAAATATGCGTGGCAGTTTTATTCAAAACCGACTTAGATTCTTGGCTTCCAGATGGTTCATCCAAACTTTTCTTAAGAAGTTAGACTATTTCTCTGGCTGATTTCAAGGTAAAAATTCAAAATGGTTCACGTGGATTCAATTGTGGAACAAGCTGTAATTTCCCTGGTATTTGAGGTTCGATTGTCTCGTAATGGCCCAAATACTTCCCCATAGCAAGCAGAAAATCAGTGTAAAGCTCCCATAATGCTTGCAATGTATACATTTCTATATTTTCAAAGCCAAGCCTAAGTTCAAAAGCAATTTTCTGGAGACCTATTTGTGGGGCGAAACATCTTCTGACTCTCTACCTAAAGAAACGTTTTTCACATGTAGGATGGTACAGGCAATCTTCTACTGCAAAATCATACATTGTTGCTAGCCTAAGTAAGTAAGGGTGCAAAGATCAGGAATCGATACAATCAAGTACCACACCTGACCCAGGATACCAATGGGAAAGTGACAAACTTATACACCACAAACGAGAGCCAAGAGGTCAGCCCTTTCCCAGTAGGTGACCAAAAGGCACAAATGAACAGACGCACACAAAGGCATAACAAACACAAGACAGAAAAAACATAAAAGACCCACAAAAGAAGTACCGCCTTGGAACGCTCAGTAAAATATTTTACTGGAAGGCTTAACCAGCATCTGTAAATCAAATTATGATTATGACATAATCTATTCTGACTTAGGTAATGTCGGTATTGGGTTTAAGTCCTCCCTTGAAGTGTGAAGGCAAAGATGCAAAGTGATTTATCTAGCGGTGGTAATGGTCGCCTAGAAGGCCTCGAATCGCAAGAAGTGGACGCATCTTCTGAAGTACCGGTATGCCTCTTAGTACTAAGCTTTTACCTAGCTATGTGGAATGCAGACATTAAACTTGAAAAACAACGTCTGTGATATATAACCCTCTTTTCCTGCGCAATTAAGGTGTTTGAGGTCTACCAATCTTAATATGTCAATTACATCTATGTTGCCTTAATCACAGCACTCCCATCGGTCAGGTGCTGCTTGTAGCAGCTTGTCACAGCCATCCTCGCCAAGAGCAGACACCTTTTTGCTTTTAACTAATGTTGGAAAATGATTCACATCTGTTCTTGCTTTTGTGGGTCAGACCTCAGACTATGAAGGTTCCGACTTAAAGACTTATCTATAGATGAGATGGTTAGGGCCTGATGCTGCGTCTGTTGTCGGTTCCTCCAGGGTTTAATTGTTGGATTTATTTTGCTCCAGTATTCAGGAGATGATTCATGGATAAGTATGAGGCTTTTCATGCAAAGCAAACATCTATGTGTCCTAATCCACTACATAAGTAATGACGAGGTTGGTACCGTAAAACTAGTTTAAGCCTTCAAGCAAATTTCTTACTGACCGTTCCAAGGCAGTGTTCTTTTGTGGATCTGTTTCGTTATTTGTTATTTTTGTTTGTCTTTGCCAAAACTAGATGTCTGTTTGTTGCAACCTTGTGGTCGCCTGTTGGGGAAGAGCTGACCTCTTGGCTCTCTTGAATGTGATGGTGTTTTGTGTTTTTGTCACTTTCCTATTCGGTGTCCTGAGTCAGGTGTGGTACTTGATTGTATCGATTCCTGATCTTGGCCTTCTTCCTTACTTTTAATAAAAGATGATTTTGACTGACTTTAATTGATCAAGCTGTATTTGTGATGTCACAGGAAGTCACACAAAAAGTGTTATTAGTTTTGTTTTCTGTTTGTAAAAGATGCATTTGGTGTTCGGTGTTAATCACATAAGATGCGCAGCTGGTGTCAATAAATACATCGCACCAAGTGCAGACTGATCAGTGCACAGTATTGCGTTTCCAAGACAGCTTTATATTTCATACAAAAAAATGTTAGAATGAATTACAAAGACTTTTATTATGTGCTTTTTGCGAAAAAATGATAACTATCACAAATGTACATAACCAATCCAGGCACTATGCAGTACCTGTACATACGTACAGACGAACAGACAACTGTGTTTGTGATCGCAGATGATAAAATTTCAACGATTTATCTAACTAGACATCAGTATTTCAGTTATTTTAAATTATTTGCAACAAAATACCAGTGCCTTAGATGTTTAGGTACTGTGTTTATTGCATTATTATTTTGCACCTATTGACCTTTGACCTCATATATTGACCTTAATAATGATCTTTGGTTTGGGCAACAGGCAACAGTTGAAAGAGGACATGTCCCTTAGTAACTTAGGCACTGTTGCCCTTCATGCCGCAAACGTGCCCACAAACGTGTTTTCTAGCACACTTATTTGCATTTTAACGCTAGACTACCAGTTAATATCCGTTTTAGGACACTTCATTTTTATTCAAATTTTACTGGACTATTCTATAAGCAAATAGTGGAGACCCTGATCAGGCGCAGCATTCTGCGACATATGATTTTGGTCTGCACTGTTTGCCTATGTCCCACAAAAAGGACGCTAGGCTTATATCAATTAAGAATTAATACTAAGATATAATCTGTATATGGTATTCTTGTGTAAAATATAGACTACACAATCATGAATAAGGATGGTCCTCGATGTGAGAGAAAAACACAGTTTCGTCTGTTTGCAGAAATTCACAGGTCTAACCCTTAATGCGCCAATCGCAACAAAAGTCGTCTGCTTTTCTCGACTGCTGAAATGTTTAAGAAGCCTCTATGGCAAACAGTGTGGACCTCAGATCAGACTGCTCCTATATGAGCAGTCTGTTCTGGGTCCACGCTGTTTGCCTCTATACTGAATTTGTCAATAATGTGAGGCAATTATTTGCAGCAGACGACTTCAGCAGACGACATTTTCAGATGCATTTTTTTCTTGGCGCTTTAAGGGTTAATATTTTGTTCATTTCTAGAGTTTGACTATATTTTAAACACCATTGAGGTATTGACTAGATATGGGATATTTATGCATCAATCGAATACTCACGAGGTACCGTGGTGGTAGGCATTGTAGTTGGCGTTGTGGTGGTCGTCGGAACTGAAATTATCAACCAATCTAGTGATTCTACTCGATTTTTATGATGAATAAGAAGCTCTGGCCCAAGGTTATAAAAAACTTCTTGCTTAACTCTACTGAGCACAAAACTTCAACTGCTCATAAAACTAAAATAACGACAAATGAAGAAGTTTCATGCTTTAAGTCTCTCAGATGTTGTATTTATCATGCTAATAAATGTTAAAATGCCAACAATTGTTGGCATTTTGACATTTATAAGCAGGTAAAATTTCATGCTCAGCTCGATTTTCGTGATGAATAAGAAGTTCTGGCCGAAGGGTTATCAAACTTTTTAATGCTAAGCTCATCTGAGCACGAAATTTAAAAAACTCAAATACTAAAATAAAAACTAAAATACCGACAAATGAAGAAGTTTCTGCGTTAAGTCTCTCAGATATTGTATTTATCATGCTAATGAATGTTAAAATGCCAACAATTATTGGCATTTTAATATTTATGAGCAGAATAAATTTCGTACTCAGCTGAGTTGAGCATGGAAAAAGTTTTATAACCACCTCAGAGCCTGGTTTTAATTGAAATCTGTTTGAAGTAAGTAAGGGTGCAAAGATCAGGAATCGATACAATCAATTAACACGCCTGACCCAAGGTCACTAGACCGAGTGTTAATACAGCTTCATAAGGATGTTAGGAAGTCTTATTGTTACCATGTTGCAATTTGTATGTCCGACAATTATGTATGCATTTTTATATTTAAACTGCGATTTGTTTTTTAAAGTTTACAATTTCACGAAAATATTTCATGAGAATAAATGAAGTGGGCAGTATCTCACGGGACTCTGGCAGTCTGGCTTAACTCCTCCTCTGCAGATGACGGCTTTCATCGCCTGCTGATAGCAAACTGTTGGACCCACAAAACATCGGGTCTGATCTGGAACCAAAGTTTTACAATCTGATGATAGAGCGGGTTCGTGTATTAGTGATTCATTCAACAATATTTTATCATCAAAGTGTTAAACTGTTTGATCTAGATCAGAACTTACATTTTCCTCATCTGGTTTTAAACAGATAATCACAATATTCAGAAACAGAAGATATATACCATTTTATCTATTTTTGATGTTGCAATACATACGTGTTGTAAGATTAAATGCGATGAACCTATCGGGACTCTCAGAGCAGTAGTGGGGCTTGAGTGGTGTCGGAGTTCTGCAGCACGAATAACAAGTGGTACCTGCCCGTATCTCTACGCCTGTGGAGTTGGTACATGCAAAGTCTGCCACTGTATTGTACCAATTAGCAATGCAAACACTTTCTGTATTGCATCTGAAATATATAGTGATCTTCTGAATCACATTATACTCTCTTAATTGAATCTGAAGTATATATAGAGGATCTTACATGAGTGCTCATGTTTTAATGAATTTATTAAACTAGTTGGGGAAAAGAGATAAAATGCGAGGCTTGCCGAGCATTTTATCTCTTTTTCGTAGCGAGTTAGAAAAATTCAATAATACAAGAGCACGAATGTTAGATTCTATTTATCACATGGAATTAAGATAACTTTGAAATCATATTACTGCCGTGGTTGTGGACGTCATAACGTTTCCCGAAAATATGTAAACCATTAGTGATTTATCGATTTTATTGCATGACATTATTTCACTCCAAGACGCGACGCTATATGAGTTGCATCTGAAATGTGTACATGTACCTATTTATCTCCTGAATCACATACATACATACATACATACATACATACATACATACATACATACATACATACATACATACATACGTATGAACAAATGCATGTATACTCTCTGAATCGCATCTGAAATAGATATTGACCTCCTGAATAACAGTGACGCTATACGATAAATACATATACTCTCTGAATTGAATCTGAATTACATATCGATCTCCTGAATTACATACAAATACTCTCTGAACCGATTCTGTAAAACATTTATCACGCGAATGGCATACGTACGCGTACTCTATGAATTCCATCAAAACATATTGATTTCCCAAATAAAGTACAAACCTATACACCCTGGAATATATCTTAAATACATATTGATCTCTTAAATCACATACACACATATACTCTGATTTGTATCTGAAATACACATTATATTGATCTCCTTATTTACAAACATATACCCCAGGCTTTGCATCTGAAATATATGTTGATCTCCTCATACATACACAATCTGAAACACGTGCATTGATCTCATATATCACATATATCGTAATCAATTGATTAACATATAAAATAAATGATTATGACCTAAATCATCAACATGTACATTGTGCATTACTTGCACAGTAAACCCTGTCTTAAGCGGCCACTCAAAAAGAAGACCAAAATTGGTTTTCATGATCAATTTTCGCTTAATGCAGGTCAAAAGTATTGCAGAATGCTCCAGTAGTAATGGGCGGCACTATGGCCTCAAAATTTTTAAGCCTGAAAAGAACTTAGAATTTTTCAGGCTAAAATTTTGAGGCCATAGATGCCGATGCTGGTAAGCTTGAGTGACTAGCTGTGAATAACTTAGTTTATTTTAGGGGTATTTTGGTTGGGCCTATGATTGTGATAGTTTCCTGGTCATATTCACTGGTTGGGTTGTGATTATGATAGTTTCCTGGGCTATTGGGAAATAACTTAGTCATTTTTGAGGGGGATAAAGGTTCTGCTGTGGTGATATATAAAATAACTTAGTTAAATTCAGCTTTGAAGATAACTTAGTCATTTTAGGGGTATAGTATGTGGTGGTATATGGTGTGTGTAATAGTCAAGGCTACTAAGTACCATGCGTCTTAGAGTCTCTTGGTCAATTAAGACCTCAACTCCTAGAGGCATCACTCTGTAGCGTTAACTAGTGTTTAGCTAGCCGTCTCAAGCTTACTACTACTGATTTTTTGAAAAGAACAACAAAGACTGATGAACATTTCTATAACTTTATTGCCCCGCTAACTATAACTGATTACAATGACAGAGGATTAGGGCCGTCCCTCTGTTCATTGTTTACAATAATTTCCCTTAACATATTTACAACATATTATACTTAGGATACTTCTTTGAAAGGTGATGTGAATAATTATGACATTTACAAGTCTGTATTCTGTGTTTGAATAAAAAGTCAGGAGGAGCCATGCGTCTCATTCCATTCTGGGATAGGATGACTCTGGCATAGTTATAGATGAACCACATCTCGATATCTCTGTCATTCTGGTATAAATCTTCTCCAGTTCCATATAGTTCTTGATAAATGGCTGTGTTTAGATCTAGTCCTTTGTTGAGCTGGTGAATGATGTAGATACACCAAATTCCACATACTTTGCTCCATGGACTCTGTAAACATTCTGTGTTATGGATCCATCTTGAGGAGTTTCTTTCAATAAATGGTAGAACATATTGTTCTTCTGGTGGTCTTCCATATGAATCGAAGTAGATAACTTGATCTCTTCTGAAGTAGATAGCCACCCAATGTTCTCCTGGATCTGTGGATATATCTGTATTTACAATGTAAGCCTTCATATCCAGTGGTTTCTTCTCTGGTAGTAAATCCTTGGCACAAACTTCTCCTTTCACAGGTATATTGTTTATGACTTTGATTAGTTCAACAGTGTTCATTTTTATTCTGTTTCTGGGTTCTTCTCGTTTTCTTCAGGTTCCTTTTCTTCATAGGATTCTATGAGTTTCTTTGCCCAGTACGTCTTCCACTGTTCTGTTAAGTCACTTTGATTTTTCTTGAAGTACTGCCGGTTTTTATAGGCTTCTTGATTTTCTTCTGGCGTCAGGTGATTGATCCCTGTTTTAAAGTCCATAGGGTGTCGCAAACTGTCGCCATACAGATAGTTCCAGATTCTATCATCAAAGTCTTTCATCACATCGTAGATGTTTAGGCCCTCTAAGGCTGGATCATGGCATCCATAATCTTCAATCCATTCTCATGGAGAAGTCCATAGACAAATATCGTGGTATTTCTGACTTGGGTGGTTCATTCTGCATCCATGACATTCATGCTTCGCACAGTCTCCAACTGCCATCTTTAGACAAGTCAATATGGCTTGTTTTAGAAGAGTCTTCATAAGACAATCAATATCCTCATTGTCTTCTACTTCTTTCTGTAAGGTACTCTTCTCATCTGATGGCTGGACTGTTGCACTGTATGCATCTGTTTGGTACATCAAGTCCTGTTCAATGAAGTATCCTGCATTCATCTTTAGTAATCTGTGGTAACTTCTCTAAGTTCGTTGATTTCTATCAGGTTGTCAAACTCTGCATACACAAGCACGTTGATCGTCTTGTCAAGTGATGTTGCAAACTGAAGCTCCAATCTGAGGTTCCCAGTTTTTATAGGGTGCAAATGAGACTGATTGGCTGCTTGATCTGGTGTCAAATCATATCCCCAAAAGCAGTAACCTCCTTTGTAATCTTCATAATCAATGTTGCGATTTTGGACCTGATTCTGACTTGCCAATGCTTGGTAAACTGATAGGAAAGACCTGAGATACTGATCATTTCCAAATCTAGGTTCAAAAGGTTTTCCATAGACACTATGTCCATCACAAGTGACATCCATTTTACTTAGGTTGAAATGTTGGAAAAAGAAAGGATTAGTTTCCAAAGTCCCATTAAATGCCTCATTTAATACTAAGCCAATAAAAACTCGTTTTGGAAGTTGACCAGTGAGAAGATGGTCTTCAATTTTAGATCTTGTGCCACTACTGATTGTAAAAGTTTTGACTTCAACTCTTCTGATCGGAAATTTAGCATTGTGATGAGCAATAGTTTGATTCAGTTCATTGCTAATGGCTGGTAGAAGCTGTATATTTCGTACTCTCAAGATAGCAGTATCAATTTTGATTTTTGCAGGAGAATTATCACTCATCAAACAAAACTGAGGAGATGATCGATTGAGTCTAAGTTTGAATTCTAAGCCATTAGGTAAATACTTCTCTTGCATAGCAATATCCAAATGTAATTTACCCTGAAGCTCCACTGATTTGCTTTTTGCTACGCGTTTGCCACGATCAGTGATAGATGCATTTGTTATATCTTCAAAAGCTCCTGCTTCATCCTCAGACCAAAATTCTGCTGCTTTCAGTTGATTATCTTTGACATCAGAACCATAAGAAAACAAATTTTCAAGGTATGCTCTGTATGGATACGTGTCTGAATTATTCGTGATCAATTTATTGTTGATATACAAATCGATGCCACTGAACATACTGTGAAAAAAGTTGTTAATTGGAAATACTTTTGCATCAGTTTCAAGATCTTCACCCGTTTGCTGTAAGATTCTGAATTTGATATACAGATAGGCTTGAGACAAATCAGTGTAAAACTCTGTGTGAGGTGGAATTAGAAATTCAATGGGTGCATGATGACTATCGAGAGAAGCAATGGGATGATAATCATTCCACTGAGTGCCTTGCATGGTAGTCATGGTGGGTGGAATGGATTCCATATCCAATTCCGTTTTAGTGCAATCGCAAGAACCTTGTTGAATCATTTTTCGTCAAATATATCTTTTTCAAATACCAGACGTTTAATAGGATTAAACTTTTTTGCTCTGCTTTTAAAACCCCTCTTAACAGTTCGGTGTCTAGATTGAGACTGAGGCCTTTTGCGTTTTTGAGTTGAATTTATAGCCAACTGATTTATAGTAGACTGACCAAAAGATTTCAAAGCTGTTTTTCCTCTTTGTTTTAAAACTTTTTTTTACATTTTCACCACCCACAATGTCTTTTAAAGCTTGAACCCCTTGATCTTTAGCTACTTTTTTCACGCTTTTTAAACTTGCTTTTGCGACAGGTTTTAAAATTGGAATCACTGTTCTAAATGCAGCTTTAAAAATGGATCCTAAACCATTGCCATATTGTCTTGAAACGCCTCTGTACACGGGAAAGTCTCCTTTCCCAGATTGAAGAGACATAATGCTTCTCGATTGTTTCAACATTATTCTTTCTGTCGAAAATGTAGTTTCACTAACGTTTTCCCAGAGATAAATGGCACATTTTCACCTGTATCACCTTTTATACTTATGTGAACCTGATCTATGAAAGATTTTGCCACTGGAACATAGTGTACATTGACAAATTCTTGATGTAAATGATTGTTTTCTCTTTTACTTTCAAATGGGAACACTCTCAAAATAGGTGCAGTAACATCACCAATAAATGTATAGCTTGCTAAATCAGAGTAAATGTAAAGTTGGTGAATTTTTGTATTCAAATCCACACCATATCTGAAAATGTATTTTTCATTTCCTAATGGTTTATCAAAATAATTTCTATCTACACCTAATATTTCTGCAATTGCCTTTGGAAAAATAATTTTGACTTTCGTAGGATCTTGAACATCAAGTTTGACTCGAGCACTGTTTTCACCATAAGTGATTGAAATGGTAGCATTGCTATTTTTAAGTGTCAGTCCATATCGAAAATTGATACTTTTTTGAATTTCTTCAACCAAATGGCGTGGAGAAGCATAATAACCATTTTGGATATAGATTTTTTGGTCTACATATGATACATACTTTGTACAGTTATCAATGTCTTCACACATTTTTCTATCAGTAAATCTTATGATCACATAATTGTTTTCTTTTGTGATATTATTTACTTCAGTTGGAGTTATGACTTCTACCAAACCTACTTCCCAATTATCTTTTTCAATTTGTATGGAATGGTCTAATTTCACTTTAAAGTCACATTGCGTATTTTTTGAAAAAGTACTGAGTGAACTATTACTCAAGAGTGTCAAATAAAAGTTGTTCATGGTTTGAGTTTGGGCGAATCTGTTTCGTCAGCAGAAATTGGATTAGTTTGTTTTCTAAATTTTAAACCTGGGGATGGTAGTATGTAACCAATAGAACTACTGAGTAAAATTTGCCACAATTCTTTATCTGGACTTCTCAGACTGATTTGAACTAATGATGTGATAATGATCATGTAAACAACAATGATCTGAGCAAAAAAAGTGAACCGATTTTTAACAACTCAATCACGACCTTCTGCAGATTGTACTGAAGCAGTGTCACCACGTACAAATGATCCTCTGAGATCCATTTTCATGCTTTTATACAAGATCAGATTCTAAAATCCAACTGTCAAATTTTGAAGGATACCTTTTCCAGTGAACTTTAATTTCTTTCACCCACTTTTTTCCTATTTTACGTTTTCTGTGATCTAAAACAGAATCAATTTCGTAAATTTGCTCTTTCTCTACACGTTGTAACTCGTGTGAATAAAAAGTACCTTTGACCACTTCACCCTCAAGATCTTTTATTTTATAGGTGATAGGAGTCTGAGTTTTGACCACTGCTAAAATTTGAAATAATTCTTGTGTCCAGTTTGGTAAATAACCTTTATCAAATGTGCGTTTTGTTTTATTGATACGCACAAAATCACCCTCTTTGAATTTTGGTTTGACTTTTTTAGAATTGGATTTTCCATATAAGTTTTCTGACACCTGTGGTTCATTTTTAAGAGTCACAGACACAGGTGCACATTTAATACTTCGATGATAAGCGTGATTGTAACCATGTACTAATTTGGGAAGAATGTCTACATATCTCAAAGTGCGATGATGAGTAAAATATTTCCACATGCGAGTTTTCAAAGTTCTTTGAAAACGTTCGACAATACTGGCTTTGGTTTCAGGATTTTCAGTAGTGAAGAAATGAATCTTCTTAGTTTTCAAGAAATTTTGAAATTCTTTATTTTTGAATACAGTTCCTTTATCTGTTTGCAAACTTTTTGGACATCGTCCACTTTTTAACACAGATTTGAAAGCAATTACTAAAGTTTTTCCAGATTTATCTTTAATAGGTACCACCCATGCATATTTTGAAAAGACATCTATGATGCAAAGTAAATATCTATGCTTGTCATTGGACTTTGATAATTTTGATAAGTCTGCCAAATCTGCTTGCCACTGAGTATCAATTCCAGCCACTACCGTTTTGCGTCGCAAAAACTTTTTATGAACAGGTTTATGTAAAGTATAAGTTTGTTGTTTTCTTAACCAATCTCTAACATCTTGAAGTTTAACTTTTTTGGATGATTGTTTAGCAAGTTTGTACAAAGCTTTTCACCTGCATACACAGCAGGACTTTTAGGATTGTAATACAACTGTTCAAGCTTCATTGTAACTAACCCATGGAGAAGAAAACTCTTCTTTTATACGTTTTTTGGTGGCAGATAAAAGTGCAGGGGATGAAAAATGGTCTTTGATACGTTTCCTAACACCCAAACTCTTTGCAGACCTGACAGAAACGGGAATACGACTTGCTGTTTTTCTGATAGTGCGTTTTTGTTTGGGAGTAATATAATCCGTTTCAGGAGTTTCTGGAGCACGATGCATCCAGTCCCACCTTTCCCTATTTCCAATCACATCTTGGGGAATATTCATGTCTCTTAAACCTTCTGCAAAAGCTTGCCAACCTGTAGGTTCACTGCCTTTATGATGTCTGATGACATCATTGACCAAATCAATAATATTAGACCCTGGAATAGATTTGCCATAAAGTTTGACTGTACCATCATCTTCCCAAGACACATTTGGGTTATTTTTTAGAAGTGAAACTAAAAGCTGAGCTTAACGTTTCATAGTGGAGGGTACACTATCTATGACCAATTGATTCATTTTGGAAGAACTAGGGTCAGATGGTGAAAAAAGAGATGTTTCTTTTAAAGCTTTTTGATGAGCCGTTTTAAATTTGTGCAAGGTCTGGCCATACAATTGAGATTTTTCAGCTTCAGACAAATCTTCATTGGCCATGACAGAAGATAAGTCTCTTTGAAGACTGGCTGTGGCAGATACATTAGGATTGGGAGGCAGTCTAGGTTTTTGAATTTGTTCCTCTTTCCATCGTTTCATGTCTTCCCAAAGTTTAAATGGTACAATAGCCATTTTACGACCATCCATATTTTATTTTTTGATAATTTCACCCAAGACAGAACCTATGATAGGAGCAATTAATGGTTTTAACAATAATCCTAACAAAGCTCCACCTTTCTGATTAATAATTTTCTTTTTTGTGTCAAGTGGAACTTGCTTAGAACTCAGTAAACGTATATGTTGCTTTCTAGCTCGTAACTGATTCTTTTGAGCATTTGTCAGACGTACATTGCCTTTTATAAGATTGATGCAACATTCCCCTACACAATCAATGACTTCTTTAGGAGGTTCTTGGATCATTTCCTTACGACATTTATTGGATAAATGAGTCAATCCTTCCAAAAATGTACCATAAGTTTTAATCAGAGATTTTTTTCTCATTTTATTTTGCAATTTTCTACGACGTGTTGTTGTTACAGCCATGTTTATGAGTGTGTACAAACATTTGATGTACAGTCCTTTTATAGTTTTTTTCTTAAAAATGAAGTCGTCGACGTTCAGAATGAGGTGGTGATGGATATTTGTTTGGATTTAACATGTGCATGGTAGCACCAAATCCATGTCTTTTTAACAAATCTTGTGCTTTCAAAGGAGTAAATCTTGCTAAATTTATTGACGATCGTCTTGCATTTGTGTTTGGAGAATCAAGACCTAAATTTTGCCATGAGGCAGGACTTTTACTTTTACGTTTTGTTACAAAACGATCATCAACCTTTCTTTTTTTTCTGTTTTCTAGGTTTTTTCACTGATTTTTTCTTAGGATGTTTAGGTTTAGTTTTCTTGTTAAATTTTCTCATCAACTTATTTCCATCCCATCGAATCAGACTACAAATGATCACACCACCAAAGAATCCACCACCTCCAGGTTTTAAAATGATACTGCGTTTGACTTCAGGGTCAACAATTGCACTTGCTAATTTTCGAACATCATCCTGATGTCTATCCATAAATTTTGGAGTTTGTTTAGGTAAATTTCATCTTACCCTGAACAATTTTTCGAGCTGCCAAAGAAAACCATTTGATCATTTCAATTAAACCAGCATTTAAGAGTGATTTTCTTTTATGACTATCATGTTCTCTGCTTAAATTATACAGAGCACGTATCAGATTAGCTGATGTTCGTTGAGCCATTTTGACACAAATGATGGATTTAAATTCAAACACACCTTTTTATACTCCTGGAAAATAGACAACAGGTCCTTGTTGATCTGATTTTGTAAACCAGTTTTGAAAAATTTGTGTTCTGAATCTAAGATAATCAGGTGTATTTGGTTTCAAATCGACCAATAAGTATCCGTGAGGTATAGATGTGGCATCGTTAAACGCATGAATCATATGGGGAGCTTGAAGTTGATTGGCCAATACTTTAATTTGCATCTTATCTCTTGGACTTTGAAATAAAACTAAATATTGAGCATTCAAACTGATGGTGCGAGAAGATTTACTTTGTTGAAATAAATTTTGTGTGATGTACACCACACTTGCATTTCTATGATGTCCGTTTCTTGTAAACCATAACTTAATTTTTTCTTCATCTTTATCTCCTAACATGTCATCAAAAATCACCAAGTGCGTTGCACTGGGATCGGTGACAATCTCATCTTCATCATCAGGAATACCTTGAATAAATTTGATGTTTGACCCCTCACGTTCTTGTAAGATGTTATAAGATTTTTGCCATTCCTTGTAACACCAAACAATACGTTGTGGTAAAATATCAAATAAATCTTCTTTAAACTCAATCATCTTTTTAACAATTCAGTTTTACCCGATCCACTTGGACCAGAAATAAAAATATTAGAAGGGTGTTTAAAAAACAAACTTCAAATATCTTGATTTGAGTCCAACTGGTGTGTAGAAAGGGCCATGTCTAACTGTGAAAAAATAACAAACACAACTTTATTTATACTCAAATTTTAATGAACATGAACCAACAGTTTAATACATAATTGAAAAAAAAAAACAGTTTAATATATCAAAAAAACTGTACAATACATGTTTATCAGACACAGCTCAGTACCGCTTTCTCTTTCTCTATCACGTCTATTCTAATATTACTATAGACGTGCCTCAGAGAGCGGGAGAGCGGTACTGAGCTGTGTCTGATAAACATGTATTGTACAGTTTTTTTTGATATATTAAACTGTTTTTTTTTTCAATTATGTATTAAACTGTTGGTTCATGTTCATTAAAATTTGAGTATAAATAAAGTTGTGTTTGTTATTTTTTTCACAGTAAGACATGGCCCTTTCTACACACCAGTTGGACTCAAATCAAGATATTGGAAGTTTGTTTTTTAAATACCCTTCTAATATTTTTATTTCTGGTCCAAGTGGATCGGGTAAAACTGAATTTGTTAAAAAGATGATTGAGTTTAAAGAAGATTTATTTGATATTTTACCCCAACGTATTGTTTGGTGTTACAAGGAATGGCAAAAATCTTATAATATCTTACAAGAACGTGCGGGGTCAAACATCAAATTTATTCAAGGTATTCCTGATGATGAAGATGAGATTGTCACCGATCCCAGTGCAACGCACTTGGTGATTTTTGATGACATGTTAGGAGATAAAGATGAAGAAAAAATTAAGTTATGGTTTACAAGAAAAGGACATCATAGAAATGCAAGTGTGGTGTACATCACACAAAATTTATTTCAACAAAGTAAATCTTCTCGCACCATCAGTTTGAATGCTCATTATTTAGTTTTATTTCAAAGTCCAAGAGATAAGATGCAAATTAAAGTATTGGCCAATCAACTTCAAGCTCCCCATATGATTCATGCGTTTAACGATGCCACATCTATACCTCACGGATACTTATTGGTCGATTTGAAACCAAATACACCTGATTATCTTAGATTCAGAACACAAATTTTTCAAAACTGGTTTACAAAATCAGATCAACAAGGACCTGTTGTCTATTTTCCAGGAGTATAAAAAGGTGTGTTTGAATTTAAATCCATCATTTGTGTCAAAATGGCTCAACGAACATCAGCTAATCTGATACGTGCTCTGTATAATTTAAGCAGAGAACATGATAGTCATAAAAGAAAATCACTCTTAAATGCTGGTTTAATTGAAATGATCAAATGGTTTTCTTTGGCAGCTCGAAAAATTGTTCAGGGTAAGACGAAATTACCTAAACAAACTCCAAAATTTATGGATAGACATCAGGATGATGTTCGAAAATTAGCAAGTGCAATTGTTGACCCTGAAGTCAAACGCAGTATCATTTTAAAACCTGGAGGTGGTGGATTCTTTGGTGGTGTGATCATTTGAAGTCTGATTCGATGGGATGGAAATAAGTTGATGAGAAAATTTAACAAGAAAACTAAACCTAAACATCCTAAGAAAAAATCAGTGAAAAAACCTAGAAAACAGAAAAAAAGAAAGGTTGATGATCGTTTTGTAACAAAACGTAAAAGTAAAAGTCCTGCCTCATGGCAAAATTTAGGTGTTGATTCTCAAAACACAAATGCAAGACGATCGTCAATAAATTTAGCAAGATTTACTCCTTTGAGAGCACAAGATTTGTTAAAAAGACATGGATTTGGTGCTACCATGCACATGTTAAATCCAAACAAATATCCATCACCACCTCATTCTGAACGTCGACGACTTCATTTTTAAGAAAAAAAACTATAAAAGGACTGTACATCAAATGTTTGTACACACTCATAAACATGGCTGTAACAACAACACGTCGTAGAAAATTGCAAAATAAAATGAGAAAAAAATCTCTGATTAAAACTTATGGTACATTTTTGGAAGGATTGACTCATTTATCCAATAAATGTCGTAAGGAAATGATCCAAGAACCTCCTAAAGAAGTCATTGATTGTGTAGGGGAATGTTGCATCAATCTTATAAAAGGCAATGTACGTCTGACAAATGCTCAAAAGAATCAGTTACGAGCTAGAAAGCAACATATACGTTTACTGAGTTCTAAGCAAGTTCCACTTGACACAAAAAAGAAAATTATTAATCAGAAAGGTGGAGCTTTGTTAGGATTATTGTTAAAACCATTAATTGCTCCTATCATAGGTTCTGTCTTGGGTGAAATTATCAAAAAATAAAATATGGATGGTCGTAAAATGGCTATTGTACCATTTAAACTTTGGGAAGACATGAAACGATGGAAAGAGGAACAAATTCAAAAACCTAGACTGCCTCCCAATCCTAATGTATCTGCCACAGCCAGTCTTCAAAGAGACTTATCTTCTGTCATGGCCAATGAAGATTTGTCTGAAGCTGAAAAATCTCAATTGTATGGCCAGACCTTGCACAAATTTAAAACGGCTCATCAAAAAGCTTTAAAAGAAACATCTCTTTTTTCACCATCTGACCCTAGTTCTTCCAAAATGAATCAATTGGTCATAGATAGTGTACCCTCCACTATGAAACGTTAAGCTCAGCTTTTAGTTTCACTTCTAAAAAATAACCCAAATGTGTCTTGGGAAGATGATGGTACAGTCAAACTTTATGGCAAATCTATTCCAGGGTCTAATATTATTGATTTGGTCAATGATGTCATCAGACATCATAAAGGCAGTGAACCTACAGGTTGGCAAGCTTTTGCAGAAGGTTTAAGAGACATGAATATTCCCCAAGATGTGATTGGAAATAGGGAAAGGTGGGACTGGATGCATCGTGCTCCAGAAACTCCTGAAACGGATTATATTACTCCCAAACAAAAACGCACTATCAGAAAAACAGCAAGTCGTATTCCCGTTTCTGTCAGGTCTGCAAAGAGTTTGGGTGTTAGGAAACGTATCAAAGACCATTTTTCATCCCCTGCACTTTTATCTGCCACCAAAAAACGTATAAAAGAAGAGTTTTCTTCTCCATGGGTCAGTTACAATGAAGCTTGAACAGTTGTATTACAATCCTAAAAGTCCTGCTGTGTATGCAGGTGAAAAGCTTTGTACAAACTTGCTAAACAATCATCCAAAAAAGTTAAACTTCAAGATGTTAGAGATTGGTTAAGAAAACAACAAACTTATACTTTACATAAACCTGTTCATAAAAAGTTTTTGCGACGCAAAACGGTAGTGGCTGGAATTGATACTCAGTGGCAAGCAGATTTGGCAGACTTATCAAAATTATCAAAGTCCAATGACAAGCATAGATATTTACTTTGCATCATAGATGTCTTTTCAAAATATGCATGGGTGGTACCTATTAAAGATAAATCTGGAAAAACTTTAGTAATTGCTTTCAAATCTGTGTTAAAAAGTGGACGATGTCCAAAAAGTTTGCAAACAGATAAAGGAACTGAATTCAAAAATAAAGAATTTCAAAATTTCTTGAAAACTAAGAAGATTCATTTCTTCACTACTGAAAATCCTGAAACCAAAGCCAGTATTGTCGAACGTTTTCAAAGAACTTTGAAAACTCGCATGTGGAAATATTTTACTCATCATCGCACTTTGAGATATGTAGACATTCTTCCCAAATTAGTACATGGTTACAATCACGCTTATCATCGAAGTATTAAATGTGCACCTGTGTCTGTGACTCTTAAAAATGAACCACAGGTGTCAGAAAACTTATATGGAAAATCCAATTCTAAAAAAGTCAAACCAAAATTCAAAGAGGGTGATTTTGTGCGTATCAATAAAACAAAACGCACATTTGATAAAGGTTATTTACCAAACTGGACACAAGAATTATTTCAAATTTTAGCAGTGGTCAAAACTCAGACTCCTATCACCTATAAAATAAAAGATCTTGAGGGTGAAGTGGTCAAAGGTACTTTTTATTCACACGAGTTACAACGTGTAGAGAAAGAGCAAATTTACGAAATTGATTCTGTTTTAGATCACAGAAAACGTAAAATAGGAAAAAAGTGGGTGAAAGAAATTAAAGTTCACTGGAAAGGGTATCCTTCAAAATTTGACAGTTGGATTTTAGAATCTGATCTTGTATAAAAGCATGAAAATGGATCTCAGAGGATCATTTGTACGTGGTGACACTGCTTCAGTACAATCTGCAGAAGGTCGTGATCGAGTTGTTAAAAATCGGTTCACTTTTTTTGCTCAGATCATTGTTGTTTACATGATCATTATCACATCATTAGTTCAAATCAGTCTGAGAAGTCCAGATAAAGAATTGTGGCAAATTTTACTCAGTAGTTCTATTGGTTACATACTACCATCCCCAGGTTTAAAATTTAGAAAACAAACTAATCCAATTTCTGCTGACGAAAGAGATTCGCCCAAACTCAAACCATGAACAACTTTTATTTGACACTCTTAAGTGATAGTTCACTCAGTACTTTTTCAAAAAATACGCAATGTGACTTTAAAGTGAAATTAGATCATTCCATACAAATTGAAAAAGATAATTGGGAAGTAGGTTTGGTAGAAGTCATAACTCCAACTGAAGTAAATAATATCACAAAAGAAAACAATTATGTGATCATAAGATTTACTGATAGAAAAATGTGTGAAGACATTGATAACTGTACAAAGTATGTATCATATGTAGACCAAAAAATCTATATCCAAAATGGTTATTATGCTTCTCCACACCATTTGGTTGAAGAAATTCAAAAAAGTATCAATTTTCGATATGGACTGACACTGAAAAATAGCAATGCTACCATTTCAATCACTTATGGTGAAAACAGTGCTCGAGTCAAACTTGATGTTCAAGATCCTACGAAAGTCAAAATTATTTTTCCAAAGGCAATTGCAGAAATATTAGGTGTAGATAGAAATTATTTTGATAAACCATTAGGAAATGAAAAATACATTTTCAGATATGGTGTGGATTTGAATACAAAAATTCACCAACTTTACATTTACTCTGATTTAGCAAGCTATACATTTATTGGTGATGTTACTGCACCTATTTTGAGAGTGTTGCCATTTGAAAGTAAAAGAGAAAACAATCATTTACATCAAGAATTTGTCAATGTACACTATGTTCCAGTGGCAAAATCTTTCATAGATCAGGTGCACATAAGTATAAAAGGTGATACAGGTGAAAATGTGCCATTTATCTCTGGGAAAACGTTAGTGAAACTACATTTTCGACAGAAAGAATAATGTTGAAACAATCGAGAAGCATTATGTCTCTTCAATCTGGGAAAGGAGACTTTCCCGTGTACAGAGGCGTTTAAGACAATATGGCAATGGTTTAGGATCCATTTTTTAAGCTGCATTGAGAACAGTGATTCCAATTTTAAAACCTGTCGCAAAAGCAAGTTTAAAAAGCGTGAAAAAAGTAGCTAAAGATCAAGGGGTTCAAGCTTTAAAAGACATTGTGGGTGGTGAAAATGTAAAAAAAGTTTTAAAACAAAGAGGAAAAACAGCTTTGAAATCTTTTGGTCAGTCTACTATAAATCAGTTGGCTATAAATTCAACTCAAAAACGCAAAAAGCCTCAGTCTCAATCTAGACACCGAACTGTTAAGAGGGGTTTTAAAAGCAGAGCAAAAAAGTTTAATCCTATTAAACGTCTGGTATTTGAAAAAGATATATTTGACGAAAAATGATTCAACAAGGTTCTTGCGATTGCACTAAAACGGAATTGGATATGGAATCCATTCCACCCACCATGACTACCATGCAAGGCACTCAGTGGAATGATTATCATCCCATCGCTTCTCTCGATAGTCATCATGCACCCATTGAATTTCTAATTCCACCTCACACCGAGTTTTACACTGATTTGTCTCAAGCCTATCTGTATATCAAATTCAGAATCTTACAGCAAACGGGTGAAGATCTTGAAACTGATGCAAAAGTATTTCCAATTAACAACTTTTTTCACAGTATGTTCAGTGGCATCGATTTGTATATCAACAATAAATTGATCACGAATAATTCAGACACGTATCCATACAGAGCATACCTTGAAAATTTGTTTTCTTATGGTTCTGATGTCAAAGATAATCAACTGAAAGCAGCAGAATTTTGGTCTGAGGATGAAGCAGGAGCTTTTGAAGATATAACAAATGCATCTATCACTGATCGTGGCAAACGCGTAGCAAAAAGCAAATCAGTGGAGCTTCAGGGTAAATTACATTTGGATCTTGCTATGCAAGAGAAGTATTTACCTAATGGCTTAGAATTCAAACTTAGACTCAATCGATCGTCTCCTCAGTTTTGTTTGATGAGTGATAATTCTCCTGCAAAAATCAAAATTGATACTGCTATCTTGAGAGTACGAAATATACAGCTTCTACCAGCCATTAGCAATGAACTGAATCAAACTATTGCTCATCACAATGCTAAATTTCCGATCAGAAGAGTTGAAGTCAAAACTTTTACAATCAATAGTGGCACAAGATCTAAAATTGAAGACCATCTTCTCACTGGTCAACTTCCAAAACGAGTTTTTATTGGCTTAGTATTAAATGAGGCATTTAATGGGACTTTGGAAACTAATCCTTTCTTTTTCCAACATTTCAACCTAAGTAAAATGGATGTCACTTGTGATGGACATAGTGTCTATGGAAAACCATTTGAACCTAGATTTGGAAATGATCAGTATCTCAGGTCTTTCCTATCAGTTTACCAAGCATTGGCAAGTCAGAATCAGGTCCAAAATTGCAACATTGATTATGAAGATTACAAAGGAGGTTACTGCTTTTGGGGATATGATTTGACACCAGATCAAGCAGCCGATCAGTCTCATTTGCACCCTATAAAAACTGGGAACCTCAGATTGGAGCTTCAGTTTGCAGCATCACTTGACAAGACGATCAACGTGCTTGTGTATGCAGAGTTTGACAACCTGATAGAAATCAACGGACTTAGAGAAGTTACCACAGATTACTAAAGATGAATGCAGGATACTTCATTGAACAGGACTTGATGTACCAAACAGATGCATACAGTGCAACAGTCCAGCCATCAGATGAGAAGAGTACCTTACAGAAAGAAGTAGAAGACAATGAGGATATTGATTGTCTTATGAAGACTCTTCTAAAACAAGCCATATTGACTTGTCTAAAGATGGCAGTTGGAGACTGTGCGAAGCATGAATGTCATGGATGCAGAATGAACCACCCAAGTCAGAAATACCACGATATTTGTCTATGGACTTCTCCAAGAGAATGGATTGAAGATTATGGATGTCATGATCCAGTCTTAGAGGGCCTAAACATCTACGATGTGATGAAAGACTTTGACGATAGAATCTGGAACTATCTGTATGGCGACAGTTTGCGACACCCTATGGACTTTACAACAGGGATCAATCACCTGACACCAGAAGAAAATCAAGAAGCCTATAAAAACTGGCAGTACTTCAAGAAAAATCAAAGTGACTTAACAGAACAGTGGAAGACGTACTGGGCAAAGAAACTCATAGAATCCTATGAAGAAAAGGAACCTGAAGAAAACGAGAAGAACCCAGAAACAGAATAAAAATGAACACTGTTGAACTAATCAAAGTCATAAACAATATACCTGTGAAAGGAGAAATTTGTGCCAAGGATTTACTACCAGAGAAGAAACCACTGGATATGAAGGCTTACATTGTAAATACAGATATATCCACAGATCCAGGAGAACATTGGGTGGCTATCTACTTCAGAAGAGATCAAGTTATCTACTTCAATTCATATGGAAGACCACCAGAAGAACAATATGTTCTACCATTTATTGAAAGAAACTCTTCAAGATGGATCCATAACACAGAATGTTTACAGAGTCCATGGAGCAAAGTATGTGGAATTTGGTGTATCTACATCATTCACCAGCTCAACAAAGGACTAGATCTAAACACAGCCATTCATCAAGAACTATATGGAACTGGAGAAGATTTATACCAGAATGACAGAGATATCGAGATGTGGTTCATCTATAACTATGCCAGAGTCATCCTATCCCAGAATGGAATGAGACGCATGGCTCCTCCTGACTTTTTATTCAAACACAGAATACAGACTTGTAAATGTCATAATTATTCACATCACCTTTCAAAGAAGTATCCTAAGTATAATATGTTGTAAATATGTTAAGGGAAATTATTGTAAACAATGAACAGAGGGACGGCCCTAATCCTCTGTCATTGTAATCAGTTATAGTTAGCGGGGCAATAAAGTTATAGAAATGTTCATCAGTCTTTGTTGTTCTTTTCAAAAAATCAGTAGTAGTAAGCTTGAGACGGCTAGCTAAACACTAGTTAACGCTACAGAGTGATGCCTCTAGGAGTTGAGGTCTTAATTGACCAAGAGACTCTAAGACGCATGGTACTTAGTAGCCTTGACTATTACACACACCATATACCACCACATACTATACCCCTAAAATGACTAAGTTATCTTCAAAGCTGAATTTAACTAAGTTATTTTATATATCACCACAGCAGAACCTTTATCCCCCTCAAAAATGACTAAGTTATTTCCCAATAGCCCAGGAAACTATCATAATCTCAACCCAACCAGTGAATATGACCAGGAAACTATCACAATCATAGGCCCAACCAAAATACCCCTAAAATAAACTAAGTTATTCACAGCTAGTCACTCAAGCTTACCAGGGACGGCATCTATGGCCTCAAAATTTTAGCCTGAAAAATTCTAAGTTCTTTTCAGGCTTAAAAATTTTGAGGCCATAGTGCCGCCCATTACTACTTGCTCCCCTTGGAGCATTCAGCAATACTTTCGACCTTCATTAAGCTACCATTTGTCAATAAGATTTTTTGTCTATTTCTGAGTGGCCGCTTAAGACAGGTTTCACCGTATACTCTCTGAATTGAATCTGAAATACATACATTAATCTGTAATGAACTCTCCGATTTTCATCTAAAACACATGTTGATTTCCCGAATCACATGCATAATATTATACTCTCAACATTGCGTCCGAAATACATGTATTGATTTTCTGAATCACATTTATGACATATGACTACTTTCTGATTGGCATCTGCAGTACTATTTAATCCATTGAATCACATACATGGACTCTAAAATGCATCCGTAATACATGTTTTATCTTCCAAATCACATACTCATTATCTCTGAATTAAAATATAATGGTTTACAAGGTACTCCCATTGGAGAACGAACAACAAAGACGCTGATCAGACTGTGCTGACTTTGTTGTTTTCATGCAAAAGTGTCAGGATTACTGTAAAGCCAGAAATTTTCGCGAAAATTTTATTTTCGCGAATATCGTTAAACGGCATATTTGTGACGCTAAGAATTCGCGACTAGAGCATGATTTAAATAAATCAGTGAACGACAGAGTGATTTCTGCATTTCGCGAGGATTTTATTTTCACGAAACTTCGCATATGCAAAGTTTCGCGAAAATAAAACTCCGCGAAAATTTCCAAATTTACAGTACTCACGCTGAGGCTCACACTTCCTTGATCTTTAAAGAGACTAAGTCTGCAACTATGAACACTTTTCGATTTTTTTTTCTTTTTAAATCATTTGTAAAAGTAGAATTGAGTCATGTTTTCAAAATAAATCTGTTCACTATAGCTGAAAACTGCACGGAAAATTGAAAACAGGTGTGTTGGTAATTATTTGTGCCCCTCCAATAATTATAGACAGTTAGTTTTAACATACATGCTGTTGTTTTGATACTGATAATTTGTTAAGATTCACGAAATTGGTAAAATGTATAATACCTGTTTTTTAGTTTTTTACTGTGTTCTTGAAAAATAGAAACATTAGTTCTTAAATTAAAATATCAAAAGTTACAGACAATGCAGCTTTAAGATACTTTACCTTCTTGTGACCTTCCACGATGTCCCTGTGTACTTTTTAACTGTCTCACAATAATCACAACGCTTGAAATTGTGTTCACACACCCTTAGTGAAGAGCACCATTGACTGGAGTCGCTGCTCTGATCGTCGCAAATACAACATTCTGGAAGTAGTAGCCTAGAATCTTAGAATTAACCCTTAAAGCGCAAATTACAAAAAAGTCGTCTGCTTTTCTCGTGTGCTGAAAGTTTAAGAAGCCTCTATGGCAAACAGTGTGGTCCCAGATCAGACTGCTCCTATATGCTTCTATACTTAACTTGTCAGTAATGTTAGGCAATTATTTGCAGCAGATGACTTCAGCAGACGACATTTTCAGATGATTTTTTCTTGGCGCTTTTAGGGTTAACAAATAATGTATAAACTGAATATATATATTTTATCAAATACACAATATACTTAACCATGATGCAAGGATGTACAAAAAAAAGAAAATAAATAAATAGCTCCCATAGGAGATCTTTTATGTTTTTTTCTGTCTTGCGTTTGCTATGCCTTTGTGTGCGTCTGTTTGTATGTGCCTTGTGGCCACCTGCTGGGAAAGGGCAGACCTCTTGGCTATCGTTTGTGATGTCTAAGTGTGAGTTTGTCACTTTCCCAGTGGTATCCTGGGTCAGGTGTGGTACTTGGTTGTATCGATTCCTGATCTTTGCACCCTTACTCACTTTTACTATCATTGTTTGATAATGCCCGGTATTGCCACACTAGTCACCAGTGGAGGGGATGGGGAGCGAATTAAAGCTGTGACCGATGCTCACACCCCAGGGATAAATTTTGAGTTGGAATCAAGTATTGTCCATTACAAAAAAAGTTAAATCACATAATCGCAGAGACTGCCTTGCTGTAAATTTCGAAAATTATTTTTAAATATACTTTTATTCTGTAAGCGAACTGTGAAGACCATGTAACGCCTCATTTTAGTCTACACGATTTGTCAAAGTGTCAGCTCATGCAATGTGCGATTAGAAAGGCTGAAACAACAACAGCAAGCAATTGAGTTTCTGAAATCTTTATTGTTGTATTTTAAAATTACTTATCTGAATGGGCTTGTATCAATCTGAACTAAGGGTGAGGTTGGCGCGCCGTGAAACCGGTGTACGCCCTCCAGTAAAATATTTTTACTGCCCGTTCCAATGCGGTGCTTCTTTTGTGGATCATTTATGTTATTTCTGTCTTGTTACAGGTATGCTTTCGTGCACGTCTGTTGGGAAAGGGATGACCTCTTGGCTCTCGTTTGTGATGTCTTATTGAGAAGTGTTTACTTTCCCATTGGTATCCTTGGCCAGGTGTGTTGCTTGATTGTATCGATTCCTGGTCTTTGCCTTCCATCTTACTTTGTTAATTCTCGACTGACAACTTCTACCAAACAACCCTCTTTTCCATTTTGCAAATGAAACTACTATAATGCAAACGATAAAAGGATGGACACCAATAACAGTAGGAAAGCAGGACTAAGTGTTGATTGACATAGTGTGTACATCTTCCACTTCATAAGTCCGACTGCTAAAATCTTGCCATGATAGACTGGTTCACACAGACTGTTGGCTGTGGCCAAGATTAGCTGAAGCATATGTCTTCGAATGGACCACAGGCATCTACGGGATGACGATGACAGATCGCACAACACAAAGGATCAGAGGTTAGAGACTAGAGGTCAACCATACATATCATAATAATCGTTGCTTCAACATGGAACAAGTTAAACAAAGATGGTGACCAGAAGTTCCATTAGGCCAGAGTCACTCAGAGAATCCAGCTATTCATCTTAGCGCAGACCTCCATCATTCATCGCATAAACAACAGACTAAAACCTGAGTGCTTCATCTGTATCACTACAAGATGACACGAGTTCCAGTTTCAATCACTTATCAAGGGTTTGGCAATACCTGTGGTATCGTGCTATATGGTTAAACCAACTGGGCTGCCACAGGTTGACATTATCTAAAAATACAAGTAAGTGTGTATATCCTCTTATCTTTCAAACCAGACTTTACCCCTCTTTCCTACTGTATTTTGGTAGAAGTGTGGTGTCCAATTATGATGTAATATCCACTGAGAAAAATACTTTGTTGAGGAGAGAAGGGTCAGTTGGGAAATACATGGTTAATACGACTAAAATTATTGATTGGGCTTAGTATTTGGTTACTGTACAGAATCTGGTTGAGAAGAAGCATTGTATATAGCATGATAGTATAATAGTGAAGATTACCAATCGTTAAGAAGACTAAATGTACCAGCTCAGTGACGGATCCAGAGGGGGTTCAGGGGGTTCAAGTGAACCCTCTCACCGCCTCCCAGTTTTAAGTATCCTATGAAAATGAAATAATTTGATCTCAGTGAGACCAAATTGTTTCATTTTCCTGGGATATTTAAGAAAAATGAGATAAATCCCCCACAACTTTAACCATATGAACCCCTTTCCAGAAATCCTGGATTTTTCTTAAATATTCTATGAAAATGAAATAATTTGATCTCAGTGAGACCAAATTGTTTCATTTTCCTGGGATATTTAAGAAAAATGAGATAAATCCCCCACAACTTTAACCATATGAACCCCATTTCCAGAAATCCTGGATCCGCCCCTGCAGCCTATGAGATGTTGGTACTTATCGCATATTAGAACAGCGAAAGCTCGGACTGCGCAGATGCGCGATCTCACAAGAGTATTTGCCCCTACACATACAGAAAGATAACTATATTTGGTTTAGAATGATAATTATTTGGTCTAAAATGATAATTATTTGGTTCAAGGATTGACGTGTACCTGTTGGATGAAACACTTGTCTTTTTCTTATATGCCCGATATCTGAAAAGAGAATGAAAATAGATAAATGCTCAAATACACCATTTTATGAATGATACTACAGATAAAAGTTAAATGTAATGGTATAATGCATTTAAGTCCAATGCCCTTGCCGGTGCATTTGTAGCCAAGCTTGGCTACTGTCCGTTCTAAGGCCGTGGTTCTGTTGTTGTTGATTTTATTGTTGTATGTACCTCACATTGGTTGGGGCATTCTGTGATAGTCTTTGCCTTGGTCTGCATTACTTTATGTCCTTTCTAGTTTTGCAATAATTTGGCTTTTATTGTCTTTTGGATGTCTTATTTCTGTAAATGTCCTGTAGCTCTATCTCACGGTGCCGTTGGTTGGTCTGCAGTTTGTGATTGTAGCATTCTCTGATCGCACTCTCACTTTCTTTTACACAGAATCTTTACTAATTTGTTTTGCTTATAAATTTACAAAACACGGAAACTTTTAAAATTGAAATACCTACACAATTTGAAAAAGCTGATTGGGTTACAATGAGCCCTTTCATGAGAGTTAAATGGAAAAGTGTATCTGTTTGCCTTCAGGGCAATACAAACAATCTATATTTGGAATTTTTTATGTGGAAAATAATGTAAAACAATTGAAACTTCTTGTTTATTATAAATGATGCAAGTATTGTTTGATACATTTACAGTTAAAACTTTGTAGACTACATTGTAACAGTGTGTGCAGTGTGTGTGTGTGTGTGTGTGTGTGTGTGTGTGTGTGTGTGTGTGTGTGTGTGTTCTAACAATCAAAGTCCATCTGTCTGGAGAGCATGGCTGATGCGCGAAATTTACTCGTTTCATCCGGCCTGTACGTATTATGTACAGCCTTAACGCAAAAATGTACCCTGACTGACGTTCTGGGCGTATGCTTACCCGTTTCACTCTGGGTTGAACTACACCTGACAACAAGTCCTAGTGCTGAAACGAAACAATAGTATACCATTAACAAACATGTCAGTATCACTGAAAAGTCATACACTGTATATAGTGGGAGAGGCAATATTCGAAGCTTTCTGCGCCAAACATATAGCTTTAAATTTTCAGGCTTGGTAAGGCAACGTTCCAAATTGTATATTGCGAGTCTTTAAGTACATTGTATATCTCAACCGTCGCTTTAAATTTCATTCTAAACCTTTTTCATTCTGGATACCTGCAAACAGGAACTGTGGCAAACAGTGAAGACTCACATGCATGTACGGCATTTCACTAGGGCTTGCACTGTGTGCAAAGATAAATACAAATGTTCATGGCAATAATAAATTTCTACCTGTGACCTCTTTAAATACAAAATGGGCGATTCCACTACTTATTCTATAAGGATACCTGAGGAAAATCCATCCGAATGAAGGGGTTAATGGATGCGATGGTGTAAGTCTGCTCGTCTGAGCCTTCTTACCTATAACATTATGAACTGGTAAAATGGTAAATGTAGACTCTAAGGAGTATATGTACACTCAAATAAATGTAAAATGAAACTGAAAGGGATGCAAACTCAACAGCAATACCACACTTAAAGACATATGCTACTAAATTCTTCCCACATTGAAATCCCTGCAATACTTTGCATACCGCTTGTTTTATGTATGGACAGTCAATTTATGTTAATAAAAAGGATATGTCACCATAATCTCATGTGCAAGTTTCAAGCCTTTGGCCAATTTTCTGAACAGATAAAAGAATAACCTAAGTCCTAAACATCAATCCAAAATAGTTGTAATCTTCATCCAGTTTCTTTATTTTAATTCTAATTATTGCTTATGACCGCAAGCGTTCAAGAAAATGAGAAAATGTATTTGTTATACATGTACCAAGCCGTGACAAGATATTGCATGATGCATTTTGGTAATTGGCAAAAACACTGGTTCGGTTTGTAGAGTAAATTTTACATTAAAATGACATTTGACTAGAGGGAAGCTTCGTGCATTTTGATGCAATATGAAATTGAACTGATCTATACATTTGGAACAATAGCATTTAAATTCATTTGTATACAGTTTTCTTTTACCAAATGATTATGATGTGGAAACCTGGTACTGGTGAACAATTCCTTATAACAGCAAATTCACTTTAACGTCAAACGTCAAAGATAGTTTGAAACAATATGGTCGTTATAAAGAGGGTTGACTGTATATTAAAAGTTATACCACCTTTACCAACTTTAGCATGAAATATCACTTGATGTGCAAGGTCTACACTGATGTAGGTGGTATAAAATATTTATACCATGTTTGTCCACCTGTACGTAAGATAATCCACTCGCTAAAGCTCGAGGATTATCTCCACGTACAGGGGGACAGCCCATGGTATAACTATAACATCTGACATTGAAGGTCTTAAAATTTTGCTTTTATAAGATGGACTATCATAATACCTTTTTGAAAAAAAAAATTAAAAAAAATAGGAGTCACCGTGCTAATTATCTTACAAAAGGGCTAAATTTACCCTAACCCCCACATATTTCGTGCATAATTCAATATAAAACGTAAAGGAGTGAACCTTTTTTTCTCATTTTTATAATTCCATATAATAAGTTTGAAGTAATTCAGCTTAAAACGCTAAAAAGAAAGGAGAAAAAAAAACGCTGTAAATTATGTGCCCACCCGGGAATCGACCTTAGTCTGTCACGCTAACCACCAGGTCGTTCGCGGCTCGAAATAATCGTACATGTAGAATCACGCTAGAGAGCCTCTGTACTCGAAAGGTGCAGTCATCGCGTGGTGTTTGCAGTAGACGAGTGCACAACATATTGTACCTAGCTGTTTAAAAGGGTAATGTTTTGGTCAATATTTTACTTCTGAAAATATTTATCGCTAATTATTGTCGCTTATAAATCCAGCTATGTATCTGCTGAACAAATTGTTTGTGGGTTGAGTGATAGTCTCTACAGCACCAGAGTTATGCCAAAATGTGACTGTTTTCCCGAAAAAGCGGATGAAAGAAACTTTTGCTTATGATCTGGAATTTATGCTTACTTTAGCTAAAATGCAAGATAACAGCACTTTAATGTGAAAAAAGTTCAGATATGAAAATGGAGCATTTTGAAAGTTATTCAAGCTTTTCATACTAAACGCATGGTTCTTTATATCGGGTGTTCTGGCCCAGCGGTCGGGTCGTTGACTGATTCATATTGATTTTATTTAGACACTCGACTACTGGGCCAGAACACCCGATATACAGATTATGCATACAGTATGAAACGTTTGAATAACTCCAAAATGCTCTGTCTTCAGATTTCAAACTTTGTGCACATTAAAGGATTAGTATTTTGCATTTAATCGAAAGAAAGCATTAATTCCAGAACATAAACAAACATTTCTTTCAACCTCTTTTAAAGCTGCATACTCTGTAACTATGAACATTTTTCGAAAAATTTTATTTTCTTTTTAAATCATTTGTAAAAGTAGAATTAAGCTATGTTTTCACAATAAAAATGTTCAGTACAGCTGAAAACTGCATGGAAAAGTGAATTATCTCATCGAACAGGTGTTTTTTTTTCTTGTTGGTAAATATTTGCGTCCCTCCAATAATTCTAGACCGTTGAATTTTAACATAAATGCAGTTGTTTTGATAGTGATACCTTGTTAAGATTTACGAAAATGGTAAAATGTTTACCTGAATTTGAGTATTTTTACTGAGTTCTTGAAAAATAAAAACATTATTTTTTAAAATTAGAAGATCAAAAGTTACAGACTATGCAGCTTTAAGGGAAAAATCTGGTTTTTGGCATAACTCTGACGCTGTAGCGACTATCACTCGACCCACATAATTTTTGTTAAGCAGATACACAAGCTGGATTTATAAGTGATGACAATTCGCGGTAAATATTTTCAGAAGTACGAAAATTGACCAAAATATTACCTTTATTAACAGCTAGGCACACTTTGTGCACTCGTCGACTGCAACCACCACGCGATGACCGCGCTGTTCGAGAACAGTGGTTCTCTAGCTAGAGAATAGAGATTAAATTATTTCTGAGTTATCCGACGCAGAAATTGTGCGCGTGGGATTTAGCCGCATATGTCTTTAATCATTGACCGTCTGTCCAAAAGCTAGGGTATTAGTACAGATAAAAGTAAACGTATCTAGATTCTACGAATTCTTCAAAGATAAATTGTAAATAACATAGTCATGCATGCATGATAGTCGTAACAAGAATACATGCATGATAGTGAATTAAAGAATAAATAAACGTACGTACCAATGAGTATTCCAAAGCTCAACGCCACTTCGCCAGACTTACGAAACATGTTTTACTAAAATTTAACCGTAACTTGTGCAATTTCGGTTTTTATCGCATTAGCGAACAATGAAGGCGCCAACAATACTGTGCGACAGTACAGTCTCGTACTAGTAAAGTAAAATAATGAATTTGCTAGACAAAAATATACATCCGGCGTTGACCATTGACAGCGTGGTTTTAGAATGACTGCAATGCAAAACTACATCACTTTCTCATGGGCTGGCACTATACTGTTAGAAACTGGTCAACTATTATCCTTGATTTCGCCGTCGCGTGAAAAGGTACACTTGTCACGGGACCAGAACATTTAGTCTATAAGTAGGTGTAGTTTTTAAAAATACAATCATGTAGTTAAACTTGGTATATACATTAAGATACCTCAAATGTCTCATGTCTGTTTGATTGCTTCAGGTCTTGGCTTCAGTTCTGTTTGTTTTACAGTTGGTGGCTTCAGTTCTGTTTGATTAAAAATTGATTGCTTCAGTTCTGTTTGTTTTACAGTTGGTGGCGTCAGTTCTGTTTGTTTTACAGTTGGTGGTTTCATATCTGTTTGTTTTATAGTTGATGGCTTCAGCTCTGTTTTTTTAAGTTAGTGGTTTCAGGTATGTTTGTTTTACAGATTGTGGCTTTCCTTCTGTTTTAAAGTTGACGGTATCATGTCTTTTTTTTTACCATTGATGGCTTCGGGTCCGTTTGTTTTACAGTCGATAGATTCATGTCTGTTTGTTTTACAGTTGATGGCTCCAGGTTTTTATTTTTACAGATAGTGGCTTCCGTTTTGTTTTACAGTTGATGGTTTCATGTCTGTTTATTTTACAGTTGATCGTTTCAGTTTGTTTAAAAGTTAGTAGCTTTAGGTCTGTTAGTTTTACAGTAAGTGGCTTACGTTCTGTTTTTTACAGTTGGTGGCCTCAGGTCTGTTTGTTTTACAGTTGATGGCTTCAAGTATGTTTGTTTTACAGTTAGTGGCCTCAGGTCTGTTTGTTTTACAGTTGATGGCTTCAGGTATGTTTGATTTACAGTTAGTGGCTTGCGTTCTGTTTTTTTAAAGTTGATGGCCTCAGGTCTGTTTGTTTTACAGTAAGTGGCTTCAGGTCTGTTTGTTTTACACATAGTGGCTTCAGGTCTGTTTGTTTTATAGTTAGTGGCTTGCATTCTCTTTATTTTACAGTTGATGACTTCAGGTCTGTTTGTTTTAGACCTAGTGGCTTGCGTTCTATTTGTTTTCTAGTTGATGGTACATGTCTGTTTGTTTTACAGTTGATGGATAAGGCCGTGGCTTCATTTTTCTTTGCTTTACAGTTGATGGCTTCTGGTCGTTTTGTTTTACAATTGATGGTTTCATGTCTGTTCGTTTTACAGTTGATGGTTTCATGTCTGTTTGTTTTACAGTAAAAGTTTTCATGCCTGTTTGTTTTACAGTTGATGGCCTCAGGTCTGTTTTTTTTACAGTTGATGGCTTCATGTCTGTTTGTTTTACAGTTAAAGGCTTCAGGTCTGTTTAATTTACAGTTAGTGGCTTCAGGTCTGTTTGTTTTACAGTTGGTGGTTACATGTCTGTTTGTTTTACAGTGAGTGGCTTCATGTCTGTTTATTTTACAGTAAATGGCTTCAGGTCTGTTTGTTTACCAGTTAGTGGCTTCAGGTCTGTTTGTTTTACAGTTGATGGCTTCAGGTCTGTTTGTTTTACAGTTGATGGTTTTAGGTCTGTTTGATTTACAGATAGTGGCTTCTGGTCATTTTGTTTTACAGTTAGTGGCTTGCGTTCTGTTTGTTTTACAGTTGATGATATCAAGTCTGTTTGTTTTACAGTTGATGACGTCAGGTCTGTTTGTTTTCATTTGATGGCTTCATGTCTGTCTGTTTTACAGTTAATGGTGTCACGTCTGTTAGTTTTACAGTTGATGGCTTCATGTCTGTTTGTTTTACAGTTGATGGCTTCATGTCTGTTTGTTTTACAGTTGATGGTTTCATGTCTGTTTGTTTTACAGTTGATGGCCTCAGGTCTGTTTGTTTTACAGTTGATGCCCTCAGGTCTGTTTGTTTTACATTTGATGTCTCCATGTATGTTTGTTTTACAGTAGGTGGCGTCAGGTCTGGTCTTCATGTCTAGTTGTTTTACAGTTGATGGCTTTAGGTCTGTTTGTTTTAAGTTGATAGCTTCAGGTATGTTTGTTTTACAGTTAGTGGATTGCGTTCTGTTTGTTTTACAGTTGATTGTTTTGTGTCTGTTTGTTTTACAATTGATGGCTTCAGGTCCGTTTTTATACAGTTAATTGCTTCAGGTCTGTTTTTTTTTACAGTTGATGGCTTTTTTCATGTTTGTTGTACAGTTGGTGGCTTAGGGGCGTAGGAAAAATAATATGTTGCATTGTTCAGCTTTTCGGTCACTGTATCGCCACGTGGTATGCAATTACCCCTTCTCAGGAAAAGCTTACATAGATATGAGCTAGTTAGAGGCGTGGCTAGACAGTGACCTTATACATGAAAAAAATTCTAAAGATGGCTATAAAGGATTAGACTGTGTATGTGAGAAACGAAGACTGGCGTGACTGCGCAAGCTCGATGGAGCATTCGCTGCTCACCGATGCGACAAGCGTCAAACGTTCATGTGTCAGCTTATTTGTGTCACCTTTTAAATTCTCATTTTATCAGACAAAGTGCCTTTAAACTTACAAGCTTATCACTGACAATTAGAGAAGCCCTGTATCATAATCGGGTATTTAAAGGTCAGAAATTGTTGTCTATTTAAGCAATGGATTCCTGTGTCGCATCATTAATGAGATAACGTGTGAAAATTGTATTTATCGCATTTGCAAACATCGAAAACTGAGACGAACCTGCTTAGTTTAACCCCAGTTGATGATTGTTTGTTTGATTTTATTATTTACTTCCAGTCAACAATTTTTCAGTCATGTCGGGACGGGTATTCCTGGATTGAACCAGTACTAAGCGGCAGATAAAGTGTCTTGCTCAGGAACACAACACAGTGACTCCGCCGGCGTTGAGACTCGAACTAGAAACCCTTCGATCCCCAGTCTCACGCTCTACATTGTACGATCTTAGCCAATGCGCTCCGCCTTAAGCCTGTCTCACACAGAACACACGACTTATACGGTTGGCTATCCGTGTAAACCGTACATACAACCGAACCGACCCTGGCCTTATCTGAGTTTCACAAGGGCCATTCGAGTGTATCCGTGGAAGCCGTGTATGATTTTTAAAACTTAAAAAAAATGACACGGGTGCCATGTCCGTTAATAATCGTATTAGCGATCGTACAAGACCGTGAGAGACCGTGTGAGACCGTACGAGACCGTATATACAACCGCACATGAAGTCCACTCCACGAGTGAGCTCAACCGGTTTTATACGATCGCCATACGACCAATACGGTTTCATACGATCGCCATACGACCAATACGGTTCAAGTACGAATTAAACATGTTCATCTGCCATTTTTATACTTTCTCTGTTGAAAGTTCGAGAATTTGTGAAGCCAAGCCATCAAAACGAGCCAATTTTATATCAAAACATACACGAATGTGTGATAATTCGAGCATAACTCGAAAAAAAAGTCGGTGGGACCGTATGTAAACCCTGTAAATGCCCAGTTAATCGTGTAAAAGTCGTGTTTAATCGTACTAGGCCGTAACATATCGTAATAGACCGTACTTGGAACCGTACAACAATTGTACGAAATCGTTTTGCAAATCGTGTTCAAACCGTGACAAACCTTGCTTGATCGAGTATATCCGTGCTTTGATCGTATCTACTCGTGCTACATTCGAGTCTAAATCGTACTAGCATCCCCAGGCACGGTTGGGGCTAAATACTCGTACCAGTGGACCCGTGTATAACCGAGTATACCGTATTGGAACCGTGTGCCCAACCGTGCTGTGTGAGACAGGCTTCAGCCGATATGACAACGAATAGAATGTCGAATTACATTGGGCATGTCGTGCAACAGGACAACACTAATGGCTGCTATGGACATTTCAACATTTTATGATTTCAACATAAAGTAATTGCTATTTTTGTGTGGGAGCTGTATAATAGAATTCACTGGTCGGAGAGGGTTTGCCTGACTTCAGGCTCTGATTCCAAGGTAAACTACTGCTACTGGACAAAAAAATTCTCTGATATAATCTCCCTTCTTAGTCTTTTTGAGAGGTAGACACTATTGGAATAAAAAATGTCATTAGTTTAGTTGAAGTTGTTTTTTTCGTAACATGATAAGATTATCAGTCAGACGGGATCCAGTCCAGGAGAGGATGGGCAGATGGGGCGCCTGAAAATATCCCTTTATTCATGCAACTATCCAGCGCTTGCCATTCAAACAAATCTGCAAGTTAGCTAAAATGTTACATGAAGAGAAGCGTGAAGAGAAACCTAGCCCCAAGGGTATAAATTTTTTATCATGCTGAACTCAACCATGCATGAACTTTATCATGCTCATAAATGTTCAAATGCAAACAATAGTTATGCGTTGAGACCGGCGGATCAATTTTTTTTCTCGTGGTAAAAACTGCCTGCTGGATTAATCAAGCATTCGCGCGGACCTTTCTTTTTCGCATGAGCTTTTGGTTCTTATGGCACATAGGCAAAAACCTCCTTGAAATATCTTGCAGTTAGAGGTCTACAATACGGTTTGAGTGTTCATCTCCATCGGTTTCTTACTTTACATGTATGTATGCGAGCTGTGCAAAGTGCTTAAAAATAAATCTTATTTCTCAACCAAAACATATGTTGTGGGTACTCAAAAGAACCGTCTCAATAAGACGTTTCTTTTGAGCACCCAAAATATATGTTCAAAATGATGGGTAAGAAAATATTACGACTGTACGCTGAAAAGTTGTGGTTATCTACACCTGTATCAAAAGCTCATATTCTGGCTCATTCTTCTTTTTAACTGCACAATTATTTTCAGACATACTTAGTGAATTTAACTCTAAGTTTTAAGTTGAATGTAAACTTTCTTTGCTTCGATGATGTCATCATGAAGTGGCTTCTTCAGTCAACACTTAAGTTTTAATTGTAGACCTAAACTTGACGACGTTATTGCTTCGTAAAGTTTTAGGCACTAAAACATTTCTTAAGCAGCAGAATTTTTAAGTCATCTAATGAATGGGTACACACAGATAAACATTAAATACCCAGACCTGCTGTATCGTAGACCTGCCCATCAAAATGAAAGTATTTCCTCGATGACTAACAAAGTTCATGACACACATTTGATGCTTCTCGTGCTTCTTAATTTAAAGAAGTAGGGGATCTTTCACTGATAAAATTTTGTCAAATGAAATAGTTGACCCTTTTGAATCAATGCTTCAAATTAATTTGACGTGGACAAGTTTCTCATGTGTTACTCATAAATGCATACTCTTTAACATACAATCAAATCGATTGCTTTGCATTCTTTTAATAAACATACATTAAGCCCGTCAGTTCAAAAGTCATCATTGGGCGACAATGCCGCGACGAAAATGTTTCTTGTATATATCCTACAAGTGTCTACATTCACTATATTGGAAAGACATTAAGAGAAACACAGCAACGTGTATATCATTTTATATAATGAATAAGATATTTAAATGCAGAATAAATAAAACTACAATAACATGATAAAAATCAATACAAACGTGCAAGAATAAAAGCAGAAAAATAACATTACCTAACAATTAATCAAAAGAGAACAGTAAATAGATAACTTGTCTTATGATCTATGCCAATTGTAAGGGGGGGGGGGGGATTTCCAATTAAATCATATTTTTTAATCAAAACATATGTTGTAGGTCTCAATGGCTTTTATATAGATCAGATGGTCATAGGCATTTGTCATTCCCTGACGTCGCCGATTAAAACAGTATATTTCCAGTTTTTTTTGTAAAAAAATCTGTCACTAAGTTAATGGATGTAATTTAACCCTTTACCCCATAGAGGCACCTTTTAACACTTTTGCATACAGAGCATACCCAGATCAGACAGCTCTGCCTGATCAGGATCTACACGGGTTGCTTATGAAAATATGATTAGCTATGATCTAACACTAGCAGACATGACAAGTAATATTTTGTTCTATGTAAAAAATTAAGTTAATTTATACAATTATTCATATATGAGGTCCCACAAACCAATTTTGAGCAGAAGCTATTTCTTACCATTTCAGAAAAAAATCTTAAGTTTTGGAGCAGAAATGAAAAAGTCAGTTCAGATTTACTTTGAGCTGATATGTCCTCAGAATCATTTTTATACAGTAAAACCTGCGTAAAACAGCCACTCAAAAGAGACAAAACAAAGATCTTAATAACAAATGGTAGCTTAAAATAATGAAGGTCGAAAGTATTGCAGAATGCTTCCTTTGGAGCATTATGCAATACTTTTGACCTGCATTAAGCAATAATTGGTCTTGAAAACCGATTTTCTGTCTTTTAGAGAGTGGCCATTTTACAGAGGTTTTACTGTATGCATAGAATAAACTAATGCACTTGAAAATAGCATGCAACATCTAATTGTAGAGCATAAGCAAGATAACCAATAGTACCCTACATAAACTATTTTAAGTGCCCTAGAGATTCACTACATGATAAAACCTAACAAATACCAAAACTCAAAGCTTGAGACCAAATATAGATTAAGACAAGAATTATTGCTTCCTTATGTCAACCATTATACCCTTAAGGGTGGGATTATTGCAGAGGTATAATTTGAACACTATTTGTAGGGCGAAGGAAAACTAGATGATGTACAGTAAACCTGTGTTAAACGGCCTCTCTCAAAAAGACAGAAAATTTGTTTTCAAGACTAATTATTGCTTAATGCAGGTCTGAAGTATTGCAGAATGCTCCAAGGGGAGCATTCTGCAAAACTTTGGACCTTCATTAAGCGACCATTTGTCCTTAAGATCTTTATTTTGTCTATTTTTGAGTGACCATTTTACACAGGTGTTACTGTATAATACAAAATATTGAAACACTATTATGATACATGGATTATTATATTCACTACGTAAGCCTACATGTCACCCCAAAGTAGAGCTACTCACTGTTGACCTTGTTTTTTATTACAGATCAGGATAATTTCATTATTTTTGGTAGAATAATGCTAGCTCGCTTCCTGCCGAACATGCTTTTTGACGGATCAAAATAATTTGAACAATCTTAATAGACGGAAACCTATATACTAAATGTATCGAATTATAGAAAGGGGACAACACAAATACTTTTGCCATACATTTAAGTGAAATTCAATTTAGTGATTTATGAGATGTTATTGAAGCAAATGTTGACAGATTGACGACAGACAGACAATAGAAGACGCACACCAGAACAATTATCGTTCAGATACTCCAAATTGTGCACGTTGTACTCAGGTAGACTAAAATGTTAGCCACTTAATGTGTGTTAGACTGTCATAAATTGCACGACCCTTGAGTCACTATGTGAGTCCGCCTGTCTGTCCGTTTGTAACCAGTTAGTGAAAATGTCATAACTCTTGAACCACATGGTTTATTTTTATCACATTTTACAAACATATGCGTCAACATTCCCTAACAAATGGCATGTGAACTCACCCATTTTTGATAGATATGGGTTTGCTGAGCAATTGTCCAGCCAGTTGTGGTCAGTTAGTGAAAATCCTCATAACCCTTGAACCTTATCGGATATTTGGATCAGCTTTTGTGTACTTATTTACTTTAATATTGGTCATCCAACCTGGTATGCAAAACAGTGGTGAGGGTTTGCTGAGCATCATTTGGCAGGTTGAGTTTTTTTTTAGTATAAATGCTCAGAACTCTTGAACCACACGGTATATTCTAATAATATTTGCATATTGATACATTATAACATTATCAAGACACATGCATAGGAAAGAGTGATTAGGCGCCAAGCAAATTTTTGTGGCAAAGCATAGTTACCATTTTAAAAACCTGTGTCTTGATAATTTTAAAATGTATTAGAACCCACTTTCGAACGGAACCTATTTCAGAAAAGCTATGTTGAAACACTCAGTTTGGCTACTCGAACATTTCTTTCAATTTAAATACCTAGAGTTTCATTCTGATTAGTAAACATTCAACGTGGGTCGTGCATATAAATGTCAGTTATTTTTAAAGCAATCAGTTTATTGGTGATGTGTCATTTAAGGCAGCTAGCAACACTCTGCTTTGAGACATGAATGAAAGGTTTAAAAAAGCTGCAATATAAGCGAGAACGTGATATAGAGATAGTTGTTTGTGTTTAAGAGCCTTTGCTAGTTGTTTGAATATTTTACGAGTGTTAAGCTACTGACTGAACATCATTTGGAGATTCTAAGCTTAAAAGGAGGCTTTACATGCTCGTCTGAGTCAACACTTGTCAAAAAACCATATTGTTGGAAATCTCATGCACTGGCTCAATTGGTTTATCGATTTTAATGCATGGCGTTATATCACTCCCAGACTTGACTTCATATGAAAAATATATGTTAAATATCCATTGCTCCTCTCTCAGCATCATTTTGTACAATATACCTCTAACATTAAATTGTTTGTGAATTTGACCTTAGTTCAACCCAAGAGCTTCAGAAAAGGTACATTGCTTATTACATTTATAAAACAATTATCGGTTTCAGACAATAAAATACGCTGGTAAGCATATTTATGATTTTTCTTTATCAGAAGACCATTCAATCTACCTTTTTCATTGTAATTGACCAATATTGCTTAATCAAGGACACTAACTCATACTACTGAAATTTATTAAACTGTAAGCTTGATGTAATTTTCTCTGGGTTTCATCAGAGTCTTACTTATCACACACAGTTCACTTGTCACAGTTTATCAAGCATACGTTGTAGGAGTAGTTATATAGAAATCAACCATATCTCTATTTTACAATGTTTAAAGGGCAATTACTCAAACCTTAATATCAGAGCACAGGCGTATTAATGATTTATCCACTGTGTTAAAACTCAATCAAATGACAACTGTAGGAGGATTTATCAAAAAAGAAAACACCCACTTTCCAACTTTCGAAAGATAATAACTGTGTTAAACTGGTCTGGCGGTTTTCTGCATATAATGTGCATCATGGACTTATAAATCACTAAGTTTCTGATTATTGGATAAAAGCTGTAGGTAAAATTAGCTAAAAACAAAAAAATGGACGAATGGGCAGACAGGTGGTAGTGACATAACATTATATGAGCCGTGACATGTGATTTCCAACAAACTGGCATTTTTACAAGTGTAGACTTAGACAAGCCTGTGCAGCCTCCTTTTAAGCTTAGGAATTCAAAATTATGTTCAGTCAGTAGCTTAACACTCTTTTAATATTTAAGCGACTAATAAAGGCTCTGATCAGACTGTATGTACGCTCAGGTTGATCTGAGGCTTGCTTGTCGCTCATACCACATTGTTGAAAATCTCATGTAAAGGCTCATATGACCTTTTAATTTAAGATTCATGTAATAAAACAAAATGAACAATATCATTTGGCTAATTGGCTTATAGAATTATGTACATTCATAAACAACAATATATCACAGAAATGCTATAGCATTAATACAAACAGACTAATATCCAGAAATATTTAAATAAACTATTGTTGCAAAACCAACTTGACTGATTAAAGTATGTCTTTATTAGATAAAACTATGGCTAATGAGAAAAGCAGCTATTGTATGATACATATTGTCTATTACATTATTTGGCTCATAAATTATTGCTGACATTTCCGAAATGATTTGAGCCAGTTTGTAACTATAAAAATGATACTATCATGGGCAAAAGTTTAAAATTTCCAAAATCCTGGACGTTCATCAATTCAAATCTTAAAAATCTTAAAACTAGCACCATGCCTATATAAAAAATAAGTTTGAATGGTCAAGTGTCTTTAAGTATCAAAGAAGCTAGTATTTATTTGCCTAATTAAGTATATTGAGGCTAGAGACACATTTTAATGCTCTTGCAAACAGAGCAAACTCAGACTAAGCAGCTCTTGCAAGAACTGCCTGATCAGGGTGTACTTCGTTTGCTTATGTAAAATGACACATCTGATCCTACAATTGTGGACCTGACAAGTAATTTCTTTGTTCTATGTATATTAACATGAAAGTTTATTTATATCTTTATTCATAGTGGATGGAGCCTAGCATGAATATTCATGAAGGAATGGAATAAGATAGCTGGCCTAATTGATCATGGCCTCATAAAACTATTTTGTATGTAGAAAACCTAGGATTTTTGTGGCAATTTGACAACATACTTTTGCTAGAATGTGATTCTTGTAAGAGGCTACTTCTTATCAGTATCCCAAACTGTTTGCTTATCAGGTAAAAAGGAAACATATCATATTTGTTATACAGCTCTCTTGTACGTATATGAGCCAGTGGATCAAACCTCAACATAATAACCTTTGCATCCAGCAAGGCCCCCATAATCCCAATCTAATCAGTCTTTGCTGTAAGTATGATGAATCTGTAAGACATTAGCTACCCAGTAAGTGCACAGTGACAGCTGTGATGTGAGGATGTTGATATCCAGGCGGATCTGAGTTTTGGCTTTGGGCACAAATTCTTTTGTTGGTATTACAAAACACTGGCTTATATATTCTGAATCATTATCAAATAAATGCTACAACAGTAACAATAACATAAAACTGAATAAAACGTGATCATTGGTTGCTGAATTTATTCTTTAAGTTTTAACCTATCCATGCCTAGTCTAGACTGTAGTCACTTGGTGTGCCAAATAGCATATCTAGTAAATATCCTGATAGCACACAACAGTGGGCCACCAATGACCCGCCAGCGGCACGCCATTTAATGGTGTATCGCTGGCGGGTCGTTAGTTGCCCGACAACACATGCTATCTGGGTAGAATTATGAAACAAGCTCCTGACCAGATCCATAGGAGGTCAAACTCAAGCTGACATATTGACGATCTGAACGCGTTCTTGACATCTGTTCTGTGAGAGTTCCACCTGGCATACGCATGTTCATGAAATCCCAAAGTGCCTTGTAGCAAAACCTGTACTGGTCCTGAAATGAGAAATATGTGTGAAGAACTATAGGGCCTGCTCATAGGAAAAAATAGAGGAACTGACATGATTGCTTCTGTTTTATTGAATTTATTGAAAGCGTTGGGTAAAACTATAAAATACGAGGCTTGGTGGTACATGTATATACAGTGACGCAAATGATAAAATGTATTTATATTATGACATTAATATTACTTTGAAATCTCTTTTTGGTAAGAATACATTAACACACTATGCAAAGCCAAGGGTATAATAAAAATACAACAGTCATTCCACGAAAATGCACACAACATAAACAAGTCAAAAGTAACTTAATTGTATCTGCTGTACTGTAGAACGTATTGAAAGAGACATCGATGAAAAATGTTTTTTATGTGACAGATAATGCCCTTGACTGATTTTCATTGCATTTTCTTTTATCATACTTTACATGTGTATTGGGGAAAATCCTGCCAGTCTGTTTCTCTTTTGCTCTGCAACATTATTGCCTTTTTAAAATTTTTGCTGTTTTATTTTTAAACTTGAATAGTGTCAAAATAGAATGGCTGCCAAATATAAGCAGGCCTTTAGTTCAGAGTGTGTGCCAAATTTTTTTCTCTTATTTTTCAACCAAAACATATGTTGTGGGTACTCAAAAGAACCGTCTCAATGTGATGCTTTGTTTGAGCACCCAAAACATATGCTTAAGATAATGGGTAAGACATATTTACAATTTTACGCTGCAAATTTGTATTTATCCAAACTTGTGTATAAGTGTCCAACGGATGTTGATGCTGGCTGGAAAATATGCCTTAGTAATTGAATTCAATCTTACTATATAAGCCATATAAGCCAACAAATGAGATTTTGGTACTTTTACAATATGGACCTTGTCCCAAGAAAACCTGTCTTTGGGGTTTCCAAAAAAGCGAGTTTCAAACCAGTCTCCTAAGCTACAAAGACTGGTTAGAAAATAGAAATTTCACCTGTAGCAAATTTACATAATTATGATACTTTCCACAAAAGGAATAACAAAGGCGCTGATCAGACTGCTCAGATGCTCAGGTTGGTCTGCACCTCTGTGGTTCGCAAACCCCTGATGACAGGTTTTCTTGCAACAATGTCCATATCCAAGCAGCTAAGGCTTAGACGAGCCTGTGAAACATCACTCAGACCAGAGACCAATGATAATATACAAAGCATATACTAACTTATAGACCAAAAGTTTGACATTTAGCCCTCCTTGACAGCTGCGCATGTACGTTAAACTAGTGACTGTACACATTGGCAATAAGACCATCACCTTATATGTTGGCACATACAGTTTTTTGGTATGCTGCTTTACAAACACTTTAACTCTTTGAGTGGCATTACTATATCAGATGAGGAATGCCTTTGCAAACAATATAGTCAAAGATAAGCCTGCTCCTTTTGGAGCAGGCTGATTATGGACTTTTTGTCCGCTTTCTCCAAAAAGTTATTCAGTGATAACTAGAATTGAATTGTCTTGATCATTAACCAGAATATATCATTGTAGAAAGTTAGCAATTTAACGAGTTATGCCTTAAAGCACCAATCACAACAACTGTTGTTTACTTTGTCATCAACTGAAATGTTTTAGAAGCCTCTTCGACAAAAAGTGCAGCCAGATTAGTCTGTTACTACAGAAACAGTCGAATCTGTGTTCACTTTGCTTGCATCTATACATGCATAAGTCTTTAATTAGCAAATGTATACATTTGTAAACATAAGCAAATACATTATTTGCTGAAGCTCTAATGGTTGAAATAAATATGGATGGCAGTATATGACGTTTTGGTTACTGTAAAGGCGGCACCTCATGAATGTGTAATTAGGACGGGTTTACCTTAGAAATAGGTAAAAGCTGAAAATGAGGCGTGGTTTTATTCAAAAGTAACTGTATCATCGGGTGCCATTACCTCAGTATAGATGCAACACACATTATTTAGTCCTTAAAACGCCAGCAAAATTACTGCATCTGAAAATGTCTATTTAACATAAGCATAGAGGCAAAAATTGTGGACCCACATCAGACTGCTCTAACAGCAGCAGTCTGATCTTGGTCCACACTGTTTGTCTATGAGGCTTCAAATATTTTAGTGGATGACAAAACATAGATTTTGTGATCATGCGCTTTAAGGGTTAATAAATGTGAGTTCAGTGTGTATATGGTTAGGATGTTCATGAAATGCACACACCTTTGCGCGGCCCAAACAACTTATTATTTCTTCACCAAATTATAAGTAGAACCTAATTCCCTTGTTTAGCAGATAAAATAACCGAACCGCGCCCAGATATGAATGTTAAATTTACTGCCTTTACAGAGAGCAAACAATTCTATTTTATCAGTTACCCCTAATATTAACTGAATTGTTTCAACATAACCTAATAAACGTTAACTATCTCACGGCATGTTACCTTTATCAGGTCATGATGACTTTGCACTTTTTGAATGACGTCGCAAATGACGATGAATCAACACAAAAATCGAAAATTACATCATAATCGCTAGTTTAAAGAGTGAAACAATGGGTAAACTGATTAATAGAATACCAGGTTTGCATCTTTTGATACCAAGTTTACCAGGCTCGGCTTTGCGAACGCATGTGGAATTGCTCGGCAAGCCTCGCAATGTCAACAAGCGTTCTCAAAGCCTTGCCTGGTAAACTTGCTATCAAAAGACACTCACCTAGTATTCTCTATATACTAACCAACGTATCCACAATCTGGTTCCTCCTAATCTTCATATGTTTAACTGTATGGAACAGGTCTACTTCATTTTCGTCCAGAATTGTCTCACAGAGAACCCACACTGCCGCGAACAGTCCACTGTGTGTAGCACCATCCTTGCAATGTACAATGATTGGAGAAGTATCATTGTTACTAACAGTCTGCCAATCCTTGACAAGATCCATCACATCCAGTAACATTGATTTAGACTTGGGTATGAACTCTGTATCTGACCATGCGTTAAACTGGAACTGTCTAACCATGCGGGATTCGTGTGGCTTGTGCATGCTTACTAACTTCAAATGGCGTATTGTTATATTATCTTGCTGAAAGACGTCTGTGATTTCAACAAAAAATGGCTCATATTGCTTCATGCGATCCTCCGGCCAGTACTCAGCACAGGTGTCATCCTCATTCTTGTAATTCTCCATCATTACAATGGTGTCAACGTTATGATCATAAACAAGTTTCCAGAAATCAATTACCGTAGTATGCAATGGCGTCTGGGTGACAATGAAATGGTTGGGTTGGTAGTGTGAATCCAAGAACACAGCATTTATATAGTCTGTTCGCCCTAAGCCTCCTGGTGTTTGCAGTACAGGTCTGTAAAGGTCTGCTGGCACAACTTCTGAGAATCGATTTTTGTCAATATTTGCTGGCAAGATCGCATTTGAACACATGTATGGGTTTAACTTACGAGTATATTCTTGTAAACACTTGAATTGATCGCGAAGGTAGGAATGGTGAGTGTTTGTGTTTCTGCGTGACAGTTGTTGATACATATCCTTAAGGTCAAAGCTCGCCATTGTCTTACCAGCAACCATTGCTTCAAATATTGCTTCATATATAAAAGTGTACTGTTTCACAGTTCGCACCATTGCTGGACGATTCTTTCTCATCTTCCTCACGAAGGAATAGACGCTTATCCTTCCGTCTGTTTCATATTGCTGCAACAAAGAATCAATGGCTATGAATACCCCAGTTCTGCTAACCCCAGTCCCGCAATGAACAATAACTGGTGATTTATCTTTGTTATGGTAAGTATTCACTTTATGACGCATCTCTAGTAAGGGTATGGCATCTGTAGGAACTCCATGATCTGGCCAGTATGTTAAATCAAAGATATATACTATATGCCAATGTGGATCATCTTTTGTACGAACTTTCACTGTACGAATACAATAACCTGCAAACTGCTGAAGGTTTACAAGATCAAGAATGAATGAACCATAACTGGCTCTCCCACTAGTTGGCCAATACTGTGTACATTTGACAATATTATCTTCTACTATTTTCGCCATCATTACAACCACTCGTACTTCGTACTGATATATCATTCTCCAGAAGTCTAAAACCGTTTCTTCATCAAAAGGACTCTGTGCAGCTATATAAGCTCGTTGATGTTTATATCCAGATACAAAGCTAGCATTTATATAGCTGCTATCTGTGTGAGTATCAGGTTCTAAAATAACACGACTGTGATCATAGGGAAGTAAGTGAGGAAATCGATTCTTTAGAGAATTTTGCTGTCTACTTGCAAATGCATTTGAGGAAAGAAGATCCTTTGGAAGATTGCGAAACTCATCAGCAAAAGTAACTGGTTGCCCAGTGGTTTCTACACCAGCTGAACCATTCATAAACTGGTGGTCATTAGGTAGATACTTTCGTCCAGCTATTATATAACGACTTTCTCTCAGGGAGTACACAGTGTTCCAGTACTTTTGAGGATCGTATTCATCAACCCTGTATACTTTTAAATCATACTTCTCATCATTGACTTGTGGAATGTATTTCTGCTCAGTCCGACACTGTCGCCACCAACATAGGAAAATGACAACAAATATGACCAGAATTATAATAACACCCAATACCACAATAATGATAATGAGTACAGTGTTGTCACTATCATCTCCAGTTACTGTTATAATAGGTTCAGTGGATACCTCCCTTATCACTGCTGTAATTGGACTGTTCTCTGGTCTCGTAAAACTGTATTTGCATATTCCTTCAAAATAGCTTGTAATAACATAGTAAATGTTGTATCTATGACCCTTTGTTAATTTTGTGTTGTTGTAGTTCCCGTAAGTCCCACCATCACCAACAATAAATTCAGTTCGTGTAACGAAATCATTTCCACTGAAATTTCTAGCGATATACCCTGGCAGGTCGATTTCACCAGGACAAGTCGTTGTGCTTGCACTAGTTGCTCGTTTCTTCCTTTCTGGATCGCTAAGATCTCTTGTATCTTTGTCTACAGCATCCATATCGTCCACAAAAACGATGTAACTATGGGTAAAAGCTGTGGTAGTGCGTGAAATGGGGTCCAGAGCAATGCCTGAGGATAAAATAGAAAACAAGGCATGCAAATTAAATCGATGATCTGATTTAATTAGAACTAGTAATATGATGCGTTTTATGAGAGATTAAGCAAATAACACATACATTTTAGCAAATTTGCATACTTTAAAGGAGTAAGAACCAATCATAACTGGAAATGTCAGAGATTCTAACTATATTATAGTCCCGCCTAAGCGCTTTTCATGCTGTACGTTAAAGGCCAAGTTTGCATACAAAACCAAATCAACAGCAATCAAGGGCCATAACTCTGCTGCAAATTGCAAAAAAATAGACCTTGTCAATAGAATTTGGTCAAATTCTATCAATTCCTTCTCTGGATATTGAGTGAAAAATAAATTCTGACATCAGTCAAGGGCCATAACTATATTACAAATGAATGAACAATGATGTGCCTATCTCTATCTTGTCAATATCAATGCACATACAAAATTTGGTCAAATTCTATTGATTTGTTCCCAAGATATGGAACAAAAACGAAAATCTGACATTGATCAAGGGCCATAACTGAGATACAAATTTGCAAAAAATGACAGGTAGCCATCACAACCTAGATCTTATCAATAGATATGCACATACAATATTTGGTCAAATTATATCAATTTGTTCTCCAGATATTGATTGGAAACTAAATTCTGACATCAGTCAAATGGCATAACTCTATCACAAATGTGCAAAAATGATGTTCAACAATCCCAACCCAGATCTTGTCAAAATCAATGCAAGATATTGAGTGAAAACGAAAATCTGACATCAATCAAGGGCCATTACTCTGTTACAAATTTTCAAAAAGGACCCGTAACAAACCCAACCTAGATCTTCGCAAATCAATGTACTTAATCAAATTTAATAAATTCATTCTCAAGATATTGAGCCAAAACGAAATTCTGACTGAATTTCTGACATCAGTCAATGGCCATAACTCTATCACAAATGTGTGAAAAATAATGTGCAACAATCCCAACCTAGATCTTGTCCGTATCAATGCATAAACAACATTTGTAGAATTCTATCAATTTGTTCTCAAGACATTGAGGAAAACGAAAATATGACAGAAGGAATAGTAGACAGAATGATGGAATGAAGGACAACCCGAATCCAGTAGGACTATGATTATCTAATGAATACAAGAATACAAGACTGGCTTAAGAATGTAATTTTAGTTACCGTAGTTTGGTTATTGAAGTTGTACTATATATTACTTCAGAATTGTTGGTACTAGTAACCAGTGCCCTGATCAGCCCTGTATGGATACAAATGCTGACAAAGGTATATATTGTAAGCATCTGCTTACAAAATCTTTTATCAAGATGCTGCTTTATCCTTTTCCTGCTGCAACTGGATATATAGAAGATCTTACATGAGTGCTCATGTTTTATTGAATTTATTAAAGGAGTTGCTGAAAAGAGATAAAATGCGAGCTTTGTCAAGTATTTTATCTCTTTTTTGCAACAAGTTTAATAAGTTCAATAATACGGTATCATGAATGTTAGATTCTATTTATCACATGACATTAAAATTACTTAAAATCACATCTTTGGCGTAAAAATGTCAAGATTTTGCCATCTTTTACGCAATGTTATAATGGACATGACTATGTTTACCATAAATCTGTAAACCTCTAGTAGTTTATCGATTTTATTGCATGGCCTTATATCACTCCCACGTGCGACATGATGTGATAAAATTATACTCTTTATAAAACGGGGTAGATCCAGATCAGCTTGCTTCTGACAAAACTATCTAATCAGGATTGGCATTGTTAGCCATGCAGCCTCAGAATCCACTGTAATAATTACATCATGAAACTGAACTGCCTGGAAAATTGAAACATATGCACCATATCAATTTGTTCAGCAGGACAGAGCCTAAGTGTTGTTGTGGTTGTCTTAAAACCAGATATATCCTCTTTAGAAAACAGTGTAGATCTAGTTCAGCTGGCTTCTGATGAAGTCGTTTTATCAGGACATGAACAATTGTCCATGCAACTGCAGAATTCAATGTATAAATTAAAATAATGAAACTGAACTACAAGGAAAACTGAAGTTAATGTTCTATATCATTTTTTTTTTCAGTAGAAAAAGGCCTAAGTTTCTATTGGTGTGTTGTGGTCATCTTGACAACCAGGATTCATTCTCATTAGAAAACAGTGTAGATCCTGATCATATGGCTTCTGATAAGAAGCCATATGATCAGGATCAACACTGTTTTCCATGCAGCTTCAGATGTCATTGTAATAATTAAAAACATAAAACTAAACTGGCTGAATGTACAGTGAGCCACTTTAGTTATGCACCACATATAAAATGTAAAATTATTATGAAAAAATATGATAGTTGTATTCTGAGACTACCAGCGTAAATCGCATCTATATTTGCATTAGCCATTGAAATGTCATTGTGATCAGATTAGTAACGAATGCGAAAATGAATCTTGAAGGGCACTACCCTCAAAATCACAATTTCACATTGCATTATTCCGAATGAAACCCAGATCACATTGCACTTTTTAAGGGTCGAATTTCTTCTATGTCAGAGATCAGAGCCGATTTTTTTGGCAATATCTAAGACTTGAATATGTTTGTTAAAGTCATTATTTTTAAACGTTTTACTATTTTGGTTCCCAGCAAGCCAAGGTTGAAAAAAGTTGGTTTTAGTACTTTTTTAAGTTAGTTTAAATTTCGTATGGTTCTGAGTAAACTTGTTATCAAAGCACTTCTTTTATAATTTCATTTTAAACAACCGCTGTATCCGCTGTTTATTTTCAAAATAATAATGAATTAAATGGCGTCATGGTGTTGACGTTAGTGATGACGTCACTACTACCATGGCTATGTGACGTGTCAATGATAAAATGTTTTAGTGTTTTCATACTTCTATGTCAACAAGTGACTCATAACAAAACAATTTGCGAAGAAAAACCTGTTTGATTATTGTAACTGACGTTAATATGACGTCAAAACGAGCATTTCTTCAAAAAGTAATGGTGAAGCTAAATTCAACGACCGAAAAAGGGGGTTTATTTGAATAAAATAATTGTTTTTAGTTTTTCGGTCACAACGATCACCATGGATAATGCCAAGCGCAAACTGCAAGCAGACAATATCGACATTCAGGTTGCACATGCAGTTTTGTCAAAATTGCCCTTGGCGTAGCAGAATTCGCATTCCAACATTTGTTTTGATGTCATCAAACAAATAAAATGTCAATAAGTAAATTATCATAGAAAATGTTTGATTCCAGCATTTTTATCAAAAAATGTGGGCCCTGAAAAAGTGGTGCGTAACTAAAGTGGCTCACTGTACCATAACAATATATTCAGCCGGGAAAGGCATAATTACCTATTGATGTTGTGGTCGTCTTGAGAACTACTGGTCTGGGTGGAACTGGAGGATCAGACTGCTCTGTGGATGTCTGGTAACGTGCTGCTATGCTGTATCCAGCGCTAGTACTTGCAAATACCTCTATATCATAATAACGGCCAGCGGCTAAGTCACAGATTAGAGATGAATTATCAACTGTTCTTATGGTGGATGACTTTTCAACACTGGTTCCTCTTTCTGAGTAGGTTACCTGTAAAATCATAGGTTTAGATAAACAAAAATTTTCAGCGCAAAATTGCAAATATTTTCTTACCCATAATTTTTAGCATATGTTTTGGGTGCTCAAAAGAACCGTCTCATTGAGACGGTACTTTTGAGTACCCACAACATACGAGGGACGTTTTTTATGTTCGTAGAGAGGTAGATTTAATGAAAACGGCGAAATTAAATGCATACATCATGCATATATTTGGAAAGATTGAGCTTTTATCTATATATGCAACCTAAAATTATTTCAAAATGCATTACTTTAATGCCATCTAAGAGGCAAAGACATACCTATATATCGCACACTGGAAATATGGTAGAAATATGACATTTATGGACTAAGTCTCTGACAGAACGTCAGTAACAATTGCATGAAAATGGGTCCATAGCCATACACAGCTTCTGAAAATTTGGCTGCATATCAAGGACACCACGTGCTACACTATCATATAAACATTATAGCAAATACGCAGCAATTATTGGATATGGAAGATTTGTTTGGAACCTCAGCAAAGTGAACAGTAGGCATATAAACTTTTATTGTACAAAGTTGACACAAGTGGAAGTTGGATACGGGCTTTTGAATCTGGCTTAATATGTTAGCTGTAAAGTAGAATTATATTTTTTCTTGTTTATATGGTAGATGGAAGTGTTGTGGTAACTTTCATCCCAAAACAAAGTTAAGGCTTTTGTTTTATTAGAAATGAACTGCAAAATAAATAGCCTAGGGGGTGCTAAAATACCTTATTCTGTACATAAATGACGCCATGGAGCGTTACTTTACTTAGAAAATACATTAAAACTGTTTTTGTGCCTCTAAACATGTGTTGAAATCACTGCAATAAGAAAATTATGCAGATCCTATTGTTATTGTGTTTTCTACGCGGGGTTGATTTACCCCACCCACTTTTTATAACATGGGGGTATGCCAGTACCAGAAGTTGCCAGTTACACGCTTAAATCGATAAATCAATATAACTGCTGACGAATGATTGAGTATATCATGTGCTATGAAAAATCAGAAGAAATTTTAAAATGTGTTCATAATCGTAATTTTAACAGACATAATAAGTAGCACTTGACTGTGATTATTTTGGTATATTGATGGGTGTTTTAAAATTGTAATAGAACAGCAAACAGCATGCTTAAAGTTTTGCTGCACTCGTCTACGATTAGTATTTGAATAATTAATTTTGATGGTGCAAAAGAAAAATCGGCTTGAAAAATGTTTTCATCACCATAGCGGATGGAACTTAACAGCGTCTAATTTCCTGCTTGCTGCGTGGTTAAAATGGCATGGATTTTGACCAGTGTCATTTTCTTGTCCTATTCAAAGCTATATAGCTTGACCGGACTAAGCGCTAATGATGTAAAATTTACACCAGTTGATAGACAAAAGCTAGACCTTTCAAAATATATATAGTTATGGTACCGTAAATTCTATATTTGTAGAGATACAGCCTGATTCTACGAACATAAAAAATGACCCTCGTATGTTTTGGTTGAAAAATAAGAAAATTATTTTTCTTCACTCTTAACTGAAGTCCTGAAAATGTAAAGGATAAGTTGGTCCTCATTGCAAGAAAACTTGATATTGCTGTATGCAAACAACAAAAATGCATACCAGCCTGCGCATCTGCGCAAACTGATCAGAGCCTTTCTTTTTCACTCTCTTGATAGTATATTAGCATAAGTTGCTGCATGCAAAGTTTCAATTTTCTAGCTAGTTTATGTAGCTAAGCAAAATGGTTTGAGTCTTAATTGGTCAGAAATTCCAAAAACAGGATTTCTTTTGAAAATCAATAAATAATAAGTTATAGTATTATAGATCCTACATGTACATCTAACAGATCACGTCACGTCTGTGAGTGAAATGATGTCATGCATTAAAACTGATAAACCACTAGCGGTTTACAAACTTTCAGGCAATGTTACATGTTTTAGTAACGTTACGAAATGACGTCCATAACAACGTTGCTTACATTATGACAAAGTTTTAATTTTGAGATTTCAAACTAATCTAAATAAAAGTAAGAAAGACAGCAAGGATCAGGATTTGATACAATCAAGTACCACACCTGTCCCAGGACACCAAATGGGAAAATAACAAAATTACAATAAACATCACAAACAAGAGCTAAGAGGTCAGCCCTTTTCTTTCAGGTAACCACATCGCAGCAATGAACAGACGCTAAAGCATGACAAACGCAAGACATAATAACACAAATGATCCACAAAAGAAGGATGTCATATGATATATAGAATCTACCATTTGTGCTCTTGCCTCACATTGTATTGCTTTTTACCAACCTGTTTAATAAATTCAATAAAACATGAGCACTCATGTAATATCCTCAATATAATACTTGAGATTCTTACGTTGTATCCTGTAATGGTCCCAGTACTGACTGAAGGTGGCGACCATGTTATTTCTACACAACTCTCATTCCTTGATTCTGGGATAGATGTAACATCTTCTGGAACATAAGGAACATCGGCTCGCGTCATAGCATTGTAGATGGAGCTATATAAACCCTTTCCAGCGCTTGTCTCAGCTTGAACCTACAATATATCTATACAGTAAAACATGTGTAAAACGGCCACTCAAAAATAGACAAAACAAAGGTTTTAATGACAACTGGTGGCTTAATGAAGGTCGAAAGTATTGCAGAATGCTCTTTGGAGCATTCTGCAATACTTTTGACCTGCATTACGTGATGATCAGTCATGAAAACATTTTTGGTCTTTTCACACAGGTTTTACTGTACGTCTATTTGAGCTCATGAATACACCCTATTATCAAAACAATTTAGATGAAGCATTTATATTTTGTAGCAACAAAACATGCAATAGTTTGCACTGCCCATTGAAAGTGTTTATAATAATTAAAAACATTTCTACTCATTTTGCTCTCAAGAAAATGGTCATTAACTCCTTCCCAGATAGTTGCCAATGCCGTAGCCAGGCCCCCTGATAAGAGTGCGTAACTTAAAATTATATTTTTTATTTCACAACCAAAATATATGTTGTGGGTACTTGACAGAATGGTCTCAATGAGACAATTCTTTTGAGCGCCCAAAACACATGTTTAAACTGATGGATACTCATTGAGACCGAATTATTTCATTTTCATTGGATATTTAAGAAAACTGAGATAAAATCAGCAAAGTGAACAGCCACACCTTTTTACATATGTCCTGCTTTCCAGAAATTATGGATCTGCCCCTGGGCCAATATATGTTTTAAAGCCACAAGTAATAATTGAAAATGGTAACGATTAGATGTGTACTAATTACCTTGACGTTATATAGCCTGAATGCTAAAAGACCTCTGATAGTCATACTATTTCCTAGTGATACGCTCTGTGTCCTTGATATGGCGGCACTAAAATCACTGTTGGTGTCAATAGTGACGATGTAGTTTGTTAAGATGCCATTGGTTACTGGTGGTGGGACTATCACTACTGTAATGGACGTCGACTGCGTTGCTATTTTGGATATAGCTGGCGCATCAGGAACTGAAATATAAAATAGTTGAGTCAGTACATAACAAAACAACAATTTGACATGTGAAACTAGCAAGATTTTTTGAGCCGTGGCATGTGATTTCCAACAATGTGGCATTTTGACAAGTGTAGACTCAGACAAGCCTATACAGTCTTTTTAGGTTAGAAACTCCTAATGGTGTTCAGTCAGTAGCTTAATAATCATAGAATACACAAGCGACTAGCAAAGGCTCTGCTGGTCGCATATACCACATTGTTGGAAATCTCATGCACTGGCTCATATTTCGGATAGACAGACAGTCAGACAAATCTTTTATTCTCTTAGGTCATTTAAGTGACATATGGGGAACAACATATTAACATAGACGGTTGCTAAGGTGTTAAAAAGTATCAAGTATCCGATTGAACGCTAAACATTTTCGCAGCATCACATTTGTCTTTTTGGGAGAAAATTGAGTCATGTAGCACAAATGTAATGAGTTTCATGCTACAACACTTCATAATCAGCGTGGTTGTCTTATTTTGTGAGACTATAGAAAGATGCCACATAAAACATTTAATAATACCATAATGGCATATACTGACTCAAAAAGAAACAATAGATGTATTGCTATCTTCAGAATTCAATACACTCTTTTGAAAACAGTGTAGATCCAGATCCTCTGTAACCACATAACCATGATCCATACGATGTACTCGTAGTAAGCTGATAGTATTTACAGACAAATCTCTAGGCTGGATAAGCGTGAAGCAAGGAGCAAGCACTGTTCTTGTTGATATGATAACATAGTGTTGTCGTCGGGCATTTATGAATATGACATAAATTATAATGCTTAAGCAAATCAAATCCTATTATTTATTTTGTGAATACCGTCACGTTTGCTCGCCTATTTTACTTTTACTTTCCCAGGATGTTTGTTACGACCAAATATATCAACCATCTAATTATATTGGAGATTTTACTCTTTCCTTCCTTGAGGAGACTTGTATGATGTGGTTTATTATATTAATTAAACCTTTGTATCCGTAAAACCCCTAAACAAGCCCTTTGCAAATAGTGAAGGCCCAGATCACCCCCTATACCCGATGATACAACCGAATGTTTACATCGAAGAGCTGATACAAAACACAACGTCACGTGCGAGGATGGACTGGGGTAAGTTGACGATGTTTTGATGTTTACAGGCAATAATAGGAGGAGTTGTGAGTCGAGACTTTGCGGAGAAATAAAGTGTACCTACCTCTTTTTTTCGCCATAAGTAGTCTTTTATAAAACGCCCCCCTGCGATAGATATTCTGTATTTATCGACGGAATTTTCCACCACAGACACGAAAATTGATTACACTCGCTAATTGCTCGAATACTTCTCCACCCATTGCCAGTCCCAAACGTTCTGGATAAACCAGAAGCGTCCTTTGTTAAATATCAGCAGTAGAAAATAATGAAATCCAACCGCATTCTACAAAAAAAGGTGCTAAACACACACAGGGTTGTTCGATTAGGATACTTTCTACATCGATGAGTCTATGTCCGTGATACAACACGGTTCGAAGAGGTATTTTTGAAAAATGGTACAATATACATCGAAGAGTTTGATCAAAAATGATATTTGTTACTTCGGATACTTCTGAATATTAAAAAGCATATGGAATAGCGAGCAAAAACGAGTCAGACCAGATATTTTTGGCATTTGTCCACAGACTCTTGAAGTTTGACTCAATGTGAGCTTAAATTGGAAACAATTCCGTCACACGCTCAGGCTCCAGTCTGGATGCATTTCTATTAGAGAATGCAAAGATAATCAGACGCCCTGCCGGAATATATTAACTTTGGACGGACGAAAACAACCGTTATTTATTCTAGACAAGGATGGCACGTTTAGCATATTACCTTAAATGACCAGATTTAAGTGAAATTTACTAGAAGAGTCTGATCTGGATCCACGCTGTTCACTTAAAGGGGACAGCAACCCTAGTAATAAGTATGTTTTATCAGAGAGAGCTGTCTGAACCATGAATTTTGATACAATTATCATCAAAATCGGTTGGAAAATGGGGAAGTTATGGGCATTTAAAGAATTCATTAAGGCCAACATTTAGCCGCCAATTTGAATATTTAATTAGTTTTCAGATTTTTTCAACTGCTTAATTTTTAGTTATCAATTCTATCACAGCATCTGTCTTTCAGCAGATATGCAGCTTTATACACAAGGAAAATGTTTTAGTCAAGATAATTGCAAGTAATAAATTGGTTTGTCTTTTATTTTGATTACGCATATTTAATTAGGCTGTGTGATGTCACTAAGCCTACAATCTGGCCTCTTCTATTACAGTCCATTTGCAAATATTAAAACGCCCAAAACTTCTACGTTTTTCAACCGATTTAGATGACACTGTTATTAAAATGCATGGTTTATTAAGATCTTTCATATAAAAATAATAATCATTAGGGTTGCCGCCCCCTTTAAGAGACGTTATAAATGGTTCTACATGTATGTTTGTTGCAAAACTCGTGCACATGAATATACATACATCTTAAATGACATCTATTGAACATGTTAATGTCGGCTGTTACGTCAATGGCTAATTGTAGCAGACAGACACACATTAATGACCCGGATCAGACTGCTCTAAGAGGAGCTGTCTGGTCTGGGTCCACACTATTTACACAAAGACGTTTTAAATGGACAAACAAATTATAAAGGAAAATACATCTAAAATGACGTCTGCTGAAGTCGTCTGTTACATGTAAATGCTAATGTCAAAGGCTAATTATAGCAAAGAGACAAATAGTGTGGAGCCTGATCAGATTGCTACTAGAAGAGCAGTCTGATCTGGGTCCAAATTGTTTGCAACAAAGACATTTAAAATGGACACCAATACGAAAGGTCGTCTACTACTATGTCAATTTCTAATTTCGTTATACAGATACCCATATCTGGCTGCTCTTAGGAATGGAATGGACGATATCCACGGAAAATTCATCTAAAATATGCTTAATATGGCTTATTTACCAAGCAGACGTTAATGAATGAAAGCATGTTTGATCCCTCCAACTTTTCCGAGCAACACAAAAATGAAACTATCGTATTTTTTGTCGGCCCAGCCAATTTTTTAATTCTGCAATCTTTGGACATTTAAATATAGCAAGAAGTGAGCGAAGCTCACATACCCCCGGCGGTAGCCATCAGAGGTTGTAACACTTTCAGAGAAAAGACAAAATTGTCAACGATTTCATAATCCTAAATCAAGTAGTTTCTGAGAAAACTTTGATGAAAAATGTCCATATGTGTTATATAAGAGTGACAGAAGGAAAAATTGAAAATTTGAAAAAAGAAGGCAAAATGAGGATTAGCACCTTAGTTTTCATTTACACAATACACTTCTCCTACCTGAAAGTACACAAATAATTTCATAATCTTAAATCAAGTAGTTGCTGAGAAAACTGACAAAAAATGTCCATATGTGTTACATAGGAGTGACAGAAGGAAAAATTGAAAAAGAAGCCAAAAAGAGCTTTAGCATCTTTATTTTCATTTACACAATACACTTAGCCTACTTGAAGGTGTACACTAAATTTGAAAACAATGGCTCCAATAGGAGCCGAGAGATCTGCGACAGAAATTTTCATTGGAGAGAAAGAAAAATGAATAAATAAAGGGACTGATACGCAATATGTGGCTGTTCTTTTGTTACACAATACAACTAACCACTATCAAGCTTTGTACCAAATTTCAGAATCCTAACTCAAGTAGTTGCTGAGAAATCTTTGATAGAAAAAATGTCTATATGTATTATATAAGAGTGAAAGAAGGAAAAAATGAAAATTTGAAAAAAGAAGGCAAAATGAGGATTAGCATCTTAATTTCCATTTACACAGTACACTTTGCCTTCCTGAAGGTGTACATAAAATTTGAAAACAATGGCTCCAATAGGAGCTGAGAAATCTGTGACAGAAATTTTCATTGGAGAGAAAGAAAAATGAACAAATAAAAGGACTGATACGCAATATGTGGCTGTTCTTTTCTTACACAATACAACTTATCACTATCAAGCTTTGTACTAAATTTCAGAGTCCTAACTCAAGTGGTTGCTGAGAAATCTTTGACAGAAAAAATGTCCATATGCATTATATAAGAGAGAAAGAAGGAAAAAATGAAAATTTGAAAAAAGAAGGCAAAATGAGGATTAGCATCTTAATTTCCATTTACACAGTACACTTTACCATCCTGAAGATGTTAACAAAATTTGAAAACACTGGCTCCAATAGGAGCTGAGAAATCTGTGACAGAAATTTTCATTGGAGAGAAAGAAAAATGAACAAATCAAGGGACTGATAAGCAATATGTGGCTGTTCTTTTGTTACACAATACAACTCATCACTATCAAGCTTTGTACTAAATTTCAGAATCCTAACCTAAGTAGTTGCTGAGAAATCTTTGACGAAAATTTTTTCCATTGGAGAGAAAGAAAAATGAACAAATAAAGGGACTGATAAGCAATATGTGGCTGTTCTTTTGTTACACAATACAACTCATCACTATCAAGCCTTGTACCAAATTTCAGAATCCTAACCCAAGTAGTTGCTGAGAAATCTTTGACGAAAAAAAAAGTTTACAGACAAACAGACAAACAGACAAACAGACAAACAAACAAACATAATTACAGAAAAGGCAAAAACTATATACCCCCTATATACTTCGTACCGGGGGTATAACCATTCCCATGCTGGTTGGTACATATTGTCAAACTGTTGTTAGTTTACACCGGTATTCAAAAACCTGTTGAAAGGAACCTTGTTTAAAAGAGAAACTTCGTTCAGGCCCATTTCAGCCTAAACCATATCCTCTTAGAGCAGTCTGATCCAGGTCATTAATGTGTGTCTGTCTGCTAAAATTAGCCATTGACGTAACAGCCTACTTTAACATGTTCAATAGATGTCATTTAAGATGTACGTATATTCACGTGCTCGAGTTTTGCAACAAACATACATGTAGAACCATTTATAACATCTCTTAATCAAACAGCGTGGATCCAAATCAGACTCTTCTTGTACATTTCTCTTAAATCTGGTCATTTTAAGGTAATATGCCAAACCTGACAACCTTGTCTAGAATAAATAACGGTTGTTTTCGTCCATCCAAAGTAAATATATTCCGGCAGGGCTTCTGATTATCTTTGCATTCTCTAATAGAAATGCATCCAGACTGGAGCCTGAGCGTGTGACGGAATTGTTTCCAATTTAAGCTCACATTGAGTCAAACTTCAAGAGTCTGTGGACAAATGCCAAAAATATCTGGTCTGACTCGTTTTTGCTCGCTATTCCATATGCTTTTTAATATTCAGAAGTATCCGAAGTAACAAATATCATTTTTGATCGAACTCTTCGATGTCTGTTGTACCATTTTTCAAAAATACCTCTTCGAAGTGTGCTGTATCACGGACATAGACTCATCGATGTAGAAAGTACCCTAATCAAACAACCATGTGTGTGTTTAGCACCATTTTTTGTAGAATGCGGTTGGATTTCATTATTTTCTACTGCTGATATTTAACAAAGGACGCTTCTGGGTTATCCAGAACGTTTGGGACGGGCAATGGGTGAAGAAGTATTCGAGCAATTAGCGAGTGTAATCAATTTTCGTGTCTGTGGTGGAAAATTCCGTCGATAAATACAGAATATCTACCTCAATGGGATGCTTTATAAAATACTACTTATGGCGAAAAATAGAAGTAGGTACACTTTATTTCTCTGCAAAGTCTCAACTCACAACTCCTCCTATTATTGCCTGTAAACATAAAAACATTGTCAACTTACCCCAGTCCATCCTTGCACGTGACGTTGTGTTTTGTATCAGCTCTTCGATGTAAACATTCGGTTGTATCACCGGGTATAGGGGGTGCAGATGAAATGCAGCATGATGCTGCATTTCATCACGGTCTACACTGTTTGCAAAGGTAAAAACGATCTTCAGACAAAAAAAATCTTAGAAAATTATAAGCTGACACACCTTGATATGTACTTTGGACAATCCTAAGTTATTGCATCAAACCAAAAGGAATAATCCATTAGTATACAAAGGGTTAATAAAACTTAATGCTTACCATCCTCTTTTGTCTGAAATTCTGTCAGATTAGTTCGCTGGCTATATCCAACACTGTTGATATATCTGACACTTACACCATAACGTCTATATGGCAATAACTGATTCATATAGTATGGTATTGTAGCATTAGTGGAATACGTTCCTGCTGGTGTTTTATTTGGAAGAGTGAAGACTTCAATAAGATAGTACAATAAAACTCCACCCCTCTCCTCACAAGGCAAGTTTCTCCACTGTATAGTGGCGCCATTTTTTGTTGTTGAAATCACCTGGATGTTTGGAATGATCCCACTTGGCGCTAAAAGAGAAAATGAACAACTGATGTAACACTTTTTGGACAAGCAGAGCCTCTCACAAAGCTGGATACAGCTAAGTCAAGATTGTCCATTGTATATATTTAGTTACAAGTTATAATCAAAAACAATATTATACCCATTTCTCTGAAAGTTGTTTTTTATTACCAAACCGTGTAGACCCTGATGAAATGTTCCATTATGCTGCATTTTGTCAGGGTCTACACTTGTTGTAAAGGTAAAAAAGATTTTCAAACAAAAATATAATGTGTTTGAAAATTAGAATCTGAAATCCCTAGATATTTATATTGGACTATCCCAAGTTAATTGTATCAAAACAGAAGGAAGAACATGTTAGTATACAAAGGGTTAAAGTATAATACCTAGACATGCTTTACTTCAATTTTTAAGATTCCCGCTAGTCTCTGTAGCTGAACAGAGACCCATGAGTATTACTCTGTCACATACATGTAAGACAGGTTCGACCAAATAGTGTACTGCTGCAGACCTACTATATTTTTACAAAATAAATGCACTGTGTCCATAAGTTTATTTCAAATGCTAGACCTGTTGTAGAGAACAGTGTAAATCAAGAACAGCTGGCTTGAAGCCAGCTGATCCGCATCCACACTGCTTTTCATCTACATGATAAACCCATTTTGATAATGAAATTGCACCATCTGATTGACTGAATACTAGACAATCATATAGTATAAACAATACAAAAAGTGTGCTTATATGAGCATGCACGGTTATTAGATAGAATATGGTAGCGGCTGAAATGGACAATCCTATTGAGTCAATGTATGGATTATTTACCTTCCTCAGGCGTACTGAAATCCTTGGAGATATAGTCTGTGATACTGTGCTCAATACTTGTTGCCGTTACCTGCACAACATACTGTCTCCATGGTAACAGACTGGATATATTGAAGCTACCTGAAGCAAGGATTGTTCTGAAAATAGACAAGATATATTTCTGATTATTTTAAATCAATATCTGAATGCTCATCTATAAGGTGCAAAATTAATGCTGTGTCCTCAGTGGAAATAGAAGAGATTTATCTTACATCTATCAACCGTTTGCGTGCTGAGTAATGTTTCAAGCTAATGTTGCCACCTGCTGATTTAATAAAAAAGTCAGAAAAATTATTTCAGGAACACTATCACTGTAGTGTCAAACGGTTTGGATTCAGATCAGGGCCGACATTCTGTCGGTCCTGATCTGAGTCCAAACTGTTTGCAAAGGTTATCAGCAGACAACAAAAGTCTCAGCTAGCAAGGAAAGAGTTAGAAATAAATCTGTTAGAACTAGGTTTCTACACATTTCTTTGAAGTTTGCTATTTATCTGAATAGGAACATCTAGCAATTTAAAGGGGTATGACATGAAAGGTATCATGTGTTGCACATTTCCTGCAATAGAACAAACAATAATCACAGTCATTTACAGTTTATTTATAATGTGTCATCTAATATTTTGTAAGCATAAATGAAACAAACCTAGTTTTCTGCTTCAAATTCATTAAAAAAGCAAGATTGCAAAAAAGATAACTATTGATATAAGTGAGACCATTATAAACATAGCTCATAATAATTGCTCTTCATTTGTTTGCACTATGATTCAGGATTCAGACTAAACGATGACCCTGACCTAAAAATTGCATTAATGGGTTGGTGTCTAATGCTTTTCACTAGCTAGATCCCAATGGCTCAGCTTGTATCATTTATTGATGGAGGATATTTCTTCTGGCTTGGCAATTATGGCTCTGAGGATGAGAGAGGCATGGATAGATCCAGAGGGGTGAGGACAAGGGGTTCTGGACCCCCTGGAAAATCGCACATTTCAATAGATTTGCTTAGACATTCTGGTACCATTCTGGTACCAGCCCCTTTGAGTGAGGCCCGTATGACCCTCTCTAATAAAAAATTAAAAAGTTGTCAGGACATCTGTGCATGAGAGAGGGTGGTTTTGTTGCTGACTAGGTGAATGTTTTTGTGTAATGTCTCAACAAAAGCTACAGTCATATGGAGATAGTTACAGATTAAAGTAATGTGATGCTTTATCTATGTTTAGGTGTCCATTCCTCACGGTGACATGGGTTTGTCTGTGATGAATGACTGTAGCATCTTCTGGTCAAACTTGTTTTTTATATATGAGCCGGGACATGAGATTTCCAACGATGTGGTATGTGCAACCAGCTGCCTCAGATCAGTCTGCGCATACGAGCAGTCTGATCAGAGCCTTTGCTAGTCGCTTGAATATTCAATGAGTGTTCAGCTACTGACTGAACATCATTTAGAGCTTCTAAGCTTAATAGGAGGCTGCACAGGCTCATCTGAGTCTACACTTGTCAAAATGCCACATTGTTGGAAATCACACGTCGCGGCTCATATGTAAAGGTGCCAGTTCCAGATTATATTCATTTGTATGATAGTAAAAAAATTAACCTTAGTTTGATCGACAATACCATATTGACTTAGACTTCAGCAAATAGTACTTCACAGTTAATCATGACCAACAAATTCTAAATCAACACAATAGTTATTAAACATAATCTGATAATTAAATACACCCTCTCCATTAAGGGCCTATGATGAAGTCATGGGATTGCCAATTATTGGATGTGGTTATCATTTGTTCAACCTCGGCAGTTAACATATATTCATCAAGGTCATTAACTGACTGATTTCCTCCATTGAGACAGTGCATAATGAATCAGCACAGTAACAAGGACGCTAAGTAATGACTCAGTTCAACCTGGGTATTTTTTCAGTTTCATCAGTGTCTTTGCTATCCATATGGAGAAGCTATGTGCCTTTACTCAACATTTAGTGCATAACAAAAAAAACGAATCTTACTAGTTTAATTAAATGTACAGGCGTGTCTTAATCTAATACTTCGCTTGGCATGCATATTACATTGTTGTCATTCACTGGCTCAATTTATCATTGGTGCATTAATTCTAAGTACCCACAGCATCAATCCTTCACATATTACTTGTTTCTTAAATAATTTCTAAGTGATACTTACTCATTATAAATCTCTGGCGTCTCGATGTTTTGGCAATTCCCAATTCCACTTGCATAATATGTCAGCGTTAGGTTCAGTATGTAATTTGATGCATTACTATATACTGCCCATGTGACACTCACTGTGTCATTGTCCAAGAATAAAATGCCAAATTTGGATAGGTCAAGAAGGTGAGGCCCTTAAAAAAAAGAATAATGGAAAATAACAGTTACATACAGTAAAGTCTGGCCTCGAGGTTATAAAAATTAAACACATTCTCAGACTAAAAGTAAAGCACAATTATTGGCTGCTTGCGGACATGTGTCCGCAAGCAGCCAATTATTGCCCTTTATTTTTAGTCTGAGACAGTAAAGTCTGAGCTTAAGTTTACAGATACAGTACCAGACAAGCTATTCTTTACACCTAGTTAACTAGAAGTCGACTAGGAGCAGACTAGGTCTAGACATCAAAGTTAATCACAGGTAAACACGGGGTTAACTATACTCCACTGTTTTAATAACTCATAGGTAACTATAATGCAGTAAACGGTAAGTTAACACCTCATGCGCGGATCCAGAAAGTTTTTTCAGATGGGTTCCATCTTTGACTTATTTCTTTTTTTTAGTAAAACACCATTTAAATGTTGTTTCAATGGCGTGCCAATGATGGCCCAACATTGAATGCTGGCTAGGTAGCTTTGTGATTATTCAGGGGATCCGGACCAGTATTGCTAATAAACCCTACATTTTTGTGTTTTTTCAAGGGGGTCCGGCCTGTCACCACTCTGGATACGCCCATGCACCTAGCTTACATGTAGTTGACTCCTGGTTAACATGGATGTGTACAGCGCTGCTAAAGTAATAATAAATTGTGCATATCAAATGCACACCATGTGCCCAGAGTGTGTTAATTTTAGTTCTTACACCACTGCATATACTTCTCTTCACCAGTAATCTAGTGAAAACAGAATTGCATATAATTTCAACGTTGAACATTTATAATCAACTTCATTCATATGGGTCAGTGCATGATGAATTTAGTACTTATTGCATGCCTTTGGAAGACAACATTAAGACGGAGTCTGATATAGGTCTGCAATGCGTGTCTTTATTCCATTAAAAAGACACTATGCTTATATAGGTAAACCAGTGTTGACTGTATTTGCAATCTGAGATTGAGATCAGATCTAGGATAAGTAAATAAGGGATGATATAAGACCTAATTTTATTTAATAATTGTATCTTATCTATAATTTAACACTTGTCCTGCTAAACTGTATATATCTGCTGAGAAAACAGCCTAGATTCAGATCAGCTGAAGTCAGCATACCAGACTCTATAAATAGTTACAACAGTCTCTAATAACAATATAAAATATTATATCATGCACCTGAACTTGCTTGCATACAATATATGGATTTTGATATATTGATTTTGTCAGCAAGACAAGTGTTAACCTTAACAAAACAATATTATGTTAGTATTATACTTCAAAGATGCTAAAATCTACATAACAAAACCGTTATCAAAAAGTCAATGGCTATAAACGTCTTTGTAGTAAATATGTTGATAACTTTTTATGGTCATCGACTTTTATTGATCTTAAAAAAGTATTTACTTTGGATAATATATTTATAACCCTGAGACCTGTCACAATTTTTTTTTCTTGCCAGCAAGATTTGTAAATCAGCCAGACTCAACCGAGCTAGTCTGGTGGCTACTGACACCACATTATGACATATAATCTTAATTTTAAATGTATTGAAGTGTTTACCATACTACACCCCTGTTAATTATGTACAAGCAACACACGTTTTCTTATGAGTTTGTTCACTACATAAGCTGGTTTATCTAGACATAAATACATTCGTTATGCCATGGCAAGTAAAAATTACATCTTTTGTATAGCATTAAATTCAGTTTGTATACTGGTCTGCATATGCACTAAGAATGTTTTGGATAGGAAATTGATGGCTTTGTGGTAGAACATTTGCTTTGCATGCGAAAGGTCCATGTTTGAACTCTGCAATCTCTACTTTTTTCTTCGGTTTAACATTTTTTATGCGTACAATGAAAATATATTGGTAATGCTAGAAAACATATTAAATTGATAAGCTATTTGTGGACATGAATATTAAATTGTGTGATGAGATTGTTATGATGGTGCGTTCATAGCTATTTTTAGATGTTTATTGGTATTACCTACCCAGAAACATCATTTCCAACCATAAACATCTATGAAGCGCCTTTAATAACATGATAATTCATGTTTTAATTTCCCTTGTTCTGTAAAAATGTTCACCAATTCAACATGCAAACAATATAAAACAGATTTATATTGAAAAGGCAATGAGTTTTACTGGAATATGTCACAACTAAAGACCACAGAGTAACCCATGGCACACAAGCAAGAGACACAGATAACTAACTGACGCCACATAAGGAACACACTTAAAGTAAAGCAATCAACTCTCTCTCTCTCTCTCTCTCTCTCTCTCTCTCTCTCTCTTTCTCTGAGCAAGATGATTGCAAAACTAGAAAGGTCACAGATTACTGCTTTACAAAACAAACACAAGAGTAAGCAACAATCTAGAATAAATTAACAACAACAGAGCCACTGTCCCAGAATGGAAAGTAGTGAAAGCCACTAGGGGCTTCAATTAATTTTACTTGCCAAATTGTTGACCATAGATTCTGCTGTTGTCAAACACAAAACTGTTTAGCTCACATGGTGATGAAACAGAGAAAAGAGTTTGAAACTAACAGACGGATAGATCTAAAGAAACACCCTAATCCCAACCAAAGACAAACACCAAGCACTTATCCATAGATGAAAGTTTTAAGTCAGAGTCGTCATTGGGTCTGAGGTCTGACTTCCTGCCATGCATTCAAAGAGGAAACAATAGCTATAAACCGTGATTTGGTTTATAACAGAAGCTAGACCTTTCAAAATATATATACTCATGGTACTGTAAATTCTATATTTGAAGAGATACAACCAGATTCTACGAACAAAAATGACCCTTGTATGTCTATTCATTATGTTTAAATCATTGTTATACTGATATATTTCGTCAAACAGATAGCTACATTAGGATGGAGTAATACTATATATATATTTCTGTCCATAAATTTTGCATGCTGCAACATTTAGTCATGATCTTAACTGCTGATCTGATTCTGCACTGTTTTCAGAACAGTATACATACAGAATCTGCATGGTAAAGGTTGAGGATAAGACTTAGATAGAGATAAGGTGTACAAATTATGTTAAACCTGTGTAAAATGGCCACTCTCAAAAATACCAAAAAAGGTTTTCAAGACTAATTATTGCTAAATGCAGGTCAAAGTATTGCAGAATGCTCCAAGGGGAGCATTCTGCAATGCTTTCGACCTTCATTAAGCTACCAGTTGTCATTAAGATGTTTTGTCTATTTTTGAGTGGCCGTTTTACACAGGTTTTACTGTAACTATTACATACCTGGTGGTCTTACAGTAGTTCCTGGTACTGGTGTAGTGGTTGTTGTTGTTGTAGGCACTATATAGCAAATAAACAATAATTTCATTATTATATAACATATGCATTCAGTAGTGTAATAACTTTATGTATCGAATGAAAAAAGTCAATAAGCAATGCTTATTAGATACCCCCGCACAGTAAGATTCAGTAAAAACTTGGCAAGTTATAGTTCAAACCAGCAGACCTAAGTTTTGAAAAGAAGATTTCAGTAGAATCTATGTAAACAAAAAATATAAACTCCTTCATGCATATGTTCTCTGTGTCTACATTGTATCTGCAAAGTATCAAATTGCTCCATCAAAAGTTGTGGTAGGAGTTGAGCGGCCCATAAAGGCACTATCCATGCATATACAAAAGCCATATAAGGGAATAATTGTCTAAGTTCTCATAGCTGTCCTTTTGTTAAAAAAAATAATTTTCAACCAGACTCCTTCATGCATAAGTTCAATGTGTCTATATTGTAAAGGAAAGGTATCAAATTGCTCCATTAAAAGCTGTGGTAGGAGTTGATTGGCCCATGAAGGCACCATCTATGCATATACAAAAGCCTTATTAGGGAATAATTGTCTAAGTTCTCACAGCTGTCATTTTGTCAAAAATTATTTTTTCTGAACCAAACTCCTTCATGCATATGTTCAATGTGTCTACATTGTATAGGCAAGGTATCAAATTGTTCCATCAAAAGCTGTGGTAGGACTTGATCGGCCCATGAAGGCACCATCTATGCATATACAAAAGCCATATTAGGGAAAAATTGTCTAAGTTCTCACAGCTGTCATTCGTCAAAAATTATTTTTTCTAAACCAAACTCCTTCATGCATATGTTCAATGTATCTACATTGTATAAGCAAAGTATCAAATTGTTCCATCAAAAGCTGTAGTAGGAGTTGATCGGCCCATGAAGGCACCATCTATGCATATACAAAAGCCCTATTAGGGAAAAATTGTCTATGTTCTCACAGCTGTCATTTTGTCAAAAATTATTTGTTCTGAACCAAACTCCTTCATGCATATGTTCAATGTGTCTACATTGTATAGGCAAAGTATCAAATTGATCCATCAAAAGCTGTAGTAGGAGTTGTTCGGCCCGTGTATGGCCTATAATAGCATAAGCATAAAACCCTATATTAAAAGCCATTTAGAACTACAAAGGGAAATAACTCCAATAGAATTGGCCCCTAGCCCTTACTTTTTTGTCTTAAGTATTTGTCTTGCATATATAAACATGTTTGCAAGGTTTGATGAAAATCCAGCAATGACTCTTCAAGATACTAAAAAAACAAAACGTTACGGACGGACGCACGGACGGACGGACGCACGGACGGACGGACAACGTGAAAACAGTATACCCACCACAAACAAAGTTTGCGGGGGTATAAAAACAGACAATACACCATATAGTGTATCAAATATGTAATAATAGGAAGGCAGCGTTATGTATTGATGTCCAGATGAACTTGTGTAACTGAGTATGTGCTTATATTTAGAACATATGTGCTAATTAAGTTAAATGCAGAATCATTATGAAGACTGTTACGAATGTACCCCTAATTTGAAAACACACATAGCTAAGATAACAAGTCAACCAGGCAATTCTGAGATATTAATTTAGTAACTTACAAATCTAAAGCCATGACTCTTTTGTTGTTCAATAAGTGTTAATTCTGAAACATTTTGATAATATTTTGTGCATTTTTGCTAAGATATCCTGATATTTTGTACTGGTTCTGGGTCAGCGAGTGTTGGGGTATGTTCCTTTAAAGTGCAATTAACTCACAAGTTAAGATAAGGTTTATAGTTTCCTACATAAAGCGTTAGGCCCTGGCAAGGTCAGTTAACATAACTTAACAAGTTCAAGATTTCTAACCTTCTAAAAGTATCAAGTGAGTACTCATTAGATGTAACTTACTGAAAATATATGAGCAGTGACATGTGATTTCCAACAATGTGGTATTTTGACAAGTGTAGACTCAGACGAGCCTTTGCACCCTCCTGTTATGCTTCAGAAACTCCAAATGTTGTTTGGTCAGTAGATTAACAGTCATAGAATGTTCAAGTGACCAGCAAATGCTCTGATCAGATTGTGCGTATGGGCATGCTGAGCTGATCTTTTGCTAGTCGCACGTACCGCATTGTTGTAAATCTCATGTCATGGCTCATTAGTCATTGTGCTCATTCACTAAAAATGAAAGATATTTTGATTTTCAGCTTTAAGCCTAAATGTAAAATTAAACAAAATACTTTTTGCCTAGATTATGTCCAACCTTAAATGTCCTTCTACAACCCAACTTCAAGTTGCCTTGCAAACAGAGTGGATCCGGAGCATCTAGTTTCTAAAAGCGTTAGCTGGTCTGGATCTTCACTGTCAAAAGCTTTTATGCTACGTTGCAAAATTCATATAAAGTTCTTGCCTTTTGCTGGTATGGTGTGTAATGATGATTGCTTTTTACTTTTAGGGAAAAATCTTCATCATGCAGCAAATTATTAAAGTAAGTAAGGGTGCAAAGATCAGGAATCAATACAATCAAGTACCACACCTGACCCAAGATACCAATGGGAAAGTGACAAGCTCACAGTTAGACACCACAAACGAGAGCCAAGAGGTCAGCCCTTTCCCAGCAGGTGACCACAAAGCACATATAAACAGACGCGCACAAAGACATAGCAAACACAACACAGAACAAAAGCATAAAAGATCCACAAAAGAAGTACCGCCTTGGAATGGTCAGTAAAATACGGTCAAAGGCTAAACTTGGTCCAAAAAGGTCATTAACATACCTGTACATGGAATGACCACTTCCCTTGATTCTTTTCCTGCAGCTTTATCGGCCATGATTTTATCACCATTTTGCTGCCTTACATCTACACGAAACTTGTAAGTAGCATCAGGAACCAGGTTAGTATGTGTGACAGTATAGACTTCCTGATCAGGGACATGGGGAACTACACTTGGCTCTGCTGGCAACCATTCAGTAGAATTTCCAACAATAAAATAAGCTAATCTAAATAAGAGAAAATAAAAAGCTTAATGTAAAATTCCATAGACGATAAATAAGAGATGTGGCTTGACAAATAAAGCTGTGTATCACATGAATTACATTAAACAAAACATACGCCGTTTTTATATATAGTACATTGTTGGTGAGTTTAACAGTAAAATAGAACAATAACATGTATTTTGAGCCATTTATTTTCTAAAATTATTTTCAGATGAACCTTGTATTGCTAGTACAGTCAAAACTCTTTATAACGTCACTCGTTATAACAGAATATTCAATATCCGGCATAAAATTGCTGGGAACGGATCTTTTTCCCTAAAAATTCCCTCTTTATAACAGAATATTCACTTAACGACACCGACAGTATCATCTGGGAATAGATATACAATTTCTATTGAAAATAAATTCATTATAACAGAATTGTTACCATGTGTCAGACAATTTTGTGATCAGAACAAGGTCTTTTTGCATGAACAGGTTCTTTCTCACTTAATAAGTGGGGAGCTTTGTGCATTTTGATGCAATATGAAATTGAACTGATGTATAAATTTGGAATAATAGCATTTTAATTCATATGTACAATATTTTCTATTACCAAATGATTATTATGTTGAAATCTGGTATTGGTCAGAATTTCATTATAACAGCAAATTCACTTTAACGTCAAAGATAGCTTGGAACAAACAGTGTCGTTATAAAGAGGGTTGACTGTATTGTTAAAGCGAAACTTGATCTCAATTGCACAATTGCAATTGTAGAATATGCTAAATGACATTCATTAATTGGACCTCAACACAAAAAAATCTGACTTTGTTACATGCTAACAACAAAGACGCAAACCAGTCTGTTTATCTACAAAGTGTAATAAGTGCCTTAATTATTAGCTATCTGGTTAGTACTATTGCTGTTCTAGCTACTTGAAATGCTGCAGTAATCAAACTTATCACTGTACTTGAGCAGACTGGTTTCAGTCTCACTTGGTCAGAAACCCAGAAGACAGTTTTCTCGTGTTGAGGCCATATGTCTTATATAGCTTTGTATCTGTAAAAACCGGGCATACTTTACCAATATATGCAATAATATGCTGATGCTGACAATTCTCAAAAGTTTTTAGCCAATATAGGCCTAGCGTTCATTTTGTTGGACAAAGACAAACAGTGCAAACCCAGATCAGACGCCACAGAATGCGGTATCTGATCAGGGTATCCACTGTTTGCTTACAGAAATTCTATTAAAATTAAAATGGAAATGAAGACTATCACCCTAAAAACCCTTAAAACAGAAATAGACTGTTCCAATGGATAATGGTGGGAAAAATGGGTGAGATAGCTGATCCTTATGTGTTCATCTCATCAAATACACTACCATACTTGGAAACATTTTACCTGATCATTGGCTATCTCCCAAACAAAAATAGGATTTTTAAAACAAATCAATGATCATATTGCATATAACTACTAATAAAGGAAAATTGAGTGAACATTAAACCAGTGTCCTATTCATTGTGAATCAAGCACATTAATAAAAAAACGAGACTCTGAAAAAACAATTACTCACTCATATTGGGCAATAACTGCTTCAGAATCTCCAATATCAAGGGCTGTACCCCAGCCTCTCCACTCTATCACCACTTCTGCGCATGTCACGTTGTACAGTATAGGAGGGTCAGAAAGAATTGCCAGCTCTGCAAGGATTTGAAACTACAGTAAAACCCAAAAATTCGAATTTCAACTTTTTAAAATACTCTTTAATTCAAAATAAATTTTAGAACAAGCTGCATAAAAAGAATGTGAGGACCTATCAATGATCTATTTAAAAAAACGTCGAAAAAAACATATATTTTGGGTGCGTAACAGAAACGTCTCAATGAGATGTTCTTTAATGCCCCCAAAACTTATGTTTGATATAAAAACTGATACAAATGATTTTGGGGGTGATATGTTTTTTTATTTCTACCTCCCTATAATTCAAATTACTTATAATTCGAAATATAACCTCTAGTCGCGAATACTTTGACTTTACGAGATTCGACTGTATATATTAGACAGCACATGGGAGTTGAGTTCTTATCACATTGTGGGTCAACAGAGGCTCAGGTGAGTATGTGCAGGTGAGTCTTTGCATATGTACAGACTCACCAGTCTTTGCTGCTTGCATCCAAAAATAACAGATTTGATAAAGACTCAGATCAAAATAGAGACCTCTAGCCCACTGGGAGTTTTTGTATATATGTCATTAGTACTAAAATCTCATGCACTGATTCATATCATGATTGATATAAAAATAGTAAGTGAGTATGATCAGGAAATACCACAATCACAAAATGCGGACAAACCTGTGACACTGCCAGGAAGAGCCACATAGCAATCACAAGACACCAGGAAGACAAACAAAGCAAAGCAACCAGCTCTGTTTTCCCAATCAAGATGATATCAAATCTTGTATTGGACACAACGTAACGCACAACAAAACTTAGAACAATTACAGAATCCCACAATGGAAGCAACAATCAACAACAAAGTAAGTAAGGTTACAAAGATCAGGAATCGATACAATCAAGTACCACACCTGACCCAGGATACCAATGGGAAAGTGACAAACTCACAGAAGACACCACAAACGAGAGCCAAGAGGTCAGCCCTTTCACAGCAGGTGACCACAAAGCACATATAAACAGACGCGCACAAAACATAGCAAACACACGACAGAACAAAAACATAAAAGATCCACAAAAGAAGTACCGCCTTGGAACGGTCAGTAAAATATTTTACTGGAGGGCTTAAGCCGGTTTAACGGCGCCAACCTCACCCTTAATTCAGATGTGGATCAAGACACATAAATATTTGGTTTGCATGAAAGACCCCTAACTTATCAATGCATCATCTCCTAAAACATATAAATCAAGATATAACAAGGAGATAAAGCAAGGATAAGGACTCAACAGTAAATTAAACTGAATACCGGAGCAAAAGAAATCCAACAGGTAAACCCCGGTGGGCCCGACAAACAGCCAAAGCATCAGGCCCCTGCCATCTCATCAATAGATAAGTCTTTAAGTCGGAACCATCATAGAGTCTGAAGTCCGACCCACCGGCGTGCAATTAAAGAGGAAAGCAAAGTTGAAATCAACAACAGAACAACTACCTTAGAACGGACAGCACATTTTACTGGTACTAAATCTTCACCATAGATTCTGTTGTTGTTAAAGCACAAAATGTTAAGCTTGCATGATGGCTTTCTAACTATTGCAATGTGCATGTATCATCATAGAAAAACAATCTAATCAAATTAACACACTATGATGAAACAAAGTACAGGCCTCACGACTCATAGATGGTCAGAACTAAAGAAAACCTCAAGTTGAGCCATGGTGGGCCCAGTCACAGACAAGCATCAGGTACCAACCCACCAATTAAAGCTTACGTCAGAGCCGTCAATGAGTCTGAGAAAGTGTGCACCCTTATAAATGAAAATTACATCAAAAGCAAGCTGATCTAGTTCTAAACTTTTTTTATACTTTAAAAATTGTATAGGAAATTCCCATGATGCCCATGAATGATAAAGGCTAAAGTATACTTACGAATCTGGCAACCACTACCAAACCATCCGTAGTCACATCTCCCGCCTGCACACAAACCATTTATGGCACTACAGTTGTCTCCCTTAGGACAGTGACAAACTAACTCACAATCGGCACCAAACTTCTTGTTCTCTTCACATGCTGCCATACAAATACACAGAACACTAATATTACCTTAAAGTAATAACTTGAAATCAGTTACATAATATTAGAATAACACTTAAGAACGTCTCCCTGCCCTTCACTATGGTGTAGATTTTATTTTCTTGTCCTTCGGGATCATGGATTTCATTGTGGAACTTTGAAACTATTATTTTTGAGGGTCACTGATGAAGCCTAAATGGCAGAAACTAGCTAGTCTTGCACAGGAAATATGCACACCCTAGTTTCAGTTCTTTGGTGCAGTCTTTGCTTCCAAAGAATACCCTTTTAAGAACATATTTAACTATTTGTTTACTGGACTGGAAACCCATAAACAGGTACTTTGGCAAGCAGTGACGACCCAGATGAAATGCAGCAATATGCTGCATTTCATCAGGGTCTACACTGTTTGCTAAGATTAAAACAACCTTCAGGGAAGAAATACATCATAATTAAGAAAGTTTTACCTGTGATCCCTTAAATATAAAATGGTCAATTGCATACTTGTTGTATCAATATGTATGGCAAGCCCATCACAATGGAAATTGAGGCTGAAAACACAGCATTTCTCTGCAAAATGAAGCAGTCTTTCAATAAATAAAGAGGTTCTGTGAATTTGGAATGGCCAATCAATCTTAAATGAATGTCTCATTTTTGATGGTTCAAATTAAATGCGAAAAGCAAATAGAAAGAATTAGTAATAACTTTATCATTACATTTTGACTTTTATAACGAAGGCAAGCTTGAAAAGCAGAAAAAAATCACTTGTACTAATAACTGTATGAATAAAGTAACATACAAAACATGCATCATACCTACAATTCGTACATTCCATTATGATCTCATTATACACTAAATAATTATTATGGTGCGACTTATTATTTGATGTAAAGTATTTATTTTCCTATAACTTTCTCTTTTTATCAACCTTTGATCAATGTTGCAATATAATCATTTTGCAAAAAAACTTTTTAGACACACTTCTTGATGAGTGTGCACACATAATCTCACTAATTACTTTTCATAGAAGAGCTGCAGCTGGGCCCAATAATGTGTATGAATATGTAGGAATCATACAATGGCCAAATCAAGTGGTTAATCTTATTCAACAAAGTGCATTTTCCTTCTCTAAGACTTTCCGTTTATAAAGTGTTGCCAAGCTCCTATACAAACAATAAATATGCTGATTTTAGTTAAAATCTAGCATTATGCATATCGAAGGGTAGCTCTTTCCATGAACAGCATTAGCTCTTATTGTTACGACAAGCACGTAACACATTGTTTTAAACACGTTACATATATGAGAGTCAATAACATTTCTCATAAAGACTTATAACAGTTATAGCTCACCTACATGAAGGACAGGGTATGTTTTAGAAATCCCCACCATTAGATATTCAATCCAAAGTAGTCGGTTTAAGCATTTCAAAAGGCTCTTTAAGAACCGCGGCCTCAAATGAGTTCACATCTGATCTGATGAAATATATTGATCTGATGTTGTAGGATGATAGTACTATTGTAAACTGTATTAACGACTTTGAGGTCAATGCCACGGATTTCAAAACTTGGTCATACTTGTTATTTATAATGTATTTATCCTGATAATTAATGTTTAAATGCAAAATATTCTTGACATTTCAACATTTATGATAAGGATAAACACCATGCGTATTACCTGTGTTAAGTATGATAAACATCCATAAGCGCCAGTCTTAGTTTCAATTGGGTCAACACAAGAGAGTTTAGTAAATACACACCTAGTATACCTGTTTAAGCAGTATTCTAATATCAGCTAGAATCCAATGTTCCAAAGGCATCAAAATATGATAATAAAAAAAAAACTTTACTTAAACAGGGCTTTATGGAGTGTGAACCAGATGGACTTGTTAAGGTAACATAAAGCTAAAAGGATAAACAACTAAGGCCAGACTTTTTATTAGTTGATTTATGGGGTAAAACAATCAGATTTTGGGTCGGGGGGATGAAAAAATAAATAAAAAAGCTCTAAAAATGACCAGTTAACTGGTCATTTTCAGAGCTTTTTTTTTTCATTTTCAGTGCTTTTCTTTTTTTTTAATATCTCCAGATAAAACAGTAAAACTAGTAAGGTAAACCAACTGTCTGTATTAAATCTTTATATATTTCATCATTTTCCTACATGTAAACATCTGGACAGGACAATCACTTTTAACAGTGTCACTCTCAAAAATACACAGACAGAACCTAGATTTTTTTTCTAACCAAACAAATAATATTTAGAGTCGGCGGATGATGTAAAAAAAGATGATTTTTTTTTCTACCTTCCGAAAAATTACAGTAGGAGGGTTTGTAAATCAACTAATAAAAAATTCTGGCCTAATTTAACAAATTTTGCTCATCTGTTTGATGTAGCAAATGTGAAAACTGTTCTTACGTGTTTGACAAGTTGGTAGGCCAGTCCATCCTCTGTCACACTGGTCGTTGGTACAAAACCCTTCAGTTTGGTCGCAGTTAGCTGGTCCTTGTAAGCAATGACAGGTGCCCGTACAGTTAACGCCATACAGGTTGGCAGGACATGCTACAAGTAATTGTATATAAAATTTTATAAAACGTATATTTTACAGTTTTAACAAAGTTAAAAATACAACTTTATACAATAATAACATTAAAGCATATTGACCTTGTTTGAGTCTTAAACAATGTTCAAATACAATATCGATGTTATGTGTACACCACACTACAATCGTTATGCATCACATAAGATGTAACAAGGAGATAGCGAATTACTGTCAAATTTCATTGATTATTGATTAGCTATACATTTCTATCCTGTTATGAATAAATTATAATAAATTTAAGTATGATTGAAACTTATATGCACCATACTCTGATACGAGACTTCTTTTTAATTAACTATTTTAATTGAAACTTCAAAAAAAAAAAAACTCAGATTAACAGCCAGGCAAGTAGTGCCATTTTATTGCCATGATGTGGACGAAGAACAGTGAGTATTTTTATCAAATTAGGTCGTATACATATTTAAAGCTGTATACATGTATCTGCTTTTGAAAGTAAGGAATAATGCGAAGATCGGGAAACGATACAATCTAGTACCACACTTGACCCAGGACACTGTATGGAAAAGTGACAAAACACGAGACAATATCACACACAAGAGAGCCAAGAGGTCAGTCCATTCCCAAAAGATGACCATAGGGTTGCGCAAATAACAAAACAGATCAACAAAAGAAGCATCCCCTTGAAACAGTCAGTAAGACAATTAATAGAGGGTTTAAACTAATATCACGGTACCAATCTCACCATTAATTCTGTTGTGGATCAAAACACATAGTATTTGGTTAGCAACTCCTAACTTATCCATAAACCATCTTCTAGAACATATAGATTAAAGTATATCTAGGAGATAAAACAAAGATAAGGACTCCACAGTACATAAAACGGAATACAGCAGCAAAAGAAATCTGGAACAAAAAACCCAACTGTTAAGCCCCAATGGACCAGACAACAGACGCAGTATCAGGTACCAACCATCCCATGTATAGATAAATTTTTAGGGCAGGCCCGTCATGGAGTCTGAGGTCCGCTCCACTGGCGTGCAATTAAAGAGGAAAACAACGTTGCCAACCGTTATTGGGTTGACCACAAAGCATGCAGGTTGCTGCAATACATTAATGTTATAACCAATCTTTTTATAATGAGAATTTTTTTTTTAACTGCGCTGAAAAATTATTGGTTTCAACAATTTTCTTAATTTATACACTAAGTCGCCATAAAACTTTGGTTCTAAAAGTCCCTGGCGTAAGAGAGATTTTAGTCCGACATGGAAGTCCACATGCAGATCTAGTATTTCTTAAAAAAATAATATATATAATGTTAGACAGAAAGCATTCATTTGTTTCAGTAGCCCGCCAGAGACACTGATCAAATTTGTCTTAATATAATACCAGAAAAACTCCACTTATTTGTTTATTTGTGCTGATAGAATGTCGGAAGGAAGATTTCACCATTTCATGTAAATAAAATTTTAGAGTTAACAGAATGTAAAAAAAAAGATTCCGCCCATTAATGCAAATAGAAAATAAGAAAATATCCGTGTATTTTGTGTAAATAAAAGATTCCAATCATTTTTGTAAGTAGAACCATTAAACACTCCACTAATGTGTATGAGCAGATTGCCAAAGAAACTCAACTCATGTATGTTGATAGACTGTCAGACATGCCCCATTCAATTGCGGGCTAGATCGTCAGGGCGAATCTGCTTTATTGTGTTGATAGAATGTTAGAAAGATAGTGTTTTGCAATAAGATAATTTAAAGTAAGAAAGAGGACAACTATCAGGAATCGATACAATCAAGAACCACATCTGACCCAGGATACCAATGGAAAAGTGACAACTTCACTATTACATATCACAAACGAGAGCCAAAGTGTAGCCCTTTCCCAGCAGGTGACCACAAGGCATATGTATCCCCTATATGTGTATGGGAAAACTGACCATACTTCCATTGAACAGTTGTGGTAGAGGCCCATCTAGGAACCATATAGGCCAAGTAAAAAAAAAGCTATAGAGTTTTGACAGGAAGTTATTTTAAAGTTGGCACAATTCATACTATATCTATATGTTTTAACAGCTTAACATAATTTGAACAATTATGGTAAAGATTCACTCTAGAGCAATTTGTACCAACTTATTTTTAAACCAGGCCCATAGCTGTTTTTATTTCTTATGCAATTGCAACTTTTATACAAATCTTTAAAAATGGGCCAGCCAATGGTTACTTCTGTGCTGTTTTGTAAAGAATCACCAAATAAGATGTTGTTTAAAGTTATTTATTTGACTGATGGCCGGACTGACAACGAATACAATATGACATTGAGTCCATGGTAAAGGGAGCTACAGGGACATAGATAATTAAATGGCATGCACAATTACCCACCATACAAAGAGTTAAAACAAATACACTCTAAAAAAAAATATCTAAAAAATTGTAATATATGCTGATGTTTGATAAAACAGAGAACATTTGACGTTCTATTGACGTTGCTTTATGATGTTTACATGGTATCTCATCGCCTGAGACCACTTATTGGGCTGGTAAACATATACTGTAGTGTACTCTAAATATAAAGGAAAGTGACATGACATAACCAGGTGACAATTGTATTTAAAAACGAGTGTGTGCAAACAAACATTTAGTTTTCATGCATCAAATTACCTGTTATAACGGATAGCTTAAAAAGCATAGAAAAGATTAAAGCTGTGACAAAAGCAAAGTAGCAAAAGCAGGGCATTGTTTGGCTGAATTAACATGAGACTTTTGACTATTATGACAACTTGATTTGTTACCTTGATATGTTATATTGTACCTTATTGAGGTCTAGAGACAGTATGATATCGTGAAAATTAATCCTTCTTAAATAGTCCATTCCTCTCTTTAAAACAATAAGAAAGAATGAAGTCTAATTTTAAAAAAATCACATTTGACCACCAATGAAAAAATGTTCTGGGAACCGTGATTCAAACAAGGCTGGTCATATATTTCATACCTTTTGAACTGACCACTAGTTTACCAGATGACTGAAAATTGTTGTAGTCATGATACTCTAAAGCATATACTTGGTCTGAATATTTCATGATAACGCAAGACTATCATAAATATTTTAGAAGTCACGGGACAATTTTACCGCATATCTTTTCTCAGATATTATGTGCTCAAATTTAAACAAAATGCGATCAAATTAATGTTTAATTCACGAATTTTACATGCTGATTGAAGATGGGTTTGAACTTGAAAGGTTCCAGATATTACAATGAAAAACGTTTGGGTACAGAATTGTAACTTTATCGTTGCCTATGTCTGCAAATTAGTTGCGTGATTCAAGTCCAGTGTGTTGGGGGAGAGGAAGGGGGTACTCTGATATTTATACATGCATATGCTTGGCCGATTTCTTTTGGGGTCCAAAGTTTTAAAATCAATGATTATTTCAGAGTTTTACATGTACCGTCGTACTGACATGGCCATATAGTACTGCAATATTTGGTCAGGCTATGACAGGCTGAATTTATGAGAAATGTTATATATAGAAGATCTTATATGGATGTTCATGTTTCATTTATTAAACGAGTTGAGGAAAAGAGATAAAATGCGAGAATTGTCGCACATTTTTATCGCTTTTTTGCAACGAGTTTAAGGTATTCAATAATACAGGAGTATGAATATAGGGATCAAGTATGCTTTAACAGCGATCAAACATGGTTTTCTGATGCACAAATATTTGCTAGATCCCTCAGTGTCGTTAAAATCCTCGGCTTTCAGGCTCTGTGTTTCAACACCATCCTCGGTGTCCAGCAGTGTTAATGCATAGAAAACCATGCTTGATCCCTATATTGATATACGAGGGGCATTTGGAAAGTACTTAGCATGGTCTTTTATCTCAGTAACCGATTTACAAACCTTATCATGTTTGTTATCATTTTAAAGAGCTATCTTTCCTCTATATTATGGCACACATTTGATGAGGATATTATAATGCAGACACGAAAAATATTGTTGTGAATACATGTACTGTTTGTATACTGGAAAACTCAAAATTTCAGTGGAAAATATAACATTTTACCTTTTGAAAAGTGTGCAGAACATTAACAATAGTTCATGAAATTAGCTATTTTTGTACCATTTGGTAGGCCATAATCTGGTATAGTTACTATACAATGGATGGCCGAGTTGTATGTTTCTAATAACTAAATACCGGAACAGCAATACCAACACCGTCTAGTAAGCAAAGCAATGCGCTATTTTTTTTCGACTAAAAATCGCATGTCACAATGCACATATTTTGAAAATATATAAGTGACAGTAGTTTAAAAATGGCTTGCGTTGGTATTATTGTCAAATACACTTTATGCGCTTTGTATTAAAACCAAAATAATTTTGTAAACCAGAACAAAGGGAAGATAACTCTTATAATCCTACCATAAGGCAAAGTAAGTTTAGCTATGAGCTGACGTTCTGGTTCATTTTAATTAAAAACAGTGGCAAATAAAAAATTAAAAATACCTTGAGAGTAGAAATCAATCAATTGTGTGATAATTAACGCCATGCAATGATAAGTTCTTATGCCATCGACAAAATGTGAGGGGTTTAGTTACCCCACCCACTTCATGAAAAGTATGGGTAGTGTTATTAGGAATAATTTTCTTGAGTACAGAACAAAATAAGCCACACTTTTTGCGCGACGAAATGATGTTTATGCATTGTTCACTACAAATAAAGCAAACATATTCTCAATAGGCATTTTTCGTGCTCCTGTAGTGACACAATTTATAGTAAAAATATAAAGAAAAATCGAAAAAAAGTCCCATTTTTGCAAGTTTACCATTTCCCTATTAGTCAACATTCCCCGAATGTAAAGGTGGTAGTCGTGCAAGCAGTGATCGCATAATATAATTTAATTAAAAATAAGCACCAAATCGTTAATTTGTCAAATCAAGATGCGAATAAGGTCCCCAATTTTCCTTTGCTTTTTTCCAAGTATTTTGCTTGAAATTTTCGCCAGTATATAAACCCCTACTCCTTTTGAGCATGCGCTGCACGTGCACGCGAAGTCCTTTTTCGACAAAAAATTAACCATCAAGTAGCCGTTAAATTCTAGTTTCCAAAAAGGTATAATTTGATAGCATTTTATCAACGCATTGTGGAGTTATGATGCCATGCTAAGAACTTTCCAAATGACCCTCGTACATTAATTATCTTTTTACACAAAGATCGGGTATGTCTGTTTAGCTGTATTAGCACATGTCCAGCCACTCTGAAGGTATTTGAAGACTTGGCCTAGTAGCCATGTGTACACACAGCTTCCAGTGTTCCCGTACATGACTTAAACATGCATTATTCCTATGTTTGTACAATTATGACCATTTGGTGTCAATATCGAACAGTCTGGTGCTAGCAATACAAGCAAAAATAAATACTTACGCGAACATTTGGTGTTATTCAATTTAAAACCAGGATTACACTGTTTACAATCTCCATTACTAGGACCATCGCAGCCATCACATGACTTGTCACATACTAAAACATAGGAAAATATGAAAATATGAAAAACAGTAATTTTGCCTATTAGAGTCATCTGCAAATAGACTGTTTATTTTATGATGTTTATGATTAAGTTGGAACCGTCATAAAGTCTAAAGTCCGACCCACCGGCGTGCAATTAAAGAGGAAAGAAAAGTTGCCAACAGTGATTAGGTTGACCGCCGAGCATGCTGTCTGTTGAAATACATTAATGTTACAGCCAATCGTTTTATAATTGGAGATTATTTAATGAACTGCGCTGAGAAATTATTAGAGCCAACAATCTTCTTCAATCTATTCACCAAGTCACCATAGAATTCAGATTCTGAAAGTCCTTGGTGCAAGAGAGATTTAAATTTAGATATCAAATCATAGTATCGTGTATACAATTTAGAAAAGTTTTGCGAAGTTTATGATACCGATAGCCTTGTTTAAGAAGTTTTTAAGTTAGCAATTTGTTGCGAGTGTTGAAGACAGTAACATGGCTAGATGCTCTAGCAAACCGAATGAGTTGAGAGATATAGAAATAGGCAAAAATGGGAAATTGACAATTTAAAAATCAAAGTCGTCACGTTTATCATAAACTACCCTCAAATGATTTCGTTTCACATTTACAACTTTTATGCCAGTATACTGAGTGCAGATTCTGGTGATGCCACCTTTTTGCTGAATCTCGTCTGAGTCTACATTGCTCTTGGTATCCTAATTTGGGACGCTACACATTGTATGTAATAAAAGCCCTATATTTGTATAGCCTTAAAGTTTTGTTTTACCACTGCCGATTACTTTACCGTATGCCCTTTTTATCTATATACTTTGTAGACCAAAGCCTAGTCCTAATGAGAGGATTGTGGACTCTCTGAGTGGGGTCATAAAGAGCCACTTGAAGGGTTTTGCTCTTTTGGGAGGTTTACCTGTACTTGTAATCTAGATATAAAAGTCATAACTAAATTCCCAGGGGGGGGGTGCTGGCAGTTTAATAAGCCCTTCGGATGCAGTTGATTTCACACCGGATATGCGACATCCGAAGACGTTAATACTATCAAAGATAGTTTTTCAAAAATCGTTAGAAACATAGTTTTCGATTGCCATTTGTCGCCAGTCGGGCGACAAATGGCAATCGAAAACACTGTTTAAGCGATTTTGGATCCGCGTTCGTCGATTGTTAGGAGCGTTTTCGATTGTCGCCTGCGTGGATTTGACTGCAGCCTATCTCCTTAATGCCACTTATTATCACAATTATAGGTCTTAACATAATACTTACATCTGCAAGCAACCGCTCCTTGGTATTCTAGGCAGTACTGGTTATGAGGGCATGTGCATTCTGGCTTTGGTGTTGTTGTCGCTTGACACACTGTAATAATACAGAAAACGTGATTGAATGAGAAGTGGTTTACCCAGGATCCCAACCCATGTAACCACTTATCACTAGGTACGGTGACCCAGTGGTAAAGTTAATTTGGTGATATGGAAATATCCTTTGTGCATATCAGGGACACTCAAAAAGTTTATGCGGTTACTACTGTTTTATAATTCTGTCAAATAAAACCTCAGCTCAAAGCCATAAATATAGTCTGTACAAAAAGCCATGAAAACAGACTGGACATCCATTCATTCTGATCTGACCCCATTAACCCATTTAAGCTCAACGTCCTTTTTATGTGACGTATGCACACAGGGTAGATCAAGCTTTGACGGCACCGAACCTGGCGTCAGGACGGTTCTGCACTGTTTGCTTACGGTATATCCTATTCTAAGCTATTAAAATTGGAATAGAAATACAAAAATACCACCCAACAACCCTTATTATGGAAATGGCTTGCCCCTGAGGTTATAAAACCTTTTTCACGCTCAACTCAACTTATCATGAAATTTTATCTGCTCATTAAATCTAAAATGCTGAAAAATAAAGACTCTGTTCGCTTTCAAATTTTCATATGCTGTTTTTATAATGCTCATAAATGTTAAAATGCCAACAATTTCTGCATTTTAACATTTTTAATATAGCATGATAAGTTTCGTGCTCAGATGAGTTGAGCATGGAAAAAAGTCTATAACATTGGGGTCTGGTCCAATTGATAACAGTTGGAAATTCCATTCAGTTATATATGTTTGAATATATACTGTATATATATAATAGCAATCCAAACCTGGATTATATAGATTATATATAATCCACCAGTCATGAAATGTTTAATTCAGGTGTGTTTCATCTTCTTTTACAGTTTATCAAATTCTTTTATCAGAAAGTAACGTACATTTGTATAAATAAAATCAGCTTTATCGATTTGTCTTGTTAAAGAATTTTATCAGTCAAGATGTATTTATTAATTGAATGCATAGCAAAGGGGAGCGCAGAGGCTCAGTGGTAGAGTGCTTGACTCGAGACCGAAGGGCCGCGGGTTAAAGCCTCGCTGGCGTCACTGCGTTGTGTCCTTCAGCAAGACACGTCAATCCTAGCTTAGTACTGGTTCAACCCAGGAAGATCCGTCCCGACATAACTGAAAGATTGTTGACTGGGACTTAAAGAATCAAAGTATATGACAGTCAGCAGGTCAAATAAATTTGCTAATTGCACCTTTGTGTGATATTCCAAAGGACTACATCAAATATCCGACAATGTACAAAGTGCGCGTGCATGTTGTGCGTATATACGGGAGAAACTCCACTCGCTAAAGCTCGTGAATTATCTTCCCGTACATACGCAAAAACCAGACAATAACTTGCACATGTATATCAGTAAATGAACATCACAAAGGTATAAATAAAAGATGTACGACAACCTGAATGGTACAAATACAAAATATGAAAAATAAGCAATGCTGCATTCTACATTTTCCACGAGTTCTATAGCAAGTTAGAACTATCATAATGCATTTGAAAGAATCCATGTTTGAGCCGCGAAATGAAATTTCTAAATATGTGGTATGTGCAACCAGCAAAGACTCAGACCAGCTTGCGCATACGCGCAGTCTGATCAGAGCCTTTGCTTGTCACAGTATGAATATTCTATGAGTGTTAGGCTGGTGACCGAACATCATTTGAGTTTCTAAGCTTAGCAGAAGGCTACACAGGCTCGTCAGAGTCTACACTTGTCAAAATGTCACATTGTTGGAAATCACATGTCGCGGCTCATTTTAAATATGATTTCAGCTCATTCCTGAAAGTATTGGTAAAGTGCGTCCGGATTTCTACATAACAGAACTCTAGAAGGGAAACTATCAAATACCTGGTACCATCAATAAGGCCATTTTGAGCGTACAAGTGGTTTTGACACCAACAACACATGCTAGGCAGCGCAGTGGCTCAGTGGTAGAGTGCTTGACTCGAGACCAAGGCCCCGCGGGTTCGAGCCTCATCGGCGTCACTGCGTTGTGGTCCTTAAGCAAGGTACATTTATCCTAGCTTAGTACTGGTTCAACCCAGGTAGACCCATCCCTGTTTTACTGAACGATTGTTGATGGGACGTAAAGAATCAAATCAAACAAAAACAAGCAACACATGCTAGAACTGAAGGATAGAAAAAAAGCATCACGATTTCACGTTCAAGCCGAGTAGCTTGCATAACTGCATAGACTAATGTCAGATGCTTCCGTGGTGCCGAATACAGGGGTAAAGGTTGGCTATTACAATGTAGCAGAATAGATCTGGCTAAAATATCTACACAACACATTCTACCTGATACACATGTCACAACACGTATCGTATTCTTTTAAAGCTGCATAGTCTGTAACTTTTGGATATTTTAATTTTAGAAATAATGTTCTATTTCTCAAGAACACAGTAAAAAGCTAAAATTCATGTATACATTTAACCAATTTCGTAAATCTTTACACATTATCAGTATCAAAACAACAGCATTTATGTTAAAACTTGACTGTCTTTAATTATTGGAGACCAACGAGAGAAATAAACACCTGTTATTATACATGTAAGATAATTCACTTTTCCATGCAGTTTTCAGCTATGGTGAACAGATTTATTGTTGAAACTTAACTTAATTCTGCTTTTACAAATGATTTAAAAAGAAAATATTTTTTTTCGAAAAATGTTCATAGTTGCAGAGTTAGTCTCTTTAACGCACGTGTTTGCACGCCAGATAGTTGAATAATTTAAGAAATTTATGTTTTGTAAAGAAATTACATTTGAGCCGCGACATGTGAGTCCCAACAATGTGGTATGTGCGACCAGCAAATGCTCAGATCAGCCTGTGCGTATAGCCTGCGCATACGCGCAGTCTGATCAGAGCATTTGCAAGCCGTTTGCATATTTTACGACTGTTAAGCTACTGGCTGAACACCATTTGGAGTTTCTAAGCTTAAACGGAGGCTGCACAGGCTCGTCTGAGACTACTTTTGTCAAAATGCCACATTGTTGGAAATCACATGTCACGGCTCATTTTGCTAATAGAGTTTGAGAATACCAGTCGTTCTGCTGACATTATATAACTTGATTATTTTACCTTTTAGGCCAGGCTAGCTGATCCGGATCTGCAGTTTTTGACCATGCACATTTTAAATGAGCCGTGACATATGATTTCCAACAATGTGGCATTTTGAAAGGTGAAGACTCAGACACCCTGTACAGCCACATTTTAAGCTTAGAAACTCCAAATAATGTTCAGTCAGTAGCTTAACACTCATAGAATATTCAAGCGAATAGCAAAGGCTCTGATCAGACTGCGCATATACGCAGGCTGATCTGAGCCTTTGTTGGTCGCACGTACCACATTGTAGTGGCTCATTTTTTTAAAACGTAACATGGCCGAAACATATATAATTATGGCATAATATATAAAGCATACATTTAAAGCTTATTATACATTGTAGTTTACCTAGCTCTCCAAATCTGTTTATTTAGTCCCACTTGCATATGTTAACTTAAGTAGTGTGTTCTTACATGTAACTTTCCATGTGGTTTATTCTGATAAGACCCTTATATACCACTGTCCCATTACGTCTACATTGTAACAATGTGTGTAGGGCTACACCAGTTAGGTGGCAGCTGAGCTGGCGCCACTATATTTGTAAACTTACAGTTATTTTACTAGTAAACAACATGGGACCGGAATTTCTTCATTGATAAACGTTAAACATTTCTACCTTGATTTGTTGTAACAGTAGTCATCCAGATTCTTTACGTCCCATGAACAATCTTTCAATTATGTAGGAACAGGTCTTTCTGGGTTGAACCAGTACTAAGCTGGGATTAACGTGTCTTGCTCAATGACACATCGCAATGACGCCGGTGAGGCTCGAACCCGCGGCCCAAGTACTCTACCACTGAGCCACTGCGCTCCAAATTTAATCGATACATGTTTTGTTTTGTTTTATTTGCTTCATACGTCCCATCAACAATCTTTCAGTTATGAAGGGACGATAATTCCTGGGTTGAACCAGTACATGTACTAAGATAGGATTAATGTTCTTGCTCAATGGCACAACGCAGTGACGCCGGTGAGGCTCGAACCCGCGGCCCTTCCGCCTCGAGTCAAGTACTCTACCACTGAGCCACTGCGCTCCCTAATCGATACATGTAGTTTTTAAAGTTATTGAAAGATATTAACACCTAGACTTTTTGCAGTTCAGCTTCCACCAACTCACATAGCGCATTAACTGCCTCTTCCTGATACGTTTCAACAAAAGTAGGTGTATAATCCGATCTAATACAACCCAGGATTCTAATACTATGGCTGTGTGCTACCTTGCTCCGGTCGTAGAAAAGGATTATCAGTGCTATAATTTATGAAACCTGTCCGCGCACTTGTGTGAGTTAGGGGGGCTGGGGCTGGGGACTTTACTTGTGCATACGTACAACCGTAGCATTGCACGTTTTCCCAGATCTTTTTTTATTCTAATTTTCAAAGAATACATTTGTTAGTGTGTCCAGGGCGCTTCGAAAAGACATGCTTCTTGTGAAAAAAGAGCTGTATATATACAAATTATCTACCGATATGTTGCTTTAAATTCTATAATCTGTTCGATTGTATTGATCCTGGGAATAACTACAACACAACAATAACAGGTCGAAATGTTTTAACATATATCACTCTAGAAATGTTGGCCTCAAGTTGTTTTAGCTGAAGAGTAAGTGTAAGTTTACACCAAAAGCTGCCACCTCTTCTGTTGCTGACATACATATTTTTACAGCGTATCATTTTTGATATCACTGCATGTCAACGTTAGCTTAGTTAAAGCTATTTTATGTAATTTCACAAAATGGAAAATAGAATCTACATTAAATTGTTATATAGTATGATACTATCACTTTTAGTAAAACGCCAGGGAAAAATGGTGGCACGATTCAAACCGCGGACCGGGTTTCCCATCAAAAGTCCGATAAAATTTATTTTGTCAAAATTGCCCGATCCCTGGTAGATGTGCCCTTTTGAATTCGTGTAGTTGAAACCCAGGATGCACTTTACAAATGGACCTCGTCGCGAGAAAACCTGTTTTCGGGGTTTCCGACAAAGTGAGATTCCTACCAGTCTCCTCGGCTACAGAGACAAGCTAGAAAATTGAAACTTCACCTGTAGCAAGATTACATCATGATACTTTCAAAACAGCGAATAACAAAGGCGCTGATCAGACTAAGCGGATGAGCAGGCTGGTCTGCGCCTGTGTTGTTCGCAAACCCCGAAGACAGGTTTTCTAGCGTCGAGGCCCTTAGTGACACATGTTTAAAAAACTTCTTAAATTCAATTAGACTATCTGGATAGAATTATGTCTAGTTCTACTTTGCCGTTACAATCGCATAAAATGTACAAAATATGAAACCTGTGCAAAATTGCACAGGTTTCATATTTAGTACATTTCACAATTGTGCACAGGTTTCATATTTTGTACCTATATTTCACACAACCGTGCAGCTTTGAAATAGATATTTAAGCAGTTGATCTTGATCAACTGTGTTTTCAAGGACAGAGCATAAAAAGGTAGAACAAAACAATATAGAGCTACGGTCTGACTACTCACCTGTGACTGATAACAAACAAATGAGCACGGTTACTTGAAATATCATCGTCTTTTAAACAATGTTGTCTTCCGAGATCTATTCCACAATAGGCATTTCACATTTTCCTACGTCTAACGTGCATTTAATTATGAAACACCTTCTCATAATATATATTCTGTCACTATTAATCCGTTCGGCTGTAAACCGATATTAAGTTTTTTAAGTTTTGACTTCACTGTTTTGATTTGGAGGCTAAACTTTCAATACAATTTCTTATTTAAGCTATTGAGTTGGGTCTAGGCTATTCATTTGTAGACCTTGTAAGCTATTCGCTTTATTGTGAAAATATTTGAATTCTACCTGTAAAGAATGTTTATGTTGACGAGCTTAACTAAAATCAATATAGGACGAGTGTTTAGAAGGTGACTGATCTGCAGTATGCGCTTGTTGCAACAGGCTTGTGAATGGGCGGCGCCTTCTGCGTCAGGCAAACTGCAGGGAATCAGCATTAGAAATAGTGAAGCATTGAAGTATTTCTTTGTCTTCTGTTGCTCACAGTCAAGCCCAAATCGTGCCGCCTTCCTTTTTACCCGTGTGTGAAAATAAGATAAGTAATTTGTCGCATCGATAATGATTTGTCTCAGAGAAATGTTTACGATCGATAGTTGTTTACAAACTGTCACACGTGTTCGTCAGGTTTCCAGGGACAACGGTGTTATACTAAAATCATGTCGCTTATGACTTTTCACAATAAAATAATATTGTGTACTCTAATAACTATGCTATAAGCTGCTAGAAAAGTGAGCTTATTTTGCCCATGTCTTAAGAAATCGTGCTAATAATGATGCACCAAAAATTCAAACCAGTGTGCATCAGATTCCATGCCTCAAATCAGTGAAGTCAACGGGTGTGAAATTCCCCAAACTGTGAGATTCAAGTGTGCCGATATGACATAAACGGACCTCTTACGCACAAATTCGAAAACTGACGAAGTTTATGAAAAATGGCAGAAATTTACATGTTTATTCTTATTTTTTGGACAAATGTATTGACGGTTCAGAGTCAGGGTAAGACAGCTTTTTTTTTGCTTTTCACCTTTTCTTTCCGTTTCTTATGTTGGCTCATAGATAGATTTTTTTATAGGGCTAACAACTCTTAAGTTGGGATCGAGGGGTCGCGGGTTCTGGTCACATCTGCTTCACTTACTTTTTCAACCCGGAAGACCATCCCGACGTGAATGAAAATTTGTTGACAGGAACGTAAATAATCGAAACAAACGACAAGTGCCAATAGGCTCCCGGTCCCATACTTCCTTCTAGACACGATCGAAACCCCTTTCCAGACAAAGCCTAGATAGAAATGTCTACTTTCATCGTAAAAAAAAACAAAATACATATGTCTCGGGGGAGAGGGGGTAACTACCTATATATGACATAGTACGGATGTGCTTCCGATAGCCCCCTTTTTCAGCGCTGCCAGGTATACGATAAGTCCCCCTTTTCTAAGAAAAAGTATATGGCTGACCCAGTTTTTCATCATTGATATATGAATGGTCCCGTTTTCTGAAATCCCTGTTTAAAAATACTCATATTTTTGTTTAGATATTTATCTCAGAAACCAAATAGACTTCGAGCTAAAAAAGGTCCTGCTCCCCCCCCCCCCCCCCCCCCCTAGGGAATTTTGTAGACATATCTTATCTTAAAGAAAATTGCAAGCCGCATCTTTTAAGAGATGTTTGCACTACTCTGTGCTCCGGGGCGTTAGTCTCTGACAGCCTGTTACATATGTTACTGTAACAAACTAAGGAAAAAATCAAAAAGAAAGTTTGAGCTACAGAAAGAAGACATTAAACCATCTAATTATTCAAATTTCTTATGTAGTTTGCAAGCTGGATGCCTAAGCTACATAAAAGCAGCATTTTAAACAAAATAACAGCCTTCAATAGTGTTATATGCGTTACATAGATTAAATTTCCCTTTGAAAGTTGAAATCGTGACTAACATCATTCATTTTACAGACAATTTGTGCATTTTTACAAGTGTTTTTAATCTTAGTTTACTTAAATACTCATTTGACTAATAGAAAAAACAAAGTTTGCTTTTCTATCTCAAATACATTGTTTTATATGAGCTATTAAACAACCCTACCCTCAATTTTAAGCATCCAGTTTTGGTATCTATTATTGAAGAAAAATATATGAAAATATTTGACACTCCTGGATATCTTACTTTTTTGGCACTGTCTTGCTAATGCAATATAGAATCATACATTTGCAAGTTTGACATCAGAATCAGAGCACTCATTAAAGTATTAATGTATGTTACATGGCATAATGAATGAGCTAGGAAATTTTCTTGGAAGTAAGAGATGATATTTCAGAAAAATACCATTTTTCACATGTTTTCCTATTAGTCTCTAGCCTCTGGTGTCTTAGTCTTAGTAATTACAGTCATTGCTGATAACAAGCCCATTGAATTGTGTTACCTATGTTATATATAACCTTTTTAATCACATATTTCCTAATGCCTATAATATCAAAATATATAGACATATAGATAGAAAATAATAGTTCTCATTTAAATGACACAATTTAATAAATATTCCTAATATTCCTATTAAATAAAATTATTCAAAAACAATCTTTATTTAAGTCACCCTCACAATGTCTATCATTTTGTCTGCTTCTATGGCAAAATAATCACCCGCTTCATCACAACCAGTAGAATCATGGCATTGTATTAGGACTGCAAACTGAGTACAATCCTATTCCTCTCCACCTCTTTGGGAATTGTGCAGACATATCCTACCTTAAAGAACAATTCAAGCTGCATCAAATAAGAGATGCTTGCACTCTATTAACTAGGGGGTTAGCCGATAATGGTATGATACGTATGTTACCATATCAATTTAAGAATAAATGAATTGAAAGTCTGAGAAACAGAAAGAAGACATAAAACTATCTATTTATTTGAATTACTCATGTAGTTTGCATGCTGAATACCTTTGATACATAAGAAAAGATTTTTTAACAAATATACAGCTACCTATGGTGTTATATGTGTAACATTAATTAAGATTACTTTTGAAATTGGTAATTGTGACAAACATCACTTATAAGCATTTCGTGTGATCCTCCTCTTTTGCCATCAAAAGACTTAAGATTCTTTGTATGTGTGGCCAGTGCCAGCGTCAAACAACTTGACTCAGCCAAGCTTGAATCCTTAACATTCTTCAAAAGCAGAAACAGCATGTCAGTGTCATGGGATGAAACACCTGATTAAATATGGGTTTAATGCCATTTCACATATATGCATACAATGGAGTATGACTCTGGTATATGTCTCTTCATGTGAAATGGATAGAGCAATGTAACTGCAGCTGCCTCTGCATCCGTGCTAGTCAAATGATAACTTTGCTCTGATTTTGCAAAATCTATGTCTCTACCGTGTACCTCTTAGAATACTTTAAGATTTCTGACATTGGTCAAACAGAAAATTGATAGGCTGCCTTTTTGCATCATTTGACATGGAACCTATCCAGTCTTTTGGTGCTTAAGTCCTCAGGTCTTAGATCAATAGTATTTTGCTGCGCCCAAAGAACTTTATAAGTTTTCTTTAGTTACAATGTTGACTCTTGATGGTTTTGGCAGACTGTCTGAAACAATTTCTGTTACACCTTGAAAGTTATCTGGCATAAGAGAAAGAATATGAAGTTGGACATTGCCATCAAGTATGTTTGCAGTTGGTTGTTTTTTGATGTAAGTACATTGAAGCATGTCTTAAAATAATGTAAAACCTATGATTTCTCCATTTTTGCAGCCATATCATTAGCTGTTGCATTCCAAAGAAGGAAAGTGGACTATAGGTAGAATGGGATAACCAGTAGTTCTATATTATGCTCTATGGCAGATTTATACAGAGTAAACGAGTTGATTAGGTGCCTCATTTCACGATCCATTGAAAACACTGAAATTGAAAACACTTGCCTCTGGCTGTGTAATCAAAAAGGATGTCACGACAATGCCCTTGCTCATTTATTATGACGAGTTATATATGTTACATCCTTTAATAAGCGCTCTTATCTTAGAAACTTAGTGAATCATTGAATTGAAAGGGTCTAATTTGCGCTCTGTTCATCCTGCATTTCATTCAGCTTTACCTGCTGTGATACATCTAGTTCGTTTATCTGAAGGGAAAGAGTTATCTCTGTTCCAGCACTTCAGAAGTACCAAGACTTCAAATAAGTTTTTGAATGCTTGGGGAAAGATAATAAGTGCAGAGACATTATTAGATGAAAATATGTGGGTTGCATGTATGGAAAGGCTACATTTATAAAAGTTAACCAGCTAAGATATGATTCTGTAACAACAGTCCATGGGCTTGATAATCAGGAATGAATATAATTTCTAGTGTTTTGGCACCAAAGACTTATAAGTACACATTAAATGTCCTGATCTTAAACTTAATGACATCTTGCAGATATATGAGCACGACAGACTAAGCAAATGAAAAATATCCACACGCTGTAATTATCGCTTTCATGTGTTTTACTTAAACGGTAATAACAAAATTCGCTTCTCTGTAAAACCGGGTGTAGGGCTGTGTATTAGCTCCTATAAGACAATATATTTAAGATAGAAAAGCAAACTTGGTTTTCCTATTCATCAATTGAGTATATGTTTGTAAAATCTAATAAAACAGTTTGAAACCAAGTCATAGTAGTTGTTTAACTAAATGACGATAGCCACAATTGTAGCTTTTAAATTATAATTAGGGGTTCATGTAACGCACATAACACCACAGTTAGCCGTATTAATGTTAAACAGCTTCCATATGTAGTAAAGTCATCCAGTATAAAGACTATAAGAATGTCAATTTATTAGATAATTTTAATGTCTTCTTTTGGTAGCTCAAATATTCAAATTTCATATTCTCAAATTGATATAGTAACATATGTAACAAGTTGTTACAGGCTAACGCCCCGACTTACAGAGTGCAAACATTTCTTATTAAATGCACATTGAATGGTCACATAAGATGTAATTTGTCTGCAGAATTCCAAAGGGGATTAGGATGGAGCAGGCCCTTACTCAGCTTGATGTCAAAATGCTGTTTGATGATTTTACTTATCACGCTAACATATGTAACTCTGATCTTTAAAACTTGATGACAACAAGCAGATCTATAAGTCTTTATCATACAAGCCAGTTTAAAATCCCTAAATAATGTAAGATATCCAACAGCTGCAAGTTTTTATCACAATTTTAGCTCACACTTTCAAACTATGTTTCCTTTATTTGATAGAGTAACGCATGTAACAGGCTGTTTCAGACTAACGCCCCAACATAGAGAGTGCAAACATCCCTTATTCGATGCAGCTTGAGTTGTACTATAAGAAGGAATATGTCTGCAAAATTCCCTCAAGGAGATTAAAACATGTTTAGGCATATCTTACGTAAAGACAATGAGCTTGCCCATTTATTACATCAGGTAACATATGTTACAGCCTCTGATATTAAAAATTTTGCAACAAACTTGCTGATTTATGAGTCTTTTCATATAAGCAAATAAATCTCAAACAATGAAACACATTCATCTACTGCAAATATTTTTTTAACTATTTTTACTTTAGTTTTAATACCAAACATTTCACCTTAAAACTGGGTAGGGGTAGGGTTATTTAATTGCTTATTCCAGAAAAAAATATTTAAGCTAGGAAAACAAACTTTACTTTTTCTGTTAGCCATTTGCATAAGCTAGTCAGACATGGTTAAAAGCATTTTGCAAAACACACAGAGAGATTGTGAATGTAAATTATGTTAGCCACACTTGCAAATTTTAATGGGTTATCTGATTTATGTAACGCATATGACACCTTAGGAAGCCGCAATTTTGTTCAAATGGCTGTCATACGTAGTTAAGATATCCAGTATGCAGAAAATATGAATGATTTTTAAAAATAAATCTTTTAATGTCATTAATTAGTAGCCCAAACTTTCAATTTACTTTTTCTTAGTTTGATTAAGTAACGTATGTTACAGGCTCTTACAGACTAACGCCCCGGAGCACAGGGTGCAAACATCTCTTAAAAGACTCGACTTTTAATTCTCTACAAGATAGGATATGTCTGCGAAATTCCCTATGGGGGGGGGGGGGGGGAGGCAGCCCATTCTCAGCCATCCGTCAAAAATTGTAATATTTATTTGTAAGCTTTGTGTAAACTATGTTTACAGGCAGCAGAAAGGGTATATAAAAATCAAAGAACAGTATATGAATATGTAAACATTTTGTTCAATCAAGTATATGAATAGGTCATTTTTTTGAAGACCAATTATATGATTGGGGTAGGTTTTAAAAAACTGGCTAGCACACCCGTACCAAAATTACCCCCCCCCCCCCCCCCAAGTTACCCCCCCCGCGACATATGTTCGACTTTGGCCTCATTAGAGTCCTGGTCCCGAGGTTATACTTTTTTCATACTCAACTCAACTGAGAAATATCCCAGTGTGGAATGACTTACTGGCAGATGCAGTTAACTCTAAGAAAGTAGGCTATATAGTAGAATTCAAAACCAAACTTGACAAAATAAAATTCCAAAGCAGGAGATATGACATGACTAATATGTAAAACTAATCACTATCAACAAAAACCAACGACATCGAGCATCATGACATCAAAGGGTATAATAAGCCATCTAGGTTTTAGATATTTTCTCTATCATCAACAAGGTATCAACAAGGAGCACAACATTTCAACTGCTCATAAAATCTAAAATACCGACAAATAAAGAAGTGTCTTGCTTTCAGGCTCTCCTATGTTGTATTTATCATGCTAATAAATGTTAAAATGCCTTCCAGCATTTATGAGCAGGATAAATTTCGTGCTCAGCTGAGTTGAGCATAGAAAAAGTGTTAAAACTCTGGGCCAGATCTGCTTTTCTAAATCCATTATCATGAGGTGCTGTTTCACTATAAAATCATTATTATAATAAATTAATTATTATGATACATTATTTCGTGATATCACTAAATATTTTGTGATATCACAAATTAAAATTTGTGATATCACAAAATAATTTATGATATCATAAAATAATTTATGATATCATAAAATATTTAGTAATATCACAATGTAAAATTTGTGATATCAGAAAAATAATCAGTATTTTGTGATACCACACATTCTGTTTTTTTCATATCACAAAATCGATTAAATTTTGTGATATTACTAAATCATAAAGATTTTTTGATATCACAAAATCAATTTTGTAAATTTTGTAATATCAAAAAACGAATTAGTGATATGAAAAAAAATCAAGGTGATTTCGTGATGCCACAAAATCGAATTACTGATAGCAAAAAATCAAGCTTATTTTGTGGTATCATATTAACATCGAATTTGCGATATAAAAATACTGATTTTTTAGTAAAACGGAACATCATACATTATATCCTGATTTTTTTTCGTATGCCAATTTGATTTACAATGTTCTCTTTTCTCACATACTCTTTCCAGACAAGCGCGAACACTTTTCCACAAAGGTGTTTAGCACCTTTCCGAGCTTTGATGCTTGTATAGGGGTTTAGGGATGCATTATATTTGCAATTTCACTTCCAGGGATATTTTTACTTCTAAGAATATAGGGTGCTGTGTTCAATACCTTTGTTTACTTTCTTTGATATTGGATATTGAAGAATATTGGGCCGCGACGTCAGAAAACCTTTCTTCGGTGGTTTGAGAACATCAAAGGCGCAGACCAGCCTGTCTGATCAGCGCCTTTGTTATTCGCTTATTAAAAACTATCATATATAAACTTGATAAGAGCAAAATTTCAATTATCTAGCTAGTTTTTGTAGCTGAGCAGGCTGGTTAGAATCTCACTTTGTCGGAAACCCCGAAGACAGGTTTTCTCACGACGAGGCTCAATTAATGATGGGGATATAATTTATAAGGTCTACTTGCCTGTTTACTTTAAAGGAATGGGATATTGGTAACACCTCTATACAAGCCTTAGATTTTAGTGGTGATACCCAGAGTCTAATAAAGTCTCTGACGAATAAGACCCCTTGCAGTGCTTTTTTGTGGATTTGTGTTTCATGTTTTCAGCCTTTTGATCCCCTGCTGCTTTTGCCTCTCTTAATTTATTGTGTGTGATGTTTTCTTGTGTCTTTGTCACTTTCCGGTATTGTGTCCCGGGGCATGTCTGGTCCTTGATTGTATCGCCTTCCTCTTTACTATACCATATGTATACTTTTATATTTGAATGTAATGTTCTCATGTCGTTGTTGGTTATGCTGATTCTTTAAGGCGGTTTCCTGGGTGGTAACCAGGTTTAAGCACTGAGGACAACATAATAACACAATATTTTCCGGTTCGGGCTCGAACGCGACTGAGACTTCTTGATCTAAAGCTCCAAAAATGAGCTGTATACGACGTTCACCGTATAGAATTTTGATAAATCATGCATACAATGCGCTTATTAGGTCAAACAAGGTACATGTGCGCATCCAGAGGCTGGGACAGGGGGCCTGGTCCTCCCTCACCCTGGAAAATCACAAGTGGCTGTAGGTTTCCTTACAAAATCTGGTACGGACCCCCTTGAGAAGCAATTGGACCCTTTTTGAGTATTGCCAAGAAATTCTATATTTTGTGATTTTTCAGGTGGATGGGGTCCAGACCCCATCCCCCCTCTGGATCTACACATGGATAGCACGCAAATGATTAATGTATTTAGACCATAATTTGACTAATTAAGTCACTGACCTCATGAAATTGTAATGACTATTTCATGTGCACATGCGCTGCAACCTTATCATCTGATCAAATTAACTTCCATTGTTTTGATTTCCGCTCCCCAGAGAATTCTGGTATTTCATGTGTACGCGTTTCCAAGCAGTAGGCTACAAACATGTTTGCCTTCTGTCATTTACATTTCAAAATGGGTTCAAACTAAATATACTATATCATGGTTAAGTTTCCATCTCTATATCAGTCCAATCCTTCTCACCCTCACCCCCACCCCCTAGGCTGCAACCTAAAAATGTCGCTACATGTGACCAGTGTAATGACCCTACACGTATGGCTACATCCGCATATGCGTATCAAACTTAACGTATATTTGAAGACAGTTTTATTCTAATGGAGAAAGTCTGCGCTGTTGCAACACGTTTTGAAATAATGTAATAATTATTTCATTTTGATTTTTTACTTCATTTTGCGTTGTCAATGTCGACGCAAAATGAAATAATCTAGATTTTTTAATTTCATTTTGCGTCAATTATGCGCAGTTGGTTCAAAATGAAATAATTATTTCATTATCTGCTGATAGTAGGCATACTTTTTTTTTTTCATTTTGCGTAAATGGCATCAGATCAGTTTCAAATGATTAACATATTGTTATTTGCTATGAAGGATGCTATAATTATTCAATTGTGTTGATTTTCGATGAACTGTTGAATGAGAGTTTTTTTGTTTGTTGTTTTTTTAGTCAATATTGCCTTTGAATTTGCCTGACTATTATCCACCGAAGAAGTCAGAGGGATTTTTTTAGCGTCCTCCATGCATCTGTCCATCCGTTCCGTCCTTCCACACTTTTTGTCCGTCCAGAACCATATTTTAGTACCTATCGGTCAGATTTTATTCATTCTTTGTACAAATCATAAGTACTATGTACTCTCAATATCCTATAAGTTTCGTCAAAATCGACCCTTTAGCACTTGAGTTATGTCCCTTGTTTTAGTAAAGGCAATTATAATGCAAAACCTATATTAGCTTTTTTGTGTGATGATCATCACAATTCATCAAAGCTATTATATCTAACAACTTCTCACTATAGACCTTGGTTGCTCAGTGCATGTTGCTAAGCATGGCAGTGTCCAAATTTAACCCCACCCCCTTTGACCACACCTTAGGGGTCAATGGTCAAATATTTAAATTTCATAATAACTCATGCAGTTGTCAATATTTTTGCTGAAATTTTGCATGCAGGCAGAGCAGCAATAGATATGAAACATATCAAAGGAGATTTTAGTTTGAATGCCAGGGTCCGATCCCCTAGGGTGAACTTAAGGGGTGGGACCGAGGCCAAATTTTTTTTTTTCGGAATATGGTCATGTTCCATATCAAATTAAAGCTGAAGAAGGATACAGCAGCATGGTAGCAAATTTGTTAGATGGTCAAAAGATCAAACCATATATTTTCTGAAAGTAGTCATATTGCTTATCAAATTAAAGAGAATTGAGCACAGAGCACCATGAAAGCAAATATGCTGCCATAACACACACCCTCGACTCCTGGGGTGGGGTCAAAAGGTCTTTTTTGTTCTTTTTTGAAAGCGGTCATGTTGTTTATCAAACTAAAGTGGAAGAATTGTAGACCTACATGCAAGGTAATACTTTGTATTTACTTTCTCCCTTGAGCTCTGGGGTTGGGTTTAAAGGCCAGTTATTGAAACTGTGTAGATGTAAGTATACTTTTTGTATTAAACAAAGCACTAAAACATACTTGACAGGCGGTTGTTATGATCTGAATGATACCAAAGGTGAACTTCAGGGTTAGATAATTGGGATTTATCTTTTGTGATTTATATGCTTTTCTAAAATAATCCTTCGTTGGTGGATATAAGTTTGTCGGATTTGTATTGTTAATTCTGTCGGCTAGAAGTTTGAAAAAAGCAGATAAGGAGCATATTAATAGAAGCCCTGCCTGGATACATGTATATAGGCACATGCAGTCGGATCAAAGGTTCAGATCAGTCTGCGCATCATCACTGTCTTACCAAAATTCTTACAGTGGTTTATTCACGTCCATAACACATATTTTTTATTCATTATTTATTATGTCGGACTCCGTAAATAAATTCAATGAACTGAATTAATATGCAAAATGTATTGTTATATTTTAGTGTATTCAATTATTTAATAAAAGCATACTTAAAAACGTAAGTAAGGGTGCAAAGATACACTATCAAGTACCACACCTGACCCAGGATACCAATGGGAAATAGACAAACTAACAGTTAGACACCTTAAGATTGTTTTTATACTATTACATTATTTCATTTTGCATTATCCTAGCACACCACTTTATGAAATAATGTAATAATTCTGACAAGTATGAAAAACGATTACTTTTTCAGACATCCATTCTTGAAAAGGCTTATTCGCATGCAAAATGCCTTTAGATTTTTTATTATGTACGTGAATAAATCCCATGAACTGAACTAATACATATTTGTATATTATTTAACTGTCTGATGTTTATATAGGACTTAAGCATGCCATATTAATATTTATTTCATATTATTACATTATTTCATTTTGCGTTGTCCTAGTACAACGCATAATGAAATGATGTAATAATTTTAATAAGAATAAAGAACTGATTATTTTTTATTACAGCAATTCTTACAGAGGTTTATACACGTGCAAAACACCCTAATTACTTTAAATATGCTCTTAAATAATGATAAATAAATCCCAAGAACAGAATTGATATAGTGTTATATATGTAAATAGTATCCTGCCATCTAATGCAAACACACTTAAAAAAACCTTAAGCTTTATTTCATATTACTACATTATTTCATTTTGTGATGTCCTAGCACAACACATTATGAAATAATGTTATAATTCTGAAAATATGAAAAATAATTGATTTTTCTGACAGCATTTCAGAAAAGTGGTTTATTTACGCACAAAACGCCTATTTTAATGTGTCTGTAAATAAATCTCATGAACAGAATTTATATAGTTATATATTTAAATAGTATTCAACTATCTAACGCAAAAATACTTAAAAAAACAGAAAAATCATTTCATATCATTACATTAAAATATTTTGCGTTGTCCTAGCACAACGCATTATAAAATAATGTTATAATTCTACGGGCCGCGTAGTGCAGTCAGTAACGCATCTGGCTACAGATGCATGTCTGATTGCAGATCCAGTCGCCCGGCTCGGTCTCATACTTTGGTGGAGATTGATCATGAAACAACTTCTATGGTCATTCTTCTCCCTTCGCTGAATCTTTCAAGAAGGGTTGTTGTCAGTTACAAGCGAAAGTATGTGCATGAAGTACTAGTTAACAGCTTGTTCAAGCATGACCAGGAAAAAAGTGTGGTTAAATTAACTGACCGTCCCGCCATGGTCTTAGCTGTTGACGTTGGACGTAAAGCAACAAAACAAACAATGTTATAATTCTGAAAAGTATACAAAATAATTGATTTTTCTGACAGCAATTCATAAAGTGGTTTATTCACGTACAACCGCCTATTTTAATATGTCTGTAAATGAATCCCATGAACAGAATTTATATAATGTTATATATAAATAGTAAACAGCCTTCTACTGCAAATAGACTTTAAAATTATTAAGCTTTCTTTCATATTAATACATTATTTCATTTTGCGTTGTTCTTAAAAAATCAAGTTCAAATGCACAATTGCCTTTCGATAAACTGATAAACTGATAATAAAACAGGGAAGTTTAATTTAGCATTTTGGTCTGAATCAGCCTAAAAGTCCTGAATTTAGTATTCTGAATTCATTTTTATTACATGTTTTACTGAAAAAAGTAACAAAATGCTTAGTTACCCGAGCTGATGCTGCTCGTGATTTCAAACCAATACATGTAACAACCCACTCACTGGAACCCAAATTGTACCTCCTGGGTCCTCCCATGCATCCATATCGACCCTCGCATGCACCATTGGCGCCATGAATAACGTCATTCACGTCGCGGGGATGTTCAGGCCAGCTTGTAAACAAGTTATGATTTTTGGACGGCCGCCGCATTCGCAGGCATATCAGTCAGTGTATCCGAAATTGCCCTCTGGACTATTGAACCTCTGGCCTTAAGGCACTCACGCAAATAAGGAGACACTGGTCCAATATATGGTATCACTGGTAATGCGGTGGTGATCATTGTGCTAAATTGTTCTCTTCTCACTGTCCCAATCTTAGGGGACGTTTCATCCTGGTTTGGTGATCAGAGACGAACTGTTGTGAACCATGTCACAATAGTTGACTACCTTTGCAAACCAGGATGAACAGTGTTGAACAGGCTCCTTCCCTGGTTGTTCTAAGATGTTGAAAACAACTGTGAGTCAACCGCCGGGAGTCACCCGGAATGCTGTCAAATATCGTGGTAAGCCAGGACGACAACCACAACGTCTGTGTCTCCACTGTGATAAACAGAACGCGTTGAAGACACCCCTGATTAGCCCAGGTGTTAGCCCAATGAAGAATGGTAGCGTCACGATTTGCTACGGTTGTGACAGGTTTTGGCATGGTTTGAGCCGGTAAAGCCCCGTTTATACCCAAAAATGTCGGTGCTACTTTGGTGGGGCCCGGTAGAGCCCTGGTCTGTCCCAGTTTAACCAATTCTACATATGTATATATTATTGTTTGTTTGATTTGATTCGTTACGTCCCATCAACAATCTTTCAGTTATAAAGGGACAGGTCTTCCTGGGTTGAACAAGTATAAAGCTAGGATTAATGTTCTTGCTCAAGGACACAACGCAGAGATGCCAGTGAGGCTCGAACCCGCGGCCCCTTGGTCTCGAGTAAAGCACTCTACCACTGAGCCAAAGCGCTCCCTATATGTATATATAATAATATGAAAAGTTTAGAAAAAACCTGGGCTATACCGGGGAAACATAGGTAGGGTGACTATGCAATTCATCTTTTCTGAAATATGTCCCAGTTCGTCACGGTATCGGGATGTAACGTGGCTACTAAGGCACAGTGACAACAAGGCTTAAACGTTCATAGGCTTAAATGAGAGCATAAGTGCAAAAATTTCAAGGAAAAAATAAAAAATAGGTCATTTCAATTTCAAACTTATTCTATGAAAGGGGCTCTTTCATGGTATGGGAAATTAACATGGGAGTCTGCCCACGCTTGTAATTTGATAACATTATGTTTACTAATTGACTTAGGTATGACTTTTATATTTATGGTGCATTTGAGTTTTTATGCAATTCCATTGCTAATTTATGACGTCATGTATGATATCACTACAATACCTCAGGGTACCCAGTTATAATCATTTCTAAAGTAAATGACGTATCATGTTATGGGCGCAGAAATGTTTTACTAAATAAATATATCATTGATACGTTCGTTGATGCTATACATGGCTTTGTATTTATTAGATTAGTGGATGGGCATTCATTTTTATGACATGGTACCCCCAATTTTCAACTGTATATTTGTATTCAGTCAAATTTGGAATTAAATTCTTTACGCGTTGCAGTCTTTGTCAAGATACCATTTCAACATATAAACTAGCCATATATGTTAAGAATATGTAGACCATTTTTCATGAAATTCAAGGACCGGTAACATATTTTTTCAACTTGATGTAAACACATGGCCCTAATTCATCAAAATGTAAATAATACAATAATTATGTTTCAGTGTTAAACATACTTGAATACTTGCTTAGTTTGAAGCACCATGCTAATGCGGTTATTGGTAAAAGTTGATTTGTTCAATGTCCTTATTATGGATTGGCAAAGAAAAAACAAACAATATTCTTTGATATTAAATGCTACGATTCTTATTTAATGAAGTGCTTACACAATAATATTACCCAAAATGATACAATATGGTGACACCTGTACTTACCACATCTATTTTTTACGTTAAAACTACATCTAACCAATGTAACACGTAATAACTGACATTATTATGAATTTTAATTCATACAGAAGAGAAACCTTATGACAAGTCAGTTCATACAGGGGAAGAACCTTATATCTATGATTTTATAATTGTAAGCCTCATAGATAAACCTTGGTCACAAGAATGGCCACCTGTCAAACCTATTGGTTAAAATTAACCATTTTGGTCAAAGAGAACTCTTGGTCCCAAAGGTATTGCTAATTTAATGCTCAATTCTTCTCTGATCATTCTGTTCTGTAAAACTGATGCTGATTGTTATCAAATAGGAACATTTATACTTTAGCTGGCTGTATGTTCTAGGCATACAGTTACGTCTTTGAACCTCACTTATTCATGTAGAACACTGTTATATGATACCTTTGATAAGACTCTGTTACACTTTATCCTGGTCACAGCACCAAAATGTGGTTACTCTAGTTCAGTTAGGATGTAAAGAAATATTTAGTCTTCTTGCTTTCACACGTTTATTGTTGTGATATTGTGTTTCTTAAACAATATCATTCAGGACTTGAGAAAGTGATACACATTGTCTTAGCCCCATAGTGCCATGACATGGGGCCAAGTCCTTTTGCATTTCCAGCCATTGAATCATTTGAAATTGTCTAAACATGTCTTTCTTCAAGAAAAGTGGAAGTTGATTTAAAAACATCTTCCTTCTGTTGAGTTATTTATTCATTTCAACTAAATAATTATATTTGCTAAAATTGACCTACACCCATAAGAGGTAGGAAATGACAAAGTTACCGGGTTTGGATTTTCATGAAATTTGGCTCAGATCAGCAGGATATATATGGCATGTTTTTGTGATAATATGATATCTTGACAAAGACTAGAACATATCTATCTTTGGAATTGAATGTTGAATGTTTTGTAAATTTTTGAGAAAAAATATTGAAATTTAACATTCCCGTTTTCAGAAAACGTAAACTATACTTTATCCAAATGGTTTTGTGGTATAAATATAATGTCTATGGTATTTTGGATTCAATCTAGATGACAAATCATAGAAAAAAACAAAACCACAGATTTAGGACACAAAAGCTTATAGACAGGTACCACCTCAAAGATGGAGTACGTCAAGGATGCTTCCTAAGCCTTATTCTTAACTATCTTATTCGATAAATACATTTTCGTAGTTTGTATATAATGAGTTATTAATATGCAAAGTTCAAAGAAAATCCATGCGTGGGCACAAGATTTTATCTCTAATTTAACTTTAACGAGTGAAGATAGCTAGCTTAGTTCGTTCAACATTATTTCATTTTGCGTTGATATGCACCATATCGACGCAAAATGAAATAATCGTATTAGTGCATCTTTACTTCATTTTTCGTCGACGTTGACGACACAAAATGAAATAAAAAAAAAAGTCAAAATGAAATAAATTATTACATTATTTCAAAACGTGTTGCAACACTGCGCGTCTCCATCAATATGTAACTTGACTGATTGAACAAAGCAAATTCAATGTCATTCTAGGCGTCTCACCGAGTCGGTTCTTAAATCTACTAATACCACTCTTTGGAGGAGATCTACGAAAATAAGCACATTTAAACGTTTAAAGGTTGAGCTTTAATACAAGTATGAGGGTTTCGAAAAAGGGGTAGCGAAAATCATGTACCATTAAAAATTTAGCCTTAAAACTGTAATGCTAATGATAAAGATATGATCGCTAAAACAGTAAAGAGAATTAATCGTCTTCTCATTAGATTTTAGGCCCCCAAATTACGAATCACTAAAACAACATTAATCATTTACATTTAAAAGAAGGGTCATTAATTGCCAACTCTCATACATGTACCCCATATAGACTAATCTCATACATGTACCCCATGTAGACTCATCTCATACATGTACCCCATATAGACTCATCTCATACATGTACCCCATATAGACTCATCTCATACATGTACCCCATATAGACTCATCTCATACATGTACCCCATATAGACTCATCTCATACATGTACCCCATGTAGACTCATCTCATACATGTACCCCATGTAGACTCATCTCATACATGTACCCCATATAGACTCATCTCATACATGTACCCCATGTAGACTCATCTCTTACATGTACCCCATATAGACTCATCTCATACATGTACCCCATATAGACTCATCTCATACATGTACCCCATATAGACTCATCTCATACATGTACCCCTTGTAGACTCATCGCATACATGTACCCCATATAGACTCATCTCATACATGTACCCCATATAGACTCATCTCATACATGTACCCCATGTAGACTCATCGCATACATGTACACCATATAGACTCATCTCATACATGTACCCCATATAGACTCATCTCATACATGTACCTATGATTTCATATTCTATTTTTACCCAAACGAATGATGCATCAAAGTTTAAATTCTGGTCCCGCGGAGTTCTGGTTAATGCCATTCGTTTATAACTGAGAAATACATCTCATTTGGAGACCGGAATTATTTATTGATGATCATCGATCAGCCTTTAATGATACCTCTCCTTTTGATCTACGTGGTTATGAACATACATAGACAATTACCCATAAGCATAAACTCAACCAGGCCCCCAGATAAGAGTGCGTAACAGTTTTTTTTTCTTATTTCTCAACCAAAACATATGTTGTGGGTACTCAAAAGAACCGTCGCGATGAGACGGTTCTTTTAAGCACCCAAAACACATGTTTAAACAGATGAGTAAGAAAATAATTGCAATTGTACGCTAAAAATATTTGCTTAACTTGTCCTATGCTGAACAGTCTCCAACCTTGGAAGTCTTGCGTCACGACAAAACCTCCATTGAGAGCCTCGCGTGCTACATACATGTATATTTGTGTACCAGAAGCAAAATGCTCAGAAAAAGCATGTGCAAACAAATAAGCCCGAGATCAGACTGCTCCCAGAGGAGCAGTCTTATCAGGGAATGTTTGTTTGCTTTCTTCAGCAAAAAATCACTGCTACATCAAAGGTTGAGATCAACAAAAAAATTCTGCGTAAAAATGTATATATTTTCTTACCCATCAGTTTTAACATATATTTTGGGTACTCAAAAGAACCGTCTCATTGAGACGGTTTTTTTAGTACCCAAAATATATGTTTGGTTGAGAATAAGAAAATTGAATTTTCGTTAACCACTCTTAACTAAAGTCCTGTGTGACCGTTAGGATGGAACAGTTCCGAGATTCGGCTGCAAGGTAGATAATTATAGCACACGGTTGTTTATTTTGGTACCGCAAGGTAGATAATAATAGCACAAGGTTGTTTATTTTAGTCCCGCAAGGTAGATAATAATGACACAAGGTTGTTTATTTTAGTCCTGCAAGCTAGATAATAATAGCACAAGGATGTTTATTTTGGTACCGCAGGGTAGATAATAATAGCACAAGGTTGTTTATTTTAGTACCGCAAGGTAGATAATAATAACACAAGGTTGTTTATTTTAGTCCAACAAAGGTAGATAGATAATAATAGCACGCGGTTGTTTATTTTGATACCGCAAGGTAGATAATAATAACACAAGGTTGTTTATTTTATTACCGCAGGGTAGACAATAATAGCACACGGTTGTTTATTTTGGTACCGCAAGGTAGATAATAATAGCGCAATGTTGTTTATTTTAGTCCCTCAAGGTAGATAATAATAGCACAAGGTTGTTTATTTTAGTCCCGCAAGGTAGATAATAATAGCACAAGGTTGTTTATTTTAGTCCCGCAAGGTAGATAATAATAGCACCGGCTGTTTATTTTAGTCCCACAAGGTAGATTATAATAGCACAAGGTTGTTTATTTTAGTACCGCAATGTAGATTATAATAGCACAAGGTTGTTTATTTAAGTACCGCAAGGTAGATAATAATAGCACAAGGCTGTTTATTTTAGTCCCGCAAGGTAGATAATAATAGCACACGATTGTTTATTTTAGTCCTGCAAGGTAGATAATAATAGCACAAGGTTGTTTATTTTAGTACCGCAAGGTAGATAATAATAGCACAAGGTTGTTTATTTTAGTCCCGCAAGGTAGATAATAATAGCACACGGTTGTTTATTTTAGTCCCACAAGGTAGATAATAATAGCACACGGTTGTTTATTTTAGTCCCACAAGGTAGATAATAATAGCACACGGTTGTTTATTTTAGTACCGCAAGGTAGATAATAATAGCACAAGGTTGTTTATTTTGGTACCGCAAGGTAGATAATAATAGCACAATGTTGTTTAGTTTGGTACCATTTAGTTCATTAACTGAAAACATGGTGAAACGAAAGAGATATGCTGCAAAATTGAGGCATTAGACAACATGCGTTAAATGTGGCAAAGTGCGCTCTACAGACTTTACTGATATTCTGTCCTTTGTGTCAGCAATATATTAATAATGAGTCGCCAGAGCTTAAGTTGGGCCAATTGAGACTTGAGGTTTTACTGTCAGAGCTGGAGCTTTATTGATGGATTATTCTTTTCAAGTGTTTGTTTTGTTTGTTTGATTTGATTATTTACGTCCCAACAACAATCTTTCAGTTAAACAGGGACGGGTCTTTCTGGGTTGAACCAGTACTAAGCTAGGATAAATGTGTCTTGCTCAAGGACCACAACGCAGTGACGCTGGTGAGGCTCGAACCCGCGGCCCCTCGGTCTCGAGTCAAGCACTCTACCACTGAGCCACTGCTCATCTGTATAGATATGCACATTTATTTACCTGAATATGTAGGCATTCTTTTATAATTAGTATATTTTTTACAGGCTGTCATCATTAAGATCCCCCCTCTAGATTCCCCTGTTTCTTGCATTTTTACCAACTTTGCGGTACCAAAACGGCAAAACCCCAACATTGCGGTATTATTATCTACCATGCGGTAACTCGTGCTACCTTGCGGTACCTTGTGCACCTAATGATATATATTACGACCCCATTGAACGGGCAGTTGTCCTTTTTTACATGATTGTATACAAATGTGCAATGTTAATTCATATACACTCTACCAATACTTTTAATAATGAGCTGACAATATGTTTAAAAAGAGAGCTTGAAAGTTTGTACAAGATCTGTTTTGCTGATATAATTGCGGAAATGTACCAAGTATGAAACCTATGCAAAATTGCACAGGTTTCATAATTGGTACATTTTACAAGGCTGTACATCTTTAAGAGTGAACTTATCATTAAAGTATTAATATTTACAGATTTTACATTTTAGTAAATTCTGTGCGATTGGGGACCACGGTGCGACAATGACAACATGACTAGTTTATTACACGCAATAAAATGGGTGTAACTCACACCACCTACATACGATTTATGTTCAATATTTATTGAAAAACGTGTCAATAACACGAAAGCGTTTAAAATGTATGCGTATTCACGAAAGGCGTAATAGCTTTGTTTAAAATTGTTTAAATTTACATACGCAGTTTGAGTGCACACAAAGCATTTTAAGAGTTTCGAAATCAATTAAAACACCCAAGTTTGTGTTGTATGCGTACGGTAAGACACAGGTCAGTCTGCGCATCCGCGTAACCAGATAGGCAAATTCGATATGTGAATAGCCATACATTCCAAAAAGAATAATACAGCCTCCAGATATGAGTGTCAACAAATAACAATTTTCTTATTTCTCATCGGAAGCATATGTTGTGGGTGCTCATAAGAACCGTCTCAATGAGACGGTTCTTTTGAGTACCCAAAACATACGATTTAACTGATATATAGAAATTGTTATCACAATTTTACACTAGTATTTGCGTATCTTGTCTATATGAGTCACTTTAAATATCCCTATAGCATGTTGTTTTTGTACTATAGCTTCTTTTCACTGGTTATGCCATTCAAACGAGTAATTCGTTGGCTAGCCGGTACATGTGGTTTAAACGCGCGGAGAAATTTATTTATTTTTTTTCCACCATGTTTACTGCTACATGTATATATGCATACGAGTGGGATACACTTGATAAGATGGAACCCTATCATCGCAGCTCAACATTCAAATGGCGTTTCGCTGGTTGACCGATAGTGGCCCGATACTGTATGCTCATACTAAGCTGGGTATAAATATACTGACCCCTAAAGAGATGATCCATACAGTATTTTTCTTTCAGAATTGTATTACCTCTGTAGGCAGCTGATCAATACCTACTCTGATTTTCATCCACGCGCTGAATCCATTGTTATATTAGCACTGAAACAATGCACTTATTATAATTGAGCCAGTGCATGAGATTTCCAACAATGTGGCATTTTTACATGTGTAGACGCAAACGATCCTCTGCAGCCTCCTTTTAAGCTTAGAAACTCCAAATGGTGTCCAGTCAGAAGCTTAACAAGCATAGAATACTCAAGCGACTAGCATGCGCAGGCTGATCTGAGGCCTTGCTGGTCGCACATACCACATTGAACATTTGTAGACTAATCTACACAAATGTATCTATGAGGAGCGCAGTGGCTCAGTTGGTAGAGTGATAGACTTGACATTGAGAGTCGCTACATGTAGTAAGAGACCTACCGGAGGCACTGTGTTGTGTCCTTGTGCATGGTACTTTATCCTCTGTTTAGTACTGATTCAACCAAGGAAGACAGGAAAGCGTCCCGACATGACTTAAATGTAGATTGCGACGTAAAGCATCAGCACAATCAAACACACTATAGGTATCGTTTCTTTTTTGACTCAGTATAGTTCTTATTGCAGTTCAAGGTGATGTACGACTGACAGGGTCGGGTTCCAACCAGACACAGGGTCGGGTAGAGATCTTCTACAGTGGCGAATGGGGAGGCGTCTGTGATGATTTCTTTGAGAATGTGGACGCCAGTATAGTTTGCAAACAGTTAGGTCTTCCGTAAGTACATTCAAAGTCACAAATTACATCCCAAACGACCATCATTTCCCCCTGATGATCCGGGCCCGGAATTACAATGTCTCCTTAACGTTAAGGAAGACTTAAGTTAAGTATTGATATTTCAACATGCTATATTAGATACTAAATAAAATGCCTGGATCGATGCAGTACTTTTGGTCAAAGATATCTTCGTGATCTACAGAAAAAATGAAACAATTATGATTTTAATCAGTTTAAAACGTTATTTTTGCATCCTGAAAAATCAATGCTTAACTTAAGTCTTCCTTAACTTTAAGGAGGCATTGTAATTCCGGGCCCTGGTCCCGAGGTTATTGTAAGCGTTTCAATAAGATTTAAGACAAACTATATTAGATGCATTTATCATTCAAAAGGGGGTTCAATGAAAAAAAATGTAACAGACACTACATCGTGGGTGACTATATTTGTTTTCAACTGTCATAAACTGTGGCCCAGTTATAGCTTATTTAGAAAATATAACCAATTTGGAAATCTTACCTTCTCTTTTGCACTTTTCTGAAGTCTTAAAAAGAATTTTAATTATCAAATATTTTGTAAGGTAACGTATGTAACAGGCTGTTACAGCTTAACGCTGCCATTGCCATTGTCGGCTAACATGTTGCAAAATCCTTGCAAGACATTGGGCTTTAAGAAAAATATGGTCTACAAAATATGGTCTACAAAATTCCCCCTTGGCGGGGGGGGGGGGGGTGGGGGTGGGGGGTAAACCATATCCAGCCAGTGGCCTATAGCGTTTAATTTTCCAAAACAGGTCTGATACAGCAGAGGTGATTACTAACGAATTCGGTCAAGGCTCTGGTCCTATCTGGTTGGATGATGTAAAATGTTCTGGCACGGAATCCCGGCTTGATGAATGCAGACACAGAGGTTGGGGTGTGGAAGACTGTGAAGACAATGAAACTGTTGCGATTCGGTGTCAGACCAGAGCCGTCGGACCGACGGCACCTGCTTTGCCGACGACGACGAAGGCACCGACGGTAGTTCAAGATAGCAATTGTAAGTACTGTTGGGGTTTTGAATAAACTGAAGTACCAGGGGTTTTCAATGAAAAGAGGGATTAGTTTTTATTATCATATAACTTGTCTTCCTTAAATGGGCCTCGGCGCGAGAAAACCTGTCTTTGAGGGTTTGCGAACAGCACAGGCGCAGACCAGCCTGCGCATCCGCGCAGTCTGATCAGCGCCTTTGTTATTCCCGTTTTGGAAAGTATTATATATGAAAACTTGCTACAGGTGAAATCTTTATTTTCTAGTTAGTCTCTGTAGCTGAGGAGACTGGTTTGAAACTCGCTTTGTCGGACACCCCGAAGACAGGTTTTCTCGTGACGAGGCTCAAAAAAGGCGTATATGGGGGTCCCCCTTTATAAATATTTTAAAAAGTATCCCATGATATCCCTGAAAAGAAATTAGCTAATATCACCAAAATTCACCCAAATTAAGAGAGCTTGTATCACCAAATCCTTTTACATTATGTAACTTGTATATATTTGTATGTGTATCTTACCAAGTTGAAATAAAATATGTTTAAACTAAATCTCTAAGAAATACTTTGAATTTTCACAAAATATCCCTTATGTAGCTTTATTTATTTGGCCAATATCCTTGTTTCCCTAAAAACCCTTCCAGGGTCATGTGAATGCCAAGTCTAACCGTTTTTTTTTTTAAAAATTATCTTAACCTAACCATTTGGTAGCATAACATGTTGAGCATATACCAAAAAGTCAAGATACGCAATGGCAGAATATGTATAGCCTTTAGTAGTCGCTTAAATATTCTACTGATCGAATATCATTTGGAGTTTCTAAGCTTAAGTTGAGGCTGCACAGGCTCGTCTTGGTCTATTCATGTCAAAATGCCACATTTGTTGGAAATCACATGTCGCGGATCATATATGTTTGACAAGAAACAGTATGGTTTATGTTAATTAACAATCTGTTCTGTTAAATGGGAATCACTCACATGTAGCACAAATTGTAATTGTAAATTGTGAAAGCCACTGAAAGTTAAACAGTTGCCAATTGTGGGTTATTTGGACTGTTTTTGATCCCGGGGTTGACTAACTAAATATACGTTTGTGTTTTATCATAAAATGCGCCACAGGTAACTTTTTTGGAAAGACATCCTGCTTTAGGGGACCAATTCAGGATTGGCGCTTTTTGTAAATTGTCTGCAAGCATTCGTTTGTAAGCAGCCATATTTATGCTAAAAATACATTTATCACATGACGTCGCTTCAGGAAGTGATATAATGCTATGCAATAAATTCGATAAACCACTAGTGGATTGCAGATTTACAGGGAAACGTAATGAAGTCCATTATAACGTTGTGTCAAGATGGCAATATCTTAACGATTCACGGCAAAATGCGATTTTTAATTAATTAATTATGCCGTGACAAATAAAATCTAACATTCGGGCTCCTGTATTATTGAATTTATTAAATGAGTTGGGGAAAATTGATAAAATGCGAGGCTTGCTGAGCATTTTATTACTTTTTCGCAACGAGTTTAATAAATTCAATAAAACATGAGCAATCATATAAGATCCTCTATGTAACGATTTTCCCCCATGAGTTATCTTTTATAATTTCAATTTAGGTACTACTCCTGACAGCAGAATTCGATTGAAAGGTCCCTCCAATAAACCTTGGATTGGCGTGGTACAGGTGCTCAAAGATAATCAATGGGGTGGGGTTTGTGACAACGATTGGGGCTTTGATGAAGCCCAGGTCGTCTGTAGAAGTCTTTGCTATGAGTAAGTATTATCATGCGTGGAATTAAACGGGATGACAGGGCTCGAATTCCCTACTCTGGAAAATCACAAGTTGCTATAGGTTCCTTTAGAAATGCTGTTTCGGCCACTCTCGAGAAGCAATTGAAACCCTTGTCCAGTGCGGATCCAGAAAGTTTAGTCAGAGGGGGTTCACATTTGATAACATTTTTTTTTGTTTTGTTTTTTTTAGTTGATGAGGGCATAGGGGTCCAAATATCACTATAAATAGGCCATCAACGACCGCCAGCGAAACGCCATTTAACAGTGAATGCTGGCTTAGTAGCTTTGTGATTTTTCAGGTGATCCAGGCCAGTTTTGCTAAGAAACCCTATATTTTGTGATTTTTCAAGGGGGGGGGGTCCGGAACCCCTGCCACTCTCTCTGGATTCGCCCATGCTTGTGTCCAATTGCTTCTCGATTGAGGTTCGTACGGGCTTCTGTGAAATACGTTAATAACTGAAAAAAAAAACGTTGTCAGGACCATTTGAGCCGTGACATGTGATTTCACACAATGTGGCATTTTGACAAGCGTAGACTCAGACGAGCCTATGCAGCCTCCTTTTAAGCCTAGAAACTCCAAATGGTGTTCAGTCAGTAGCTTAATACTCATAAAATAGTCAAGCGACTAGCAAAGGCTCTGATCAGACTGTGTGTATGCGCAGGCTGGTCGGAGCCTTTACTGGTCGCCCATACCACATTGTTGGAAATCTCCAAACATATGAGCCGCGACATGAGATTTCCAACAATGTGGTATGTGTGACCATCAAAGCCTCAGATCAGCCTGTGCATACCCCCAGTCTGATCAGAGCCTTTGCTTGTTCCTTGAACATTATATGACTCTTTGGCTACTGATCAAACGTCAATTGCAGTTTCTAAGCTTAAAAGGAGGCTACACATGCTCGCTCGAGTCTACACTTGTTAAAAAGCCACATTGTTAGAAATCACATTTCGCGGCTCATATATTGTTAAAACTGATGGTTAAAAAAATATTGACAATTTTATGCTCAAAAATGTAGTTTATCTTGACATATGCTTGCAAGGGCGGGAGAAGGATGAGTGGTTAGTATTTACTAACAGAATCTTTGAATGAACGCCATTCCGTAACGTTACTAAATATGTAAACCACTATTGGGATCAAACATGTTTTTTCATGCATTAACATTTGCCGGGTCCTGAGGAAGCTGTTTAAACCCGAGGCTTAAAGGCCGAGTGCTCAAACATCTCCTGAGGGACCGGAAAGTGTTAATGCAATGATACAATCATGTGTGATCGTGATTCTTGTATATTTCTACCTTACACCAACCAAATTTGCACTGAAATGATGTTAAAGCATTCAAATATCCCAAGCTCTTACACTTATTTTTCTAAACTAAATGGCGTCGGCTGCAAACTTTCAATCGTCATAACGTCATCACAGTATCATAGCCATACGCAATGTTTTCGCAAACACAAGCATTCGTGAAATGATCCATCTGGTCCACAATGCTTTCTGTGTATATCATCATGTAAATAACTCAGGGCTTATTTCATGTATTTGCAAGTTTAAACCCATGTTTTAACAGCACGTGTATCTCCGGATTTGAACATGGATTTTTGTTCATTTGACAGTGGGTTAAAACAGCTATACGAATAGATATCTATGCAAGAATAGTGGTTAACGATTTTATGGCATGACGTTAAATATTTACAGACCCGACGTCATGGGATAAACTATGATTTTTCAGCCCCCAAAAAGCGTTACCAGCCAGTGAGGCCTTTGACACGTCCAACATAACAGAGCCAATGACACTAAAGCGTGTGAACTGCAACGGAACAGAGACCTCTATTGTGGACTGTGATCCAAATAACTGGGCATGGGTGGCAGCTGGAAATCAGTGCCGAAGATCTGAGATGGCCAGGGTCATGTGTGAAGAATTTGACAACTCACCACCAAATCGTAAGTCTATTAACTGGAGCTTGAAGTTCGATCCTTTCTTAAATCACCCCTATAGCCTCAAAACAAAAAGCTCACAATGTCATTACGTAATGACATTGTGAGTTTTTGGTTTTGAGGCTATAGGGGTGATTTAAGGATCGAACTTCAAGCTCCTGTGGTCTGTTCCTCAGTAATCACTAGGTTTTGTTGTCGACATTTGGGACTAAATAATGGTTCATATTCTACTCTTTACCTGTTTTTTGACATCTCCAGGTCTTTTATGTTACATTTAGTTAATTAAAGAAAAACCTTTCAGGAACAGCATTATTTTTTCAAACAGTTTGGATCCAGACTTGAACTAACGTTAAGTTGGGACTGAACTTGGCTCAAACTGTTTTAAAGCTAAGATCATTAGCAGACAACACAAGTCACTACTAGCAACACTGTAATCTTAAGTAATTATTTGACAAATGTATTCTTTCTCCAAACATCAGACGATTGCAATCTGAATACATATCTAATGTCCGAGCATTTGCTGCTCACTCACACAAAGTATGGAAGTAGTAAAATTCTCAGCTGAAGGGTCAGCCTCTGGCTCCATCGATAGCTGTGCATGCACGTTTAAGAGATGTTTCTGTATATGAGATAAATACCAAAATCTCATTAGCTGGCAGATTTTTTTCCATTGGCAAATATGGGTGTAGCACCAAGGGAAGTTTGTCTTCACCTCTCAATTAGTAGACGTGACAGTTCCAGTATGCCAGTTAAGTATATAATATGTTGTTGATTCTATGGGCTTGATACAGCAATATACAATATAAAACTTTTTTTGTGCTCAGCTGAAAGGAAATTTATTGTGCTCATAAATTTTAAAATACCAACAGTTGTAGGCATTTTAATATTTATTAGCATGATAAATACAACGTGTGAGAGACTTAAAGCAATAAACTTCTTTATCTGTCAGTATTTTAGTTTTTATATGCAGTTGGAATTTCGTGCTGAGTTGAGTTGGGCATGAAAATCGTTTTATAACCCTCAGGGCCAGAATTGTTTGTGTAAAATTTGCTTTCAAGTTTTAAGGCTAATGGGAACGACATCACAATACCTCCAATACGCTATAGTTTTGTAGATGTCATGCAATAATAGAGAAATGTGTGCAAATATACTCAGAAAAAACAATTGAAGGATATTTTGATTCAGTTCCATCTCTAACATTTAATACAATAAAAAATAAACTAATTATGCATGCAGTTCATAGTTCCAGATATCTGCAATCGAAATGGATTTTTGATTTAAGTCACACTTCAATGATTAAAGTACAATACATGTCCAAATGCAGTAACCCTCTATACTGAAAAGTCACAAGCATTTAAAAATGATTGAAATCCATTTAATCGTTTCGTATTACATAATGGCTTGCTCCAAAATAATTGCTGGCTCTCCCTCAAAAGTATGGCACCTAATTTTGTAGTTGTTGTCAGTGTTTTCCTGACAATTTGTTGTCCTATTGGCTGGGTATGCCATATCTGTGCAATTTTCTTGAATAAGTTGTCACGTTATTAGGTGCGATTACTGATAATTGGGTGTTAACACCTGTCTGTGGTCAGAATTAGAACCTAATAAATGACCAGGTAAAGGTTGCAGCAAAAAATATAAACGCTATTTTTTTGCTTGTGAACTTTGGGTAAAGCGGGTTGGTTCATTTGGTGTGGTACTGTATCGTAACCAATGACCCGTAAATTTTATTTTGCATTCTGCTGAATAGCAGATTAATAGTTCTATCAGATACAAAATGCCTTGTATGGAAATTATGTTCCCAACTGTTATATAGTCAAAAGAGTTTTGATATCCTTCAATTGTTTTTTCTGAGTATACATAAAATTTTGGTACTTCATGCCTGAGCCACAAGCAAAAGCTTAGACGAGCCTGTGCATCAACACTACTGCAATATCACACTTAAAGATCAATTAAAAAACATTAAATAAAATCCATTAAATTCCACAACTTTTTCAAAGACTCTTGCCATGAAAACCTCATTAATTTCTTTATTAAAATACCCAATTAAAATGCTGTTCATTAATGGCAATTAAAAGTACACAAAATACCCTTTATTAACACTGCCATTTAATTAAGAGCATCATTAATTCAGGACTCATTAAAATACTGTTACTTTTTAATAGGGACAATTGTAACATGATTTTCATCCCCATTAAGTTCCTGTTAAAATGCAGATTTTTAAGGTATTAAGGGCAATCAAAACCCCATTTGAATCACCACACTGGTAAATGTTTACGTCGATTTGGTGGTATTTTACGCGTATTGCCGGTACTTCATAGACCGGAAGTGGTAGATATTGGTGTTAATACTATAGAGAAAAACGTGCAATATGCCTAAAGGACTATAGAATAAGATCATTTATAAGCATTCAGTATGTGCATGGCGATTTATGTGAGCATTCAGGAATAGATTCGAGTACTGATCATCCAGATCTATTCCTAAATGCTTACATAAATCGCCATGTGCATGCCGAATACTTAAAAATGATCTAATTCTATAGTCCTTTAGGCATATGACACGTTTTTCTATACAGTATTAACACCAATCACCACTTCCGGTCTATGAAGTACCAGCAATACGCGTAAATACCACCAAATCGACGTATACATTCACCAGTGTGATCACATTACCATTTTAATGGGGGTTACGAAATGCTATATATTAAGAACATTTTAATGTTTTTAATGCCGTCTGCTGGCATTAAAACTTAAATGGTATCCTTACATTAATGTTCAGTGTTTTAGTATGCCATGACTTTGACAGTAAATAATTGACATTTACATAATTGGATGGAACTGTTTAAGTGGGATCATTTCATGACTGTTTTAATAGGTTTATTAATTTAATGGAGATCTGAACATGCAAATTTCATCTAACAGGTCTTGGTTAATGTTTCTCTTTACCACGTGTATTTCCCCTTGAACGATATATATTTAAATGCAATGTGTTCCATAGCTTGCACTACAAAATTATAGAAGGGCTCGTATGTTATAGTGCATATTGCTGAGAACCTTGAATGTTTTGATTTTTTTGAAGAATGGGTGTAATTTTTGGTACATTTCAAATTTGTCTGAGTGTTAGTTCTATTTGGAAGCATGTCTTGAAAGTAATGTCTTGAAGTTGGTGCATAGATATATCAGGCTGTAAACTGTAGCAAAATGCTTCACATAACCTGCAAATTATCTTCTCATAAATGTAAATCGAGATAAACTTAAACTGATTGTTATGATGACATGGTGACCACTGTTTTGAACCATCGTTCTGTAACTTTGTGTATGAAAATTTTGTTTCCCGCATACATTTCTGAAAGCATACATGTTATCATGCAAAATGAGCCCAGATATATATCGATACTTAGATAACTAATTTGAAATAAATGAAGGAAACAAACAATTGCATGCCAATTTTAATGTTTACTGTTTCTTTTTTTAAATTCTTGCTTTGAACTATTTTGTCTGTGTTAAAATGATAGTGATTATTCGGTTTTATTGCATTTTGATGGTCTGCTGCATTAAGTTCATTGCCAATAAAATATTGTTGAAATACCTATCCAACTATCTGTTACATTAAAGTCAATACCATTAAAATAAACTTGTTGTGTTAACTATCATTTAAACTATCTCCCCAATTATATTCATGACCATTGAAAAATAACCTGTTGAATTCACTGCCATTAAACTAGTTGAATCCATTATTCATCAAGAACTACTGTAAACCTCATAAATTAAATGTCATTAAATTAACTGTGTCACTACATTCATTGTCATCCAAATAGTTTTACTGTTCATATATGTGGCTTAGAATGTATGATCGTTACTTTAAGTGCTATTAAAACATAACCATTAATGTAATCCCCATTAATAGGGCATCAAAACGGCTATTCAAACAATTGACAGGTTTTTAATAGCCTTTAAACTTTGAAAATTAGTTTGAGCAGAATTTCGGTTATTTTAATAGCATTTACCCTTTAAAACCATGCTTTTTTCATGGTGTAGCACAACAGCATTAAAATATTACAACAAAACTAATGACAATACTTTAATGGTGTTTTAATGACAAATCAATGCATATATACTGAGGGACAAAGTTTAGCAATACACTTTGAGGATTCACAGTTTAGAAGAAATATGACTTTGAATTTCATAGTGTCATTAATATATGTTGACAAACGTTCACGAGTGCGATGACATTTACAGATTGACATTTCACATAATGTAAAGTCTGATTTTATGCCCCCTTGCTAAAACAGCTTATCTGGCAATAGTGCGAATAGGTTTCGACAAAAAGTTTCACTTTTCTGTCAAATGTTTAGATCCGAAAGCAAGAAAGTGAAAAACGGTTTAAAACTGAACGTTATATTTACCCTATTCGTACAGTTTTTAGTTGAAAATCGAATTTTACCAAATTGCCTTCCTTTTAATTGAATAACGCTTGAAATTAAAATGCTCAGCAGATCAAATCATCACTATGAAGTTGGATTTTGTTTCTTTTGGCCACTTGCAGGAAGCCATTAGGTCATTTTCAAACAACTGACATGTCTGCAAACCTGCCAATTAAAAAGATCTAATGCTTCAAAGACCGCCTATGGGAAACCCCATTATAAATAATTGCTAAACTATTTTCCCTCAGTATATAATGGGCAGTGCAGGCAGTAGTGCACTGCAGTCTCACCTTACCCTTTGTACCATGCATACACACCGTATGGAAGTAGATATCATATTTCAAGCCCCATTTGATAGCTGTCCATTAGATTTTAGAAATAACCATTTTAGCCATGGCATGAGATTTCCACCAATGTGGTATTTTGGTAAGTGCAGCCTCAGACGAGCCTGTGTAGCCTTTTTTTAGGCTTAGAAACCTCAATTTTTGTTCAGACAGTAGCTTTACACTCATAGGATATTCGAGCGACAAGCAAATGCACTGATCAGACTGCGCGTATGCGCAGGCTGATCTGAGGCTTTGCTGGTCGCACATACCACATTATTGGAAATCTCATGCACTGGCTCAATTATTATATTTAGCCCTTTTTGATAGCTGTCCATGAGATTTTTAAAAATAACCATTTTATACATATCCTAAAAGTGTTCAAGATAAACCCATGCCGCAGCTTGACGTACTTGTACATGCATTTGCGATATCATTGTTTATTATTAGTTTGTATCTATGAGCTGCATTCAGTTTAACTTTCAACTTTCTCGTGGTCCTTAAAATAAAAAATGCATATCACATCATTGATACAATGAAATACACACTATCGTCGAAGTATATGAAAGTTTGACACGAAACAATTAAATCACTAAATACCAATTAGCACAATGTTTCCATCAAAATCAATTGTTTATTATATAATTTCTTGTTTCAGAGATTTTACTTTTCAGATTAAGAATAGTGTAAGATATATAACTGATTCATGTGTGTGTCTGTTTTAATGGCTAGTTACATACACATACCGAACATACCCTTAAAGCTGCATAGTTTGTAAATTTTGATCTTCTAATTTTGGAAATAAAGTTTCTATTTTTCAAGAATACAGTAAAAAAGCTCAAATTCAGGTAAACATTTCCATAAATCTTAACAAATTATCAACAGCATTTATGTTAAAAATCAAGTGTCTATGTCTAGAATTATTGGAAAGACGTAAATAATTACTAACAAGAGAAAAATCACCTGTTTTTATAAGATAATTCACTTTTCCATGCAATTTTCAGCAGTACTGAACATATTTATTGTGAAAACATAACTACATTCTATATTTACAAATGATTAAAAAGATTTTTTTCGAAAAATGATTATAGTTACAGACCTAGTCTCTTTAAATTATGGACTGAACAACCCAGGGATTTAAGTATTATGTTTAAAATGTTAGCTCTCACATTTTCTTGCATCAGATCAACAAAGGCACAGACCAACCCATGCATCAGCCCATGCTGATCACTGCCTTTAGTATTTGCTATATGAAAAATGTAATAGATTGATGTGATATTAATAAGTAATTGCAATAGTCTAGGTTATCAGGTAGCTAGACAGGTTAACTATTACTACTGTACAATACAATATCGTGCCTGAGTGTGTAAATTATATGAGTTGCTTACCCCTTTTGTCAATAAATGAATTAGCTGAAGTTTTTTGCCAAGTTGGCAATACAAGAGCATAATGCTTGAAAACGATCTAAATTCTGTGAATTTTTGGATAGCTTGGCATTTACACCAGTCTATGTATGTATAAATCTTAAAACTGAGGTATGTATCGGTATGTGTATATTGTAGATGGTTTATGTCATTTTCAGCAAACCTCTAGATATATTGACTTTTGCTGTTTGCTTCAAGCAACCTGAACACTAATTCAGAAACATGCACATAAGAGTTATTTGAACTACCCCAAATGAGCGTTCTGGACATGAAAAAAACCCTGATGTTGGAATACTGCATGGCGAGAGATCACCTAAATTTGTGTCAATACCTTTGATATTTCACAGTAAACATCTAAAAGTGGGCCATGTTCGTTTGCTGGTGGGTCGATGGTGGACCAATACTGCATTCTGGCTGAGTTGCAACTTAGTTCTTTCCATTATGTCCATTTTTACATGTTTAAGTATATGCATCAGATGCAAAAAGCAGATGATGTTTTTTTCTGACCAAACATGTGTTGGCAGAATAAGGGAAAAAATGATGATATCACTGGTATAACAGCATCTGTGTGTAACTCTCACACAAAAGTAGCTTGTCCAAGTCTATGTCAAATTTGGGTTTTATATTTTTTTGCAACACCAAATGTAAATGTAAAAGTCAATAGTCTATGGTTACTGTTTAATGTGATTAATGCTTCATGTTGATATCTTGCTACTAATAGGTGCTCGGTATTTCAATCTGTTTACTGATTTTAACCATGCCAATAAAAGATGATCTTGTGTAGAACTGCTATTTGAGCCGTGACATGTGATTTCCAACAATGTGGCATTTAGGCAATTGTAGACTCAAGACGAGTCTGTTCAGCTACTTTTAAGCTTAGAAACTCAAATAATGTTCAGTCAGTAGCTTAACATTTATAGAATATGTAAGCGACTAACAATGGCTCTGATCAGACTGCGCGTATGCGCAGGCTGGTCTGAGCGTTTGCTGGTCGCACATATCACACTGTTGGAAATCTCATGTCATGGCTCATTTGCGAGTAAATGGTGTTTTAGACTAAAGCATTACAGTGACCTATCACATTTTTGAAGCCATACTGGTGTGTGAAAAAAACAAAATATATGTTGCGTCAGTGTTATTCTTTTGAAATTACGCATCAGTCATGTCATCTTGGGTGTGACTGGCACATCAAAAGCATATATGGTAGGTGGCCGTTCTGTCCTGGTTGGTGTGAAATTGTAGTGGTCAATGCAAGAACGTGCCTAATAGTAGTATAAGTTCATTTGCTGGGAAATAATAGCTTACTGATTGTACATTCAGATAGTAGATAGAAAAGCTACCATGTGATATTTTGTTTGTGATGTCATAGCTGTGAGATGGCCCACAAAAGGTTTTTTTTACAAAAGAATTAAAGGAAAATTAAAATAAACTATAAAGCTACGTTTTATTATCAAATTGTTTATCGTGAAAGGTGTAAATATATTTAACATGAATAAAATTGTGTTTTCAGAGGCATCACGTTTGCCATATTCAAAATATTCTGAATATATAGGATTTAGGCACGTCCTTGCACAATACCATTTTCCAAAAATAATGTCTTCAAGATAGCTTGAATGTTAATCAGAGAGTTTTTTATAATTAGTACTATGCTTTTTAAAGTTAATATTTGATATTTACTGAGCAAAAGTAGGGTTTGGTTCTAGAAATTACCATAATGTGTCTTTGCTACTTCAATAGACTAATCCCTTCATCTGCATGGAAGGTTTTGCACAACAATTAAGGTTTTGCAGTTTAACCCTTAATGCGCCAATCGCAACAAAGATCGTCTGCTTTTCTCGTCTGTTGAAATGTTTAAGAAGCCTCTATGGCAAACAATGTGGACCAAGATCAGACTGCTCCTAAAGGAGCAGTCTGTTCTGGGTCCACACTGTTTGCTTCTATGCTTAATTTGTCAGTAATGTTAGGCAATTATTTGCAGCAACGACTTCAGCAAACGACATTTTCAGATGCATTTTTTCTTGGAGCTTTAAGGGTTAATATTTTTCTCAAGTTTTCTGTAAATACATGTGGCCACAAGCGTTTTGTTTTTTATACACAGGTGTCAAATACTACACAGGTGACAGGTATTTGACGGTTGATTGAAGAAATGGTTTCGGGTTTTCCTGTTTGTTTTAAAATGTTTTATTGCATTTACCTTAACCAAAGTAAACTGAATCATTATCATATTAATGAATATGTGGTTTAGTTTTTGTTGTTTAGCTCAAGGGGAGCTTTTAGGATACCGTGATGTCCGTCGTACGTCCAGATGGATGTCCGTCCACCATTCAACTTCTTTCTTGTGTACACGTTGGAAAGCACAAATTTTCAATTTGCGATAACCAGACGTTTTCATGTTTGGTAATATGCCACATTCAACATATGCATACTCCAAATTTTTCACCGTTTTGAAAACGGAGTAGATGCGCATAGTCAGCTGGGTACTTATATCCGTTGTTCTACATAGAATCGTCTAAATTAATGTGTTAAAAATTGAAGAGGAGTGCAGTCATATAATTTAAGAGAACTGTGTTATTTTAATAAATGCGGTTGCTTGTGAACTATACATTTAAGGCACACTGAATATTTTTGTAAATGTTAATAATTAAATTGCTATGTTGAAGTAAGTGCTGCCATGCAGTCTCTGACAGACTGCATGTAGTTGTTATTTTGTTTATGTGAAGACATTAATAAAATATCATGGGCGGATCCAGAATGGGGGATGGCGGCAGGGGGTTCGGACCCCTTTAGAAAATCACAAGTGGCTATAACTGCTATATGACTAGGACTCCCAAGGTTGAATTTTCTGGATCCGCGCTTACCTATGAAATATGCCTTTTTCTTGACATTTTAATACTTATACTAACGTTATATTAATCTTATGCTCACTTTTTTTATTTATTTTAAAAGTTACTTCTCTTTTCTCGTTCATTGTTCTTCTAGTTGGGCATTTCATTGGTTATAAAGAGCTATTCTATTCTCTTGCTTACTAAAGTACTTAACTACAGCATGTTCTTTATATCGCCATCCTGTATAATGTCATAACCAGAATGCTGAAAAAGCTTTACACGAGATAGGGATACTACTGGATAAAGCAGTAATTCTCTTCAATTGCGCTCCTTTTCATAATGGGAGTTTCTCTTAAAGGAAAGAATTTGCTCCCAGATGGAGCGAATTCTTTCCTTTAAGAGCAGCTCCTTATGGCATGGACAATGATTTTACCACATAAGAAGACCTCCCTTGAATGTTACTATTTTTATTACGCACGTTTGTAACTGTGTAATGGGAGCTACGCCAATGCTTTATCGTCTTTGCATTAACAGATTTTATCATGGAATTTTTATGAAGTCGTTAGCTAGCAAATACGCCACCAAGAACATGCGGGCATTAATGATCCAGTATTGTAAACAGCATAATCTGATAAGGATACTGCATCTGCATCGATACTGCAATGAACAAATCTTATAGTTCCCATGTTATATTGAAGCTTGTATAGGGGGTATCTAATATCACATATCCCTTTAATTGAACAGACAAGCAATTTCCTTATAAAGTGGCAAATATCTCCAGAGGTATTTTTTCTAAATACATAATATACCTGAAATTCTAACACACCTCGCCTATAGAGCCAATGCTAAAAAAGTGTGATATATCAAACAATAATTCACAGTTTTGAAATCGCGAGGAAAGTACGTGCTAATTGACGTCATTTGTTACTGGAAAATGACGTCATCCATGACGTTAGACTGTGTAACGTCGTTTTTACGCTTGAAAGACGTTACAAAAACATGGAAACGTTTGCGACGTAGTCTAAGTATTGGCGGGAGTTCTTCAGTGCAATGGCGGAAAGTTGGAAGAAGCTGAAGATTTCAAATGTGTTTTCGTCGTTTATTTTGTGTTAGAATCGAAATAGATCAGCCCCAATGCGCGAATTGTTGTGTAATAATTCACTGTTTGTCGGTAAGTTGTACGAAGATAAATCACTCGCGCTGCGCGCTCGTGATTTGATCTTCTTTACAACTGACCTCCAAACAGTGAATTATTAAACAACAATTCACTGCTGGAGCTGATCTATTTCTTAAGTAAACAAAATATTGAACACAATATCCCATATCCCTGGAAGAAAATATTGCAAATATCCTGCATTCCCGAAACCCAAAGCCTCTATATATGAATTTATTAATCTCGTTGCGAAAAGCAATATCGTACTTGGCTTATTTAACGAGTTGGAGAAAATGTAAATGCAAGGCTAGCATAGCAATTAATTGCTTTTCTCACCGATTTTAATACATATAATATATTATAGAATATGAGAACGAATGTTAGATTATATTTATCATATGAAACTATAAGTATTTTGTAACTGCGTGCTAGAATCTGCCACATATACGTGACGTCGTTATGAACGTCATTTCATGATATGACGTTGCGTGTCACGGCTCATATGGCAACACCAAATAAGACAAAGTTATATAGAATATTTAAAAACTACTGGTCACTTATAAAAAAATGTTGCATCCGTGCAGTGGTCTGGTTGTCTGAGCCGAACAAACTATCAAATCTTGCTATATGTTCAAACTTATCCGCAAGTATTTGGTTGGAACAATGCCTACCTGTCACAATGACACATGGGGCTCTTTGCAAAATTATTTGGTTGGTCCACAGATCATCCTTAGCCCTATGCATCTTGTCTGTCCGATCAACACCTTTGCATTTCGCTGTCAAGAAAGTATAATAAAATAATTGTTAATCTCGCCGCATGCAAAATTCACTGCCAAACTCGACTGTAGTCGAATTTACCGTTCACTGCCAAACGCCACTACAGTCGAAATTAAAAGGCACATTTGATAGCTGTCTATTTTTAACCGTTATAAGGGACGCAAATCTTTGTTCTTTATTTCGAAATGTTCAGGGGACAAACTAATATCGTTATGGATGTTTAAACAATTTTCTGCATAAGAAATGACTTTACAAAAATGTTTGTAATGTCATTAGATTTCGCGGATTTCAAAAATTACGAAAACATGTCCAATGGAATGACATACGGGGCGCATTAAGCCCTTCAACTGCTATATTTTGATTTATTTCTGATGAAACAATATAATATCAGAATAAATCCTTTTATTATATAACAAAGTTAAAAGACCGATTTTTATTGGCTTAGAGCGCTCACGTGGCCAGTCTATATATTGTCATATTCACTGGCTGGCGCGCGCTTGCCGGTGAATATTAGTTACTAAAATTAGACTCCTCGTGTTAGCGTCGCTAATAATCATATCGTAGTTGCCGAGAATGCAACAAATCACGCACTGGAGCTGATCTATGTTGATTTTATTGCACAACAAAAGACGAAAACAAATTTGAAGTCTTCAGCCTCTTCAAACTTTCCGCCTTTGCACTGAAGAACTCCCGCCAATACTTAGACCACGTCGCATACGTTTACACGTATTTGTAACGTCTTTCAGGCGTAAAAACGACGTTACACCGTCTAACGCCATGAATGACGTCAAGTTTCCAGTAAAAAATGACGTCAGCTATCACACATTTTTCCTGCGCTTTCAAAGCTGTGAATTATTGTTTGATATATCACACTATTTTAACATTGGCTCTACAGGCGAGGCGTGTTAGAATTCGTGTAAGTAAATGTTGAATGATGACACTCATGTACAACATATATAAAATAGTAAACGGGTGGTCTAATCTAGGTCTGCACTGTTTCTGCTAAATGTTTGACTGTCCCAAAACTTGTGTATAAGTTCAGGTTCAGTATTTTTTCCATGTGCAATGATACCTATACATCTGTATCTAAATGTTATATAATAAAACAGTTATTGACTAATGAGGCATTGGATATGATGTGATACCGACCAGAGAATACAAATATTGACCTCGGCTTCGCCTCGGTCAATATGGTATTCTCTGGTCGATATCACATCATATCCAATGCCTCATTAGTCAATAATTGTATATTATTATATAACTAAGAAAAAAGACTGAATTTCATTGGCTTAGAGCGCTCACGTGGCCAGTCAATATATTGTCATATTCACTGGCTTGCGCGCTTGCCAGTGTATATTAGTTACTAAAATTAGACTCCTTGCTGTTTTTCCGTTCTGGTTCTGCTTTTCTAAAGCGTGGCTAATAATCATATCGTAGATGCTGAGAACGCAACAAATCACGCACTGGAGCTGATCTATTTCGATTTTAATGCACAATAAACGGCGAAAACAAATTTGAAGTCTTCAGCTTTTTCCAACTTTCCGCCTTTGCACTAAAGAACTCCCGCCAATACTTAGACCACGTCGCATACGTTTACATGTATTTGTAACGCCTTTCAAGCGTAAAAACGACGTTACACCGTCTAACGCCATGAATGACGTCATTTACCAGTAACAAATGACGTCAGCTATCACACATTTTCCCTGCGCTTTCAAAGCTGTGAATTATTGTTTGGCATATCACACTTATTTTATCATTGGCTCTACATGCGAAGTGTGTTAGAATTCTTGTTTGTAAATGTTGAATGATGACACTCATGCACAACATATATGCAATAGTAAAAGGGTGGTCTTATTTAGGGTTGCACTGTTTCTGCTAAATGCTTGTCTGTCCTAAAACTTGTATATAAGTTCAGTATTTTTTTCCAGGTGCAATAATAGCTGTACATCTTTCTCTAAATGTTATATAATAAAACAGTTATTGAATAATGAGGCATTGGATATGATGTGATATCGACCAGAGAATACCAATATTGACCTCGGCTTCGCCTCGGTCAATATTGGTATTATCTGGTCGATATCACATCATATCCAATGCCTCATTAGTCAATAATTGTATAATGTTTGATACTTGGTGTAGATGGATGTTTTATCGATTTTTGCATAAAATATTTGTTTTTAGGCATTTTCATATTTTCAATATGGCTTCCAAAATGGCCGCTAACGGTCACGTGACTTTTTTTTATTATTATTGTTTCAAATAAAAGTTTTATATATCAGCAACATTCTGTCAAAGTTTCCCAGTGATAGGTTGAATAGTTCTGGAGATACTCTGTGTTGAACCCATATACCCTCAATATTCAGGAGTCCTTGAAACATGCTTGGCACTGAGGTATTGGTTTTTTAAGGTGCTTGGCAGCGAAAGTGTTAACATGTATCTTAAGCTGAACAGGCTGGGTAGAGACGTGGCTGGTTGCAAAACCTGATTATAGCAAGTTCATTATATTATCATAATATCATATTTTACTTTTCCAGGCCCTGAACCAATTATGGACTGCTCGGAGGGTTTTATTTCTGCCAGCTTCAGCACAATAACAGACCCTTATCTGCAATCCAAACATATCTCCGTGTTTAATCAAACCTGTAACGCTGAGGTTACCAACACTACAGATTTCGTACAGATTAAGATACCCTTCAATGGATGCGGCACTAAAGCAGAGGTAAGCCGCATGAATATTACCATATTTAATCTTATCAGAAAACTATATGCACGCCTTTAAAAAAACAAAAAAAAACAACAACAACAAAAACACATTAAAACCAGTTTGGATCATGATCATCTGGCTTCATATGAGTATAAATGAGTAATGAAAAAAATAAGTGAGTATGATGAGGAAATACCACAATCACAAACCGCAGACAACCCCGTCGCATAGGATGAAGAGCTTCTCAACCATCACGAGACACCAGGAAGACAAATTAAGCAAAGCAACCAGCTTTCTCTTTCCCATCAAGATGATTGCAATACTAGAATGGACAAAAAGTGACGTTCAACAAAACATAGAACAATTACAGACCCCCACAAGGGGAGTAACAATAAACAAAAAGTCAACAACAACAGAACCACCGCCTCAGAACGGACAGCAGCCTAAGCCACCAGGGGGGGGGGGGGCTTGAATGCATTTCAATGGTACCAAATCTTCGCCCTAGATTCTGCTGTTGTTGAAGTACAAGAAATGTTCAGCTCGCATGGAGGCCATCTAACTAATGCATTGAACTTGCTGTACTTGGATGGTCGGATATCAGAATATAGAAGTTTGTATAGCTTACACAATACAGTCACAGTTAGATCTCAATGTGTGGCCCTGTAGCGCAATCAACATCAAGTCCAATTGCTGAACGATGGGTCGTGAGTTTGATCCCAAATGGGTCCCATACATTCACGGAGATTGGTCATGGAATATTTTCTGTGGTCATTCTCCTCCTTCTACTGATTCATGTAGGGCTATTGTCAGTTACAAAAGAAAGTATGTGCAACGAGTGCGGTTAAACGCTTAGTCTAAACTTGAAGCCTGAAGAAAAATAATGAATTTAACCAACTGGTAAGTGACAGTCTAATCTAAGTATCCTGCACGTTTGAAATACTTATCTTTAAAATGGCTCTAGTTATTAAACAATATGTACAGTTTGCGTTTTCTTTTGTACGCACGATCGCATTTTATAGGTCTCTTCACATATACAAATGAGCCACACCATGCGACAGTGTGTCTTCGGGATTTCCGACCAGTTAACATTCTAACCAGCCTCCCTAGCTAGAGAAACAAGCTACATCATTGAAATTCTGGATTTAGCAAGAGTGGGTATCCTGCTCTTAGGGCAGCGAACAAAAAGGTGCTGATCAGACTGCGCTGATGCGCAGGCTGATCTGCGCCTTTATTGTTCGCATATGTCAATTAGCAGGTTTTCACATGATGTGGCTTAAATGTATTTGATTCACTATTTTATATCTTAAACAGACAAATGCCAGCCACATAATCTACAAGAACAGTGTTGAATACCTACCAACACATATTAGTGGTTCCGTCATGCATTCCAATACGTATATCTTCAAGCTGCAGTGCGAGTTCCCCAGGAATGTGATTGACAACGGCAGACCTATTATTCCACTCACTGAGACAGTCACACAGACGGCGGAGGGAAGTTTTAAAGTCGACATGCAATTTTGGACGTAAATTATTTTTTTCTAACTTAATAATCCTTCGAGCCAGGCGGTTTTCACCCCGCGTAGGCAGCATTCGAAAATGCTATCAACACTCGACTAACGTGGATCGAAAATTGATAGAAACAGTGTTTTCGATTGTCATTTTTCGGGCGGCGAATTGCAATCGAAAACTCTGTTTCTAACGATTTTGACCTACATTCCTCGATATTAATTTCGATTGCCGCCTACCCAGTGTGAGTTTGGCACTAGGCATAAGTGCAAAGGTATTTTACTAACCAAAGGTCTAATTTTTTGGTATGGACCTTCCTCTTCCATTCATTGTGTTTACTCATAACGAGGCTCAGATAAAAAAGGAAGTGCCTATAATCAGGAATTACCACAATCACACACTGCATGCCAACCCTAGGCACTGTGAGGAAGAGCCACATTAAATTAAAACTAGAACTGTCTCGCCAAAGCCTTCATATCATGAACTAGCTCGTTTCAAATTTTGCATTCATTTTTCCTGCTATTTCATTGGTTATCCAGTTATGCTGTGTATCAACATACTACATTTTATCAGCAGAGTCATAAGATAAGAGTAAACAAAGTAAGGGACTTTTCGATATGAAACTACTGTCCTGCCAGCCAAGAGTGACAGTGACGTCATGTTTGTTTACAAATATACCAGGGACTCATAATCGATAGATCTCTTGTGTATTAATCCTATCCTGTTACACAAGTTATCTATCGATTCGCATTAGCGCAAGTGGAGTGTACACGTTAATGTTTTACGAACAATTATAAACAAAACATTATGTCACTGTCACTCATGGCTAGCAAGACAGTACTGACAATATGAGTTTGTGATCAAATGAATAAACATGTTCGCCCTGCATGTGAGGCATATTGCTTCAATTATCATTTCATGGTGATCTATTTGTGATCTTTGGATGTCCGCTGTCTGCTGTGTGTCGACCGTCTGACGTCACTTGTCAACAATTGCTTCAAAGGGCATCTTCTTAACTACTGGCTTAACTTTGACTAAACGGCAGAAATGATTTTATTAGCTCACCTGAGACGAAGGCTCATGGGTGAGCTAATAGTATACCAATGACTCCAGCGTCCCTCCCTCCGTCCGTCGTCCGTCCGTTAACATTTTCAAACATCTTCTCCTCTGAAACCACTGGGCCAATTAAACTCAAATTTCATATGGAGACTCCTTAGGACGCGGGAACGAAAGTTTCTTCAAATGGTCCTGGTCACATGACCAAGATGGCCGCCACGCCCATATATGGTAAAAATCCTTTAAAAATCTTCTTCTCCAGAACCAGAAAGCCGATGACCTTGGGACTTGGTATGTAGCATTGGGAATATGGGGCCTACCAAGTTTGTATGAGACAATGGCTGTAAAATAAGTTTCAAAGGTAAAGGATGACCTTTGCCCTTTCAGCCAAGGTCGCTCATATTGTGGTCCCATCAATATATTAAAACTTAGTTTTCTCACAAACCATTGGTTTAATTGAACTCAAATTTCATGTAAAGACTCCTTATGATAAGTTAGCCAAAATTTATACAAAACATTTTGGTCACATGACAAAAATGGCCGCCACACTCATATATGGTAAAAACCCTTTAAATATCTTCTCCAGATTCAGAAGGCCAGTGATCTTGAGACTTGGTCTGTATTATTGGGGATGTAGGGCCTACCCAGTTTGTTCAAATGATGATCCCAAGATGACCTTGACCCACTTAACATCGAGGTCAAATTTGCTCCCTAATGCATTTGAATGGGATTTTTTTAAAAGTTGTTTTTTGAATACTGTGGAAGCCAAAGCCATTATTCTCACTTGATATATTCAATCTAGTGTCTATAAATAAGTTTCAAAGGTCGAGGTTGACCTTTGACCTTTAAGCCAAAGTTACTCATTAAACGTATTTAAACATACATGTAGTTTTCCTAGAAACCATTACGCCAATTAAACTCAAATTTCATATGACGACTTCTTATGATTGGTTAGTCAAAATTTGTACAAATTGTTATGGTCACATGACTAAGATGGCCGCCACGTCTATATATAGTAAAAACTATTTAGATATCTTCTTCTCTGGAACCAAAATGCCAATGGCCTCAGGACTTACTATGTAGCATTGGGGATGTGGTCCCTTCCAGGTTTGCACAAATGATGAAACTAGGTTAACCTTGACCTCTTCATGGCAAGGTCAAATTTGATTCCTAATGCATTTATAACGGGAAAATCTTAAAATGTTCGTTTTTCTATAACAGTTTTGGCTGAAATCATAATACACGTAAGAAATGTTTAACCTAATGAGATAATGGAATACTAAATGTCAAGCTGACCTGTGACGTTTAATCCTAGGCCACACATTTGGACCGCAACACACCTATCTAAACATCTTCTTCTCAGAAATCACTGGGCTGTTAGATTGTTTAGGTTACTGGACCAAAATGGCTTCAACTCCCATACACGGTAAAACAAAATATGTTTCATTATAAGCTGTAGTGGACCTTGACCTGTTTTAGAATTATTAAGGAGATCAGGTGAGCGCCTCAGGACCTTCAGGTCCTCTAGTATGGTCTTCTATGTTAATTGTTTTAATTGCTTCAATTCTTTGCATAACAAGGTCGAAAGGACTGAAAATATGTTCTTTGATTGAAAATTTTAAACTCTTCTTTTCGGAGACCGCAATGCATAGAGCAATAATATTTGATATGAGGCATTATCTAGAATACGTCTACCAACGTTTTGTTCAAAGTATGCCCTGAGACAAAAATGGCCTTATCACATGGTGTCACACATTTTACATACGCTGATAGAGGGAAATCTAAAAAAGGCACTTGTCTGTAACCACTATGCATAAAGCCTTCCTATTTTGCATGCAGCATCACCATGTAGACCTCTACCAAGCTTGATCAAAAATGGATGTGGGGGCAAAATGGTCTGTACCTGGGTCACATGTTTTATTGTTGTGCCTTGGAAGCATGTTTGACCCATGGGGATCGTGCCTCTGTCAGCATTGTCCTCATCCGCGGCATCATACTTTTGGTTTCCCATCAATAAATTTTGAAGAAATCAATCAGTTTCATTGAAATATTACCGAAGGGTTAAGCATTTTTTGAATACAGGTCAAGTTAAAATTTGAAAATAAAATGGCCTTTTTTGATTGTAGTTTTCTGGTGAATTTGGTTTCAGATCGATAACTTTGAAAGGGATGCATCAATTTTATTCAAAGTTTGACAAAAGGATAAAGCATTGTCAGATACAGGTCCATATTGTATTGAGGATCATCCGCAAAAATTTGATCGAGTATTTGCCTTATTGTCTAATGCAAAAGCTATATTGGCTTTTTGTGTAATGAACTTCACGTTTCCCCAAAACTATAATATCTGACAACTTCTCACTCTGGGCCATGATTGCCCAGTGCCTGTAGATAAGCATGACAGTGACAAAAATGTACTCCAGCCCCCTGGCCAGTTTCCTGTTAATACCAATTATAAGAAGCTTAAAAACTCAGTTGAATGATCTAGGGTTATTTTGTGCTCTTGTTTAATGATCTGAAAAATAGCACCACACATTAGGTTGGTGGCGATTGCAAACACACTGATTAATAAAAAGAGCGGCTTTTGAATTGCAAGATGAACCAAAAACTTTTCAATCTAAAAAAAGATACTTGTAGAACGCAGCCATAATTTTTCAATCGTCACCGTCTTTGTCTGAAACCGCAAAGCATAGAACCTTAAATTCCAAGATTGTATGTATACACTGAACCAAAGTTCTACCCTTGCCAAAATTAAACGCAGCTCTGCGTAAAAGCTGCGCAAAAGCCGGCTTTTCCGCAGCTTTTTTGAAAAAGCTGCGTAAAAGCTGCGTTTTTTTCAGACCTGCGTTAAAGCTGTAGAAATGCTGCGTTTTTTTTTTCAGACCTGCGTATAAGCTGCGTAAAAGCTGTACTTTTTTGTTTGGGCTGCGCAGAAGCTGCGTATTTAAGTTGATTTGTCTCAGAAAGCTGCGTATTTAATTTTTAAAGCTGTAGAAAACGTGAATATTCTGTTTTATTAAACAAATGAATTATTAAGGTAAAATCTGTAGCTCCTGAGAGCTGCAGAAAAGCTGCGTATTACTTATATTTAAGTCCAAACAGTCTAAAAACATAAAGACGCAGCTTTTCTACAGATATTTAAAGCTGCGTAATTAACTTTTTAACTGTCCTGCTTCACCTGAGATTGCTTGTTTCAGTAATTTAGTTAGTCTCTGTAGCTGAGCAGACTGGTTTGTGTCTTACTAGGTCAGAAAACTGGAAGACATGGTTTCTCGTGATGAGGCCCATATATTGACTTGTTTCCCAAGCCAAGACTGATCAGCCTGGGCAGCCAATTTAATATCCAACTTGGCAAATTCTTCTATTGGACTAAATTACCAACAAGCAGGGGCTAACCTATGCAATGTATCAACACAGGGAAACAGCTGAATCAGTTAACAAACTGTAATGAAATAAAAGAAAATGGCTGTCAGCTCAGGCTGTCAATACTTAAGAAAATCCCCAGAAAACTCTACTACCCAACTGACTATATAGACCTCCACCCTATATCCCCACCCACCTAAAATGCCCCAAACCCTACCCCTCCTCACCTCTAACATAAACTTACCTACCAATGCTTACTTAAATCTACCTGTATCTATCCACCTACCCAGGACCCCACCAGCCATACTACCCAGTCCCACAAAGAATCCCTCCCCCAATGCTACCTATCCTACCCTAACCTAACCTCCCTCCCTCTCGCCCACCTCTCACCCACCCACCCACCTCCCTTCAGCCCACCCACCTATCCACCTCCCTCCCTCTTACCCACCCACCTATCCACCTCCCTCCCTCTCACCCACCTCCCGCCCACCTTCCCTACCCTACCCTACCTGCCTGCCTGCCTGCCTGCCTACCTACCTACCTACCTACCCACCTCCCTCCCTCCCTCCCTCCCTCCCTCCCTCCCTCCCCTACCAATCCTACCTACCTACCTACCTACCCACCCACCCACCCACCCACCCACCCACCCACCTACCCACCTACCTACCTACCTACCTACCTACCTACCTACCTACCTACCTACCTACCTACCTACCTACCTACCTACCTACCTACCTACCTGCCTACCTACTCTACCCTACCAATCCTCCCTACCTACCTACCTACCTACCTAGCTACCTACCTACCTACCTACCCACCCACCCACTTAGCTACCCTCACCCCTCCCCATACCTATCTGCCAATAGTTACCTACATATATATCTACCTGTACCTACCCACCCACCCATCCTGACCCCACCCCCTCTCCATAAACACAACCTACCTACCTACCTGGTAAACATATATTCAGCCTTGCAGCTAAAATACAGATTTCTAAAGGGTGTTATCTATTTGGAGTCAAACTCCCCAACAGCTGCAACTTCCTTTCATCGAAATAGTTTTTAAAGAGCCCTGAACCAGAAGTACACCACTGTGGGGATTTTGATTTGGAGTGGTACACCACTGGGGAGTTGATTTCAAGTAGTTGGAGTTTATCCCTTAGTTAGAGTAATGTCCCTTTGATTTTCAAATTTCTAACATGGCTGAACAACAGATTAAACCAAAACAACCATTGAACCTTTACCTGCTGACCAATCTACACATGCTTTCTTTGAAGGACACAATAAAATCCAGTTTCTAGAAAAAGTGAGTTTTAAAAAAAGTGTGACTAGTTAGTTAATAAATGGATAAGAAAATTATTTTCTCCTCAAGCTAGATTCAGTGGGTGGGATAATAATTTTAAACTGAAATACATGCATATTTTCCTTAAACATCAATAGTAAGTTATCTATTGCTATGATATAAAGGATTTGTAACATAAATATAATCATTAGCACAATGAGTTATATTTCTATGAGAAAAGTATATGTTTACAGAAACAAGTATTGTCTTTTATAAAAAAAAGTAAGCAGGTATTTCAACATCCCTCTATGTTTGCTAGATTATTATGCTTTTATCAATTGCTTACATGCTAGTTTTCTATTTAGCTGTTGACTGGGACAAAAACATCAAAACAACCAACGATTGCTGGACCCAGAGCTGATCACTGATCTAGGGGTTGTGAGCAGACATGTTAAGTTTCTGAAAAAAAAAAATGCGGGACAACGCGCGTAAAATCCGTGATTTTTAAAAAAAAATCCGTTTCCCCATGTCTACGGACGTCGTCAATCCCGCAGTGAGAGACGCTGAAATGCTTACTGCAAACCTTGCAGTACGCCTGCTGCTTGCCCCGGTCGCTGGCCATAACCCAGTCAAACGTTCTTGTATATTCTGCATTAAAATTTGACCCGCTTCAATGCTGTATTCGTTTTTTTGCTGGGCTAATCCCTGATTTGCGTTTTCACCATCTTTGTTGGGTTTATCAAGTTATACAGCCGCTTGGATTATTTGTACCTGTATTATTTGGTTTACATTCAAGCCCTCAATTGATATCGATTTTTCAAAGACTTTGAGATGCTTTACCTGACAGCTTTTCGAAACTACCAAGCTTCTTTACGATATCAATATTGATTTTCTTGGCGACTTCCACCAAATTATCACAAGAAATAGCTTTTAACAAAAAAAAAACGTTAAGACTATGAGCGGATTTTTGAGAATCCGTGATTTTTTTTTAAAAAAATCCGTTTTGCGGAAAACGGCAGTTTTCCGTTAGTGACACGGGAGATCCGTTAATCTTAACATGTCTGGTTGTGAGTTCAATCCTCGTCTGGATCCATACTTTGGTGGTGTTTGATCATGAAATATTTTCATAGGCCAGGCCATTCTCCTGCTGATTCAAGAAGGGCTATTGTCAGTTATAAGCTAAAGTATGTGCACACGAGTACTGGTTTAAGTCCCTTATTCTAAGCTTGTACAGGAAAACAGGTGTGGTTATACATGTACTAGGTTAATTGACCATCACGGCATGTCCATAGCTATTGTATGTGACCCAAAACCACAAACCAAAGCAAAACTCTTTGAGTTGCAACCAATGAAAGGTAAGGGAGGTGTCAAACTTGAAGTACCAGAGTGCTAGGAACTGCTGCCAGGTGACAGTATAATCACATGATGCACCTTAGTGACCTAGTTGAGCTATTACAGGCCATGATGAAGCACCTTGAACCTCCTACGGTACAATGATCCGTTGGAAAATATGTTTCGAACTTACAAATACACAGAGCAGAATATACGTCTAAGAGTTGCTAATGATTTTTCAACCTTCGGAAATTTGGACATGTGATGCTGTTTAACATTACAGGCTTTACTGTTATGTACAATGTATGTTTCATATCTTGGCCTTACTCATTTACACAAGACCAGTGCATATTTATGATATTCATATGTTTCAACCAGTAAAGACCAGGAGTCATTAGTCTACTATATGCTTACAAGCCTTTGTTTTGACCAATTTTTTGTCCACATCCAGAACTTTTAAAAGACGCAGGTTTCCGGCAGATACGCAGCTTTTACGCAGGTTTGTTTGTCAAGCAGTAGAAACGCAGCTTTTACGCAGCTTTAAATAAAAGCTGCGTTTCTGCACCTTTTACGCAGCTTTGATGGAAGCTGCAGAAACGCAGATTTTACGCAGCTTTTAATTGAAGCTGTGTCTACGCAGCTTTTACGCAGCTTTTTGATAAAAGCTGCGTTAGAGCTTCGTAAACGCTAGCGGTATTGGCACCTGCGTAAAAGATGCGTTAACGCAGCTTTAACGCAGCTTTAACTTGAAGCTGCGAAGCTGCGTAAAACGCAGCTTTCACTTGTAGCTGCGTAAAAGCTGCGTTTAACGCAGCTTTGAATCGAAGCTGCAGAAAAGCTGCGTTAGAGCTTCGTAAAAGCTAGCGGTATTGGCACCTGCGTAAAAGCTGCGTTTACGCAGCTTTTGCGAAGCATTAACGCAGCTTTAAGTGAGTCTGCGCTAAAGCTGTGTTAAAGCTTCGCAAAAGCTGCGTAAAAGCCGGCTTTTCTACAGCTCTTCGTTAAAGCTGCGTTAAAGTCGGCTTTTCTTCAGCTCTGCGTAAAAGCTGCGTTTCTGCAGCTAAATACGCAGGTGCCAATACCGCTAGCTTTTACGAAGCTTCTGCGAAGCTTTGAAAGCTGCGCAGAAGCTGTAGAAAAGCTGGTTATTTTTCGCAAGGGTAGGTAGTCACTTATCAATTTCTTTTTTCTGACTAAGCCCAAGTGATATTGAAATAATTTTTGCCCAAGTATGTGCATTGTAATTGACTAAACAAAGCAGTGTTTTGGAAGAGTTTTCTATCACTTCACAATTTTTGGGTTCAAAAATGTAAAAATCAACTGTTAGAAGAAAAAAAGCGTTTTGAGTGCCGTTTTTATCGAATTCAAGTACATGTGCTTGCAAACCTGACTCGTTGACTTGAAAAACACCAAACACTTGACGTTTTGCTTGTGACAGATTTTTTATGAATTTTTAAAAATTGATAATTTTCAGAATTTTCGGAAATCATCAGCTGCACATACTTAAATCATTGCATGTGTTTTATTTTATGTTAATTTGTTGGACAAAACATCATGCACTTTAATGAGCCCATTTTCTAACGATATTTTTTACTAATTTGGTATCCACTTCTGATTTTAATGTAAAACTTCAAAGGCCATTTAGATAGCATTTGTTCAAGATTTCTTTTAATTTTTAAGCAGAACAGTGACGCCAATTCATAATAAAGACCCATGAAAATTGCACTGCTGTGTCGCAGATAATAAAGCGTACAGAGCAATGCAAAGTGAGTGTGCAAAAATCATGGTTAAGCTAAAAATACTTTGATTTAGTTGTTGACCGTGGCTATCTTCATGTTAACGTAGAAGAGAAAGGGAGTGTTCAATTGTCAAAAAAACTTTTGATTCTTTTTATCTTATTTCACGGCTGTTATAAACATATTCAAACTAATTAAAATATAAATGGATAACGCATCTGATGAATAGTATATATCGCACTAAAAGGAGTGACTTTATGAAATGATAGTACCTTTACTAGGACCTTGTCTGTGCAAGGTCTACCAGTCATTTCGAAATGACATAATTTGCAGAGTCTTGACAAAGCCTTGGTCCTTTTTATAGAGTTTAAATTTTATGAGAGCGATTTTTTACTTTCTGAACAGGAGCAAAAATTGTATGGTGGCTACTTATAACTTCCGTTCAGTGTATATTCTTATCCAGCTATCTTCACATATGTTTTAAAACCTCTAAAATTGTTTCATCATGGCGATTATTTTGAGTATCACGGTAACTGCTTTAGTTGGTAAATAAAGGAACAAATTGTGTACATTGACAAACAGTGAATACCCAGATTATGTAGTATTTATCAGGGTCTACACTGTTTGCTAAGGCAAAAACGATCGTCAGAGAAAAAAATACATTTTTTAATTGGTAATTATAAGCTGTGACCCCTCAAATTATTCAATGGACCATTCCAAATTCATTGTATCATACCAAATGAAAGAATCAATTTGAGCAGCGACATGAGATTTCCAACAATGTGGTATGTGCGACCAGCAAAGCCTCAGATTTGCCTGCGCATATGTGCAGTCGAATCAGAGCCTTTGTTAGTCACTTGAATATTCTATGAGTGTTAAGCCACTGACCGAACAGTATTTGGAGTTTCTAAGCATACAAGAAGGCTGCACAGGCTCGTCTGAGTCTAAACATGTCAAAATACCACATTGTTGGAAATCACATGTCGCGGCTTATTTGTGCATAAAGGATTTACTTTAGACGTGTTTTCTTTTCTTTTTCAGGGGAAACCCCATTACAGATGCTCCTGTTCAAAAATACCCATTAAATGTGACACTGGGGGCTTTCTTGAGCTCAGGACTGCAGCTAAAAAGCCAGGTGGATAAGAATCTAAAGTTGATAGTGCCTGAGTGTTATGCTACCCCTACAAGCAACAGATATGACACACGCAATTACTCTCTGTTCTCTGACAAGTAAGTTATAAATGTTAATACGTTTGAGTGCTTGGGATAATTAAGTTTAATTATGCATACAACTCTCATTCAAGTTCGTGAAAACATATACCAAGAATTTAAGTGTGCACACATATTTTCAATTATATATTACCATATCAATCAATTCAATTAAGCAATGAGTTTGATTTTTGCAGTGCTTTGAATCATGAATACTTCGGGTCTCTTGCAAAGTAAGTGAAGGTCGAAGGTCTTCACATTAACTTTGCAAGAGACCAGTAGTATTCATGATTCCATGAACCTTCCAAAAAAAATGAATGTATTTCGTATATTTACATCTTACTATAAGTAACTAATATATAGATTTTTTTTTATAATTAAGGAGACAAAACAATTTTGTATTTAATATTTAATCGTATTAACAGATGTGTTTGAGTGTTAAACGGAAAAGTGGAACAGCCAGTGTGAACACGGACAGCCAATGGAGCAAACAAAAAGCTTGTTTTGCACATGCGACTCAGGTGTGGCTCGCTGTCAATCACAACACCAGCGTCTTATTTGGCGAATGGATTCGAAGTTTAAAGTGAATTGCACGGGCGAGTGAGCTTGGCAGCTATCATCAAATTTTGTGTTGTTCATGAGGCTATGAACGGTTGCAAAAATCTAAAGATTCATTTTAGGCTTGCTTTGAAAATGTAAATATTTGAATTTGGACAAAGTAATATACATGTAATATTTGTCTGCATATATTTGGTCCTGTATAAAGTTGGAAAACAATTTAAGTTGGCCCTCGATGCGAAAAAATCTGTCTTTAGGATTTTAGACCAGTTCATACTAAAACCAGCCTGCTCAGAAACTAGCTTGAAAATTGCAATTTACTGTATGCAAGTTTAGATAAGTCACCTTCCAATAGGTGAATAGCTAAGGCACTAACAGCCCCCAAAATAATCTGGAAAACGGATCCTTCAGAAATTGAGAACCTACAATATAAGAAAACAACAGACTCGGTTCTATTTAGTCTTTTCATGAGAACTAATGGAAAGTGCAACAATTCTCAACCCCTAGCACCAGCTTCAGCGTTATTCTGCTTTCTGTCAGAACCCAATATTCCCGAAGGACCAGAATATGAAAAAATATCAACACTAAGTCAGATTTTTTTTGCGATAAGGCCCATTTCATTTTGCTAGGAAAATATATATGTTAAGCCCCCTCTTGAGCCAATAGGGCTTATAAAAGAGGGATCTCTTTTCTTTCCAATAAATATTGTCTTAAATTGTCATCGGCTGTATAAATTTAAATGCACATCAGACTTATATTGAGTTTTCAATTTACATGTATATCATCAGATAGGTAAGCAGATTGCAATTGTGGTGTATAACGGTGTACAGTATAGAATCTCGTTAAGTAGAAGTCTTAAGAACTAGATGTTATATTTCTTATTATTAGTAGTCCAAATTATAGGGGGTAGACATAAAAGTATATGACCCCAAAACATCATAATGATTATTATTAGACTTTTTCCCATCAAACATATGATTTTGATGTGTAGAAGAAACATCCCAGGGAAACATTTCTTTTACGCACCCAAAACATATGTACTTATAGACAGCTATAAAAACAATTCACAAAAATGCCTTAATCTCTTACTCCATTGTGTCCGAAATTTTATTTGAACTAGCAAGTATTTCAAAAAATCAGATTTTGAATTTCCGAGGTTGTACTGTGTTTCCTGCTTTATGAAAATTTAAAATGAAAATGTTTAAATTTTTCTATTGGTAATTATAAGATATTGCACTCAATTCTCTTTCTTTGTTTTAAACATAGGTGTGAAGATGATGACTCCGTCATTTTAATACCAATCAACGACACTATGTACTCATTTCGGTACCGGACATTTAAATTTGTGGGATTGTCTGAGGTTCACATTCACTGTAATGCGATGCTCTGTCTCAAAAGTGAAACTGATCCCGAATGTGATCGTAGTTGTTTGAAAACAACGACGACGACGACGTCAGCATCTACATCTACACAGTCTGCTCGACGTCGTCGAAGGAGCGCTAGTCGGGAGATAATACATGTTAGCAGTGGTACCTTGATTATGTTTGATCCTAATCAACCAAGCGTGGAAATAACAAGAGGCGAGGAAGGTGAGTTTACATGTGGTCTGAGGTTATAAAAGTAAGTAAGGGTGCAAAGATCAGGAATCGATACACTCAAGTACCACACCTGACCCACGATACCAATGGGAAAGTGACAAACTCACAGATAGACACCACAAACGAGAGGCAAGAGGTCATCCCTTTCATACTCAACGTTAGGGTACTATTTGTTCTGATCATAAATTTTCAAATGCCAACAATTGTTGGCATTTGAAAATTGATGACCAGAACAAATGTCATTGTCTTCTGTTCTGATCACCAAATGTCAGCAATCTTGAGAGATGAGAAAACTTTGTCTGGCTCTGAGGTTTTGGCTCTTGATTGTGTTGTTTATTGTGATTTTGTTACTTTCCTATTTGGTATCCTCGGACAGGTTTGGTACTTGATTGTATTGATTTCTTATCCCTGCTGTCTTTTTTACTTTAAAACTCTTTTTTTGCTTCACTAACATTTTTTCTGACCATAAATTTTAAAATGCACACAGTTGTTGGCATCTTTAAAACTAGTGACTAGAATAAATTGCATTGTCTGCTGAAAGGAACAGGAAATTGCATCATTTTTTTGTGAATTCGGAAAAGGTATTTGACCTGCTTGAGCCCAATATCCGGAGATCCTTCATATACTGTAACCTTGTCTGTAGCCCGGTAGCCACAAAGAACCTAGCTGTAGCCATGAAAAGTAATATATAGAACTACATTTGTTTATAGTACAACTATATCATTATCATAGTAGCAAACACTATCTATTACTGCAAGGTCAAAAGTCACGTGTGGACGTTTTTTTTAATGAATTGAATCAGGACTAAGCAGAGGATAAGGCGTCTTGCTTAAGGACACAAGACAATGCCTCCAGTTAGTCTATAGCTATGGACGTAACATTCACAAGCCAAACGCTCTACCATTGAGCCACTGTCTCCCCTGAAGCAAGCCTCATAAAGCTATACCAGTTAAAGTAAGAAAAGCAGCAAGGATCAGGAATTGATACAACCACAAAGCAGCAATGAACAGACGCCTAAGCAAGACTAACACAAGACATTAATAACACAAAAAATCCACAAAAGAAGTACAGCCTTGAAACCGTCAGTAAAAATATTTTACTGGAGAGCTTAAACTGGTTTGACAGCGGGCCAACCTCACCCTTAGTTCAGATGTGGACTAAGACACATGAAAGCTGTTTTTGGGAGGTCGCCCTAAGGTATAGATATAACAAAAAATAGGCAAATGGAGCAATTCTCAAACACTGATTTGATTATGAATTCTATTTTTAAAAGTCCAGAACAAATCTCTTACTCAGGCAAGTTTAGCCTAACAACAAGATTTTGACCAATTAAATTACTACCTCAGAGCGGTCAACAGCCAACAAGCAGCAGCCAAGACCAAAAGAGGACATAAAAAATATTATTTGATATAATATTTACTTAAGTCCTATTTTGTCCTTGGCTGCTGTCCATTCTTGGTAGTGAATTTGTTAATGTGTATTCATTGTACATATATGATGTTGCTACCATTGATTGTGGGGGTTTGATGTTCGTTGCGTCATTGTTTGGCATTGTAGTCCTTGGTGTCCTTTCTATTTTTGCAATACTCTTGTTGAAGGCTTGACATTAAATGTGTTTGTGCTGTTGAGTGGCCATCAGTACTCTTGGTACTTTTGGTGGGGACATGGTCTGGTTAATGGTATGTAACTTTGGTATTTCGTGAGCCAGTAGTCATTCTCTCTCTCTCTTGGTTTTTGATAATCTCTGTCAGGTAACACCAAAACCTGTTAACTTAGCTACAAGTATAAACTAGAATCTTAATACAATTCATTACTTTTATATATTTAACAAACCAAAGTATAACCTGGATCTGAGTAACACATGATCATTTTGTGGCTTCAAAATGGTTGATGCATTTATAACATGGCTTTATCCATATGGAGTCCAAACACAGCATTGTCAAGAGACATTACCATACTATGAATATAGCATGTTATCAAATGTTCTCTCATCCTATATACTCATACTGTCTATATGTATATTGAATATTGAAACTGATCTTATTGTATCAGTTATATTATATCTCATATAGTTTTATCAAAGTTGTTGCGCCTAGCTTTCTGTGGATGATTTTTGTTGTTATGTCTCCCCCCGTCAGGGTCGGGAGACATATTGTTTTTCCCAGGCGTCCGTCCGTCTGTCTGTCTGTCTGTCCGTCGGTCTGTCGGTCTGTCCGTCTGTCTGTCACAAATTGTGTCCACTCTATAACTTGAAAACCGCTTAAGCTCTATTCACGAAACTTTAAACAAATATCAATCAGCATGAGATGATGTGCAGAGTGCAAGAATGGTAACTCTGCCTTTTATACTTTTTGAGTTATTGCCCTTTGAACTTTGTGCATCACAAAATCGTGTCCGCTCTATAACTTGAAAACCACTTCACGAAACTTTATACAAATATCAATCAGCATGAGATGACGTGCAGAGTGCAAGAATGGTAACTCTGTCTGTTATACTTTTTGAGTTATTTCCCTTGGAACTTTGTGCATCACAAAAATTGTGTCCGCTTTATAACTTGAAAACAGCTTAATCTATATTCACAAAACTTTGTACAAATATCAATCAGCATGAGATGATGTGCAGAGTGCACGAATGGTAACTCTGCCTTTTATACTTTTTGAGTTATTTTCCTTGGAACTTTGTCCATCACAAAAACCGTGTCCGCTCTATAAATTGAAAACCGCTTAAGCTATATTCACGAATCATTATACAAGTATCAACCAACATGAGTCGACGTGCAGAGTGCATGAATAGTAACTCTGTCATTTATACTCTTTGAGCTATTTCCCTTAGAACTTTGTCCATCACAAAAACAATTATCTATGACTATTTTATACCAATTTATGATTGCGCAATAGGTAACTACATTGACAGATATCTTTACTAGATACAAGCTGATTGTCTGCATGAAATGACTAGAATTTCTGTTAGAAATTGTATTTAATGTTTCTGTTTGAAATTGTATTTGATGACTCATGCTTTTGACATCAAAAGGGGGGAGACATCTGTTTTTTTGTAGAAAAACAATTCTAGTTTGATTTGATTCTTTACGTCCCATCAACAATCTTTCAGTTATGTAGGGACGGGTCTTCCTGGGTTTAACCAGTACTAAGCAAGGATTAATGTGTCTTGCCCAAGGACACAACGCAGTGACGCTGGTGAGGCTGGAAACTCGCGGCCCCTCGGTCTCAGGTCATGCACTATACCACTGAGCCACTGCGCACCCCTTTTGTGAATGACCTGATGCACTACATGTATATTTCATGAGGCCTCTATCTATGTACCTCAGGGTAATAGTTTTGACTATACTACAAACAGGCATGAAATAACTGTTTGATATACTGAGCTTTGGTGGAAAGACTCCACAGGCTACAAAAAGTGCAAGTTTTGTTAAGCAAGCTTGACTTTTATTTGATACAAAAGTACAGTAAAACCTGTTTTCAGCGGGCACTCAAAAAGAAGAGCAAATATTGGTTTTCAAGACCAATTATTGCTTAATGGAGGTCATAAGTATTGCAGAATGCTTCAAAGGGAGCATTTTGCAATACTTTCGACCTTCATTAAGCTACTATTTGTCTTTTAGACGTTTGCTTTGTCTATTTTTGAGTGATCACTTAAGACAGGCTTTACTGTAGCTGCCATTGTATTTTCAGAAGAATCAGTGATACACTCAACTAGATTTGAAGGACTTATCAAAAGTTCACCAACGACTTCATCAAGAATGAAGTCTGATGACTCAACTCTAACAGACAAAGTTAGTACAAGAGCATCAGTGACATCAGCCCATGTTGAGAACACAGTACGCCCACCATATCTAGCAGAAGTAGAGACTGTGTTTACTGGAGACGGCTCTGGTGCTAGTGCCACATTTGCCTTCAAACTATATTGCCTTTTAATCATTGTTATCATTACCATTAATGTTGTTTGATTTATTCCTATCCCTTATCCTGCTAAACCAACAGTTTTCTTTTATTTGGAAAACAGTGTAGATCCAGATCAGATGGCGTCTGACGAAGCCATCTGATTAGGATCTATACTGTTTCGACTCGATTGAAAATACATGCTTTCATCTGGACTGTTAAAATTAGGATAAAATTAAGGATGAGTGTAGTATATAAATATATTCACCATGACAAGGGTTAATATGCCAATCAGGATGAAGCAAAGTTGTTACACTGGATAGGCAGCAATTGAAAATCCTCTTAACAATCGAGGAACATGGAGAAAAAATCGCTAGAACAGTTTTTTTCATTGCCATTTGTCGCCCGATTTGCGACAAATGGCAATCAAAAACTTTGATTCTATCGATTTTTTATCTACGTTCATAAAAATTATTAATGTTTTTGATTGTCACCTACCGGGAGTGGTTGTGATGTATGAGATAAAGATAAAAAAAGTTTCTGTTTTAGTTTCCAATAGGAAAGCATACTTATGAGAACTGAATCCATCTCCATTGAGTGCAAGTAAGCTTTTTGTACATGTACATAAAAGGTGCAGATGTTCATCTATACTGCATTAGAGTTTTAGTAAAATTTATCAGAAATAAAGATGTAATGGCAATTTTAGTTTTGACTCTAAAATGCAAACTGAATGATAATATCTTACTAATAGTTTCTCTTTTTGTTTGGTATACAATAAGTTCTTGTTTGAAAGATCGCTAAAATGTTTGGCCTAGAATTTATGGGCACAGTGTTTCACAAAAATGAATATTGCAAATAAAAAGAAAAGGGATTGATGTCAGCGTAACATGTTTGTGTGTAAATCAGATCCCACACTGTTTGTTTAATTATGGTAGACTGTAAAATATAAGCAATAAGTTTTGTTCTTATCATATTATGTCTTTGGAGCTAAAAACACGTCTCAGTGAGACGAAACGGTTCTTTGGAGTACCAACAATATATACCTTAGTTGATAGCTAAGAAAATGCATTTTAATAACCTAGTTTTATCTTGAGATGTAGCTAGTAATAAATATATTAGCCAGCTCAAGAGATTTTCATATTTGGGCCTCGATGCAAGAAAACCTGTCTTTGTGCGTTTACGAATAACAAAGGTGCAGACCAGCCTGCACATCTGCACATTCTGATCGGGGCCTTTGGTTTTCTCTATTTGGAAAGTATCATATACAAACTTGCTTCAAGCTAAATTCTTAGCTAGTGTCGGTAGCTGAGCAGGGAGGTTTCAATCTCACTTTGTCGGAACCCCCAAACCCAGGTTTTCTCGCGACATGGCCCATTTAGTGTATATTTAAGATCGGCACCTAGCGCCACTAGAGAGATGAGATGACTCAATACATATGCAATTAATAGCAGTATGTCATGAGTTGATATATTTGTATCTTAAAGCAATACAAAAAATGGTGGGCTATGTGTTAATGTGATAACGTTTGAGTTTGTGATGAGACCCCCTGTTGATGCAATATTTATAATATTGACAAGGTGTTTATACACCTGCACTTGTGTGGGCTGCTAACACTGTGTCTGTAATTCAGAGTTCAAAACTTCAAATAGTAAACAGATTTTCAACAGGTGTCTTGGTCGCATGTCTCAAATGATGTTTCTATGTTTATTATTGTAGGTTTCTGTGTTTAATTCAACTTGTGATATTTGTATTTTTGCTTATGCAAGAGTAGCATATGCTTACACACATTCTCACTAGAGATGTATTTGCTTGTATACACGAGATAAGAACATATTCATTGGCCAAAATCAAAGGCCCCTTAACCCACTAGATAGCTGCACAGACAAATTACACATATGCAATAAATACAGGTATCACATTGGCTGTTGCGTTTAAACTTCTATTTTACATTGTGTTCTGTGATATATCTTTCTCACTAAATGGTGCTTCTAGAATTTTATACAACATTGTGTAAGAGCTTTATTGTTTTCATGTAGGATCAATTGAAATTATTCAACGTACAATCTGAGTCACATTTTTTACAAATGATACTAGCAGAACCCATATGAGCCATTGCAAAATACAAGGGACTAACAATTGAAATTAGCCTGAGCTTAACTCTTTACATTGAGGTTTTGTCCTCTATGGAACTTTTTTAAAATTAAATTCTAAAAAAAAAAACCTTCAGGAATTTCATCAGAGTGTCAAACACCATTTCCAGATCAGGCCCAACACTTTGTCAGGCCTTACCAGGGTCCAAATGTTTGCAAATGTTATCAGCAGACAGCGAAATATGCCTTAGCAGAGACTGAGCTAAGAATACTTTCTGATCACAGCCTTTCATGCCTGCATAAAGAAGTCATACGTGGACTTAACTACCATAGTAATATTCTTTTGTGACTTTAATTTGGTTGGTTATCATAATCCTTGCTAGGTACACATGACTTTAGTTAAGAATGTGTACCAAAAAGTATTTTCTATTTTTCTACCAAAACATATATTGTAGGTACTCAAAAGAACGGTCTCAATGAGACAGTTCTTTTGAGTACCCACAACATATGTTAAAACAGATGGGTAAGAAAATATTTACAAAAACACGCTAAATGTTTTTGTTTATCTAAACCTATGTACACAGATAATTCAGTCATGATATGTCTTATATTCCAAGTTTTTTTTGCTCATTTTAACTCTTTCCGTGACAGCAGGAACTTTTGTCATCTGCTGATGACCTTTGCAAACAGTTTCAACCCAGTACTAAGCATCAGATAAATTTAAAAGTGCCTCCAGTGGTTCTTGGACCAGCAACAGTTTGTTCTTAAGTCAAACACACTACAACAGAGCCACTGATCCAATGAGTTCATCAATTATTGTTTATTCTTTCTGGAATCAGGTGTATTTTAAGTACATTTTCAAGATATATAATAATTTAATGTAGAAATGTTATTATTCGTTACTGAGAAAGTTTTGTATATATGAGTCTTGCCTTTAATTTAGTCATTGCTAGGTGCTTTAATTTTAGATGACTTTGATATTATATAATTACAATGTATATATGTTCTAATTACGTCATGGCTTGAACCAGCACATGACATTTTGTTAGTAAGCACATCCTCAAGCAGCAGAGGCTCAGAATGATCTGTGCTGTCTCCACAGTCTGTGTGGCTCATAACTACTGTAAATTTGGAAATTTTTGTAGGGGTGCTATTTTCACGAAACTTTGCATCACTGTCATTCACTAATGGAGTTAATCATGCCCTAGTCGCGAATTTTAACTTCACAAATATGTCTTTCGTGAAAATAAAATTCTCGCAAAAATTTCTGAATTTACAGTAAGTACAGATACAACAAAAGATGAATATTAATTTATTAACTGTAAGGTTGGGAGTGAATGCTCATTTATTTCATATCAGGGAATGCTTAAATTATTATCTGCAATACTATGAATACTTTTACATGGATCTCAATGTGAGAAAACCTGTCTTCAGTGTTTTGTGAAGAACAAAGCCTGTGCAGACTGATCCACGCTTTGTTATTCGCTTTTTGAAAAAAAGTATATAAATACGAGGGTATAATAAGTCATATATATATATGATATATATATATATATATATATTTAATAAGTCCCAGTAAAGCATGGACTTTTGTTATAACACGAGACTGTGTATCAGTTATTCTATGATATTTTAAGTATGTGTTTATATACATCTAGAAAATATCTTGTACAGATATGGTTGGAATCACAGTTAAGATAAGAAAGTTGTGAACCCTTATTTGATAGTATGTCAGCATGTGCGAAGCACGTCAAAATCTTTGTAATGAAATACATCAAGTCCAAATTGTAGTGTACATTCAATTATATTTCGCTATTGTATTACCTCATTAACTAGTGACTACTCAATGTACAGTATTGAAAATTTGAAACGTTTCCCGCCATTGGCTTTGATTTTATTGAAGATTTATGATGCCTACTACATTTTTATTTTCGAGAAAATGCTAAGGTAATAAAGTTAAATGCTAATTTGAATGGTTTGGCGCAAAAATTAGATTTCAATACTTTTTTGCTAACTATAACATAACGCTACGTTCTTTTAATGTTAAATAATTGGCAGAACAGTCACTAGCATCGTAAAATATATTTCGTGCAAAATTATTTTAGTAATACCTCAAAGACAAGTTTTTTTTCTACAGTTTGTAATTTTGTAAATATTCTGTCCCATATTAAAAATAAAAGATCAAGCTTGTTTTTTAGCTAAACATATCTAAACTAAATATTTATTCATTACTTGAACCAGAAGACTTACAAAACAAATAGATGGCAATATTTGTTACCATTAAAGCTTTTGAAAAGAGTATAGACAAAACATTTGACCACCCCTCTCTGAAAATATAGCAAAAAAATTTGCGACGTGCTCCACATATGCTCAGACACCATCAAGTAAAGGTTCATAAATATGTTTCCTAATCTGTGATTGCATCCATACTTGTACGAAATATGTCCTAGATGTATATAAACATATAATACACAATTTCATAGATTTCCTCTCGTTTTATAACAAAATTCCACAATTTACTGGGACAACCTTCGTATAAACATGCTGCAAGCTAAATTGTAATCTTCTAGCTGGTCTATGTAGCTAAGGAGACTGGTTTGAGTCTTTCTTTGTCAGAAACCCCAAAGACAGGTTTTCTAAAAATCTCACAGAATTTGGCCTTTCTGTAAGCCAATTTCAATAGATTCTCGAATCTCAAAGAATTTTCAGACCATCTAAAAGCACATTTTATGAAGAAATAATCATGAATTTACACTGTATTGTTTATCACAAGTGTCTGACATTAAAGTAGAAGCTTTTTGATTATTTTGGGGGAGTTCAAAAGAGATTTTTGTGAAAATCTCATTAAATTGTATCAAAACTCCTTTTGAATTTTTGTTTATCTCACAGATTTCAGTCAACAGTTTATGGCATGTATGATGCAGGCTCTTAAGATTAGAGTTGGATAACTAAGGTTTTAGTTAGGCAACTAAACTAGTAGAAACAACGATCAAACAAAGTCGTATCGACGTCCATATATTGGGTTTAGTGGGAATTAACCCCAATAAGCTGATATGAACCCAGCAAGCAATTAACGTCAAAACTACATACATCAAGGTCGATGCAGCGTAATGATATCGCATCAACATTAAAACAACGTTGTTTTAACATTGTTTTGTCTACTGAGCAAGCAACAACCGCTCTAGCGTGAGGCACTGAGAATACCCCCAGACTTCTCTCAGGATCCGTTGCATCCCTATCTGATGAGTACCAGAATCACATGGGCCTCAGTGCGACAAAACCTGTCTTTGGGGTTTCCGATATAGCGTGTTTCAAACCAGTCTACTCAGCTACAGACACTAGCTAGAAAATTGAAATTTCACCTGTGGCGAGTTTACATATAACTCTTTCCAAAAAGCCAATAATAAATGCGCTTATTAGACTGCACGGATACGCAGGCTGGTCTGCGCCTGTGTTGTACATAAACCCCCGAAGAAACCCTGCGTCGAGGACCACGTGAAACTGGCTAATAAACTTTAGTGTATCTTTAAGAGTGTTGGAGCAAGGTATGATATACGAGGGGCATTTGGAAAGTTCTTAGCATTGTCTTATATCTCAGTAACCGATTAACAAACCCTATGATGTGTGGTATCATTTTGAAGAACTATCTTTTTTCTATGTTAAGGCACAAATTTAATGTGTATATTATAATGCAGACACGAAAAATATTATTGTGAATACATGTACTGTTTGTTTACTGGAAAACGCAAAATTTCAGTGGAAAATATAACATATTACCTTTTGAAAAGTGTGCAGAACATTAATAATAGTTCATGGAATTAGATATTTTTGTACTATTTGGTAGGCCACAATCTGGTACAGTTATTATATAATTGTTGACCGAGTTGGATGTTTCTAATATCTAAATACCGGAACAGCAATACCAAAACCGTCTAGAAAGCAAAGCAATGTGCTAATTTTTTCGACTGAAAATTGCATGTCACAATGCACATATTTTGAAAATATATAACCGACAGTAGTTTAAAAATGCCTTGTGTTGTAATGCGACATGATGACGAAATTTTTACATTACAATGACGTCACGGATGCGGCTGGTGTGCGGCTGGCGTGCAGCTGTTTGTTTTTTTATCTTTCCCACAGGCCAGTAAGGGTATTTGAGATAGAATTATCTCACATGACTAAAAACAACGGAAATTCCAATCTGGTGTGCGAGAATTTTCTATCTCGCCGTTATACAAATATCTTGCTCAACATTATTTTCTATTTTGAAATAGCTTTCAAGACTTCCCTGAATATACTGAGATGCAATGTTACATGATACGATGCCGTCACTACGACGGGACATCGGTGTAACTTAACGACCATGTGTGCGAGTTTCAATACAAGCATGAAACAGTCCACATGTGGCAGCCTGGGTTAGAATTAGATGGACAAGATAAGTCTTTCTAACCAATGATGATTTCTCAGATATCCTACATGTAACCTTTGTGCAAGAAATTGCAATATTTCATTTCAAACAGTGCATTGCTTTTATATTTTTCTACATTCTCTTTTCTGCCACTGATTATTACAATAAAATTTCAAAGCTCATAAAAAGTTGTTTTATAATGTGCTATGATAATTGTAATATAATTTCCTGCTTGTATCGCAGTTGCAGATCCAGATGAGGTTAAAGGTTCGCTTGAACCCCCTCCCCGTCCCTAATTTTATATATCCTATGAAAACGAAATAATTTGGTCTCAGTGAGACCAAATTATTTCTTTTTCATGGGATATTTAGATAAAAATAACAGAAAGTCGGCAAAAGGAACCCCCACCTTCATATATATGAACCCCCTTTCCAGAATTCCTGGATCCGCCCTTGTATCGCAATGCGCATGTTGCACTGATTTTGGTCAATAGTATCCCTGTTTGTTGTCATTTGAATTACAACTTAGGAAACTATCTAAAGATATCGGGGCTATAATATAGACGATCATACATTCGTGCTCATGTTTTACAGAATTTATTAAATGAGTTGAGGGAAAGAGATAAAATGGGAGGTTTCACAACGAGTTTAATAAATTCAATAATACAGGAGCACGAATGTTAGATTCTATTTATCATATGACATAAAATTACCTAAAATCACATTTTTGGTGAGAAAACGTCAAAATTTTGCCATGTTTTACGCATCGTTATAATGGACGTCATTACGTTACGCATTAAAAAGTTGTGCCACGCATTAAGTCACCGATTTTACTGAAACTTTCCTATCATGGTCATGGGGACACAAAACCAAGCAATCAACAATCTTTTTATCCATATGCATGCCCATTACCATGGAAATGGCTTATGAACATTTTGACTGAAAAAGTGACAAAAACGCTTAAAATTGATGGATTTCCAACTGAAATCATTACTTAAGAGTAAACCAAATACCGGATATTGCTCCAAAATGAGCCAATATTTACTAAACGCCAACGAAAATACACACAATGAGGGTAAGCAAATCTGGAATTTCTCCTATTTAATTATGTTCTTGGTACTTTGCAGGTGGTATTTTAGAGCTATTATACCCATATCAAGTACATTAAACACACGGATTGGTATCAGACACTGTAAATGATGGTGAAAATCACATAATGAGCGCCGTGCTCACTCGAAAATATATACTCATCTCCCAAAAAATGAACATTATTGAAAAAAAGTATGAAAGCTTTTGAAATTTTGAATCAACAGATCTTTTTTAATTTCACTTATATATTTATACTGAAAATTTCAGCTACGTAGGTTGAAATTTGACTAAGTTACGGTTACAAACTAATGGTCAGCTAGTCACAAAAAGGGTACTGGGGATTGATAAATTTCGGATTTTGTGTATCCGAGTATTGTAGTTTAGTGGACTGGGTATTGCATTGAAGATTAAAGGAAAAAACAAGTAATTCTGTTGATTATGTTTAAGATATCGCTTGGCGTGCACATAAATTTAATCACATGAGATGGCCTTTAAAAATAAAGTGTCTACAAGCTTTATACGGATATATGAGCGATGAAGCGGCTCATGCAAAGCTATGCAAATTGCAATGCTTGCATACAAACAATAGGGAATGGGACTAGCGCACTGGCTGAAGCTTAAGGCGGCTGATATCACTAATAGGCTGCTCAAGACATAAAGGGGTGAATTAACGCTAGTTTATGGGCCACTATGCTAAAAGTATGTTGCCAGGCTCAGCTTCAGAGAGAAGGTAAAATATGGAGACTTTGCATGTGGTTGGCTGACGCAGAGCGAACAACAAAGATGCTGATCAGTTTACGCGAATGCTATGTATGAAACAAAGTCAGTTTCTATATGCTTCTGGATTAATAAAGCGTTTAAAACCCCTATATTTGGGTATGTGAACAGAGAAGGCTTAGTCAAACCTGCACAAATATACAATCTCTTCATAGCCTTTGCTCTTTGCATACAAAACTTAGAGACTTGGATCAAAATACAGGCCAAAATATAGGGGGTGTGGGGGTGGTTTCACTGGATGACTGCACATGTATTTTAGGGGTGACTACGTACATCTGCGATAAGGCACATAAAATGATGTGAGCCTGCACATAAGTCCAATCTCTTCTGTGCATTTTCTGCATATATGCAAAAGTTAGAAAATGTTTAATTAGACAATAGCATAGGTACTTGCACACTACAACAGGGACAATGCCTCAGGGTTGTGGGCTTTTCATGCTTAACTGGACTGAGCATAAAATATAAATAAGTTTAAGTCAGTACTATCTAGTTTTCATGAAATATTCCTTTTATTGCAATTCTATGTTTCATCTTCTATTTGATGATCAAGCAGACACTTCATCACATTCGTATACGGGATATATCTAAGATTTTTTGGCTGCAGTATAGATTTTCAAAGATGGCAGACGTGAGAGACAGCAAATCGTGAGTACACTTTCATTTGCAAAATACATCCTGTTTATTTTCACCCAGCGGCCAGTCAGAATCGCTAACACGCTAAGGAAAAGTTGGATTTTATGATTTTTCTATTTCCTTTGCGCAGTTTGGTCTGTTAAGCAAGAATTTGACAGAGAGAAGTGAATGACTAGCAGAAAGTGGAAATGAAGCGGAGACCCGACCGGTTTTCTTGTCAATTTGTCTTTTTAATGCAGCAAATATCTCGATTCTTCTACTATATATCATTGGCCAAGTCGCCTTATATTCCTGAAAGCCCAGAAAAACCGTCTTGGATGATGATATGCGAGTTTCAAAATATCGCCCTTGATATCGTGTAGGCCATGGCTCTTTTCCGGGGTGTATCGTGTAGACACAAACAGGTTTTGTGAATTATGCTACAGTGTAGACTCAAGTTTTGGATACCGTGTAGATCCATAAAATTGGCCAACATCATGAAGCATTTTGTCGGATATAAGCTACTCATTGTATTTAGAAAGCCAATATCGTCAGACTCTGTGAGTGTAAACCCTAATAGACTTGGTTACCTCTCATGCTGATCTGAGCATTCACTGCACACATATTCCATTTAATCTTACATACCTTAGCCATATGCTCAAAATGAAAAGAACTTATGGCTGTATTTTACCAAACTTGACTTAAATGATCATTATATCATCATCTAGTAGACCTTTACCAAGTTTATGAAATGTCGCCTGATTCAAAAATGGCCACACTCTTTGGTCACATGTTTTACAAAGGCATATATCTAAAACATAGAAAAATCTATTAACTCGAACTGCTAGTCATAGACTCTTTATATTAGGTACATGCATATAGCATTACATAGAGGTACTTTTTCAAGTTTGTTCAATTATGACCCTGGGGCTACAGGTACACCTCAGCAGCCACACATTTTATAGAGTTTTATTTAGAGAGAACTTTTATGTATCTTCCTGTCTGAGACCAAAATGCCTTACAGTCTTGGTATTAGGTATGTAAAATCACTAGGTGGATCATTACTAGGTTTGATATTCTGTATGTAGAATCACTTAATAGTATGTTTCCAAATTTGGTCGAATAATGCGTGTGTGGTCAAAACTGGTCTCATCCCTGGGCTCTTATGTTAAGATTGACTTTTACAGTGAAACATTAAAACAATCTGTATGGAGCACAAGGCACACAGCCTTGATATTTAGTATGTAGAATCATCTATGACCTAGCGTTTCATTTGCTATTTTCTAATTATTCCTTTTTCTCAAAAACTCAAGAAAAGCATCAAAGAATAAATGGTTTGAATTTAGATAGGACAGATAAGTCTAATATTTTGTTGGAGCTTATTTTGTCCAAACCGTTTGCAAAGGTTATCAACAGAGTAGATACTAGCAGACATGGGGTTATTATTATTATCAACATTTTGATCACAAACAATACACATTGAGGCAATTAATAACTTTTTTGATGGTCGACAGCTTTGTTTTTGTAGATCCAAAACGATTAATTCATATAAACCAGTGAACACACAATCTGGCTGCGCCTACCTAGTATGCTAAAATTCATTTAATATTGTTTTCCTTTTTCTTCATACAAAACTGTGTTATGGTACTCTTTCAATATTGAGACGTTCTATACCTGTAGAATGGCTAATCTAAAGTTTGGTCAAAATCCAGCTGTTAGTTTATGCTCATTGCATGGCAGTTTTATGGATCTACACGTTATCAATAACTGTTGTCTATGCGGTATCTATAACCCCTGTCTACGCTATAGCATAAATCACAAAAACTGCTTCTGTCTACACGATACACCACGGAAAAGAGCCATGGTATACACGATATCAAGGCCGATATTTTGAAACTCGCATATCATTATCCAAGATGGATCCTATGTGCTTTCAGGACTATAGGGTGAGTTAAAAGGGCTGGACTTATGGTATAAAGTAAAAGAATCGTAATATTTGCTGTTAAAAGGACAAATTGACAAGAAAACCAAACGGGTCTCTGCTTCGTTTCAACTGTCTGCAAGTCCCTCGTTTCTCTCTGTCAAATTCTTGCTTAACAGATCAAACTGTGCAAAGAGGATAGGAAAATCTTAAGATAAATTTTTAGCGTGTTAGCCTCTATAACTGGCTGCTGGGTGTAAATAAACATGGCATATTTTGCAAATGAAAATTTACTCACGTTTAACTGTCTATCACGTCTGCCATCTTTGAAAATCTATACTGCAGCCAAATGAGTCTACACAATATCACGTATAATACATTATAGCTTGAGCACAACATTTTTTGTTGTGATTGTCACCATTGTACTGTGTTTGATGCCAAACCATGTATAATCATGTTATTTGGTTTGTTTTTAAAGATCACCTTGTTTCGCATCTGGGAGTCCTGATGAACAATTTGGCACCAAAGAAAAATTGTCCTCGGGTAAGTATGCTAAATTAGATACCAGCCTAATTTGCTTAATGTGCATATATAGTGTCTCTAAAGCCCCGGACCCTGGCAGCTACCTTGCCACGACTTAAAAATTTCATTAGCAGAGAGGTTGCAGAGGTCGTAATAAGGTTTTACAAAGGTAAAAACAAGGTCACAGCAAGGTCGCTGATCAGTCGCAGAACAAAAATAATCGAGGCCAGTCTTTTGAGCATGCACAAAGGACTAGCTGTGACTTATTTTGATTGATGACTAGTTGCAAAGGTTTTCTAGATTTTCAAATCGCCAAACAGTCGCTGATCTGTTGCCGACTGACTTCATGAATACTTTGGCTGAGAAATCTTTAGCAACTAGTCTGCCACTAATCGGCGACTGACTGGGGGACCGATTTGCGACTGGTCGCCGACAGGTTGCAGTGCAAGCTTCAACATGAGGCTGTATTGCCATCCTAACATCATTTCACCACAAGTGTGTGCATCATGGGGCATAGAGGTGGTCAAAAAAGACAGCAGTACAAAATCAGATGGTGACAATTACTAACTGATATAATAATTCAGACTCCTGATTCTGATGATGATCTCAGCTGTCTTTGAGACAAATTGAGCTGGATATATCAAAGATGCATGCCTACAACACTTTTTTTTCCTAACTTTGTATAAATTAATGCTGAAATTGTAAGCTCATAGCTAGTAGGTCCCAGCACAATCTTCACAACCCCACCTGCAGCGTTCCGATTTGTTGTGGGGAAAACAATTTTATCTAATGTATTATCATGGTAGCAACTTGCATAGAAATGGTTATTTTCTTTCCCAACATCTTCTTTCTAAATAATTGTTGATAGAACAGTCTCCATCCAGTCTCAGACCAATCTCCGATCAGTCGTCGACCAATTCTCGACCAGTCGCCGACCGATCACCGATCTGTGGCTGACAATCTGTGCGAATTGATGGCTGACTAAATGCTAAGCAATCATTTAACGTGCGGTGATTGGTCGGCGACTAGTCGGCGACCATATAGTAAAGAAAAAACAAACAATTGCAGTGGTTGTAAAGGTCACAATCTAAATCAGTTGCCAAGAGGTCAAAAGCTCTGCAGGATCTGGGGTTAAAGCTCAACTTACCAAGTGCCGAAAAAAGAATTAATCAGGTGAAATTGCAGATCAACTTAAACTAAAATGAGGTTTAAATTGCGAATAAAAACAAAGATGTGGCTGCCATGCTTATGGATGTTAAAATGCCAGCAAATACTAGCAATTAAGTTCAGCATGAAAACGGTTTATAACCAGGAACCTGGATGAATACATAATCCGAGATTTAGGCATTTGGTCCTGTTAGATGACAGCAAATGCATGTTTGAAGGGTGACTAAAACGCAACGCGAAAAATAACAGGAGAGGATCCAAATTATTTACATTTTACGTGCAATCAATCAAGTTGCGTCATAAAAGCCCCAACTCCTGATGTTTTATTATCCCTTAATCTCATATAGAGGTCTTTTTACACTTTTAAAAACAGAGCAGGCCAGATCAGAGTCTACTTTGTTTGCTTGTGGACATATGATTAGATATTATATTACACTAGTGGACCTGACAAGTAATTTCTTTCTTCAATGTATAAACGTGAAACTTTATTTATATAATCTTCCATAGCGGGTTGAGGCTAGCAACAATATTCACATTTATCAACGTCATAAATAACAACGGTAAAACAGCTTGAAGATTCTATGATAATACAAACTGCTGAAAAATAATATTTAAATAGCTAAAAGAGTTCCAGAGAAGCTTTTACTAATTTCATATATTTGCTCATCTGTATTATTGAAAAATCTATTACTTCTTTAAAAACTCATCCCTGGCGAACGACGGTACTTTGATTTTTTGTCCAGATAAGTTACACCCTTAAACCCCCATTCCACTGGACGGCGATTCCCCAACGATTTGAAATTTCGGTCAAAACGACACGAATTATAGCAGAAACGGCAAGAGCGTATTAGAAGCGCCTTGGTCGTAATAGAAGTGTATGATCGCCACCTCACGGCGATTGTTTTGACCTGCTCAAAATTTATGTAGCGACATCACCGTGGACTCGAAGCACAAAAGAAGCGTAGTCACATCGCAGTAGGATCTTCATGAGCATACCCGTTTCGCGGCGGTATGGTGAGCATGGAAGCACAATCACCTTCACATTGGGGTAAAATTGCGGAGTTATTCATCTGCGATGCAGCTACACTCTGGGCGATCTTGTTACACTCTGTAATCTCTTGTTACGACCTTGCTACGACCATTGCGCTTCCGTGGTGACTGTGCTATTTAGGCATAGGCAACCTTGGCGCTTCTACCACGCTTCCGCTACGCTCTTGGCGTTCTGGCCAACTTCAGGCCTGGTTCTCCTAAAGTTGGTGTCACTCTTTTTTTGAATCTAGGACCAACTCTGAGCGGTTCCATTCTCATGAATTTGAAGCATAAAGAGCTATCTTCTATTCTCATTGCTCTTATTAATTGGTCATAGTGCCCAAATTGTAGCCCTCTGTCTGGGGATAATCATGAACGGACCCAGGACCTTTTGACCCTATGCCTCTGTCTTGCCTGGACCTCACCATCTAACATACTAAGTATGTAGGTTAGGCATAGTGACTTGAGCAAGTCTATCTTTGAAATTCAACTGAACGTAAACCATTTGAACTTCAGATTTTATATAGAAAGGAAACAATTGCACAACGAAAGCGAAGCTCCAATGCCTGAGTCTTAGCAAGATCGCAGCTGCATCGCCATCAGCATAGACTAAGCTTAGCAGGATCTTCATTGTCGTAGTTGGATCGTAGCAGCATCGTAACGGAAGTGTAGTAGAAGCATAGTGGAAGCGAACCTGAAGTGTCAAGTTCCAAAATCTTGTGGTTGTGTATGCTTCAGCTGCAATTTGGAATAATTTTAGAGAAAATCCATGATCGCCATGAGCGTAGTGGAATCGTCGTCCAGTGGTATGGGGGGGGCTTACCCATATTTTTTTTTATTTTGAAGCGAAATCTGAAGCAGCTATTATCAGGAATAATGACCAATCCAAGGCGATAATTCATTTTTATGTTTCGTGTTTGTCATGCTTTCTTGTCTGTTCAATGCAGCCTTGTCCGTTCTAAGGCGGTGGTTCTATTGTTGTTGACTTTTTGTTTATTGTTACTCCCACTGTGGGAGTCTGTGATTGTTCAATGTTTTGTTTTATGTTACTTTATGTCCATTCTAGTATTGCAATCATCTTGATGGGGAAGAGAGAGCTGGTTGCTTTGTCTTCCTGGTGTCTCGTGATGGTTGAGCGGCTCTTCCTCACGGTGCCATGGGGTTGTCTGCGGTTTGTGATTGTGGTATTTCCTGATCATACTCACTTACTATTTTTGTGGTCGTCACCTGCTGGGAAAGGGCTGACCTATTGGCTCTTTTGTATGTGATGTTTTATTTTGTTTTTGCACCTTCCTATGTGGTGTCCTGGGTCAGGTGTGGTTCTTGTTTGTATCGATTCCTGATTTTTGCCTCCTTTCTTACATTACTTAGTATAAATCATTGTTAAATAAACTTTCGTATCTAAATAAATGAAACATTGTTGAAAGTGACATTAATAACAATGAGGAAGCAAACGTGTATAGATGTACAGTGACCTCTGAGTAATGGACTTTATATCATTATATTTAAAAAAAATGATGTGTTGCGCGTAAAATGAGCCAGTCAGTCTAGAACACCTTTGTGTGTCAAAACATAATAGTTAATGTAAGCAACCGTCTGAAACCCATATTTCTAGATCCTTATTTCAATATTGTTAATACAGTTACAGGTACGGAGATTCTGTAGCGTGCTTGATACAAACACACAAAAAGATTCATCAAGTAATACTTGCTTATTATCTTTTCAGATTATTAAACTGTTAATAAATGTTTAAACATTTGGCTGTACACAATGATTATTCCATGGCCAGTTGGAAAAGTGGACAGGGATGACAAAAGTAGTCTATAGCAGGCTAAAAAGCTAATATCTGGCAGATATTAGCTCTTTAGCCTGCTATAGACTACCTTTGTCGTCTACTGATATTTTATAAAAATTTGCGAATAAATTAGACCCAGATTATTTTGAAAAAATACAGCCAAAAACAAACAACAGACGACAACATAACTTTATCAAATTCTCCAGCGTCCTTAAATTCAAGCACATGTTCAGACCACTAATAAACCCACTTACTCTTTGCAAACCATTGACTCCTAAATGTGTACTTTGGCAAAGAATAAAGATCCAGATAAATGTTGCTTTTCAGGTCTACAGTGTTTGCTAAGACTCAGACACAAATAATCTTCAAAGACAGAAATACACTTTTTTTGTTGGAAATCATAATCTGTAACCCCTCAATATATACGATGGATATAATATTGTGTAATATTATAATGTGAATCCATCAAGGCGTAAGGGTTAAATGAATGTTGTTAGCACCCTTCATTTGTCTGCAGTGCAGTGACCAGTATGGCCTTATGTGCGTCTTAACAGCATTACTACTATACTGTACATGTACAAAATGTAAACAGATCAATCGCAGAAATAAAATATTTAGAGTTTCTGTAAAATAATATGTTACAGCCGACGGTGAATATTGCTCTCAAATATAAGTTTATCTCTGATATCATAAAGCGGACATAATCTGGGATACAAAGCTGTTTTATGATTAAGAAGTTTCAGATATACAGACAGTTGCCTTGAGTAAACCATGGTTGAGAAAGGGTTTCAATTGTCAAATAAATAAATAAAAGATATTAATGTATGTACTGTTTATGTTTAATATACATGGCACATTAGAAATGGATCTTAAAGATGGCAAGCTTTTCTAAAAAGCTTAAACTTGTTCTTTTAATGCTTGCAAAACGAGGCATTTTCCTCCACAACGTCCCACTTTCAGTTCTCAGTATGCCCCTTATTTGTTTTTTGCGCATTTATGAATTCATATACCATGGCACAGGCAATCCACTGTCTGGTTATCGCTAGTTTTCTTTTTCATCCAGTTTCATATAAGATAGTCATTGCATTCGAGACAGTATGTTTTTGTTTTGGACTATGGCACATAGCTTTTTCAGACATGTGCTATTTATGAGGACGCTGAGCATGTGATAGGCAACACATACAATAGTTTAAGTACTTTACATTTGCTCGTGCTTCGTCATAAAGCATCAATTTAATGTAAAGCACAAGAAGTTGACTGCACATGGTATAGTATGAGAATTCATAAGATAAAAATAGAACTAATTTAGACTTCTGTCAAAGTACATTTCTAATCGTAAATACCCATTTTTACCTGCATCACTAAACGTTGCCCAAACTGTCTACATCATGTAACTTATCTTCCTGAATAATTTGAAGTTGTTAAGCTCAACGGTTTAGGACAAGATGTATTAACAAGAAAATTCATTATTTGACCTTGACCTTAGTAGTAGAAAAATTGCTCAGTACCCTTTAGATTATGTGACCTACAGACCTATAAGCTTTTTAAGTAACTGCGTTAGGAGATTAGTTTTAAAAAAAATTGACTTTGATCTTGTCAAGGTCACACTAAAGGTAGTACATTACTTCTTTACATCATCTGCAAAGTTTAAAGCTGTTACGTCAAACGATTAAGGAGGTGATGCATTTTCAAGAAACGTGATGGACAGACTTATAAACACACAAATGGATGGATGGACTGTTGAGGTACAACGGACCAACTTAAATGCAAAAATAATATACCTTTTCTAAAAGAAAACAGGTATAATAAAATTTTATTTAAAATCGGCATGCTGATATTTGAACACAGGGCCTTGTGTGTGTAAGCGTTTGTGTCTTACCAAACCACTACTCAGAATTCATCCTAAGTGATATAATCGTGTAAAGTTAAAATGAATTTGCCCAAACCTTATAGGAGATACAACCTGGAAACTAGATTATGAGTATTGCCGCTTCTGATCAAAAAGTAAGTGAGTATGATCAGGAAATACCACAATCACACACTACAGACCAACCTACGGTACCCTGAGGAAGAGCCACATAACATTTATAGTAATAATACATCTGTAAGACAATAATAGCAAAGCAACCAGCTTTCTCTTCCTCTTTGAGATTGATTGCAAAACTAGAATGGACACAAAGTAATGCATAACAAAACAAATACAAACACAGGACTCCCACAAACAATGGGAAGCACATTAAACAATAGACCAACAACAACAGAACAACAGTTTGAGTCAAAGGTGTCACCTTGACCTTGTGGCTAAGTGTTGTGTGCGACATACCTTCATGCTATTGGTTATAATGTAGGTATGTGTAATAATGAAATTGGCCTACACTTGAAGGAAATATCACCGAACATGAAGTGTTACTGACGGGCGAATGGATAGATGTACTCAAAGGAGGAACTGAACGTTCTGATGTTCCTAATGGTTTGTGGCCATTACATTATAAGATTAACCACAAAAGGTTAACCTTAACTGAAAAAATCGAAATATTGTTGATGGGATGTAAGGAACCAAATCCAACAAACAAACAAGTTAACCTTAACCCTCAGCTCACTAAACTCGCCTGCACATATTATATTGTCCAATGATGTACCAGGAGTTTGTCAGGACAGATGAACTGGCAGACTGACAGACGGAAGAGAGCAAATCTATAGTCCACAAACCAGTCTTTGACTGGTAGGGAGCATAAAAGACTATAAATCGATTACCAATCCTCAGTACACCAAATTTAGAAAATATGCATTACCCAGTACACTTGTTATTAATCCCCAGTACCCTTTTTGTGACTAACCAGCTATTGGTTTGGAGCCAGATCTTAGTCAAATTTTAACCAACGTGGCTGAAATTTTCTGTTACGACCCTACTTTAGTGATTTTCCCCATCATTAACAGTGTTTGATACCAATCCATGTGTTTAATGTGCTTCATATAGGTATAGTGACTCAAAAAAAACCCCTGCCAGGTACCGAACACATAATTAAAGAGGAGAAATTCCAGATTTGCTTACCCTTGTTGTGTGTATTTTCTTGTCGTTTTGTAAATATTGGCTCATTTTGGAGCTATATCCAGTGTACGTTTCCACCCAGTGATACGAGGGTGGCATTATATTTAATTACTACTGTCCTTCCAGGTTTAACGTGACGCCCGTTTTTGCCGATTATTCTTAATCATGGTGATTTTATTTGAAAAAAAAATATAATTTTTACAGAAATGAATTAAGATAAAGGCCGCGTTATTCATTTTTTCCATTTAAATATGTGTTTTCATATAGGCTGTGATTAGATGGAATTTTGGCCTGTTTTCGTTACTCCTCTTTCAATTAGTCCCTAAGTAAACCTCACGATATATATGAATAAACTATGTCTTATACAAACCAGCAAGACAGTCAAGAACCTCAAATCATGAAAATGCTGTGTTCGATGCCTAATGCACATTATTTGATGACAAAGTGTGCACAGACACAATTGTACTGATGAGGAAAATATATGCCATGATTCAAATCCCTGTACAAAGTATATACAATGAGCATGCATAATTTCACTGTCCCTTTAGAGCATCATGTTTATGACACATTAACTTTTGATTTGATTCTTTACGTGCCATCAACAATCTTTCAGTTATATAGGGGCGGGTCTTCCTGGGTTGAACAAGTACTAAGCTAGGATAAATGTGTCTTGCTCAAGGACCACAACACAGCGACGCCGGTGAGGCTTCAACCCGCGACCCCTCAGTCTCGAGTCAAGCACTCTACCACTGAGCCACTGCGCTCCAAACACACACAAACGTTTAGTGCAAAGCGTAAGCATTTTCTGAAAACACTGTGACATGTTTTAAAACTGGAACAGATATGTGTTTTATTATGTAATGTGGTTCAAAACATCTAGATTTACAGTGCAGAACATTGCATGAACACTAGGCGTCAACCGTCAATGTTAAACAAGAATCTTGAACCAAAAACAGTGAACTATATCCACTTTCAATCTGTGCTAAGTGTTATCTAAAGCATTGCTGCAGTATAGATTTTCATGCAGAGGGCTAGTGAATTTCTAGTCTGTGGCTAGCCACGGGTCAAGCTCTTCTTTAAACGGAAACCGAAGACTGACCAGACTGTGTGGAATCCTAGGCTGATCCGAGACTTTGCTGGACGCACATATCATAAAATAGGGTTTCTTGCGATGCGGCTGAAGGTAATTACGTTTGGTTGTATACTTTGGGCGACTTCAGCTTTAAGTTTTCGTTTACATTCGCAGGAGGTCTAGTAGTTCAAACTTCGACAGTTTCTGACTAATAAAGCTGCCTTGTTTAAATGTTATCCAATTTTTGAGATACTTATACAATCCGTGGAAGATGAGGACAACCATGGTTTCATCCTTTGTCCAATTAGATCGGGGAAGACATTGATAACCAAAGTCTCTGAGCATAGGTATTTATTTCTACAGCTAGTAGATTCGTCTCACGATTGAAGGCTTTCAACTCACAACTTTTATACGCATGTTGCAGTTCCAGTAATACAGTCTTTACACACGCCGCAGAGTTCCCACTGCTATCATTGCATGTTGCATTGTGATTAAGAATAGCAGTCTTCAGGTGATAACCGTTCACTGGATACACTAGAGATAGAAGATACTTTAAATAGAGGATCTTACATGAGTGCTTATGTTTTATTGAATTTATTAAACGAGTTGGGAAAAAGAGATAAAATGCGAGGCTTGCCGAGCATTTTATCTCTTTTTCGCAACGAGTTTAATAAATTCAATAATACAAGAGCACGAATGTTAGATTCTATTTATCATATGACATTAAGATTACTTTGAAATCTCATTTCTACCTAAAAACGTTATAATTTTGTCATTATGTACGCAACGTTGTTATGGACGTCATAACGTTTCCCGAAAATCGATAAACCACTAGTGGTTTACAGATTTTATTGCATGGCGTTATTGCACTCCCAGACGCGACGTCATATGATAAGACAATGTAACATTTTCTGTGCGTGGTCGACATTTTATTAATAGTATCCAGTTCTGCTAGACATGCTGATTTTCTCCATGTTTTTTGGCATGGCGAACAATGCTTCGGTACGAGAAAACCAAAATGTTGCAAGTCCCAATCATCATTTATTGTGAACTGCTCTACTGCAGGCAGAAAATCTATAAATATCGGCAGCTGGTTGCAAAGATGAATGTTTTGTAACGTTTCCTCATCTGGAGCAAATAAACTGTTAGCATAGCTTATCCACATAAATACCAATGAACAGGCAGCAGAACTGGGATCCGAGTCCGAAGTTTTCGTATGATCAGTGTGGTTTGTGATAGATGTTGCGATCTGTAGACGGCCGGTTGGCATTGTTACAGTACACCTGTTGCAACCAGATAAATTCTGCGAACTTGACGTTGATACAAAAGAATAATAGGATGGAAGACCAGACGAATGTTCTGGCAAGCCCTTTATAAGACGAAAGCAATTACAAGAGGAGACGACAGATGAGTTCAGTTCTGCTTTGAACATATCATCAGTAGTATCTGCAGTATTATATATGTCACCACCACTCACTTTTCCATCTACATAGCCATATTCTCGTAGAATATCTTCACTCACCGCCTTACCTTCAACACGTACACAACCTGAACACTGATCCTCAATATAAGAAATGCAAGTTTTATCAATTACTGCGAGAAAATCAAATTCAATGTACCTAATTCTTTTGGTTTCGACTTTCCACATTTTAGAAGGATTTGATTTCCAAAGAGATGTCTTCTCCGCCATACCACCTACTGACTGAATTCTGGAAATGTTGAATATTCCTCGTTCACTGAGAGTTTTCACAGTTCTGTTTAACATTTCCAACACAGCAGACTGGATGTCTTGTACCTCAGCATTACCGTAATCGAGTCCCACATTGTTCACTATCACATCAAAGAAAGTATTTAACCGTTTATCACGTGCCTGCGCTCTTGCTCTACGAGGCATTTTCAATCAGGATCAAACTTTAATCGTTTTCTTGCATGTATCATAAATTGCTTGTTTTGATAACTGTCTACAATGCCAGATCTTTATTCTGTCAGCTGCAAGTATAAAACAAGATACTAAATTTATAGCGATCAAACATAGTTTCTCATGCATTAAAATATAGAGGTTGCCAGTTCTCTAGGGAGATGTTGAAAATTGAGGGCGAAGCCCGCAGTTTTCAGAATCTCCCTGGGGACCTGACGAATGTCAAAGCGTTATCACTTTTTTTGATCGCTATTATTGCATAAACGCTTAAATCGACAAAAGACAACTTTTAAAAAGGGGAAAATACAACGCCCACTGCATATATTCAATTTTTGAAAGAAAAAAAAACACGTAACAGAACGTGTCCTGCTTAAATTCGGAAAAAGCTGCTTCCAGGGTAGAAACGTTACGCCATTACTGACGTCATTTATTTCGACGTTCCCATATGCACCAATGCTGCTGGCGTCAAATTTTTGCAGCGGCCCTGAAAAGCAACTTATAAAACTCCCAAAGCCGGTCTTTAAAAGCGTGTGATTCACCTTGTTAAAGCATGGATTTTTGCATGTTAAAACATGACTGTTCATACAGTGTGGGACCGGTTTGTATGCAATAATTTGTGTGAATTCTCTAATAATCGAGCTTCCTTTAACTCGATATCGTCTCAATTTTGCAACTTTGTCAAAATGTCAAAGATAACATATATTTTGTAATGATGCAAACAGAGTCGACTAATAAACCTTAAAACAAATGATTTAATATACCCAACAAAAAAAGAAACGCACCACTTAGAACTGTTCATCTATCAGGAAGATCACAAGTTTAAAGCCAATTTAATTTATATCAGTGCAAAGGTATGTCAGGTACTGCTGCGTTACACGCTTTTGCAATCAGGCGTCGAAACTGTGTAAAAGAAAATTGGTCATAAACCAAGTGGGGGTCAAATTGTAAAGTCACAGGTAATAAGCGATTTTATAATGCTCTCTTGCTGGATAAGTTCAAGCAATTGAATTAATCTCAGTAGATCAAATTGTACCCAGACACTTATTCTTTGCAAATTTTATCTTTAGATTAATCATTTACGATTATTGAACGCTAGGTAGCCCATGTTTTGTGACCACTCTTTGGATAACGATTCCACACTGGAGATAAACCTTACAAACATTTAGAGATTTCAACATTGTTTTAATCAATTTAAATGATACTTACTAATGAAAATGGATTTTGGAATAACAAAAAAGCACCAATAAACACATTGATTGTCTCACATAACGACAACATATCGTTTTCATACTTTGCTAATGTAAAACATACTCGGAATTTCATGTAGACAGTATCGTTGAATTAACGCTTCCAAAACTCCTTTACCCTTCTCCTTGATGTGCTTTCTGCCTACACAGGGCAAATACAGATACTCATCTACGTCACATTTAAGTTTTAGTGAGATTTGATCAGAAATGAATGTTTCATAACAATTAACATTATCGTATTAAAAGGAGATCTTAATGGGAAAATCGTAGTGGTGCCTTTCTTTTTTTGTTGGGTATACATATGCTTGGGACATGTAATGCTTTTTATTCATTCCGTTATATACAATTAATATTGCGATGTTTAATCAAATCATTTCGTTAAATCGAATTTTTATGTTGAGACACTGAATTATTCGATATAACGAACAATCGCTACTGGCTTATTACTGCGTTATATCGAATTACTATTTCGATACGTGGAATTATAATTTCAATGCTTCAAGTTATCATTTGGGTATAATAATTCGATATTTCGAAATGTAATTTTCTATATGGATACATTGTAATGGAGATTTCTCGCCTATTCTGACCGTATATTGAGGTTAACGCCATTTTAAACGGGTTCATCTCGAAATAATACACCGAGTGCAAAAAACTAGCACCCAGAAACACGGAATAATGTTCTGAGCGCACAGATAACAGTGTTGTTGTTTTTTTGTTGTTGTTTTTTTATTGTTGTTTAACGTCCCGGTAAACAATTTTTCAGTCATGTTGAGATGGAGCCACCTATTCCTGGGTAAAACCAGTACTTTTGGGGAGTAAATGTTTCTTTGCTCAAGGAAACAACACGACGACCCGGCTGAGGATCGAATCCGGGTGTCCCGATCCTGAGTCTGACGCTCTAACCACTAGGCCAGCGTGCCCCCTTCCCCCCAGATAACAGTGTGCATGAAATAAGATACATAGATAACAAGTAAAAACAGAAAAAAATCGGAGCGCACAAATCAACATACTGTGCAAACTTAATAATAATTCGTGCTCACGAAATATTAATCTAAGCACCGGAAAAAAATAGAGAGCGCACGTAATAATACTCCTAGCACACGAAACTATGTACCTAGTTGAGGATAGAAATAATATTTCAAGCACACGGATTCATTATCCGTGCACATGAAATACGATTCTGAGCACACGGAATAATAATTTGTGCGTACGAAGCAATAACCCATTCACACTATTTATATATCCATATGCGAGAGATATACCCCTTCCAATGAAGACTTCAATGTTGACAGGCTAATAATTTGTGCGTATGGATTATTGTCCCGTTCGTATGGATTATCAAGTCGTGTTTTCAGATAATTATTTTGTGAGCAAGGATTATAATTCCGTGAGCAAAGAGTGTACTTTCATGCGCAAGGGTTATCATGCCGTGCTATCAGAATCCGATTTCGTATGCTCTCTTTAGTATTTCGTACACTCTTTATCTTATTAATTGAACTTGAACTAATAATTCGTGCGCTGGAATTATCATTTCGCGTGCTTGATATGTTATTTAATGCGATCTGATTATTATCCCGTGTGCTTTAATCAGTTTTCCGAGCTCACTGATTATCATTCGATTGCTTGAAATATTGGTTCGTGGGTTCAGAGTTTTATTATGTGCACACTACAGTATTGCATGTGCTCGGAATCATACATTATGCAAACGCATTATATCATGCGCTCACAATCTTATTTCGTGCGTTCAAAGTATAATTGTGTACTCTTAGCATCTTATTTCATTTGTTCTGATTGTTACTCCTAGTGTAATGATTCTTATTAACTTTGCAAAGGTTTTATTGATTGCACTAGGAATTTTATTACGTTGCCTCGGATTATTTTTCCATGCACACAGATTATCATTCCTTTAGTTCGGACTCTTACATTTTCTTTTTTAACTTATATATGTTACCACCGAACAAAAAGAAGAATGCACCTACATGTATGCATGTCAACATTGTCTGGCCACTGGCATGCTTTATTACAGCCTTTATGACGGGCGAGGGTTCTCTGAGCATAAGTCTGACAGTTGGTGGCCAGTAATTGAAAATGCTCATAACTCTTGAGCCACGTGGTCATAAGCATGTTTGAATACTTAGCTTCCAAATGAAAGCTATATTGTAGTGTATTGTGTTGCAGTGTATTATGTTGTATTGTATTTAACTTATAAAATTGTATTGTATTGATTTGTATTTTAATGATTTGTATTGAACATATTTGACGAATAACCAAAAACAATATCGAAATCTAGGGCATGGAATATATCTAACAGGTACGTTTGCAGCATGACTGCTCAGGTATTTTTTCAGTATTTGTATTGAGCCCATAAGGGTATTTACATACAAAAAGGCGCGTGATTGTGTAAATAATTGCAATTTTTTTTATCTGCTTGTTTCTACTAAAATGTCAACTTTCGGGTAAACGGCGTTTATATTAACTTTACAGACTGTTACGCTCATGGATAGCCAAATTCTTCTGATACTGGCAGCACTAGTTCACCCCCCGCCTGATCATACGGCTGAAGTTCAAGAGATGTTAACAACCCTTCTAACAGCGTGTCATGTTCCTCACCCAACACCCGGGATTCGTTTACGACATTTTGCTGATGATTATAACGTTTTCGGTGGCAAGGATGTGTTCACTGAAATAGCAGATAATAGTTACGGAGTGGCTGCTGCCAGACGTCTGGCAGCAGCGAAAAATCGGATAAATCGCTGGTGACAGATGGCTACAAATCAAATGATCTGTGAATGGCAGATGAATAACATGTAGCTGCCGACGGTGCTTGGACATTTCGGCCACGGACATTTTGGCTTAGGACGTTTCGGCCTGGACATTTCGGCCACGGACGTTTCGGCAACGGAAAATGTCGAAGGTGGACGTTTCGGCCATAACCATAAATTTTGGGTTTGGGATGTGTGCATGCATAAATGTGTGATGCATTTCATAATCTTTTGAAATCAAATATGCATGTGAATACTTACAGTTGATTCAAAGATGCTTGAGAAACAGGTAAATTATGGTGTATATTATACAGCAGTAAATGATATATACCTGTATAAAGTACCCATTACCTGAATTAGTTTACATTTTTTGTTTACAACATATCTCGTGTATCTTCGAATCTTCTGTCTATAACAATTGATGAATGCTAACTACTTTCATGCTGAACCTGCGTTTATCTTTTGTCTTCAAAACACTGCAGATCCAGATCAGCCAGCTTCCTACCTGATCAGGATCCACACTGTTTTCATCTCCGCTTGTAAATACATGCAGTTTAATAACTGATAAAAAATTGGGAGAAATACAATGTATAGTATATAAGATTATTCAGACAATCATTTCCTAAGAAATTCATCACACATTTATGCATGCACACACCCCAACCCACAATATATGGTTTTGGCCGAAACGTCCACCTCTTACATTTTCCGTGGCCGAAACGTCCGTGGCCGAAATGTCCGGACCGAAAGTCCTAGGCCGAAATGTCCGCGGCCGAAATGTCCTACATTCATTTACTATAGGCTAGTCTAATTTGACAGTGGATGACAGCGCTGTGTCTGACACGCCCAGTCTCTGTTATTTAGCTGGTCGCACTTTTTATACATGTTTCAAAATTATTTCCGTTGCTTTTTGCATAAATCTCGATACATTTATATAAAGGCCTTACTGGGATGGCGAAATTAGCTTCTTAATTGATCTATCCGGGGATAAACCGATTTTTTTCAAAAGGGGGATTTTATTGATAGTGTAGACCCGCCGAGAAACACATCATCTCCCCAAGACCTTCATCAGCAACAGAAAAAAGTTTGTTAATGTCTGCCAATTTAGCTAACAGGAATATCTATACGTCTCATCTTAACCTGATAAAATAATAATTTTGACCTGTTAACAATAAATTTAGAATTGTCAAAATAAAGCAAAATAGTATTCGTGATAAGCAATGCTGTATGCTTTAGGGACCACTCATTATTTAAGTGTCAGGGGGGGGGGGGCGGCTGAGATTTCGATCCATTATCCAAACTTTGGATGACCCCCCCTCCTCCTAAGAATATTTGAATACAATGACCCCAATGGAAACGACAAGAAATAGAACCTGACCACCCCCCCCACCCCCCCCCACCCCCCCATTTTACATCATACTGTCAAAATGCGATATTTTGTTTTCATTATCCTGTATATCATAAGTATAGCACTATCGTACTTTTACTTATTTATTGGCCTTCATATTATTCTGAGCTTCAATTCTAAATCTTGACAAGTTTTGACCACCATTGCAACATAAGGTATATACACTGCTCAAAATATTTAAAGGAACACCTGATAATTATCCATAGGTGATAATGTTAACCCCTGTCCTATAGACAAGCCATAAATTTCGCTAGATAAAAAGGTAGAAACCTAGGTTTTTTTTTCCTATCTTTGCAAGGAGAGTCAAAGAATTGAAGCCGAAAAAGTTTGTGACAAAACAATCGCTGCTCAAGTTCATGGCTCAAATTTTGTAAATTTTAGTTTTCTTGAAAAAGACGATTTTTTTCTGAAACTCTGTAGAATCTTTGGAATTGATTAATATCGTAATCTAATGATTTCTGCAACATTAAAGGGCTTTTGAATGTACAGAAATGATGGTGTTGTGATATTTGATTGAAAACATCGTCTTCAAATTTGGTTTTGAAAAAAAGGGTATTTTAACGAAATTCCATTTTCAAATAAAGCGTTCCATGGAGAAATCTGGAAAGTGATTGCTTCAATTTCATCAAGAAACATCATCCTTGATCGGTAACCAAACTTATCACAGGACAAACATGTTTTACCTAATTATTCCAACTTTTGCGATGAGTCGGACTATGAGTGCATTTGTATTGTGATCAAGTGTTCCTTTGAATATTTTTAGCAGTGTATTATATACGAGGCTATTTTGTTTGTATCGATTCTTTATGTTCCAGTCAACAATTTTTCAGTTATGTAGAAATGGGCCTTCCTGGGTTGAACCAGTACCCTACCCAAGTGCCCTTACACAAAAAGTAGGGAATGAGTAGGGAAAGAGTCCACGAATATGTTGATTACCAGGTATTTCTGACATAATACATGTAATGTTTAATACGTTACAAAATATTAATGTGCACTGAGATTTCATCAATATGAACCAAATAGGCAGTCTTCGTGTACACGTGTCTCTATTTTAGATCTGCAATTGACTGGTTAATAATGTTGTCATTATCAATCATATTAATTTCATTCTCAAGAACAATGCTAATACTTAGAGATATGTATCGCTAAAAGCACAACCAAAGATATTAACACCCCCATCCCCGAGCCCAACGGAAAAAAGGCTTATTGACACGCCCCTCGTCCTCCCACAAAAAAGCCATTTACAAAACTGACCAAACATACCATCCTTGAAAATCCTACACAAATATATAGCCCCCCCCACAAAACCAGAATTAAAATTCATATACCCCCTCCCAAAAAAAGTATTTGTCTAGGCAAAAAATAAAAATTAGAGTACACCCCCGCCTCCCTCCACACTTACTCCCCTTCTCAGTATGGCTAAACCATGTAAACGGATTATGTACAAGCATTAACCTAAAATGATAGGAGCTTCAAAACATAGTTATCTTTCGTTTTAAAGAAAAAAAAATCTTGTTGATAAAATAGATGATAAACATCTTCATATTGTATCAGTAAGGGTAGATTAGCAGTCTTGGCTTATTAAATACCACGATTGGCGGTACATGTAACTGTGGTACTGTCGTGCCAACCACGATTCTGATGCACTTGCATATGCAAAGCGACATCTGATTTGGATAACGTCACAAATTTGCGACAGTATATCCTGCGATATACTGTCGCAAAACCGACGTCATTACGTAACGTCTCTTTTCCTTGGTTGACAAGTGAATATATGCAGCTGGCAAGCGGTTTTATGAAACTAGCAGCCGCTGAACATATAGGCGCAACAAAGTACATTTTCACTGTCCTTTTGAAGGAAAAATGATAACAATATTCAAAATTTTCATTTGAGGAGGATATCGTCGGATATACGTTCGGAAATCACGTTTTACGGCTCCGCTTACGCGTCGCCGTAAAACTAAATTTCCGACCGTATCTCCGACGATATACCTCTCCAAATGAAAATTTTGAATACAGTTATATCCCCTATACTTCCACCAAACGCTTTGAGGCGTGACTGTAACGGTAAATGCATTGAATAAATCGAGGGTCATGCCTTAGAGGTCGTGGTAGAAGTATAAGTGACATTGACTCATTACGTTGTTTACGATTGCTAAGTAAAACACTATAGTGTACACTTCACCTAAGCAAACGCGAACCGATAGATCACTCGTGTACTAATCCTATTCTGAGGATGGGATTAATACATGTGTGTATTAATCCTTTCACGAGGATAGGACAACATGTGTGTATTAATCCTATCATGAGGATAGGATTAATACACAAATGATCTATCTATTGATAACTTTGCAAAAAACATGAAGTCACAGTCACTCTGGCTGGCAGGACAGTAGTTTACGAAGTGTATGATTATGTAACATCATATACATGCACGTTTTAATGTACTTGATGCCAGCTGGTGAAATGTTGGATCGATTTGACCTCATTGCTGTACCAAGCAGTATATATGACACCCTTTCATAACAGTCGTACGCATTTGAAAATTTCCCATTATCCAAAGCTCATAAACTGACCTTGAAAATTGCCTATTATCCAAAGCTCATAAACTGACCGAGATTTGTTATATAACACTAATAGTTTAAACATTTGCCGTGCTCAGCCTTCCCTGTCATGCATGTTATGATGTTTATAAGTGCATAAGTCTTGCATATTGTACAATACTTACTTGGTGTACTATGATTTGTGCCTTTATGATTCATTAAAATTTTAATCTCCGAAATTCACTAAAATATCCACATGTTCTGTTTTTACATACCTATGTGACTGGGAACCAAAAAAATGACACGCACACAATAAATAACTCTTACAACCACTTCGTTATTTATCATCTTTTAGTTGCTACTCTTTATCTAACAATCTCTTAAGCCCTGGAAGGGGGGTCCCAGGTATGATATATCCCATATCCCTTTAAACATTTTGAAAAGTATCCCATATCCCTAAAAGGATATGGGCAATTATCCCCCAAATTAACCCCACTCCAGAAATCTTTGTATCACAACATCCATAAAAGTACTTTGACTTTTCACAAAAGGTATCCTATATCCCTTTATGCACTTGGACAATATTCCTATATCCCTATAAACCCTCTCAGGGCCTCATCTCTGTCGGAAGTCTGCTTTTGCCAGTAGTCCACCCAGACATCCGGGATTCCACTCCGTGCAAACCAGTGACACCACGTGTGCACTGAGAAATATGGGCCTCGACGCGAGGAAACCTGTCCTCGGGGGTTGCGAACAACACAGGCGCATACCAACCTGCGCATCCGCGCAGTCTGATCAGCGCATTTGTAATTCGCTTTTAGGAAAGTAATAAATTTAAACTTGTTACAGGTGAAATTTCAATGTTCTAGCTAGTCTCTGTAGCTGAGGAGACTGGTTTGAAACTCGCTTCACCGGAAACCCCGAAGACAGGTTTTCTCGCGACGTGGCCCATATGGTAAATTTTTAAATCATTACAGGATCGTTTTCAATACAAAGTTTTCTCGTTCAGTATAGAAGCAAAGTGTGACTGACGTCTGCAACAAGATTTTAGATTTCAAACACTGCATGAAAAGTCCGTTTTACTGAAATTTATCAGGGGGTGTAAATAAGTGATAAATATTCAAGCCTCGTGCAATAGTGCAGCAGGTCGTCCACGGCACCTCGGGGTAATAGTTTTGACTATACTACAAACAGGCATGAAATAACTGTATTACTTGACTTTTCGCTTTCTGTAAAGGCGGCACCTCATGAATGCGTAATTAGGACTAGTCAACTTTTGACATAGGTTAAAGCTGAAAATGAGGCGTGGTTTTATTCAAAAGTAACTGTATCATCTTGCGCCATTACCTCAATATAGACACAAAATACATCATGTCCTTTAAACGCCAGCAAAATAACTGCATCTGAAAATGTCTATGTTACATAGGCAAAAAGGCAAACATTGTGGACCCAGATCAGACTGCTCCTATAGGAGCTGTCTGATCTGGGTCCACACTGTTTGTCTATGAGGCTTCAAATATTTTAGTGGACGACAAAAACATACATCTTGTGATTATACGCTTTAAGGATTAATAAATGTTAGTTCAGTGTGTATACGGTTAGGATTTTCATGAGATGCACGCACGAAAAGCTTATTAACTCTTTACCACATTATAAATAAAACCTGATTTCCCTTACTTACAGTGGCGATCGCTAGCGAGTTGTCTTCGCACGTGCGCAGACTGCGCGTTGCCTTCGCACGCCTATCGCAGGCGTAGGCCACGCGGTTGCCTGCGAAAGCAGTGCGAAGTTTTTTTAGCCAACCAGACTTGCGAGGCCTACGCAACCTTCCCACGATATCTGCGTTGTTTTTTCAACCAATGAAACGCTAGTAAATTCATCGCGGTATCGCTCGAGTGAATACGTCACTCACGCGGGATTGAATCGACCAATCAAATATTTGTAGGAGACTGGTACCCTCTTCCAATCCCTCTTCCATTGAAAGACGGAAACCAAATTATTTTGATAAAACATTCTCGTATCCATAGCAACCCAAATAGTCCTTACACCTACATTAATCCCTTTATTTTATTAGCGAGGACAGGATACCTGGTCAAGAGAAAATTACATACCTTAACCTTGCTGTAAAACTTGTTTTGAGCTTAGATGTCTTTTATCTAGGGTTTGCGTATTTGAGCCTTACCGGAGGCACTACGTCGTGTCCTTGTGCAAGACATTTTATCCTCTGCTCAGGACTGATTCAACCCAGGAAATGTAGTATAAAAGTTGTAAGATCTTTTCTTTTGATAATGCTTCCACAAAGCAATGTGCATAATGCCTCGGGCCAGTTACGTATATTAAAAGGCTGCAACATACCTTGTAAGAAAATACTCGAGGACAAACAAACACTGAAATATGTATTTGACCCTTGTCATTCAATGGATTCTCCCAACGATATTGCTACAATAAGTATGATGTAGCTGTGTTTTAAGGGATCAAAGGTGATATTTTTTAAAACTATAATATATTTATGAAAAAATGCATTTGGGGAATGCTGCTGATAATTGGACCAGGCCAACCAAAAATGTCGAAGTTGATAGGGATCCATACTGATTAACAGTATGTTCTTTTACATACAATCAAGACACAGATAAAAAAAACACGTTATACGGCATTTCGTCCGGGTATGCAATGTTTGCTTAAACATAGGTGAGCTTCATAGAAAGAAATACATTTTATGCACCAGTCATTTGTATGCTACGACTACTTGGGGCCGGGGACATAGCAGGACGAATCCGGGACGTTTCGCCCTAAACCATTTCCTACCCTAGTCGTTTAGCCCCCAAGACGTTTCCCCCTGGTCGTTTCGGCCTCACTAGTCGTTTCGCCCCATTAGGCGTTTCGCCCCACTAGTCGTTTCGCCCCTAGTATGTATAAATAGTTCTGTCTTATCTAATCTGGGTCTAAAAAGTTTGCATACTGCAAAAATCGCTACGTATTTTAAAGGTGTGCAAGTTCATAATGTTTAGGTTCTTGAGTACGTCTCTCTTGAAACTTGCATGCACTGCAATCTAGTTGGACAACACAGGCCTATATATCGTCCTCATCTACGTCCCTACTTTAGGTATATGAGCTGCATTGGCTCTGGCGAGACTGCATAAAGGCACATTGAATATTCCAATTTTGAGCGAGCCTGTGGAGAAAATAAAATCGAGTTTGAATTTCAGTGCATGTTTCTGATTGCGCGATTTTCAATCCTCTAGAATATCTGTGGAGGGAAGGAAACTGAATAAAAAAAATATGCAAATTAAACAGTCATGCTAAAGATAGAAAGAAAAACTTAGCATTTTCTGTTTATCTATTTTTTTCTATGAAATAGACTAGGTCATAGCTAAGCTATAAACTTAAATTAATAATATGAGTCTTTCACACAGCGCAGACTCAGTGGTGTTTTATCTGGCCAAGCTCAAAACCTGGCTCAAACCAGCATGCCCAGCTACAGGGACTAGTTTAAATAGTGAAATTTCGCGTCTCGCTCGTTTAGCTAGAGCAAATAACGAAGGCGCTGATCAGACTGCGCTGATGCGAGGCTGTTTTGCGCTTTGTTATTCGCATCCAACAACATCGCGTTTTCTCGCATGTAGGCTCATTTTTCTTTACATGCTACCGAGATCTAAGTCTTTGAGGCATTATGATCGCTTATACAATACATGATAGGTGCAGAGAAGGGAACTTTTGGAGAATTAAACTATAATGATATTTTTGCCTATCAATTTAAACATGTGTTTTGTGTGCTCAAAAGAACCCTTTCGATGAGACGATTCTTTATAGTACCCACAACAATGTTTGGGTTGGACGAGACCAAAACTTTCATAATTTTTGTACTGACGTTAACGATAAATCCATTTTTTCACATTGACGTTAATAATTATTTTTTAACGATTAATGCATGAAAATAAATAACTTTTAAATCAAAACCTAAGCATATAGCCCCACTAGATAGCTGCGCCTGCACGCTTAATAATCTTACTCCTTCTATATCTGAACTGTAAAATTAACCGCTTGTTCAAGCTTGCCCAGGAAAAAAGGTGGTTAGGTGAACTGACCTCCCTCCCCCCCATGACCATAGCTGTTGACTGGGACGTAAAGCAAAAAAACGAACAAACAAACAAACAAATGCATAATCCAGCGGCTATGGCTGTTTAGCAAACAGCAATGATTGAAGGCATCTTCTTTCAGTTGTTTTAAGACGAATACTGTATCATGTATGCGGGCCAATGCTCTGACAAGACTGCGCGGGCGCGCAGGCTCGTCTGAGCATTCACTATTCACACAATGTACCAACATTTTATTAACTGGCTCATTATATACTGATGACTCCTTAACGCGTACTTTTGTAAACAGTGAAGACCCGGATGAAATGCCGCATAATGTGACATTTCATCAGGGTCCACACTGTTTGTAAAGACAAAAATGGTCTACAGTGAAAGAAAATATTTAGTTTGTTTGTTATATACACTGTCGGACACGTTCAAGGTAGGCACGCGACATTCAATAAACACTCAGTCATCGATACTACCAATAATCGATAATTGATAATCGTTCACACGCTTTGATAGTCCAATTATCGCTGTTCTTGAGTTAAGTGGATTATCTTGATGTTTTGATGGTTACCATTTTGATAATATTGCTTTTTGGTCTGAGTCTTCATCTGCTACCATATTTTATGTATACGAACAGCGAAGGCTTTGGCCAGACTTTTCAGATGCACTGGCTCGTCTGAGCCTTCGCTGATCGCCGATGTAAAAATTAAAATCCAAAATCATGATACTGGATTCCTTACAGTCTAAATTGAAAGATATCAAACATTTTCAATGAAATGTTACCTACTATAATATACACGGCGATGTCGGACCGGGGCCCGTACTCTTTGCATTTCCCCAAATATTACATACCTTTTGCGACCTTGGTTCTCACTGTCTGCAAATATTATTTTATCAATTTTACAAAAAAGCACCTCTCTGAACATTATAGAGTCCGACCAGACGCTGTATGACGCAACACCTGGTCTGGGTCTGCAATGTTCGCCAAGTCTGACAAACTGCTAACCTCAGGAAAGACAAAGAAAATGCCGGAACCCCGCCTTAATTCCTGTTACCGAAGCCAAATGATTTGGATCCAGATTAGCCCCGGTTTCTCGTGCCTGACATGAGTCAAACTGTTTGCACGTGACAAGTCCCCACCAGCGAGAACGGGATGAGTCAAGGTGAATGAGCATGGATGTATATATATATATGTGTCAAGAAAAAATACATTAAAATTCTTCGTTCGATGGAAATCTGGCTGGTAGGGTGAGTGAGTTTGTGTCAAACGTCCCACCAACAGCTCAGTAGGTCATATGGAGCTTGGACCCAGCATTGGGTCCGAGTATGGAGACAAGGTCACGACATAGAGCCTCATACGGTAGACTGGAGGAGCCAGGGATCGAACTCAGGACCCCATGGACACAAGGCGAGTGGATTATATATCTACTAAAACACAGCGACTATATATTATCTACATAATACTAGTTGAGTATCGTTTGTCACCATTGACCATTCTATACTACCAAAATATATGTTGTCTCAATGAGACGGTTCTTTTGAGCACCCAAAACAAATATTAAAACGGATGGATAAAAAAATATTTACGTTCAATATTAGGCTAAAAGTTATTTTGCGTATCTAAACTATTCTATACGGAGAGAAGACTCAAATCAGGCTGCGCATCTACAACACATGGCATATCATTTATTGAAACGTTACCGCGATTGTTGCGGTCGGCCGTGGCCGGCCGCTTATATAAACATCAATCAAAACACACATCAAATTCAGGTTTTGACCGAAGCTTTATGCCTGCTCAGGCTATATTTTATTCGCTGCCGAACAACGAGTGGGATACCAAATATCGTGGGTTGATCTACAGCGCGAAGTAGACTGTCCGTGAAATCTGTAGGGCTACAAAGAAGGCGTCAATTTGCCCCGTCGCTTATATAAACACAATAAGTATTAGCTTTTCAAAAAAGTTGGCGAAAGTTAAACGTCCCAAAGTCAAAACGTCCTTGATTGGCAAAGAGTGCAAGCGAACTTCACATCAGTAAACGTACTTCTGTGGTTGTCATCCACATCTGATTACATAGAATTACTATGAATTCAGGCACTGTCTTATGACTGTCATGACAAACAGGTTTTATGCCCCCAAAGGGAGGCATATAGTAATAAAACTGACTGTCCTTAGTGTCCTAGGTGTTTGAGTGTTCATATCATATGCGGAGTATATCTCCTATATTATTTTAGGCAGGAATGCCGAAATTCGTGTCTTACTGCATTTAGGGTCATGGAGCGTCACGCACCTTTACCACTGCCATCAGATCTAGAAAAATCGTGTCCACGAGCATACATCATAGGAATCCCAAATTTGATTTGTGAACACATCTTGGGGTCACGGAGTCTGTACATATACAGTTAAGCGACCACTGTGACCTTGATTTTCTGGCATTAGTTATAAGAAAAATGAGCTGTCTAGTGTTGTCAAATGATTTTCCATAAATGTGTCGCATGCTAGATACATTATCATAACATACCATGATTAAGCTGGGTGCTTTCAAAAGATCAAGCAACAACTCGCTGGAAGCATGTGTTAAATGGTAACAAATCACAGTTCAGATGTTAATAACCAGGGCTTAGAATAAATCTACATGGACAAGCTCTAGAAGTTCAAAATGGAAGCATGCAGTGGGCAAGAATACATACAATGATAGGGCTAAGCGACCGCCAGCTTTTTTGAAAAGCTAATACTTGTAGAATATAGCATCATATTTGTTCTGCTCTTTCTCAGGTCTTATTGATTATAAACGATAATCATTAATTAAACTTATAAGTGAGTTTTAAGTGAGGCCGTTCAACTTGAGCGAACGGCAAAGGTTCTGATGAGATTGCACAGCGCAGTTTGACCTGAACCCATGCTGTTTGCACTCCATATATCTCGGTTAAAAATTCCCAGAATGCACCGATTTTAACAAATCCCCTCACACTAAGTTGATCGGGATCAGTAAAAACTAGAACAGACCAAACACAATTTATAAAAGGTAAAAGGTATTTCAACAGCAAACACCAATGGGGCTGAACAGACTGCGCAGATAAATTATTATGCGCATATGGTTGACTGAAAAGTCATGTTTAAGGTAGCATTTAGGCAGTGAAGACAAGAAACTGCTATGATCAAGTAATATATACGCAGACTAAAATGCACCATTAATGTACGCTGTTCGCGTATGGTTAAAGAATCTGGCAGTCGTTTTATGATGTGGTCATTTTCTCATTGACACAGCGGGAACTCAGTGGGAGTTCGCTCATCTGTGCTTTTAAAGTGTGAAAATAGCTGATAAGCGACTGCTCTCGTGAATTTTGTCGCATTTTTCTGTCTGCATTATATGCCTGTATTATATTGTTAAACTTGAAGGGAAGACCGGCGCTGATCAGACTTTTTTGTCAAACCTCGGACCCAGTCTTTACAGATGTCAGCTGATTTTATTTTCGAAAAAAATGTACAGTGTGGATCCAGATAAGGACCCTGAGGCAGGCGGAGCATTGAGTTATGCACGCTTAAGTTATCAAACAATAAACAAACTTTGATCATCGCATAAAAAATTCTAAAGGACCCTACCAAAAAGCATATTCGGCAAAAAAGTGGTCTGGCAAAAACATTTTTGGCCAAAAGAATGGTCTAGCCATAGCAGAACCGGACGTACCGCCGATGGTGGCCTTGTATGCTGGGTCCTGATTAGGAACCAAACCGTTAACTTTTTATAAAAATAAAATCTGACGACTGTAAAGAAAAATTGCGTTTGACAAAAATAAGTCTGATCAGCGTCTTTGCTATTCGCCCGGTTGGGTACTCTTTTCGCAGTTCTAGCGAGTATACACACTCTATGTTTTAACTCTTTGCATGCTTGGTACTTTTTCATGCTTTTTAGGAGCTGCTATGCTACGAAGCTACCGGTAAGCGCACGCACTATGGGGTCGATTTGTTATCAGTTTAATCCACTTACCCACTCCAAAATATTGGATATATGGTGTATTCCTGTTTCTCCCACTTTTATATTTTAGTAAAATTTGGGGTGGGAAGATATATATGTGCAATAAGTGAAGACCCAGATGACATGATAAGTGCCTCCTGTGACGTTTTATTAAAGGTCTGCAATGTATATCGATTGTTCAACAACATCACAGCGACACGGGTAGCAACCTACAACTTGCGGCAGTGTAGGTCTGAATACGTTTTCGCATGACGAGAATCATTAAAGAAACCAGTTGATCTGGATCTACACTGCTTTAAATAGAGTTTTAATCTGGAACTTATAATGTTTTCAAAAGGAAATATGGCCAGTACCACCCCTATATATCCACTTTGGATACGTCAGCATTTGCGGTTATCAGAGACATGTACAATAAGTACCAAGATCTCGTGTGCTTTGCCTATATAACAGTTATTAGAAGTTGCACACAACATGCTTTTATGGAGGCATATGGCATGTGAATGCGAGTATGCACTGCGCACTCTCGCCAAAACCTTTACTGTTCACGTTGAACGTTGGGTCAAGTCGAAAAATAAGCTATGACCTCACTGCGCACTGTCCGAGTGGTCATTTTCCTGCGTCGCGGTGCATTTCTACTTGCATTTTATTTTGTTTCTCTATAACGATACATAAACATACAATGATAAACATGTATTGTGGTACTCAAAAGAACCGTCTCATTGAGCAACGAAGACACCTTTAAAATGACACACTGTTGCTTGACGCTTCAGCAACATCGTATTTATTCTCAATTACCATGAACGCGGACCCAGTATACTGGGTCCGAGTCATGAATAATTATTTGTGCCGTCTGATCATCTGTTTATGAAGCGACATTTTTGATAACATTGTCATGACTGAAAATATGTTATTGTACTGAACAATATAGATCGTGATACTAGTCTTATTCTGTTCAGCAAAGACCCTGACGAAACGCCGCATGTCAAAACTGGAAATTTAAAAGGTAGTGTGCGGTGGCGCATAACCATTTTGTTAGGTTTTGTCACATTTATTTCACATGAGCAGTTTTTGTAGCAAAACATTTCTGAATCTGAACGCGTCATAAAACCATAAACTCTGTATTTTATTATGACCAATATAAGAACTATAGCCCCAGGGATTATCCGTCACCTAAGAGTATCGCCTATCGCCGTTAACTTCCGGAGAACAACCGAGTCTAATAATCAATAGTCACCAGCTTAAAATAGTGAAGTACGAGTATTCTGCCAGATGATGGGCCGAATTGTCCAGTGATCCTATCAACAAACGAAAACAGTTGAGGATTTGTATTTTTATTATTTCAAAATTAATTTACCATGTAACTTCATGTTAAATTTCTATCTATAAAGGTATCCTGCAGCATCCGGGGGTAGCATGCGATATCCTGTGGTATCCTGCCGTAATAAGACCGACACCCCACCCATTCATCCAGTCTGTCTATCCCTCCGTCCGTCCGTCCATCCACCCACACAGCTTTCCATCCACCCACCTAGCTATTTGTCATATCAACCCACCTAGCTACATATGACAATTAAATAATTTTTTTTAAAAAAAGGGGGCAAAACGACTAGGTATGAAATGGTATTGGGGGCGAAACGACTAGGGTATGAGGCGAAACGACTAGGGTATGAGGCGAAACGACTAGGGTATGGGGACGGACGAATAGGATTGAAAATAAAGACAAAACGACTAGGGGGGAAACGACTAGGGGGAAATGACTAGAGGGAAACGTCTTGGGGTGAAACGTCTTGTTATCAGCAGGACTTAAGTGAATTGTGCGTGATTGCTTTGTTCTTGCGAAAATTGATTTTAGGGGTTACGTGACGTTTTGATAGCTGACGTCTGAAATTAGTTCATCTTTTCAAATATTCTCAGTGCATCTTAGTCTGCCTTTGTTCGGCTTTACGCAATAGAAAGCTAGACAAGCGCGTATTCATTTACTACTAAAAAATTGACGCACAGTATGTGTCAGGTTTCTTTAGTAGTTAAGTATAAATATATTTACCGGAAGCCATCAAAATTACTTATTCCGAAATGAACCTGTCCTATCAATAGGAGTGAGAATATTCAAACTTTCCAAATATAATCAATGACCCCTCAATATATGCAATGGGCCAACCTGACTTTCATGCATTTTGTGGGGAATTCAATCGGTCTGAAAGGGTTAAAAAGCATATCGGATTATGTTTAAGGGATGTGTTTAACTAAACAAACATAGCGTCCTTTAATTGGACATAGGCAACGGCAAACAGTGGATACCAGATCAAACGCTGTTAAATTGATGTATTGGTTAAAGGGGACATATCAAGGTTTTTCATTTTTAATTGCAAATTCCTTTTAAATGTCGGATTGTATGTATTTATTAAGAACCCAGATCATTTTTTACAATGTTAAGTGATAAAATGGGTATAATCATCATTTTCTTTAAGCTTGTGCGCTTTGTCAATAAAATACCGACTCGCTTACTTCCCTTGAATTAGTTACTTCCCTTTGCTATCGGAGTGTCCTGATGACGTCACAGAGGCAGTTAGTGTTGGATTCCGATATTTTATTTAATATTCTCGCATAAACAAGGGTAACAACCTACGTCATAGCATTGATGTTTTAAACACGTAGTGCGGCGCCATCTTTGATTTACAAGGTCAGTTTTCCCCTTCGTAAAATTAAACAAATGAGTGTCTGTACAAACAAAGCAGTGCAGGCGGTGCCTAACATCACACTTGAACAGAATATATAACGGCCACGCCCCGATATGCCGTTGCCTTTGTAATCATTCACCCACAAGAATCGAAGCGGGAGACACGAGGATAATTTTAGCAGTCACCCACTTCGATTTTTGTGGGTGAATGTTTACAAAGGCAACGGCATTTCTGGACGTGACCATTGTATATTCTGTTCAAGTGTGATGTTAGGCACCGCCTGCACTGCTTAGTTTTGACAGACACTAATTTGTACGACATTTACGAAGGGAAAAACTAACCTTGCAAATCAAAGATGGCGTCATACTACGTGTTTACAACACCCAAGCTATGACGTAGGTTGTTACCCCTGATAAAGAAGGGGTTATGTGTTGCAAATATCACTGCAATACGCATTCTGATCAGTGGGTACGCTCTCAATGAAATTGTGGATTGATTTTTTGTGTTTTAGTGAATTGAATGCCCTACGATAATCTATTTTAGCGGCTCAGAGAAAATGGAAATCTCCGAGACAATTCAAACGATTACGCGTCTATGCGCACGAAACAGTCGTGAAAGCATTTGTAAACCTGAACATCGAGCTATCGTCAATTCAAGCAATTAAAAAGGCAGTTTAATTTTGCAATGAAATAAGTCATAAATATTATTTCAGTCCTCCGTTGCGTATAGGTTAAACGAATTTTGTTTATTTGAATTGATTCTTTGCGTCTTTGAGTCATATCAGGTTGGTCTTCCTGGGTTGAAACAGTACTTAGAAGAGATTAATGGTCCCTCCTCTGGGTCCGCCCATATTTATTCACCGAAAAATAAAATATTCATGCATGTCGCACCAAGATAATGTAAGCTATCTCGTTGAGGTGAGTGTTCATTACGGCATCAGTTAATTAGAAGAGAGAGAGAGAGAGAGAGAGAGAGCGAGAGAGAGAGAGAGAGTTCAAAGCCGGCTCGTGAATGTTTGCACTTACCGCATATTTTTAGGCATTATTTATACATGCATGCGCAGCCATCTGCTTTTTCATCACCGACTACGCTACTAAGTTCTATGTGTGAGAGTGGCAGAGACTGTCAAGACTGTGCGCAGATACGTGTTTTAGACTTTATTGGCAGTACTAAAATCTCATGAGTTCGCTTTTTCTGTGTTCATTGAAAGTGTCTCGCGAGATGCTTCCAATGAACGCATAAATAGTTTATATTCTTGTAGAAAATATAAAAATAACGGGATCTGTGTTGCATCAGGATTTGAACTTCGCAGATGCTCACGCAATATGCTCTTTGATTTCGATGACTAAATGGCGAGTCTATCTCCCCTTCCCGATATGACATGCAAAATTGTCATGTAGAATTCCTGGGCCACGTGCAACTAAAATCAATAGGTTGCCAATCTACATGTACAATCCTCGGGTCGACATGCGCCCAAAGCCACAAAATTTTGGTATTCGTAAAGGAAACCTTCATACATGGTTGCGCAGCCACTTGCTAGTGGCGATAATTTTGGTACAAATAATGTGGATCCAGAATAGGCCCGACAAAGCGTCAAACTGATCTGGATTCCATCTGTTCGAGTGAGAAATTCTGACACTGTGTAGGTGTTTCTGAAATAAAGTGGAAAAAAGATTTTGAAATATTGTTTCAAAGGCCCATTTGATAAAAATCAAAATGATAAAAATACAGTAAAATCCAAAATACGTATTTTCTTTTCGTTGCTAGGGTCATACTTATTTTTGTACTTTCAAAATGCTAACTAATGATCATATATAAGCATATAAATAATGTGTTCTGCATGAGTTTGGCTGTCTGTTGATTTTCTGCAAAATAAATGGTTATAACAGTAAAATCAAACCCAGGGATCGACGCTTCCATTGCCAATTTTTAATATTTTATTTATAAGTTGCCTACGTCACGAGAAATCTATCTTTTGAATGATTTGAACAGGTTCAGTTCATATAAACCCTGTGTCCCTTTTGTGGAACATAGGTGAACAGCACAGACCAATATCAGAGCCACAGAACGTGGCGTTTACTTAGGGTCTTCACTGTTCGCGCACTCAAGGTTCGTCTAAAACGTAAATACATTGAATATCCTGAGCGATCATCAGACTGTACGCGGTGTGTAGAGGTAATCTACGCGTTTGTAACTAGCATGCAAGAAAACTATTTTTTTATTTACGACGTTAACCCATATAAGCCTAGCGTCCTTTTTGTGGGACATAGGAAAACAGTGCAGGCCCAGATCTGACGCAGTAGAACGCGGCATCTGATCAGGGTCCCCACTGTCTGCACACAGAATGTTCTATTAAAATTTGAATACAAATGAAAATTATCATCCATCAACCATTAAAACGGAAATGGACTGGTTCAATGGACAAGAGTGGGAAATTCCATTTGGCTTAAATGGGTTGATAAAATTTACAGTATACTAATGATTTCAATAATCTGCGAAATACAGTCAAGTGGATAAAACGCCTTTAGCCATGGTTACTGTCCGCTTCTACTATAAAGTTAAATCCCGTTTATTGGAGAAGAAATGACAAAGGCGCAGGACAGCCTATGCATCCGCGCAGTCTGATAATCGCCTTTATTTTACGCTATCTTGAGGGCTTTAAACTTGCCATACGCAAAATTCTGGATTCTAGCTAGTCTCTGTAGCTAACCAGGCTGGTTGAACCTTACCTGGTCGAAAATCCTGAACACAGATTTTCGCCGTCGAAGCCTACTGGCCTATCTGTTGTTGTTTTTAAACGATGGGTTCTAAATGAGTTAAGTTGTCTGCTGAAAACTTTTTCAAAATAAATGTCTTCCAAAAAACTTTCAGTAATACCACCAGATTTTCAAAATGTTTAGATGAGGATGAACATTTTGTCGGGACTGATCTGGGACCAGGCTGTTTGCAATACCTCCTTGAGCCACATCATGGTTTGGTTCGCATTTTATCTAGTACGCGGTGTTTAATCAGGGTATTCACTATTCGCTCACAGGCGGGTCCTCTAAAAGTTCAATAAATTAAAAAAAAAAAAACCTGCATAAAACATGTAAAATAAACCCATCCGGTTGATAAATGAGGAAAGTTCATTCTGATAGGTAGGACAGATATATCATACTTATCAGCACCATACATAGGTCAAGCGATGGTCAGACTGCGTCTGTGTACGTGTTGTGTTACACTCGGAATGGTGAACCCTCAATAGATGATTGGCCATCCCGAGTGTTATATGGTAAAACAGACGCTGTAAGCAGGTTTCAACATTACTTTTTAGAACAACAACAACAACAACAACAACAACAACAACAACAACAACAACAACAACAACAACAACAACAACAACAACAGCAACAACAACAGCAGCAGTCGTACCAACATGGCAATATTACTAGCACCTTTTTTGCACTAAAGCATTCGGAATGGCGAGGCCTCTTTCAAGAGGTTTGGCCATTTTGGTTGTTGTAGGGCTTAAAGGCGCGATGGTCGCCTTTTTGGCTGCCAACATTTGTTACTAGGTAGCTAAATGCTACTATATTTTGTCCTTCTACTTGAAAATGTTTTTCACTCTCAGTACATTCCATATGTATCCTACTTTCACATATATGTATTTTTGTTTTGTGACGATGAGCTGTATATGCTCTTCTGTTCTGTTCTGTTCGGTTACTAATCTACGCGTGCAAGACATTTTTTCTTTCTTTCATCGTTGATCCAATTTGTTATGGAAATGTATCAAACTAATTAAAAATGATACTTATTTTACGTTTTTTTTTTATACAAATCTGATGTACACTCTGATCAGTGTTCGATGCACACGCGCAGAATTGTTTGGCATACTATTCTGATCAGTAATGCTACTATTTTTTCGAAAATCTATTTCACTATAGAATATTGTAACAGTCCAGTGAATTAAACGCCGTTACTATGGTTACTCTGCCACCTGCTAAGAGATTAAAAAGACAGGTACTGTCCTGAACACCAGATGTCCTCAATACCCACGCACGGCGTTAGTAGTAAATTTATTGGCTAAAATGTCCCTGCGTTGGCATGCGTATATTATCGCAGGTCATATCAGTAATATGATTGGACGGCTATCCTGTGCGGGGACCACGCGTTTCTGATTGGTTCATATGAAGAACTTCTAGAAAAGTGCGTGTATTCGCGAAGGAATATGCGTTAATTTCACACGCGTTGGACTCGCAGGAGTCTCGCACGAGACCCGCAATAATGGACAACTCGTTAGCAATCTGCACTGTTTTAATTAGTTCGAAGATGTTGATAACAGCTGTGATATAAGATGAAAAAGAATCAAAAGTTTTGAGACAATTGAACACTCCATTTCTTTTCTACGTTAATCTGAAGACAGCCACGATCAGCAGCTTAATCAAAGAGGTTTAGCTTTAACCATGCAATTTGCATACACACTTTGCATTGCTATGTACGCTTTATTATCTGCGGTACAGCAGTGCAAATTTCAGGGGTTCTTCATTATGAATTGGCGTAACAGTTCTGCTTAAAAATTAAAAGAAATCATAAACAAATTCCATTTAAATGACCTTTAAAGTAAGTAAGGTTGCAAAGATCAGGAATCGATACAATCAAGTACCACACCTGACCCAGGATACCAATGGGAAAGTGACAAACTCACAGAAGACACCACAAACGAGAGCCAAGAGGTCAGCCCTTTCCCAGCAGGTGACCACGAAGCACATATAAACAAACGCGCACAAAACATAGCAAACACAAGACAGAACAAAAACATAAAAGATCCACAAAAGAAGTACCGCCTTGGAACGGTCAGTAAAATATTTTACTGGAGGGCTTAAACCGGTTTAACGTCGCCAACCTAACCCTTAATTCAGATGTGGATCAAGACACATAGATATTTGGTTTGCATGAAAGACCCCTAACTTATCAATGCATCATCTCCTAAAACATATAAATCAAGATATAACAAGGAGATAAAGCAAGGATAAGGACTCAACAGTAAATTAAACTGAATACCGGAGCAAAAGAAATCCAACAGGTAAACCCCGGTTTAAGTTTCACCTTAAAATCGGAAGTGGATACCAAATTAGTAAAACATATCGTTAGAAAATGGGCTCATCAAGTTGCATGGTGCTTTGTCAAACATATTAACATAAAATAAAACACAAACAATGATTTTAGTATGTGTAGCTGATGATTTCAAAAAAATTCGGAAAATTCGGAAAATTATCAATTTTTAAAAATTCCAAAAAAATCTGTCATTAGCAAAATGTCAAGTGTTTGGTGTTTTTCAAGTCGACTAGGCATGTTTGCAATCACCTATTATTGAATTCGATAAAAACTGCACTCAAAACGCTTATTTTCTTCAAAAAGTTGATTTTTGCATTTTTGAATCCAAAAATCGTAAAATGATAGAAAACTCTTCCAAAACAACGATTAACTTTAGTCCATTATAGTGCATATACTTGGGCAAAAATTCATTTTAATATCACTAGGGCTTAGTCAGAAAAAACGAAATTGAAAAGTGGCTACTTAGAACTTCGGTTCAGTGTAGATGTATCCAGAAACAATAATTCAGTGTTGGCCAAAAATCTGGTTACATCTCTATATAAAGAAATGATTCCACAATTCTTAAGAATACAATTATTTAGTCTGGGCCAAAATCAGGCTACATCTCTAGATAGAAATGCATCTACATTTCTTGAGAAAACAATTATTTAGTCTTGGCCAAAGATCTGGTTGCATCTCTCTATGAAAATGATTCAAAATTTCTTAAGAAAACACTGTTTTCGTAGCAAAATGCGTTTTATTCCGTAAATGTAACTTACGGAATAAACAGCAATTACTGTTATAGATGCCTATTGGTAGAGCAAAAAACTGGCAAAAAGTCGCTTATCTGTAAAATGGAAAATGATTGCATGAATGATATGGCAAGATGTTGAAGTTTCTTGGATCGCCGGAATTACTTTTTCAAAGAGGGGCAATGGTGTTAAAATTTGGCAAAAACTTCATTTTTAGGAGTGAAATTGCGAGTTTCTGAAATCCATTTGCAGAAACAGATACACGACACCCGCAAAAAAAGACTGAAAAATGATCATTGAGTTTTATATAATCCTGACCTGACGTTATTATGAAGTCAAAGCCAGAAATGAAATGTCTATATTTTTGGGTGAAAATCAGTATTTTTATAAAAAAAAAAATCGATTTTTTTTTGTAATCAGACAGGTAAAGTCTTCAAAATTTATAGTTTTTATTTATCTTGTTTTAAATTTGATGCTGCATTATTCAACTTACATATATCCTGTCGTGTTTACTTATAAAATCTGCCAAAATAATTTCCTTTCTAGCCTCGAAAACTGACATTTTTATATTCAGGTATATTTTGGGAAATGCATGTTTTGCTATTTCATAGATATCAGGACATTGTCATATTATAAAAATGATGTACATATAGTAAACAAATCAATTGAAAACAGCATTTATCATATTCTGTGATATCATATCAAGTATTGACACACACTAAAAGAGGGCCAAGTGACCCTGGATCGCTGACCTGAGTCTTTTTAAAACCTCTAATCTATATGTATCTATTAAAAACTGACCATGCTCTGGTGAACCCTTGGTGGGGCCATTTTTGTCCCAAGAGCTCTATTTGGAGCAAATTTAAATATGGTCAATCCACTGGGTAATATCAGGGATCTAGACCAAGTGGTTTCAAACCAGGAGATTTTGTATGTTTCAATTTATAAGTCAACGTAAACTCTGTGACATCCAGGATGAGGCCATTTTGACCACATAACCACAATTTGAGCCAACTCGGTAGAGTACCACTAGGTGAGATGTTATATACCAAATATCAAAACTTTGGGGCATTTGGTTTTCTGACAAGAATATTTTTTTAATGTTTTCTCTACTAAACCTATTGATCGAATAAAATCCTGGCAAATTATAAGTCGCTCAGTTAAAGTGGAACCTCTCCCTACTTTCAAAAAAAAAAAAGGATTTTGATATATCAATGGAAAGTTTTATAACTGTACATTATAAAACCACTAGAATTACTTTTCTAAACAGGGGCAGTGACTCTTCATCAGGCTTCGAAGAAGGGCACCCTCAATTAAAGAATCAAGCCTCTAAAATAAGCAAAAGTTGGCTGGGTGAAAAGAAATGCAAAAATGCAAATAATTTCAAAATTTCAAAGCGTTAGGGGTGTATATTTAACCAAATAAGCTATGCATTAAACTGTTGGGCCCATTTTAATGATTTATATAAGAACGCGGATCTGACAAAAGGGACCTTAAGGAATCCAAGTAGTTATTACGTAAGAGACATTAGAAAAATACTTGAAATAACATAAAAGTGCATACCTTAATATTTCCATGAAAATGCTTTTAAACTTTGATACTATCAAAATAACAAAAGTTTCTGATTATACTTTTTTTTAAAGTTTTCCATAAGGGCTGTTGCCATGTGAACACTCAGATCAAAACAGCTACAATTGGGCCATTTTGAATGTCTATAATACGACCTAGAAAATATAAATTCATGAAACTTCAACTGCTTTTTCATTATCACATGTATAAGACATAGAAAACATTACATTTGCTAGATTCTTATGCTGAGCATGCAATAATCAATAAATTAATATAGACCAACACTCTGACGTCATCATACGGTGGTGGTCATTATTGACGTCACATTCCAAACCTGATTACATATGGTGTTTCTAACATCCATATAATCATACGTTTCGAAGATAATTAATTCAAATTTTCAGGAAATGCTCTAAACATGTAATACTTTGCAGATGTATCATTAGCCTGATTTTGATTATGGCGGCCATAGAGTACCTTTCAACATATCCTGGCCCATATATATGCAGAATGGAAGTACCTGATTTATCATTTTGACATCATTATTATGTACCATGATTACATTTATTTTAATCTATTGTCTTCATTTTACACATTTTGTCAGTGCGTACGATTAGAACTCATTCCAAATGAAGTATGGTCTTTTATCCATCAGCTAATTGAAAATATACGTTTTGCCTTTGGGTATTAATAGCAGCATGGAGTTTGTGCATCACCAATTGAATTGTCCTCCTATGTCTGTTCTCTTTTTAAAGAGTAAATATGTAAGTGCTATAACAAGAACTTGCCATTGATGTTCTTATTTGCCTATGGTGTGTATTTCAAATTATCAATATAATCTCGTCAAGGTCAACTTAAGACAAAATATGTAATCCGACTCATAACATGAACTCCTCTTTCATTTCTACGACCAAGGGTGTTCATATATAGCACAATAATTGTCTATGGGGTGTAGATTACAGCATAGGTTTCTTAACACCGCTTTGCCATTGGTGTCAAAAAGACAAGGTCAAATATACTTACAATCAGTTTAAGGCTAGTTACGCGAACTCCTCCTTCATTTTTTGACCAATGGTGTTCATACTTAGCACAATTATTGCTTATGTAGTGTAAATTACAAAGTACGTTACATATCACCGCTATGGCCCTGGAGTCGATCTGTCTTACAGTGGCATGTTGTTGACAGATCTGTAGAATAATTGCCAATATGACATTTGAGCCAATTAGTTTTAAAATAAATTGAAGCCGGTTGTATGGATTGTACAGCAATATCTCTAACATGCTTTGTCGTTGATGGTTCATATTTTGCACACTGATTGTCTAAGGTGTTCTTTTGTCAATAACAGCTTCTGACTGCTGATATGACCTTTGTATCAAAGTTCAAGGTCAAACTGCTTAAAACCTACATTTTAAACCCACAAAGTTGTACTAATCATAAATGTGTTTATGACTCTCCTAGGTTCTATGCGAGGCAGACCAAATAGTGGATTATGAATTCCCTGTATGGGGTAATAAAGAGGTCCTTAAAGGGTTTAGCTATTTTCTGATAAAATATTTATATTAATCTTAGTGAACCTATATAGGCGGTAAGTCCCCTCTTGTAGCCAGCCCTCTTAGTCCGATGAGATATTTAAATACACTGAGACATGAAATAATCTTTCCCTTAGCAGTTAACCTGCTGATGACCACTCATAAACCAAAATGTAGACCTTCAAACTCTGCATATAGGGCATGTAATGCATTCTGTTTTGGAAGAGAAGTATAATTGATCATATTTGGGACACTGGCTATCTATGGTTTTATGATGGTACAATCTCCTCCTAAATTACTGGCTAGATTTTAATCAAACTTTGCAAGAATGATTATTATATGACCCTCTTAAATAATTATTCAAATAGTTCTGTCCATTACATATCTAGGTCACATGGGCTTAAATAGATTTTCAAAATGAAAAGCTTCTTATTTCCTAGAGTCTTAATATTTACTATGAAGTATAACCTAGTAGACCTCCACCAAGTTTGATAAAATTATAGCCTTGTGGTCTAAATGGCACAATCCTGTACATAGGCATGTGATCACCTGCTGGGAAAGGGTTGATTTCTTGGCTCTCTTGTGTGTGGTGTTTCTTGTATTTTGTCGCTTTCCCATATGGTTTCTCGGGTCAGTTGTGGTTCTAGATTGTATCGATTTCTGGATTTTGCCCTCTGCTTTACTTTTATATCGAGAAAACATAAATGAAATATTCTTGTCTGAAACGACAATTCCTAGTACCTTGATATTTGGTATGCAACATCACCTAGTACGCCTCTACCAATTTTATTCAATTTGGGGCACAGAGACTATTAAGTGGACCCGCCTGCGAGCTCACACATTGGCTATAGGATTCTATTGGAAAAATATTTTTGTCTGACACCACAAGGCATATTACATTGATATTTGTTATGTAGCATCACCTAGTATACCTCTACTAAGTTTGTTCACATAATGTCCCTTGTGCCAAAACTGGCACCACCCTTGGGCCACATGTTTTACAAAGGCTTATATATGGAACAATTAAAATAGTCTAGTCTGGAACCACAGAACCTAGAGTCTATATTTGGAATGTAGCATGATCTAGTAGACTTACTAAGTTTGTTGAAAAGTATGGCCCTGTGGACGAAAATGAGACCGCCTCGGGGATCAAGGTTTTATATATCGCTTATATAGAGAACATATTAAAACCATTTTTGTCAGATACTAAAAGGTTTGATATTTGATATGTAGCATCACCAAGTGGTGCCCTACCAAGTTGGTTCAAATTATGGTTCTGTGGTCAAAATGGCATCGTCCTGGAGGTCACAGAGTTTATGAGGCTGTTATTGTTCTTTGACCCTTCCTCTCGATGCCGTGGGTTTTTATGCAGTTTGTGAGTGTGGCATTTTCTGGTCATACATTCTTTTTACATTGACTTACATAAAGTGAAAAGTGACATAAAAAAACATTCTTGTCTCAAACCACCAGGCCTAGAGCCCTGATATTTGGTATGTAGCATCAGCTGGTAGACAGCATTTGAATATGTTCCAATTATGACTCTGGGACCGAACATGGACCACAAAGCAGGTCATCAGGAGCGTGGCCAGTTTCTAATAAATACATATAGATAAGACGTTTAAAATAAAAACTCAGGTGAGCGATCCAGGGTCACTTGGTGCTCTTTTTATTATGTCATTACTTGATATGATACCATAGTACATGATAAATGCTGTTTCCATATGAAATGTTTACTATATGTACGTCATTATTTAATATGTCAATATATACAAGTAACAGCAAAACATGCATTTCGTAAAATATACCTGAATATCAAAAGGCCGGATTTGAGGTAAAAACGAAAACACTTTGGTGAAATTTTTAAATATACACGACAGAGATATATGTAAGTTGAATAGTTCAGCATAAAATTTGAAACAAGTTAAATTACAACTCTAAATTTTAAAAACTTTATCCGCCATTTTACAAAAAATCGTGTTTAAATTTATAAAAACACCGATTTTCATCCAAAAATCAGGACATTAAAATTCCGGTTTTGACACCATAATGAAATTAGAGTAGATCTATTTAAGATGCAATAATCGTTTTTCAGTCATTCTTTGCTGGTGTCATGTATCTGTTGCTGCAAATGGATTTCATAAATTCGCAATTTCACATCTAAAAACGAAGTTTTTGCCAAATTTTAACAACACTGCCCCTCTTTGCAAAAGAAATTCCGGCAATCCAAGAAACTTCAACATATTGTTACATCATTCATACAATCATTTTCCATTTTACTGATGGGGAGGGGTTATCGGTCAATTTTCGCTAGTTATTGCTCTACCATATCTATGTCTCAGCGCAATACTGTTGTAAGAGCCACTACTGGGGACTTCGCAACAACAGCAATTGCTATAAAGACGCTTTATATCAACTTTTTTTACCAACATGGCTGATTTGTCAACAAGATTCACATGGTAGAAGGATTTGCGCTTTTTATGCAGTGAGAAAATTTTTATTACAGAAAACACGGAATGGATATCATTTATTATGATTGCCCAATCGTTTCAAGAACTGATTTCCAAAGTGCATAATCCCAAAGGCTTGCACGAGTTTTTGGAAATGCTCCTATACAGGGATGCACGATGAAGAAAAATGAAGTTTAAATGCCTCGATATTTACCTTATACATGTAAGAGAATATAGCTATTATAATTGGTCTTCCTGTGTAGTTAAGGTGTCAAAGTTTATGTTCATACCATATTTGTGTGGAAACATCCTCTTATAAGCAGGATTCTACATAGGTCCACTATATTAAAGTATATCCACGATTTCTTAGTACCTCGTGAATTTTTAATCTTTGCCTAGGTTATTGGGTGCTACATACACGAATTGTACTAAGTTCCATTCTCTTATCTTAAAAAGACAAATTCGTGTATCATTTAAGTGTAGTCTCTTAAATAAACATCAGTACAACTTCCACAGGTCATTATACTATGTTTATTATAGATGAACGAACCAAGCGAAAACATAAGTGATTCTCTTCTGTAAACCATCTGATATAATTCAATTTAGCTATATATTGGCAATGAAGGCCATTTTGTTATATTGTTAATAATTAGATTCAATGTATAATTTATGTTGACAGCTTCAACTGTGCACACCTGTTTCAAATCAACTTTCAACACCAATTATCAACTCTTATCAACTGTTCACCAACTGTGAACAAGTATTTCAACTAAATGTTTCAACATCAACTATCAATTATTCTTTAACTTTTCACAACTATTTCCACCCAATATTTCAACAGCAACTATCAACTATTGTCAACTGTTCTTGACTCAACGTTTCAGCTCAAAGCTTAAACTTGATATTGTAACTTGAAAAATTCACAGCAAATCAATGTAACATCAACTTTTTAACTCAAACCAACATAGCACGACTGCATGATTCGGAGGGGTACACAACCAAATCATGAATTTGGCAACAGACGATCAAAACTGCCACACAGCGGTTGACATGCAAGCCAACGTAATATACTGTAATGCATATCTGCTATCTGATTATAGCTATTAACAAACCAAAAGCTTTACCAACAGATTTTTTCAACTTTCGCCACTGGTCGAGCAGATTCATAGCTTTATACCTGAATCTACAAGACCACCGCTATCACTTGAAAACCAACCGCTATGCTCGCCAACACTTATGAATGCAAAACATCCAACAACATTATATCTAAACCACTGGATAGACCGCTATTTCTGGGTACTTAATAGATGAACATAAAGCTCCTAGAAATGTATTCAAAAATTATCATTTCCAATTAAAGACAGGAGGCAAGAATCTTCGTACAAACTAGTGATGAGTTTGAAGTTTGGTTCTTCCGACGCATTCAATTTCTGACAATAGGGATTCAGAAAAATACCAGTGTTTAGCTTCCACTTAAGCGGGCGTTTATAAAAAATCGAGTTATCGCGATTTAACCGTAGTTCGACACAATGAGTAACTTTCAATTCAATGTGTCGCTTTGGGACGTTATAAAAAGCCTGCATTGATATTGTTCTAAAACTTCTCCAGTCACGCTTTGTTTACGATTTAGAAAATGTTGTTCCACGTTTGGCATCATTCCGGTCGGTACATGAACTTATCACGTTGTTGCGAACCGAATGCTCAGGCGAGTCAGAGCCTTCGTTGCGTGCAAACACAAAGTATGGATGTAGATGAAGACTAGTGCCAAATTTTGGATATTCAGCCTAGCTGGAAACGTCAGCATGGGTTTAAAGAAGACTTACATGTATGCGCATTTGATATAAGGACCTTTATCCCAATAAACAGCGGCTCAATTTTTGGACTGCACTGTATGCCCTCAATGAGAACAACCACGAGGGATCCGTACTGACACACTGCTAGATACATTATTTTGAAACCACCCGACTCACTTGATATCTTCAGAGAAGAAAATTATATTAGCCGTTTCAGTGATGGATGTGAACCCATTTGTTCTCCGATCATATTGCATTATGGCGTACATGTTTAATAGGACAGATCTGGATGTGTTAATGCCAATTGGACAGACATTTAGGTCCTTTTCTTGTCACCCAGTTCAAGTGTCAAAGACAACCTTATTTAAGCTTGGAACTCAAAGACCGGGTCAGTTTGAAGTGCACTTGCCTTGTGATAAGACGAAAATTAAGGTGAGAAATTTGCAGGCGTTCTTGTCGTCAACATTGTTAGTTTTCACAAAAAAAAAATTCTGGAGAACCACCGAAGTCTCTAGAACAGTTTAAACCTGGAGCAGGCCAGGCAACTCGTCGGATTTTGCTCCGGCTTCATATTTGATACTTTACATGCAGTTGTAATTAAGTAAACAGAATTCACTTCACCAATTAATGTATACTGAAGGACTTTAAAAACGCACCACCTACTTAAATGCTAATTTATGTCGAAAATTTAATATTCTCATTATGTGAAAAATAAAATTGACAAGTTCCGTCATTTAGCTTGCATTCAATAAGAAAATCGAAACGCTGTAGCTTATGATTGCCGTGACGTCGAGATAATTATGAGACAACCCAAATTCAAAAAGTCAAAGAGTACCAATACCTTCCATTATGAACGAAAAAACGTTTTCGAACCGATGTTTGTTCTTGAAAGCAAAAGGAAAGACAAAATCAAATCATGAAGTTTTAGGCCTCTGAAAACGTTCATTACGTCTACACGACGCCATTGATTTTTGAGGTAATTGGCCGTTTATATCCTTAGGATCAGGAATAATCAAAATATTTTTATTGCCAACAGATACTCCTCAATCAGTTGCATAAAAGACAAAAGTGTCACGACATGCGCGGACGTCACCCGTCTGCTATTTATGTTTAAAAATTTTACACTAACGTTAGCAAAGAAACGCTGCGAGTGGGAGTGTAATAAAACAATTATTTCTGAAAACTTTTGTGTTTTTCAATTTGTAAAGACATCTGGCTACCACCTAAAAGTGTTTGTTTTCAAATCGAACCATATTCACATTTGTCAGACGACAATTTTTGAAGAAAAAAAAGCACTTACATGTACGTCGATATTACGTCAGAATGAACAGCATGAGCAAATCGAAATCATTGCAAACCATGGTCCATTTTGCATGAGGATAAAATGATAAAGAAATGTGCTTGCAAGATAAAATATGTGCATGAGCGCATAAAAGATATACTACCATTTCTGTTAAGATATTGAATATGGTTTAAAATGTGTTAGTATTTTCATATAAGAGCACACGTACACATCACAACATTTGTCGGTGAGTGTGAGGCGCGCGTATGTCTTATTCTTTCAATGAAAAAAATACTCTTTTGAAGATTTTTTAAAAACCTCCAGCGAGGGCGAACTTCTGATTTGACTCAGTAGTGAGTTCCGTAATTTTGGTGCAGAAGCAGAGAGCGATCCATCAATATTTCTTGATCTGGGTACTGATACATGTAGGGAGCCATCTTTCGCAGACCGTAAATTGCGAGTTAGCCCGTCTTCAGGCCCTGTATTAAGACATCTAATTGAAAGTTCTATAACTACTACAGAGATAAATTTATGATACTTTATACTTCCCCATTGTTAAGAGTACAGTAAATAAGACAGTCAGTGATTTTTTTTTTCAGAGGTGTATATGCTTCTATATGTATGCGCACATATTTTAATATTTTTTCTATTTACTGGTCTGATACCAGTCTAATTGCGAGTTTGCGTTTGGAATACTGGTTATGTACTCGAGTGTTAGACTTTTTAATGCTTTGTATTCTAGTACTGCCTTATAATAGTTTTGACGATTTTCGATTGAGGACCATCTTAATTCGCTGAGCATTTGTGCAGACAGTGTCAGGTATTATGCGAGCAGCTCGCTTTTGGAGCTTACACAGTCTTTCAATATTTTGTTTTGAGGCCGAGCCCCATGTGTTTGACTAGGAGAATGTTGTTTTGATAAAAGATTTTTTGAATTTCCGTTGTAAGGATATCTTCGAGGAAATTATGGCATGGGTACATGTAGTCTATAATGTTCTGTACATAGTATATTTCATCAATATATATATATATATATATATATATATATATATATATATATATATATATATATATATATATATATATATATATATATATATATATATATATATATATATATATATATATATATATATACTATATATATATATATATATATATATATATATATATATATAGTAGCTTTTGATTATGAACTTGTTTTGTTCAACTCTGGCTTACTCTGGTTCCATGTCAAGCAAGATGTTTTATCAAAATGTATCAGCATTTAATTGTGCTCATTCCAAGAAATATTACTATCATGTTGCAATTTTGGCTCAATTTCAGCTATTGTTTTTCCATGTGTATAGTATGTTGCTACGTCAATGTAGCAGTAGTCTAGAAGAAGGGGTAGATCGTTTATGAATATTAAAAAGAATGTGGTTCCTAGTATGGATCCTCGAGGTCCCCTGATTTAATAATTGATGGTTTGATTGAATTGATGGAAGACCCTTCACCACTAACAGCAACTTGTTGACGATTAGCTTTAGATACATAAGAAGCTAGTGAGTTAAGGGTAGCATCCTTACATCAAATTTTGTATATTGCACGTTTATCAAGTAGTCATGTAAAGAGCTTTTCTAAAATCTAAAAAGATCACCGTCGTCAATACGTCAATCAATTTTACTAGAGCTGTTTGGCAGCTATGATTTTGTGTGAATCCTGATTGTTTGGTGTGAATAAGTTTAACTTGTTTAAGAATGCAACTTAGTGAGTATTTATATGTTTTTTTTTTCAAATATTTTGGTTAAAAGGTTGGAATAATAGAGATCGGTCGGTACTTTGCTGGGTTAAAGTCCGAGCCGCTTTTATGTATTGGATCAATCTTAGCAATTTCTAATTGATCAGGGAATGTCGCCGACCTATTCAGGATTTATAAGCAATGACGAATCTTTTTTCTTTACTCTCTAAACAGGAAACAGTCTTATCTAGAGGTCAGGATAGATGTGGTCCTTAAGGTTCCTCCCTGTCAGCCTGAAACTTAAAACTATAAAATAAGACACCATGGGGGGAATCTACATTCTTATCAGAGTCTGTACTTATGGTCAATCGATAAGAACTTCTTGTTACTTAAGTATGCCATTCTTATCAATTGGTGATACATGTGTATGGGAATATGACAACTGGTCAAGATAACTTTCAGAAATTGTCTCAGACCATTAGTGTAGTTGCTACTTCATAGCGCTTCAAAACGGTCTCTATTTCTAAGGTAACTTTATTCTACGATTATTAAATTATGAATCTTTAAAATGTTAGAATATCGCCGAACGTCGGTTCTTATATAGCAAGTAGGTGTTGATAATGTGCGCAGCTCCATTTTCAACTATTTAACTTTGTGTATTGCGTGAATAGCCCTTTTCAATATTGCATTGTATTCCTCATATGTCATGTTTGTATGACCTGACCTGAGTGTAAAAAAAGATTTGTATTGTATTGTATTGTATTGTGGTAACAAACAAAACATTTCTCAAATTTCATACATTTGAAATCAAAACTGAATTACCATGCTGCTTAACGCACTACTTTGCCCTGATGCCAATGTGGCGCAAAAGCTCCACATTGACGCCATTGCGATGTAGGAACCTTTTCATAAGTTGCATGACTAAAACGGAAGTTCATTGTGTTCATGGCTGGTGGTAGTGGCGGGTGGTTCTTTACAGAGAAACCAACTGCCTCTACCCTAATATAATACATATAATATTTATAACGCTGACAAACTTGCGTAATTCAAATACTGATGTAGGTCGGGCCGGGTTTGGTTTGGCGTCACGAAGCTGAACCATTCCTGGCCTGACATCACATCCAAGGTCTAGTCATAGAAGGTCCAGGGCGGTGTGCGCTGGATCAGTGTTGAATCATATATATGTATGGTTATGAAAATTAGCTATGTAAAGTAAAGAGAATCTGTTGTGCTCCACCAGATAACAGGGATTTATGGTTAGACATTATATATATGGAATCTAATAACTGAACAATATGACCGCCATGATGTGTTTTCATGCATGCAATTATCTGTATTATACCTCTTGTTGTTGACTATGTTGACCTAGAGTGAATAAAGAATTGAATTGAATTGTTTTAGCGCCCAATGACAGTGATGATTAATGTGGTTTAATTGTTACACTGTACTGACACATTGCTATAAGTTCGAGCTAAACATTTTTTTGTATTTTGATAAGTGTCAGCTTTTAGAGCCTAAAATATATTTAAGCTTTCTCATCTACAAGTGGCCTCGGCCGCCCTCCGCTTTAAGGGAGTGATTCTGTTCTTGTTAGCTCACATTTATTTTATTTCTTGTATCTTGAGTTTAATCCTGATTTTGTGATTTTTCTAGATTAACAATAATCTCGCTGAGGAAGAGAGAGCCCAGGTCCCGAGGTTAAAAACAAGTTTTGGTGCTCAGCTCCCGCTCAATAATGTTAAAATGCCAACAATTGTAATTGTTGGCATTTTAACATTTATAAGCATGATTAATACAACATCTGAGAGACTTAAAGCAATAAACGTCTTCCTTGTTGGTATTTTAGTCTATATGAGCGGTTGAAATTTCGTGCTCATTTGAGAGCATGAAAAAAATGAATAACCTCTGGACCAGGTGGCTTTTATTATATTCATGGCTACCTTGTGGGTGACTTTTCCGCAAGGTGCTGTGGGTCGATCCAAGATCTTTGAATTTCAGTGGCGTTGTTTCTGATTTACTCTCCTGTATTTTGACATATAGACCTCGTTGCTTGGGGCCTTTGAATTTATTGCAAAAGTAAAGCAAAGTCACAGACCAGCCTGAACATCTGCACAGTCTGATCAAAGCCTTCGCAACATGTGCGATAAAGTACCAAGATCTTATATGCTGGTCTGAAATGTGGTATTTGGTTCCTTGGAAGCGTCCCATTGCACCATATTTAACCTTCGTTACGCTAAAAGTGTTAGTGTTAACTTTTATCCTAGTAACCAACAGTATTTCAGTCAGTGTAAGCTTGTTTTTTCCAATCAGAGTGGACATCAGTTTGATTCCTGATCTAATGCTTTCTTCAGAAGCCAGCTGATCTGGATCTACATTGTTTTAAAAATGATAAATCCGAGTACAGCAGGAATCGGTTTTAACCGATTATGAATAGGCTTAGTTGTAAAACGGTGGTCACAATCGCACAAGGATGTTTCACTTTACAATACGCCATTTTTCTGCTTCATTTTGAGATAAGGTGATCCTTTTGGCATTAATACGCTGCCGTGTCTTATTACATTCAGATCTTTTCATATTTTAATTTTCTTCTCTTCCAGATTTCCTGAAATGATCCTCAAAGGTAATGTATAACCAGTCATATGGATACCTCTGTATATATAGGCAGGGGCCCAACATTACAATGTCTCCTTAAAGTTAAGTACTAACTTAGTTAAGTATCGACTTTTTAGGATATGAAAAAAAAGTTTTCAAACTTCTTAAAATCAAACGTGACCAGTATTCTGTAGACCACAATGACATCTTTGACCATATGTACTGTACCGAGCCTGGCAATTTAAGAACAATTTCAAATATCATGTTGAAATATAAATACTTTTCTAAGGTGGTCCTTAATGTTGAAAAGGCATTGTATTTTTTGGGCCCAGGACATCGCTTTCAAGACAAAAGAATATACAAATTAAAAAAAAATAGATTGGCGCTTCATGTATAATAAGGACCCACCGCAAGAAAGTCCGATTTTGCTGAGTGCGAACAATATATTTAAAGGTGTCTTTGATACTGTATGGACCAGGAGCACCTTGACCTGAACCCGAGGTTAAAAACAGTTTTCCTGCTCAACTTAGCTGAGCATGACATCATTTATTCTACTCATTAATTTTAAAATGCCAACAATTGTTGATACTTTAACATTTATTAGCGTGGTAAATACAGCATCTGAGAGTTTAAAAAGCTAGAAAATGTTCCGATTTTCAATATTTTAGTTTTAATAAGCAAGTGAAATTTCAAGGTCAATTGAGTTGAGCATGAAAAGATATTTACAACTGCGAGGTCTGGCCTGTCTGGTTAAAAGGCTGACTTAACAACTAATATAGCTAAACAGGACAGAGACTGTGCGACAACGTCTATCATTGTCAAAAAAAATCCCAAACTACTACACAGTAAATAATCGTGCTGCCACCGCTTTTCGTGTTAACTTACACTTAATTTACTGCTAAAACAACTCAAATTCAAAATTTCTCATGTTACAAATGTAAAACATTGATACCAGTCATCGTTGTAAATATTTTCCCGATTAATATAATTTAAGAGACATTGCGTTTTAGCAGTTTAAAAGTTGCACCAAAATCAGTGGCAGTTCAGCGGTACACTGATTTTTTCAGTGTACATGCGCGGATCCAGAAAGTTTTATCAGAGGGGGTCCACAACCTTTGACAACGTTGTTTTTTTGTTGTTTTAGGGGGATGGGGGGAAAAGGATCCAAATACCACTATCAGCGGGCCAACATCGGCCCACAAGCGAAACTCCATTTAAATGGCGTTTCGCTGGCGCTCCGATGATGGCCCAAATTTGAATGCTTGCTCAGCACTTTTTTGATTTTCCAGGGGATTCAGACCAATATTGCTAAGAAACTCTATGTATTTGTTATTTTTAGGGGGGGGGGGGGTTCGGGACCCCCTGCCCCCCCCCCCTCCCTCTGGATTCGCGCATGGTGTAGTAAGTTAAGGAGAGGAAACCTGTGGTAAAGCGTGAAGATGCAATAGTATACTAAGTAATTTGGTTGTTGGAATTGATGCTTTACGTGCCATACATCATTTGTCTGTAATTTCGGGACGTTTTCCTACGTTGAACCCTTTTAAGCAGCAAGGATGGAGAGGCTTGCTCTAGCACACAGCACAGCACCGACGGTGGGATATAGTAAGGGAAAGTACGGTAGACTATATACATGTACGTCATATTTTATTTCAGGTGTTCTGTTGTTGGTCGTGGGATACCTAACAGTATCAGGTGAGTGGTACCTCAATGAGCTACTGTCCTGCCAGCCAAGAGTGACAGTTACGTCATGTTTTGTTTACAAAGTTATTAGGGACTTATATCCGATAGATCACATGTGTATTAATCCTATCCGCAGGATAGGATCAATACACAAGTGATCTATCGATTCGCGTTAGCTCAAGAGGAGGGTACAAGTTAAAATTTTACTTAACAACTGTAAACATAATATTACGTTACTGTCACTCTTGGTTGGTACGACAGTAGTGCACAGCACAGTCAATCAAATGAACTGCATATGTGTTAGTAAACAATCCATTCGAATGTAAAATCTGGAGATCAAGAGCAATAATTCCATAATTGGATACTGTTATTCCATAATTCGTTTTGGCAGTCACTGTAAATTACAGTAACCGTAAGGTATATCCCAAAATAGTAATTGCAGGATCTGTAATTAAACAAGGAGATTCCGACAGTAAGGTCATTATATGTTTTGGTACTAAATTAAAGTTATTAGTAGATCTCAATACAATTAGGATTTACCTTATGTCACCTCAATAAACTGCTTGTGGAATAGTACTAATTTAACTTTGTACCAAAATATATATTGACCTCACAGTCGGAATGGCGATCAAATGCACACACTTATTTCTTCTTGAGCAATTTGAAGTGCATATGTTACACGCAATATATACTCAGCGTCAATGAAAAGTTACCAGTATTGAAATTTCGATATTTTGGAAAATATATAATACAGCTCTTTGGTTACTGTTACGTTCACGCTTCTGGTCAACGACAAGCTGGTTTGGAGAGATAAAACAGTTACACAAGCCCTGGAACTATGGTGCACGTGATGCACGTGCATTTTATGTTTTTCGCAGTTTTTAAGAATTGGAAATCATCATTTTCAGAAGACAACATTCCAGGACATGCCTTAGGCATTTTCATTGAAAACGCCACCAAAATGGCTTAGGTTATCCCATTAAACGCGAAAATTGAGGATCAAACTTTAAAGTAGCACCAAAACTTTTCATTTTCCTTTACAATGCAATGGAACTACAGGGTTCCATCAATGAATGATTATAATGCATTCGGGTGTGATGGATACCGTTTTCTATAGTGGTGATGCGTGGGACTCTATGCCATTAAATTGAGTGTTGAAGTATCCGCCGTTCGTCGCTCAGAATGGACTAAATATTGTCCTATGTTAAGTGTATGTGATTTACTGGTAACTTTTCACTGACGTTGAGTATACTAGGAAAATAAATCCAGTTAATATGCACGGAAAATGGAAATTCAGGTTGCATTTAAGTAATAAGGAAGTTAAATATTAACACATTTTATGTAGATAGAAATGCATAAACGTATTCTAAAGACCATTTTAACCACGTGAAAATCCATTCTGTTTTAATAATACGTAGACTAAATATTTTGACTATATATAATCAGGGAGATATTTTACTATGCGAGAGTTTTATATGGTACATACGTTTATATATCATTTAACATGAACGCAAAGCTAGTATAGCCAAGCAGATTGTATATCGGGCGTCAACCCATTATATCCTGGAACCCCTATGCACATGTATTTTGGTAAAAGTGAAGACGCAGATTAAATGCAGCGTAATTTACCAAAAACATATGGTTTATTTGAGAAATGAAAAAATCATCTAGGGGCCTGACTGATTGTATTGTATGCATATACTTAAAATACTTATAATCAGCGACAAATTTCACAGAAAACTATATATACTAATTATTAAGCGTTCGTAAAATTTCTGACAATAATTATAATTCAGCCTTGTGAAGGTTTTTTTCCAACACTCAGGCCTTGTACACTTTTGACGTTGACACATTTCTTTAACTGTAATATTTTATGACATGTTATTCTCATATGAAGAAGACGCTAATTGCTTTATTTTTATACAACTGAAGGAAAACCACAAATACCAAAGCTTTTAACAGATATTACTGTCGTTTCGGTTGGGTATTTAAATTTGTGTTTAGCTCAGACTTTGGTAATTTTCAAGCAGGTTTCAGAAGAAAAAAAATCTGATTTTATTACAGGGCTTCATATAAAACTATTTTATTTATTTTTCATCCAAAACGTATGTTGTGGGTACTCAAAAGAACCAGTTACTTTGAGCACCCAAAACACATGTTTGAATTTATGGGTAAGAAAATAATTACAATTTTACGCTCATTATATTTACTTATCTGGACCTATGGATTTATATTATAAGATGTAGCAATTGCACCTCTTGTATATGTCGTATTGCACTGCATGCATGCATATGGATCTAACTTGCTTATTTTATAAATTAAACTTTTTAATATAGTTTATCATATGACGGCGCGTCTGGGAGTGAAATAACGCCATGCAATAAAATCTGTAAACCACTAATGGTTTATCGATTGACGGGAAACGTTATGACGTCCATAACAACGTTGTGTACATAATAATAAATTATGACGTTTTTACGCCAGAAATGAGACTTCCAAGTTATCTTAATGTCATATGATAAATAGAATCTAACATTCGTGCTCTTGTATTATTGAATTTATTAAACTCGTTGCGAAAAAGAGATAAAATGCTCGGCAAGCCTCGCATTTTATCTCTTTTTCCCAACTCGTTTAATAAATTCAATAAAACATGAGCACTCGTGTTAGATCCTCTATAAATTGAACTTGGACAAAAAACAAAAACAAGCATAACTAGTTTTAGTCTATGTCGAATGGGCCAAAAAAATGGTCCCGTGTAAATTTCGTGACGATTTTTGGCGACCTATATAAAAATAAACTTTGGGGTATTTGCAACAATTTCAACCAGTTCGCCCATCTGAGTTCGGCGTCTGGTCCGAGTAATGACGTCATCAAAATGGCGGCCATCGCACAATTAGAATGCGTATGCATTTAAGAAAAATCAAAGTATGTTGGCAAAATGAACGCTTTTGTTAATAGATTTTATGCCAGTACTACTCCAGATTTTAAACAGAAACAATATTTACACAGAATTCTACTTTGAAATGCAATAGGCCATCTTGCCCATGTGCAAAGTGCATGAGTCACATTGTAGCATATGTCGAAAAGGACAAAATTTTGCCCCCCCCCCCCTGTAAATTTCATGACGATTTTCGGCGAACCATATCAAATTAAACTTTGAGGCATTAGCAACGATTTTATCCAGTTCACACATCTGAGATCCGCTTCTGGGGTAAATAGTGACGACATCAAAATGGCGGTCACCGCGCTATTGATTCGGATATTCATAGCATATGTATTAAAGTATGTTAGCAAGACAAAGTATTTTATAGTTTAGTGCTCGTGCCGTTCCAGATTGTTAATAGAAACTACATGTACACAATATTGTACATGCCATAGGGTGTTCGTATTTGGCACAGTAATTGGCTATTGAGCGTAGACTATAAAAAAGGTATCAGATCTGATCATCGATGTGACCTTGGAATGGAAGATCAAAATCAAATATACTTAGAATCTATCTGACTTATGGCTCGTAACACGAACTCCTCTTTTATGTTTTGACTAAGGGTGTTCATATTTGGCACAATGGTTGCCTGTGGTGTGCAGATTACTACAAAAACTTAAGATCACCGATATGACTTTGGAGTCAAAGGTCAAGGTCAAATATTTTTAAAATTTGCCTAACAGCTCTTAAAGCAAACTCCACTTTCATAAATCCACCAACCCGAAGTGTTTCATCCGTTTATCAATAACTCTCGTATCTCATTAAACCTTTAAAAATTATTTAAGCTTTGTTCAAATGTTCACCTCAGTTAGACGGTGTGCAGAACCCATGGCTCAATTACGCAGACTCAAAGTCAGGGTTACAGTTACAGGTAATGGAATTTAGCCTTCAATTGCGCGTATTCTCCATATCTCCTCAAACCCTTAAAGGATTATCATTACACTTTGATAAGATGTTCAGCTCATTGCGAGGGTGTGCACAACACATAGCTCAATCATGCAAACTAAAGGCCAAGATCACAGTTGAAGGTAATGGGATTGAACAATGAATTTCATGTCCACCCTAAATTTAATTTTGGTCGAATATTTGTCTAAGTTAGATGATGTGCGAAGCGTGTAATTCAACTATGACCACAAGGTCATGGTCACCAGTGGTGACCACAAGTTTGAGCCTTTAATTCTCTGTCCGCACCATATCGCATTTACCCTGAAATTATTTCATTAAATATAGGTGAAATGTCGGGTTCAGTGAGAGGATATGCAAAATGTATGACAACACTATGGCTAAAGAAAGCTCTATGTAAAAAATAAGGTCACAAGTTTGAACTTTTGAATTCCTTCCTTAATGTCAGAAGGATTTTCATTTTAACTTTAGTCAAATATACAACTCATTGAGACTTATGCAAACATTATGTTTCATCCATGCCAACTCAAGGTCACAGTTGAAGGTCAATAATTTGAACATTTGATTTCATGTCTGCATTATGTTTCTTTTAAATTTGCTTATTATAAGTAAAACGGTTTCTTCAGTGAGAAGATGTACAGAATACATGTCTTCGTTATACGGGCTCAAGGGCAGTGTCCTAACTTCTTGCCGAGCCTTGAAGGATATTCATTTAACTCTGGTAACATATTGACCTAAGTTAAAGAAAATGCGCAGAACACATGTCCATGGCCGTTCATGGTACCAGTCATGGGGCTAATGACTTTTGCTCTCAGCAACAAAAGACATGCAAGGTTGACTTGCCATTTTATGTCCTTTAAAACAGTATTTTAGTCATGCTTTGATAATGGAAGGATGGCTAAAAAGCTGAGATGATGTATAGGTCAAGCAGTAATCGAACCCTGGACGCTGTGATCCACATTTGTGAGCACTAATCGCTCGGTGACGCGGTCACTTCGACAACTACAGGTCCAACCACTCTGTCGTTCTGGGGTTAGGGATATAGCCGCCCTTCCAGCTGCCGTCTTGAGTTTTGCCTGAAGGTGTTTGTATTAAGCACACTGATTGCTTATGATGTCTAGATGACAACAAAGGTTTTCAGATTACTGATATAATTTCGGAGTCAAAAGGTCAAGGTCAAGTATACTTGAAACCTGTCTTACAACTCGTAACACGAACTTCTTTCATTGTTGATGGAAGGTCTTCATATTTAGCACACTAATTGCTTATGGTGTGTACCTGAAAAAAAAGGTTTCGGTTTGCCTATTAAAGGTCAGTATGAGATATACTTAGCAAGCGAACTTGCTGATGCGATGGTTATAGGTAAAGGTCTAGATCAGCATGCAAAGATCTTTACGTTCACTTTTGTCAGTAGATGTTGCTGATTTTACTGGATTAATATCCGGCAAGGTAAATTATCATGTTGAAAGCTTTCAGTAACGCTGATTCTTCTGTCCATGAAGCTTTCAGGAAGCTTGGTCATGTCCCACTGGAAGACGGGACTAAGAATGCTCTCGAACAATATATATGCCTGCTTGTCAGCCAGGAACAATCATTGGAAATTTTACTAGGATAAGATAGTGGATGTTTCGTAGAAAACTAAACTTTCTCTTCAGAGTGTCAAAAGATCTCAGTATCAGAGCATCATATGGAAATCCACAAAGGAGCCAATTCTCACTATTCAGTTGCTTGAAAGTAAGAAAGATGGCAAAGATCAGGAAACGATACAATCAAGTACCACACCTGATCCAGGATACCATATGGGAAAGTAACAAGAATACAATAAACATTCATAAACACGAAAATTATGTTGGAGTTGATAAGGTGACACTTATGTTCCTATTATAACATCATTCTCTCCAAATAAGGAGTAATAAATGGTTGCAGTAAATCTGCTTGCGTCACTTCTCATCACAAATAACTTATGCACTAGCAATTGTTTGAACATCATTGCTTGTATTACAATGGCGAATATCGAGTAATATTGTGTGCCATTACTTTAGTGGTATTCTGTCGCCTAAGTGATATGCGAAGCCCTCTCAGGGGGGGGGGGGGTGGGGGGGGGGTTACATGTTTCCTTGTTCCTCTGAAATAAATTGGCTTGTTCCTCTGTTCCCTCAATTTTTTTTCTTCTATTCCATGTTCCCTAATATTGTCTCTGTTCCCCTCAAAATTTGGCCTTTCTTCCTCTGTTCCGCTGAAATAAATGCCATTTTCCCTTGTTCACCAAAACCCCTGCGAATGCCTCATATGCACCTGACTGATAGACCAGGTCAATGAGCCCAGCAATCAATAATATATATAGTTTGGCTCCAAAGCAACCAAATAGGGCAAAAACTTAATTTATACATTCAGGGTCAATTTAAATAAAATAGGAACCCCAAAATGACTTGGCCCTGTAGAGCAATGACTTCGATCCGGGCCCAATACTTTCGTGGAGGTTGATCATGAAACATTTTCTATCGTCATTCTCCTTCTTTCAGTGATTCAAGAAGGGATATTGTCAGTTACAACGAAAGCGTGTGCACAAAGTACTGCCTAGTCTAAGCCTGCCCCGGAAAAGCGTGGTTAGGTTCACTGACCATCTCCACAAGGCCATGACAATTGACTAGGACTTTAACCCCAAAACACAAGTATCCCAAAATAGCTCCAGGGGTCAGTCATATTTATATAGTATGGTCTCAAATTCATCAAAACAAAGGAGTCGCTGTACTCCTTGCCTTGTAAACCAGGGGTCGTACGTTTGATCTCCGGCTGCACTAGTCTGTCAGATGAGAATTTAAGCTGTGGTCCCGTCTCGATATGACCTTAGCGGTTGTAGGGACATTAAGCACAAACAAATAATCAAATAAACAAAAGGAAACAAAAAAACACTCAATTTCGGCATAATGTCCTACGGGATAACAAGTACGGTAATGGGTTCTGGGTCAATTTTATTGAATCGGAAGCCCAAAAACGGGTTCCAAGGATCAGTAAAAAGAAAAACGTCATTGTCGTATCAGAAGACACCAAATCGATCAAATAAAGACAAAAAAATGATTCCAGCAAGAAATTCTCACATAACTGGTGCTTTGAATCTACATGTAATTACTTATGTATATATGTGCATAAGTAGCACTTAAGCGGCCATTCGGTCCAGATGCAGAACTCAGATGTGAGAACTGTTTCAAATTGTTACATATGCCCCAAAGTTTATTTTGATATATGTCACCAAAAATCGTCACAAAATTTACACGAGATTCCCACTCGACATAGACTATAAGGTCAAATGTCGTGTACGATAACAGCTCCATAATTCGGCTCTAGGCCTATTTAAATGAAATAAGGACCCCAAAAAAGGATTTTTCCATTCTAGGGATATAAAACCTAATTCACTTCATATTTTATATAGAATGGCCCCAAATTAACTAAACCAGAACAAAAATCACTTAATTTTAGCACGAACTTTCTACAGGATTACAACAAAAGTAATGGGATCTGGGTCAAATTTATCGATTTGGGAGCCCCAAATGGACTCTAGGGGTCTGAAAAAAGGAAAACATCTTTTTCGTATTGTTTGACGTCCAATCAGATAAAAATGACAAAAAGTCATAAATTCTCCCTCAACTATTGCTTTAAATACGATGTCTTATATGTGTACACAAGTAGCACTATGGCCGCCATTTTGATGACGTCATTACTCGGACCAGACGCGGAACTCAGAGGGGCGAACTGGTTCAAATTTTTACATATGACCCAAAGTTTATTTTGGTATAGGTCACCAAAAATCGTCACAAAATTTACACGGAATGCCCATTTGACATAGACTATTTGCAGATTTGGGTTAAAAATGATAAATGGTAGCTAGGTAGGACCTGAATGCATAGAAATAATATTTGTATATACTGTGACCTGAAGCAAGACACGTTTGTCGCTTTTAAGGCATTTAAAAACTAGAACTAAGAATATAATAGAAAAAAATATGGGAACAGGTTTATCTTTAGGTATAGTCTTTAACTCTTTCAAAACATTTTACCTAATTTGACTGACAGTTATAGTAAAAACCCTATCGATAAGTGGCGTTGTTTTTTTTTTTAAACATTGACCAATTCTTGTCATTTTAAAATCATAAAATTATGAATATAAGCATATTCCCACTGAAACTATTGTGTATTTGTATGACGTAACTTTTTGTCTACCTTTCAGATGCGGTGAAATGCAGAAGATGCGACAATGCACTATCACTGGATGATTGTACAAGATCTGTGACTTGCAGTTCAAACGAGGTAAATTAATAAGAATATAATTCAGGACTTTAGTTACGAGTGCGTAACGAAAATTTAATTTTCTTATTTCTCAACCAAAACATATGTTGTGGGTACTCAAAAGAACCGTCTCAATGAGACGGTTCTTTTGAGCACCCAAAATAGATGTTTAAACTGATGGGTAAGAAAATATTTACAATTTTACGCTGAAATTTTTTCGTTTATCTAAACTTGTGGCAGATGGTTAAATACAAGGGCCAAGATAGCTCTTAATCGCCTTCCTGAAATTAAGGGCATCGATGTTTAAATTATATATACGGTCAGAATGCAAACATTGACAATGAAGAGTTGTTGAGCCGGAAGATACGTACAATAAAACCTGTCTAAAACGGTCACTCAAAAAAAAAAGACAAAACAAAGGTATTAACAACAAATGGTAGCTTAATGAAGGTCGAAAATATTGCACAATGCTCTTCTGGAGAATTATGCAATACTTTTGACTTGCATTAAGCAAAAATCGGTCTTGAAAGCCAATTTTGGTCTTTTTTGAGTGGCCGCTTAAGACAGGCATTACTGTATATCACATTGCTCCAGGTCCTATCGTCAATGGATGGATCTTATGATAAGGACAAGTACTATATATGCATTTGGTTTAAATTAGTGGTCTGAATGGTTTCCAAGATATTAGCTCTTTTATGAAGGGGATGTGGCCTTGCCTCCAGGCGTCGTGGTATATCTTAAGAACCATTTATAGACACATCTAAGCATAACTATCATTGTTCCTTGTGAGATAACGCGTACTCGTACATTGACATAGTAAATGGGTACATAGCCATTATTCGAGCAAGCATATAATGAAACATATCAAAAACAAAGGTTCTGGAACCAGAGGTTTCAAGCGAGGTGGGTTGATGCTTTCCCAATATAAGCTTATATGGACATTTTTGGCCCCAGGAATAAAGAATCTACATGGTAAGAGGGCCACTAGGTCAGGCTACATCTCAAATGTCAAGGTTTAAGGCTTTGTGGTTTCAGTCCGATCATGGCTTAGACCAAAATTTCTGCCTTTATCCGCCAGAGGTTTGGATAAACAAAATTGTGGCCGTAAATTGTAAATGTTTTCTTGCCCATCAGTTTTATTATATGTTTTGGGTGCTCAAAAGAACCGTCTCATTGTGACGGTTCTTTTGAGTACCCATAACGTATGGTTTGGGTGAGAAATAAGATTTTTTTTTGGTACGCATCTAGATAAATGTGCATGCATGCTTAAAGACTAACTTTACAGATATGTGATTCGTACCAATATCTCAAGAACTGGCTTATTGTTTAGGTGGGTAGGGATTGGTTAAGAGGCAAACCATATGGTAAATAACACGACCACCAATCCATCTCCTCCACCGCATAAAATCAATACTGTGTTATGAAGAAGGGGGACCCGTTTTCTATGAATGAGATGGACCACAAATTCGGCAAAATCGTTATTTTCTCTAAACAATACAAAATTTTAGTAATCCGAAAATGCTATTCGATGTTTACCTTCGACATACATGAAATAATGCCCCCTGGCACGTAAACTGATTCTAGAATATGTGTTGAAGTTGAAAAAATGTAATTTTTCTTCATTACAAAATCGTTTAAGCTGTCAAGCAGAATATCCTCTTAAAACCAATATCAGTGTCGAAAAGTTAAAGACATATGCGGCTATTTCAAATGCGCACCTTTCCCGCGTCTGCAAACGGGGAAAGTTGTCTGGGTCCTGTCTTTCGACCCTTAACGGATTCGGATCAACACAGCTTCCGATATTCTTATGTCATATCGGTGTTCCGACATTTTCTTCACAAATAACTAATTAAAGTGTGTTTGAAATATCTATTGACATCTTTTCAGAACTGATCGTCTCAGCACTAAAGACAGATAAATGTAGCTCAGTCGAAATCAAACGACGTACACAATAACCCTGGTTACGAATACGATAGTGGCCGAGTCTATACTATTTGTATGGTTATTTAGAGCGGCGCACGACCTGACCTCGTGGCCTAGTGGTTGGCGTGTCTGGCTACAAAGCCAGAGGACCAGGATCGATTCCCGGATGCGCACATATTTTCAGTGTGTTTTTTCTTTCTTTTTTAACATTTTAATGCTAAATTACTTCATATACTAGTAAAATGGCAACATCAAAACGAAAGAAATGGTCATCCCCGAACTTTTTATATCGAATTACGCATGAAACCTATGGGGGTGGGGTTAAATTTGGCCCTCTAGAAAGTGAATTAGTTCGGTGACCCCAGATTTTTATTCTTTTTTCTGAAAGGTATTATAATAGTCCATGAATTAAAAATAAATTTTCAAGATTTTCAATATCAGATTTTTTAATACATGATTTATTCTAAAAACAAATTCCATTTTTTGACGACTTGTCAAAATATATCATGCAGTATCTTGTCACAGCATGGGATACCAAGTAAACATGCACATTTTCTTAAAAGTTCGAGGTCATGGGCAGTAATTTAAGTTAAAAGAAAGAAGCTGGCTGAAGATTACAACCGTTTTAGCTCGATAATTAGGACAAGTGTTATTATTTTATATTTCTAGAAAATTGGTCAAATGCTGTAAACTTCAATATGAGATTCTGAAAAAATAAGCACGGTGACATATCCTTTTTATTTCATAAATGGATAGCCCATGCATAAAACAAACTGTATGCAAAGTATTGAAAATATTTCAATATGGGAAGTATTTAGAAGCATATGTCCTTAAATGAGTGTCTCATCGAATAGCATTGCTCGCTTTCTAAATTTTGCTCTCAAAACTAGGAAACAGAAAGTTTTATCCAACTGGTATATGCGATGAAGGAGATGCATTGGTGGCCGTGAATAATGTCATTTTTTATATAATACCTCGTAAGTTGACTGATATTGTCATGACAATCTTTGTTTATCGCATATGCGTAATGCCACTAGCTCATAATGGCATACGTAGCTCTTATGTGGGATTAATGAACTGATACTGGTGCATGACTATCAACATTCATACTTTACGCAATCGAGAAGTAAAGGCTCTGACGAAACTGCGCGGATATACTGTCTGGTCAATTTGAAAGCATTTGCTGATTACGATTAATACCAAACTCTCACATAATTATGCTGGTCCATCCGATAAACTGTGGCAAAACAACGATTGGATCAAAAACTGTTATTTGGGTTGATGTAAAATAGGGTAAAGTCGGGTATATTCGGACAGACTGCTAAATTCGGACAGCCACCTTGTTTGTTTCATAGTTCAGTTATTTGAATGAAAATAAATTAACTAATAAGCAAACAGTGAAAATCCTGATGAGACGGCTCATATGAAGCCGTCTCATCTGAATTTCCACTGTTTGCAAATGTGTCCGAATTTACCCGACTTTACCCCACCATTGCTTTTTCTTGTAGGAATGTTTCACAGATGAGCTCGTCACCGAACAATTAACAATCGTATTCAACGCTGGATGCAGAGCCAGAGATGTACGTACACGTGTATAATGTACTTATCATTTGTAACCCCAGGCATCATTAATCTTAAATATACATACGTTCTTAATTTTACACCCCGCGTCTTAAGAAGCACATTTTCATGCTCATTCTGCTTGTTTCAAACTGTCAAATTATAAACTGGTATCAATTATAAGCCTAGTTTGTGTACCAGGGTGGTTAATCTTGACTCACAACTGCACTGCACCCCCCCCCCCACACACACACATACACCTGGTATTTTGGAGACTGCATCATCTTGGACATAAGCATTACGCTTTAAGTTTTTAAGCTCTAATTAATCTTATCAAAGTTTATTTCCCATTCATCCAAATTTTTATAGTCACATATTATGGTGTAAAGATATGCTGTATAGTTGGATGTAACATAATTAAATTGACAAGTTTTCACTCCGTTCGATGAAAATAGTCGCATAAATTATTAGTGATAAAAATGAAATTTCTTCAGGTGTGTGGATCAGCGGCCAGCTCAGGTAATCCCATCGGCAAGAGAAGCCTCGATCTCAGCCATATTAGTAAAAGACAAAGCTCAGGCGATGTGGTCGCTTGCTCCAGATGTTGTGACGTGAACGTAACAAATGGAGTCGAGTGCAACGCTAAGCTCTGTGGTATTAAAGGATGTAAGTGCCGATGTTTATTCATAGAGAATACTACTATCCTGCCAGCCAAGAGTGACAGAGACGTAATATTTTGTTTTCAATTGTTAAGTACACTCCAGTTGAGCTAACACGAATCGATTGATCACTTGTTTATTAATCCTAACCTGTGGATAGGATTAATACACAATACAAAGTGATCTATTGATAATAAGTCCCTGATAACTTTGTAAACAAAACATGACGTCACTGTCACTCTTGGCTGGCAGGACAGTAGGTGAGTGTCTTTTGATATCAAGTTTACCAGGCAAGGCTTTGAGAACGCTTATTGACATCGCGAGGCTTGCCGAGCGAATTAACATGCGTTCTCAAGGCCGAGCCTGGTAAACTCAACATCAAATGACGCAAACCTGGTATTCTATTTATAGCTTACCCATTCTTTCACTCTTCAAACTAGCGATGAGGGTCTGGACGGGGTATAATGATTAGTGAATAATTACCCTTTTTTTATAATGAATAGTGATTAATCAGCCAAAAAAGTAATGAATAGTGAATAATGAGGGCCTAAAAAATAATGAATAATCCTATTTTTTTTAATGAATTGAAGAAAAAATTAATGAATAGTGAATAATCAGATTTCTTTGCCACCTTTCTTACTTTTAATGAATAATTGGTCTTATTTTAATGAATAACCAAAAATAATGGGCCAAATTTTTAATGAATAGTGAATACCAGACCCCCCCCCCCCCATCCAGACCCTCAGCGATCATGACGTAATTTTCGATTCATGTGTTGATTTAGCGCCATAAGCGACGTCATTCAAAAATGCAACGTCACCATAACCTGATAAAGGCACATGCCATTAGATAGACAATGTTTATCATGAAACGTGCAGCAATACAGTTAATATGAGAGGTAACTGATAAGTTCCCTTACAATTTGGCCGTGACGTGAGAAAACCTGTCTTGGGGTTTTCAGACAAAGTGAGATTCAAACCAGCCTACTTAGCTACAGTGACTAGCTAGCAAATTGAAATTTCGCTCATAGCAAGTCTAGATATGATACTTTCCAATGAGCGAATAACACAGGCGATGATCAGACTGCGCGGATGCGCAGGCTGTTATGCGTCTTTGTTTTTCGCAAACCCCTGAAGACAGGTTTTCTCGAGTCGAGGCCCATTTTAGTATTGCATGTACCGTATACTTAAAAAAGGGAAAAAAGAACTTTTGGAAACAATGAAAACCAAAATGAAATACATTGTACCACAGAACCCATTATTTTGTCAATATTTGCGCTCTCACATGTACATGTAGCTTAAAGTATTTTCTTTTTGACTGCATTACATCTGAAATCGGATATAGTTACAGAAATATATGTGCATATTACTCATAGCTATTTTTAGTTTAAAAATGATTGCACAACCAAAAATATTTGGGTGTGCACTTTATTCAGTTTGTCCGTCTATATGCTCGTGCGTCCGTCCGTCCGTCTGTTATGAGAAAGCAAAACCAGATGCTGTAAAACATCTCTGCTTTAACAGAGAAGCTTTGCAAAGATCTTTACTTTTTCTTTGCCTGAGGCTAAGCATATTTCATACACAGAATATTTTCATGAAACTCAATATTTGGGTACATTTTGTTGTGGAAATGTGTCTTATATATTAAAGGCAACTCTGGCTGCTTTGGATCTTTAATTTATCTGCCCTCAGTTAAAATACAGTAAAACCTGTCTTAAGCGACCACTGAAAAATAGGCAAAACAAATATCTTAATGACAAATGGTAGCTTAATGTAGGTCAAATGTATTGCAGAATGCTCCCCATGGAGCATTCTGCAATAATTTTTGACCTGCATTAAGCGCCAATTCATGTTGAAAACCAATTTTGGGGCTTTTTGAGAGCGGTCGCTTTATATAAATAGACATGTGTTACTGTACATGCAAAGGGTCATATCTTAGTTAGTTTTTTAATATTTGCATGCCTATATAAATTTAATGAGTGAGGCAAATTGTGTTTCATTTCAAGTTCAATATATAGTATGCTATATGAAAACACTCCCTATTTCAGCCACTACCGGGGCTCAGCAATGCTACTTCTGCGACTCTGAGATAGCCGGTGGACAAGGTGATGTTGATGAGCCAACAAAATGTGGCAGCCTTACTAACTGCCAAACAGATGAGGTAAGGCTGTGCAGTCTGTTGGTGTCATTTCCTCTTCTTTAGTATAGCCCCATCTACCCGCAACAATGTGTGTTTGGCCGTAAAAAACTGATAGCTAGAGTTACAATCATGCTATTTTGCTCAAGCGTGTTGTCGTGAGTTCAACTACGAGAGCACATATGGATCAACTTGTTTTCAGTGCAACCGTGTGCGCATGAATATAGGTTCACATTTTTGTTTAAAAGGCACACAATTTGTATCAAGATGTTAGGGGACTGCTTCTCGAAGAGTTCTGGGCGATAGCGAGACATTTTGATATGTGGCAAAAACTCATGATTTTGTAACAAAATCCGAATAGCGTGACGTATTTGTAAAATTCAATTTAAATACTTATACAGACTTTCAAATTAGATAAAGATTTTTCACGATCAATAAAATTTCTTCACGGTCCTTTGAAAATTGTTTCAGCAAACATTTAGGTGGTGCTTAACTTTTGACGCTGTGTATAAATTGCCTCATTTGTTTGCAGTTCGAGCATCCAAAACGTTTTATAACCTCGGACTTTGGTCTCAAGCCCTGAAATCTAATATTCCCATGACCACACTGGTAAATGTATACGTCGATTTGCTGGTATTTACGCGTATTGCCGGTACTTCATAGACCGGAAGTGGCAGATATTGGTGTTAATACTGTATAGAAAAGCATGCCAAATGCCTAAAGGACTACAGACTTCAATCATGTTTAAGTATTCAGTATGTGCACGGCGATTTATGTAAGCATTTAGGAATAGATTCGAGTACCGATCATGCAGATCGGTACTCGAATCTATTCCTAAATGCTTACATAAATCGCCAGGTGTAGGCCAATAACTTAAAAATGATCCAATTCTATAGTCCTTTAGGCATATGGCATGTTTTTCTATATAGTATTAACACCAATATCTACCACTTCCGGTCTATGAAGTACCGGCAATACGCGTAAATACCACCAAATCAACGTATACATTTACCAGTGTGATGACATAGCTCATTTATTTTCATCTATTAATTCTTTGCTCGCTGGGAAGTTTTTCATGCTTTTGTCGGCGCCTCCTGACTTTTGTTCACAATTAACGTGTTCAAAAAATATAATTCTGTAACACTTTTAGAGTGTCAAACGGTTTAAATCCAGATCAGGGCCGACGAAAACGTTTAACTTTTTCACCAAAAAATCATTCTGGAACACTATTAGAGTGTCAAACGGTTTGCATTCAGATTTCGGCCGATGAAAAAGTCGGTCCTGATCTAGGTCCAAACTGTCTGCAAAGGTTATCAGCGGACGACAAAAATAGGAAAGAGTTAATATATATTTTATAATTCTTATTGTTATTTAAAGGTATGTGGCTCCAAGCTGTTTGCCCTTGCCTCCAACACAACACACAGATATACATGTTTAAACAAGAGGGTAAGTGAAACCGTAAAGTTGGTGCTTAATGTAATTATTCCTAGTGGAACCTTACACTCCTACAATGTACCATTTGGGTTTGTCCATAACTCCTCAAAGGGATGACAGGATAATTATATAGTATTTGTAAATTCTTTTACTCACACGCGGCGTCTGGACTACATGTAGGTCTGCACTGTTTCCCTTTTATGAAGCGCTATGCTTAAATGGGTAAACCACCAACAGTGAAAACAGCAGACGATTGATATATTGGTGCGGTTTCTCAATTTAATGCCCTTTCAAGTTATTTTCTGTTTTCAATGGGGCTACTCTGAAAGGAAAGTTTATGCTCCCGATGGGAGCCGTTGATGCGTTGGTTTATTGATAAAGATACATGTACCAACATACTTAAGGACGAGTTTTTGCGCGGTCTCTTATTTTGGCGATTTTTGTTGATACCGCAAATACGTCCAAAAAAATGCCCCCCCCCCCCAAAAAAAAGGGGGTTTTACAGTAGTGTGCCTCATCTGGTTGAGCTCCACTTATCTGAACGTTCGTGGTGGCAGCAATACTTTATCCCGTTTTAGCGCCATTATCTTCAACTTACCCATTTAAACCGAATGGGATTTCCCACTTGTATCAATTGGACCAGTCCATTTCCGTTTTAAGGGTTGTTAGGTGGCTATCGAGAATGGGACTAGTATTTGGGTGAATCGTAAGCTAAGCGTCGTGTCAGGTTCGTTCCTTTATTGCGTATAATCGAGTTACATCATAACAATAACAACAACGTTACGTCAAAGTCAACGTCGTGCACGAGTGCGCCAGAAGCAACATCGGAACTTGCGCGTACGTCGACGTGCAATCCCCGACATTACTCCGGGCCGCGAAAAGTTTATGCAACTTCGAGTGGATAAAGTCTGGCTATAGGTCTCGTCGTCTCGCCATGCTGGGTCTTCAGTTTGGCAGCGCTGACCAATCCGTCATTCCCGGTGATGAGTTGTTTAATGACGGCTAGCTTCCAGGTCGTCCTCGGTCGCTCGTCATGGATCTGAACAACATCTCCCCGTTTAATCGTCTGCGTATTCTGCCCTGTGGTGCTGTGGTATTCTCTAAGGGCAGTCAGATACTCTAACTTCCATCTGTCCCAAAAGTGGTCAATCATCTTCTTCTGTTGATGAGCTCAGTTAATCAAAGTCGAGTAGTAACTCTTGGTGGCGTGAGCGACTAAGTTAGCATCAGGCGGGCGTGTCAGGTATGGTAACGTGGTCACCCTCCGTCCATGTAGTAGGTGGGCTGTCGTCAGTGGCTCATGGTCCGTAGGGTTCGTCAGCTTATATGTTAAATTTGTAGGTAGATGTGGGTGCTCAAGTGTCCATGGTAACTGAACCGAGTATTTTCCATCTGATCGTGAAATGGAGATCCTCTGATAAGTAGTTACTTTCTCTGCGTTTGTTGTGTCCTTCTTGTTATGCAAGATTCCTGGGGATTCAAGCTTCCAGAGCTGTTCCAAGTCGGCAACGTCAGGAGATGAAGTAAATACATTTAACATGGAATTTTGAGTCTGTTTTGAGTCGCCAGGAAGTGGTCCAGATAACAAATGCCCTATTTTGGATTTCACAGCTGTTGGCCCGTTGCCCCTGACAACATGATTATGTACTGTTTTCCAGTAGTGGTCTGCACCTATTAGAAATGAAATATCAAATTCACCATCCTGGGTTACTGGAAATGCCAGTTTCAAGCCTTTTAGGTATTTTGATTTTGTGACTTCCGGTGGCATGTTGGACAATGGTGCTGCTATGGTTGGCACTATTAATACATCTATTGGAATCGTCTCTCTTCCACTGGTTTCCAGGGACACAGTCGCGGTGAGAACTCGTCGTAGGGTCTGTGAAGAACCTCCAAACGTAGCCAAATTTATTTATTCTGTACCTTTATGTTGAATCTGTATGTCGTCTGCTAGTTTCTGCGTGATGAAGGACCTCTGCGCCCCCTCGTCGAATAAAATGTTGGCATCGGCTGATAAGTGAGAGGCACTGACATCCGAAATGGCAGTTTTCAAGAGTACGTTTGGACGAGGTCTATCTGCGTAATGTAGGTGTAAACCATGTAAGGCACTGGTATCTATTCGTTCGCTGCTCTCTGAATGAAATGGCGCAGCTTCTGGGTTCAATGTTGAATTCGTCTGCTGCTCACATATGGCTGTATGATGTTTTCGTCTGCAATGGCGACATCTGTTTGTTGATCTACAGTTGGACACTTTATATCTCCCCAAACAGTTAAAACATAGGCTTTTTACAATTACAATGTCTTTTCTCTTCTTCACTTCTGTCACTTGATCACAGTTAGTTGCTGAATGGTTGCTACCACAGAATATATAGGGTGGAATCTGCTCGCGATCAGGCTTCGTCTACCTCAAAGGTTGCATGCTATAAGTTTGTGCAAATGTCTTGTTTCTACTTCGGGGATGTGTTTTGTCGTTTCCTGTATGAAAAGACGCCGTTGGCAGTGTTGGAATTCTTTTCTTGTTGGGTTGTCCTGTTTCCATAATACGAATCTCCCTACCCATCGAAGATCTGAGATCCGGTAACGAACAGTGTGCATCTCCATTATGTTCACGTGCTAGGTTTCGTCTAACTTCTCCTGGTAGCTTCTCAAGTATGATAGGCACTAACAGGTCACCATAAGTATCACTACACTGTCCTAGAGACTCGAGCCCACGAATGCATGGGCTAGATTGCACTTTACAGGGCACAACTGATTTTGACTAGGTTTCTTAGGTCTGTTTGCTTCTAAATTATTTCTTGAAGTGTTTTATATGGTGGATACATGTCACATGAATATAATTGAGGGGGTATGGGGGCACATGCCCCCATTTATCATAAGATATGTGAACTGACTGTACAACAGTGCCCTGTAAAGTGCAAGTGTCCCAATGCATGTTTCAATCTTGTCATGGAATGTACGTAAACTTACTACACTGCTGTCTGGTCTTTGTATATCTATCAGGGACGGCATGTAGTTGGCATTGATCTTGTGTGGCTGTCTGAATCTCTGCTTTAACAAATCAATGACGTTACTGTAATTTGCATTTGTAACGGGAAAACCAGCTATGGCGGACGATGCTGAACCATGGATAAGAGATCTGAGGTATGTAAACTTTTGAACGTCAGAAAGGGTAGCGTTTAAATGGACGGTTGACTCATAGGAGTTTCAAAATGTCTGCCACTCTGCGATTTCTCCGTCAAACTCTGGCATCTGTAGCTTAGGTAGTCTATGGTAAGAGCTGGAATTTAAAGAATCAGTGTAACTCACACTATTGTGATCCGTCCGGTTATTGCCAGTGAATAGTTCGCCCCTTGTCGGTGTACCTGCTGACACACTGGTACACGCATTATTAGAGCGCTCTCCCTGTGCGATAGTGTCCTCAATTGTAATGGTAGTTGCTGCTGGCTTCTTCTGGTTTGTCTGGCTTGACTCCTTCTTCCTAAGGCTCTCTCGCAATTTCCCGATCTGCATGTCTAGTCTGATGATGTAATCCTCACCATCGAAAAGTTCGCCTGCAATGTCATCGATGTCATTATGGTTGACAATCTTTTCGTTCAGCGCCCTGATGATCTCAGCCTTTGCAGAAAGAATGTCGATTAGCTGGCTTTTTTCGAAGTCCGATAAATCGTCTCCCAGCCTCTCTAGTTGTGTAGAAACTATACGATGATGTCCCTGGCGAAGCGCACGTAGTTTATCCAGCTGCATATTGTCTCTGAGTTTCGTCACGGCACCAATATTGAAAATGGGTCTAGTATTTGGGTGAATCGTAAGCTAAGCGTCGTGTCAGGTTCGTTCCTTTATTGTGTATAATCGAGCTACATCATAACAATAACAACGACTTTACGTCAACGTCGTGCACGCGTGCGCCAGAAGCAACGTCGGAACTTGAGCGTACGTCGACGTGCAATCCTCGACAGTGGTATTTTTCATTTTCATTCAATTTTTATGAGAACATTCTGTAAGCAACAGTGGAGACCCTGATCAAACGCCACGTTATTTGGCGTCTGATTTGGGTATGTACTGTTTGCATATGTCCAACAAAAATGACGCTAGGCTTATATGGGTTTACTCATTTAAACCGAATGTACTCTCCCAACCATTTCAACTGGACAAGTCGGTTTCAAATTTGAGGGTTGGTGGTTGGTATTTTTCCAATATTATTCAAAGTTAATTGAACATTCTGCAGGCACATGTACAGTAAAGCTGCTGCTGCTGATCGAGCGTGATGTTTGCTGTACTACAGTAAACCCTGTCTTAAGCGGCCACTCAAAAAGAAGACCAAAATTGGTTTTCAAGACCAATTATCGCTTAATTCAGGTCAAAAGTATTGCAGAATGCTCCAAGGGGAGCATTCTGCAATACTTTCGACCTTCTTTAAGCTACCATATGTCATTAAGATCTTTGTTTTGTCTGTTTGTGAGTGGCCGCTTAAGACAGGTTTTACTGTACTTTTGATGTTAATGTTGCAAAAATGCGAAGTCATAGCAAAGTGCTCTCAGTCTGCTCTCAGTCTGCTCCGGAGTTCAATCTACATTTAGTTTTTTAAAGATTGTGTCATTTCGTGTTTTTGAAAACATGATAAGTCACGTATTTCCCCTAGTTGTTCGAGATAACGAGGAAAAATGGCTGCGACATGAGATTTCCAACAATGTGGTATGTGCGACCAGCAAATGCTCAGACCAGCCTATGGCACACGCGCAGTCTGATCCGAGCCTTTGCTAGTCGCTCAAATATTTTTATGACTGTTAAGCTACTGACTGAACATCATTTGGAGTTTCTAAGCTGAAAAAGAGGCTGCACATGCTCTTGTCAAAATGCCATATGGTTGGAAATCACATATCATGGCTCAAATATATAACGTTAGATTTGTAAATCACAGGGGACCTTCTGCAGGAAATATCGTTTAAAGTTTGTAAAATCTGAGTTTTGATTTGCTTTACTCACATCGAGTACATGTTTGGTTGAGAACTTGGTAGATATACATGTAAAACAAGACAAATGAATGAAGATTTGGTAAACGATTAACTCTTTGCCTACTGGGTAGTGTTGCATGTTTCTGTCGTCTTCAAAGTAAGAAAGACGGCAAAGATCAGGAAACGATATAATCAAGTACCACACCTGACCCAGGATACCACAAGGGAAAGGAACTAGAATACAATAAACATAACCAACAAGAGCCAAGAAATCAGCCCTTTCCTGGCAGGTGACCACAAAGCAGCAATTAACAGACGCGAAAGCATGAGAAACACAAGACACACAAAACACAAATAATCCACAAATGAAGTACCGCCTAGGAACAGTCAGCACAATATGTTACTGGAGGGCCTAAAACAGTTTCACGGCGCCAATCTCGGCCTTAATTCTGATGTCGACCAGGACATATTGGGAAAGTGACAAAACACAACAAACATGACAGTCAAGAGTTTAGCCCTTTTCCAGCAGGTGACTACAAGGCTACAAGGAACAGACACGACAGCACAACACACACCAACATGAAGCATAACTAACAAAAACGATCCACAAAGAAGCACCGCCTTGGAACAGTCAGTAAAAATACTTTTACTGGAGAGCTTAAACCCGTTTCACGGCGCCAAACCACCCATAGTTCAGATGTGGATTAAGACACATAGATGTTTGGTTTGCAAAGACCCTAGCTTATCAATGCATCATCTCCAAACATAAAAATCAAGATATAAAAAGGAGATAAAGCAAAGTCGACTTTTTCAAGAATACTTTACTGTTTACAAACGTTACCAGCAGTCGACGCTCAAATAGGCAACGCGTCGTGCATCTTTAGGTTCTAAATGCATGCTCAAAGACCCAGGTTTTCCCTTTGCCTAGTCGAATCCAAACATGATATCATGCTTCAGTCACACTCCCGAAATGTATCTACAGTAAACCCAGTCTCGAGCGGACACTCAAAAAGAAACACCAAATGTTGGTTTTCAATACCGTTTTTCGCTTAATGCAGGTTAAAAGTATTGCAGAGTGCTCCAATGGGAGCATTCTGCAATACTTTCTACCTTCATTTAGCAACCATTTTCAATTAAGATCTTTGTTTTGTTTATTTTTAAGTGGCCGCTTAAGACAGGGTTTACTGTAAATATTTGAAAGCGTTAGAGTGCGAAGTAGTGCTGAAACAACACAAACTATAGTTTATGCCCAAAGCTTGTTGCCATTAATAAATAAAGAAAATTTGACATTAAACAAGTAAAAAACGTGAACACCTCTTCTTATTGAAAGTTAAGCCGAATCGAATTCCCCACTTTTATCAATTGGACCAGTCCATTTTCGTTTTAAGGGTTGTTGGGTGGTATTTTACACTTTTATTCCAATTCCAATAGAACATTCTGTAAGCAAAAAGTGGAAACCTGATCAGACGATGCGTTCTGCGGCGTCTGGCCTGGGTCTCCACTGTTTTTTTTCTATGTCACGCAAAGAGGACGCTAGAATAAACTATTTTGAAATGTTTTTTGGTGGGCATGTACAGAGTTTAAAGGTAATATTTAACAGCATTATTAACACTTTTCCCGCCAATCGCGCCTTTTGTCGTCTGCTCTCTGTCTACTATTGTTCTTAGGAAGCCTATTCTAGTATTGCAAACATATGGACCCAGAAAAGACTGCTCCATTGGGAGCAGTCCGATCGGGGTCCATATTTTTTTATTCAACGATGGAATCGAGTCTGAAGTGCACTTAATTATATATCAGGCCTTGAAATATCTTAAAATAGACACTTGCCCTGCATCACAAAAAATATTGCCATATATGGGAAAAATAATTTTCACTAGAAATAGCAAAATTTTCACTTGCCCTGCAAATACGAGCGGACGAGTGCTATTTTCGAGCCCTGTATATGCATGAATTTATGCAGCAGATGTCAAAATCAATCGACATTTTCAGGACAAAAATATTGGTGGGTAAAAGGGTAAATTTTAGGATTCATTTTAGCCGCCCTATGCATTTAGGTGTTGTTTCCACATTCATATTTGACATACATGTAACAAGCGAACTGTGTTTAAGCTTGTTTATATATTTAAATTCTCACTCAGTCTGGTGTTTTTACTTTAATAATAATCGATCATAGCTAAACATGTACAAAAAACACACAAAAAACATGGACTGGGTCTTAAACATAACATAGAAGGGCTTAAGACGATTTAAAATACTAAAAATGCATTTTATCATTCAGTATCAGCTATCTTAATGTATTTATAACATTTACATAGCAGCTGGTCTGATTGCCGAAAATCTTAATTTCGATTCTTAAAAGCAGGTAGCTGTGCAGCTCATCCAAGTTTTGGATGCTCGCATTTGCAATAGAGCCATGGCATAAGATTTCAAATAATTTGGTATGTGCGACCAGCAAAGGCTCAGACCAGCCTGCGCATACGCGCAGACTGATCAGAGCCTTTGCTAGTCGTTTAAATTTTCTATGAGTGTTAAGCTACTGACCGAACATCATTTGGAGTTTCAAAGCTTAAAAAAAGCTTCGCAAGCTCGTCTGAGTCTGTTTATGTCAAAATGCCACATTGTTGAAAATCACACGTCGCGGCTCATTTGCAATAAGTACCAACACCTAACGGTCATGTCATTTTTACAGATCTGTACACTTTTGACTCAGAAGGCTTTAGAGGATGTGAAACGATGCAAGGATCCCGCTGTTGTAGCTGCAGGTATGTATAATAGCGCTTTTGGGTCACTGTAAGACGGCAACTTTAATATTCATAACCGGACGTGATTTGGCTATTTCATCTGTTCAAGAAGGGAACTCAGGTTTTATCTATTTGGTAAAGAGTTAATACTGATGATTCAAAGATGCATAATTCATGTAATATGACTATACTTTTTTTCATTGAAACAGGTAAATAACGATAAATGTATTACTGCAGTTAGATCTAGTTTAGGATATATACCTGTTTAAATCACCCATTACCTGGATTAGTCCATTTTTTTGTTTACAACGATTCTCATCTTTCTTTGAATCATCCGTAAGTTGCTTGAGCCACGCAAACGTGAGTCTATTTCATGAAAATCGTGACCGTATAAACACTAAATTCATATTTATTTACCCTTAAAGTGCATATGAAAAGGTCGTATAATTTTGTCGTCCGCTGAAATATTTTTGAAGCCTCTTCAATAAACAGTGTAGATCCAGATCAGACTGTAGGCGCATTTTGGATGCTATTTTGCTGGCGTTTTATGGGTTAAATCATACGTTTTGTGTCTTTACTCTCTTCACTGAGGTTTTAAGGTGCAAGATGATACAGTTACTTTCGAATAAAACCACACCTCATTTTCAGCGTTTACCAATGTCTAAGCCTTGTTTATATGCACAATTTGCACCCTGGTGCAAATTTACTCCCAGGTGCATTTTTGCACCCGGGAGTAAATTTGCACCCCCTTATGAAGCGTTCATATGTCAATAAATTGTGTTCATATGTTATTGGATTTGCTCTTTAAACATATGACAAATGTTTCAGTTTTACTTTAAGGAGAAATTCGATGTGTTAAGTTCAAGATACCGTCATTGGGGAAAAATGCAACTCCATTTGGTTTTATTTGCTTTATTTATGTATAAAATATCTAAGGAGGATAATACACCAGTCATTTGTATCCACGGCCCCCACCTACGGGGATAGCCGTGGAATAGCCGGGGTAAGGTGCTGGACAATTACTTTATGATTGTCCCCGCAGTTCCAGAGAAGTGTGGGGGTTATAACAATGGAACACTTACCCTGCTGGGATTTTCTGTTGTGTAGGGTTTGGCAAAGAGCAGGGTTGTTACCATCAGCCTGTCCCCACAGGGCGGAGCTTATACCAGGGCTCTGGAAAGTGAAATCATAATCCCCGCCCATCCCCGTAGGTGGGGGAGCAGTGGATACAGATGACTGGTGCATAAATGGTACTTATAAAAGCTGTTGCAGCAGTACTAAGTAAATATATGACTCTCTGGCCAAGAGTGGTGTACAAACGTAGTGCTTGAGACTTATACATGTACTGATGACCCATGGCTTCCGAATGTCACCGGCTCTGCAACAAACTGCGCGAATAGCTGCAACGGAATGTGCGTGCGCGTTAAGTTGTTTCAATTGAACTGCTGGTGACAATTTGACTTAGGACTGCGCAGAGCTGGACAGTTGAGAACCTCTTCGTAATGGCAAAATAAACGTCTTGTGAATTTGCGAAACGGGTTTGGTCTTCAATTGTTGACGAACTGACGAACTCTTCTAAATCTCTGTTCAGTTTCCGAAGGGAAATGACTTAACCGAGGTTATCAATGGCTACAAAAGGTTTGAATTCCCAAATTGTTGGGGTAAGATAGAGGGTAGACATATTTCAATTATTGCTCTGTCTGAATATCACGTTGATTACATGAATCGTTAAGGGTGGTACTCCGTTATCATGCAGGGGGAACCTTTCCATCGATGTGATGTGTACATCGTATAGCCTGGACTCTTGCATGACGCCAAGGTTCTGGCAAACTCAGATTTCTATTGCTGAGGTTAGGAAGAAATATTGTTTGAAAATAGAATCGCGCAAATCAAAGCCCATGGACCAGACATTCCAGTTGTTCTGCGTGGCAACCCGGCATAGCCGATGAAGTAGTGACTACAGAAAGAAGCCATGACCTTAAGTTTGATAAAGGGACTATTTATATAGTTTATTTTCATACACATGTACATGTCATATAGAAAAGATGGGTAATTTATCAAAATCTAAGATCAAATTGTAAATATGTGATAACAAGTTGCGTTCATGTGTGCAATTTGCACCTAGGGGCAAATCTGCACCCGGGTGCTAATTTGCTCTACGCTATTTGCACCACCTACAAAGGTAGAGCAAATTCGCACCCGGGTGCATTTTCATAAAACACCGTTTACATGATTAAAATACACCCTAGACGCAAATTTACACACCCAGTGTATATTTGCACCGGGGTGTATATTGTGCATATGAACAAGGCTTAAGGCAGACATGTCCTAATTACTCATTGATGAGGTGCCGCCTTTACATTGTTCCAAATAACCTAATTATATCAATGTACAAAGTATACATGCACAAACCCTGTACTCGAACAGCGCAGTCATCGCGTTTTGGTTGCAGTCAACGAGTGCAAAGAGCAGTATACGTAGCTGTTAGAAAGGGTAATATTTTGGTCAATATTTTACTTTTGAAAATATTCCTCGCTAATTATTGCCACTTCTTAATCCAGCTGTGTATCTGCTTAACAAGAGCGATAGCCGATTGGAATTTTAGCTGATATACAAAATAACAGTACTTTATTATAGATGAACGAACCAAGCGGAAGCAATAATGATTCTCTTCTGAGAACCATAACTAAACAAAACCAACGCAAATGAAGCTTAACTGTTATAATTCAATGTTGGCTATATTTTTGCCATGACGGTCATTTTGTTATATTGTTAATTAATAAGTTCAATGTATGATTTATATTGACAAGTTCAACTGAGAACAACTATTTCAAATCAACTTTCCACACCAACTATAAACTCTTATCAATTGATCACCAACTGTGAACAAGTATTTCAACTAAATGTTTAAACATCAGCTATCAACCAGCTATCAACCGTTTTTCAACTGTTAACAAATATTTCATCTCAATGTTGGACTCAACGTTTCAACACAAAGTTTGCACTTCATATTCCAACTTTTCAAAATCACAACAAACCAACATCTTATAACTGCATGATTCGGTGGGGTACGCAACCAAATCATGAATTTGGCAACAGACGATCAAAACTGCTACACAGCAGTTGACATGCAAGCCAGCGTTATAATAATTTTACTGTTATTAATATCTGCTATCTAAGTATAACTATTAACACATTAAGAGTTTTATCAATAGATTTTTCAACTTTCACCACTGGTCGAGCAGATTCATATAACTGAATCTACAAGACCACCGCCATCAAGTTGAAAAAACCACCGCCATGGCCGCCAACACCTATGAATGCAATCCGTCCAACAACATCATATCTAAACCACTGAATAGACCCCTATTTCTTGGTAGTTAATAAATGCGCATAAAGCTCATTGAAAAGTATTCAAAAAATTATAAATTCCAATAAAAATATGTGGCAATAATCTTCGCACAAACTAGTGAGTTTGTCATTAAAATCTGGGTATTTTATGGCATAGTCAACTGCTTAATAATAGCATGATTAGTTCTTACACGGATATTTTAATATAGAGTCAGTATTCTCAGAATACCACAACTGCAGTATGGATATAATATTAGACCAAACTAAACACGTGTTAGGAAAAAGGTAATTAAGTTGCTCATAATCTTCGCAATGAACTTCTTAAGTGTACATGCTCTTATCCGCCCAATATCTTTACCTCCTGCATGAGATAGAAGGTAACAAGGATAATTGTTCCAACTACAATTTGTCAAGGCCAAATGACGTTGCAGCCACAATTTCGTCACTCAGGTCGCCATAATGAGGTATCGAATTGACATGTTTTAATGCCTTCTTTATAAGCGATAAAGAAACAATCCAAATCCTTGCAGCATATGCAAAGCTTTGATATGAAGAACAAACAACTCTAAACACATTAAAATAAAATTCTGACAAAATGAGGGTGGCATATGTTCACAAACCAACACGTTATGTTTTTATTATAATGTATAAACTGTAGGATGTACTTTACTCTGACCACCTTCCCATAAATTTGATACCTGAATCTGCTACACGTTCAGAGGTAGCCATCATGACAGCTTCAATTCTGAAAGAATGTCAGTTAATACGAAGGTGGAAGTGGGACACTGGGGACCCCATGAAGTTTTTAACCTTGTCAAGGATGGTTGAAAACTGATAACATTTAAAACAGGCTGACCTTTTTAAATGACAAAAAAGGGCCTTGAACTTTTGGTCAAACTTGAAAAGCTGTTAGCTAATGAAACAAGGCAAATATGCTTTTCATGATTTGAATAAAATAACAACTTGGAAATTTGCGAAGATGATATGTGTTTTTTTTTTGTTTTTGTTGTTGTTGTTGTTTCGTTCTTTTTGGCAACAAAACGCCAAGTAATAAGGATATTGTTCTAATATTTGACAAAACGTGAAACATGCACATGTATTATCTGCAAATTATCACTTGTTTGGTATAAAAGGATATACCATAGATGTATGTTTTTGCCACGAAAAAGAGTAGCTGTCTGGAAACAGATAGCAATAAAAGTAAAATTTTTATCCATATTGAGTAGCCATAATGTATTAAAGTTTGACTGCTCTCAGAAAGCATCAAACTTCAAAGCTCCCCCTTTATTTAACTTAAACGTATACACTCACAGTGATGCATTGAAAAACGATGCACTTCACTGGCAAAAGGTTCAAAAACTCTGTGGAAACAGCAATTGATAGTTGGCCCGCTGCTGGCGCCAAGAGCCTGAATCCCTGCCACTGTTTTCGAGAAATGGAATCTGCTATACCACTTTTATCAGAAATGATATGCACTGCATTGATATTGAAATTATGACACAATGACTATTGAACTATGGCTCTGACAAGACTCATAAAACACTCATCCTTAGCAGTCTTGGAGTTCAAAATATGGACAAATGCTATGTGATCGTAAGTAAACTGAATAGCCTTTGTCTAAAAACTGTTCTACCGTATGCAATTGCCAAAGCAATTGGAATTAGTTCTAAAATGTTATGACTTTTAAAATATTAGATTTGTATCACAGGTCAGGCCAATATTAATGATGCCAATATTCGACAAAGTAAACTCCACAGCCAAAATCAGAACCACCCACACTGTCTGTCTGCAATTTCAATGAAGTAGCTGTACTTTCATATCTTGCATGTAATAAATACCAATGATTTCCGAAAGAAGATTGTTGCCTTATTTCAAGATCTTCTAATATGCCATTTAACAGTATAACATGGTGAGAGGACAGCGTAGGTTTGAAATAAATTTATAGGGGAAAGACTTGCCATTCGACCAAGCGCTTCTTCTTGATCAAGTTTTTCCATGCACAAAGCCTCATTTTGCAAAAAGAAGTTTTAAGTATTACATTCTCCTGGAAAAAAACAAACACACAAACAAACAAAAACCTTTGCAATGCGATTCAATCCCAATCTGAAACCTTCTGTCTGATTTGCATGGATATATGTCTAATATATGTTGTAGTGTTCGAACATTAATTGGCGTTTGCTATAGGACCCTTTTGTATTTGTTGGGAACGAAATCTAACAGGTCTAAACTATCGACCTGACTGCTGCCTTGGTTGAAACTGATAAGTTTGCTGTGTGCACCGCTGAACGAAACGTTGCACGAGGAAGCCCATGGTACTTACAAATTGAAAATTATAATTATAATGGACATTCATCCTAGGAACTGAAAAGTGGTGTTTTATTATGAACCCAGCTTGGATTTGGTTCAATGAAGAGATTGCAGGTGCCAAGAGTGAGCGATTACCTTACATAAATAAAGCAAGAGAACACCTACAATCAATCCTACCACAAATCCCTTAAAATTATATTCGTAACAATGGGCAGAAATTATGGCAGTGACAGACGATTCGCCTAAACGCCCACAAGACCAAATTTTGACAGTCTGCTGATTGGTATTGACTGCTAAGGTTCCATGGTTTCTGCGTTTGGACAAACACTTTTACACAGTAAATTGACCAAACCTATTTCTCTAAACTCCATTTTATGTTTGTTTAGATGCTTCTTATATAAAAAATAACTAAATCATTGAATGTACATATTGGCCAAGGATCATAATCAAACTCACCGTCACGTGACACCGAAGAAATATTTGAATGCAAACTGAAGAACAGCAGGAGCGTGGCTGACCTGAGGCCTGGTTTGCTTTAGGGTGGCTGTGATGCAGGTTGGCTGTATGGCCTGGTATCCCTGTTGCCTTAGTAAAGTGTATGGATGTGTCCTCTATAGAAGTCACCTGTTCTATTGGTGCATCATGGCCCATTTTGTTCACTGACTCAATCTCAACTGCCTTCCTATGCGATGTTCGTTTGCTCAGTGTCATCACCTCACAACCAGAAACAACAAAGCGGCTTATAATGACAATAATATAAAAGTTATAAACGTTTGGAGTCACAGTATTTACGCAGTTCTAGGTTTATGTATTATTGTTTTGATGCATTTTATTTTGTAAGTTATCAATATTATTCTTATTTTCTATCGCTGTTCTTGCTTGGTTTATTCTTAATTACACAACTTAAATAAATTAAGCGATACTCATTTGCTAACCAGCAGTATGTTCTCATGGGCCCTGTGATGGCGAAATGGTGTACAATGATAATCACATTGTCGCTGCCAGGAAGCATTTTTCCAATATTAACCTGTCTGATTGAACATTTGGGGCATTTGTGAAATATTTGTTTACCGAATGCGACACCAAATAATGTGACCCACCTGATTGGTTGATTCATACTTGTTATTAATCTGTGTCATCACGCGTCACTGAAACCACTTTTTTTTGACTCAAAACTGTTTTAGTGTAGAAAATCTTATCTACTGTAATACCAATCATCGTTATTGTTTAGCTACCAAAGGTACTTAATGTTCCCATAAACGGATTATTTATAGCCATTCAGTGCTTGCTACTTTTTTTACATAGTGTTTCGGGTAATGCACACCCGACTTTTAAGTCATGATGTGCCCTAGCAGATAGGTTGATTCTTTAATATCGCCCCTGTGCAGACATTGATTATCAATCAATTTATTTCAATTTAGTTCACTTAATTTATTCATATAGTTTTATAAATATTTGGTACAATTGAAAATGCAAAATTGCTGCACAGCACAATTAATGTAATCATATTATCAGGGCGACGTGATTGGCTCCAAAGAATTTAACATTGAAAGCAAAAGTCAGTACACAAAGAACTGGCTAACAGCTCCTGGAAAGATTTGGTTATAGTTAACTGGCTGTCTTGACATTACCATAGCTGTTGACTGGGACGTAAAAGAACACAGCAAATAAAATGTCACAACTATCAATTATCTGGAGCCTTATTACTCCGAATAAGTCATGATAATCACAACTATAAATTATCTGTAGTCCTGATAATCTGAGTACACACGACCTATTTACGTCTCAAGCGTATTTTACACCAAAGGGGAATACCCTTTGCATTCTTAAGCTCATATGATGATCTATTTTTAACTTTAACCTTATAATACGCATTCAATAAATGCGAATTTCAAAATATTTGAAATTTATAGAGGACGCCAAGCTGTATTTTAAAGACGACAAAGCCATTTTTGGTTTAGATTGGACACAGTAACAACATATCAAGTGAACGTCGATACGCTTTATCTTCATAACATGTATAAATTCGCTAGACGCGCATTTAACTGTATTAACTTTATGAAAGACAAATAAAGAAACTAAAACAACACAATATTATACTCATCTGATAACAAAAAGAACACTGGAAGACTTTAAATTTCTATCTTCTTCTCTCCGTTGAAACTGCGATATGTATAAATATGCAGCGGTCACCTTGAGAAAGGAATTGCGCATATTATTTTCAATGAAGGTCGACTAGTAAGCGAAACAACTCTTGATAGAATTAAGTTTTTATAGCGTGAATAAAACGACAACTGCACTCAAAGATCCAATGATAAGTCTTCCCTATAATAAACAAATTTAATTACTGATAGGAATTAAATTCTATTAATGTGAAAAAGTTCGAAATCTGAGGCTGGAGCATTTTAAAAGTAAGCATAGTTCTTTGGCCCAGTGAGGCAACATATTGTAAATGATTTTATTTGGGCCTCGACGCAAGAAAAGTAAGTAAGGGTGCAAAGATCAGGAATCGATACAATCAAGTACAAACCTGACTTTGGGGTTTCCGACAAAGCGAGTTTCAAACCAGTCTCCTCAGCTACAGAGACTAGCTAGACAATTGAAAGTTCGCTTGAAGCTGAAGCAAGTTTGGATATTGTACTTTCCAATAAGTGAATAACAAAGGCACTGATCAGACTGCCAGATACACAGGCTGGTCTGCGCCTTTGTTGTTCGCAAACAACTGAAGACAGGTTTTCTCACGTCGAGGCCCATTTAGCTCCTGTACTACTGGGACAGAACACCAAATATACAGAACTATGCGTACAGTATGAAAAACTTGAATAGCTGTCAAAATGCTCTGCCCTCAGACTTCAAACTTTATGCACATGAAATGACTGGTATTTTATATTTTATCGAAATTAAGCATAAATTCCAGAACATAAACAAAAATCCTTTTATCCTCTTTTTAAAAAAAAATCACATTTTTGGCATAACTCTGGCACTGTTGCGACTATCACTAAGCCCAAATAATTCTTGTTTAGCAGATACACTGCTGGATTTATTAGTGACAATAATATTAGCGATGAATATTTTCAGAAGTAAAATAAACCATTCTGTGAACTCGTGGACTGCAACCAGCACGCGATGACTACACTGTTCAAGTAAAGTGGTTCTCTAGCGTGATAATGCACGATGTACCGCAGCTATTAATTGGGAGTATACATTTATCTGTGTACACAAATTTTAACCTGTTACATTCGGATTATTCTGTTTTTGAAAACACTGTTGATCCAGATATGCTGGCTTCTTAGGAAGCACACTGTTTTCTACTTTGATTGAGAATACATACTTATAACTTGAATACTGCAGGTTGCCAGGATACAAATTGGGTTGGAGTGTAGCCTAGAGGGTAGGTGGGGAAGGTTGCTATCATTTTTTCTTGCTACGCAGGCTTGGCCCAAGCATCTGCTATTTACCCCCAAAAATGTGGAAGTTTAGCAAAATACTCCCATTCTGTAACTTGACCTTACAATGCATAGAAATGACCAAAAATAGTTCAGATTAGTGAACACCCCCAAAAAATATACAAACAAAACAAACAACACAATAATAATCACAATTTCCTCAGTACCCTAAAACTTTTATTTTACCCCTAACCACTCACAAAAAATATTTAAAGTTCAAACTTTGGAACCCATAGCAATGGGCCAAACATACGTAAGAACATATCAAATACCCCCCCACCCTATAGTGAGAGTAGTACATCAAATATATTTAACAGGACAAGGGTTAGGTAACTGTCAATCTGGAAAGTCCGGCACAATTCGAGAATCGAATCAAGCCTCGGGTGTACATAAGGCGCATTACGTGTAGTACTATGTATGAAAAAGCTCCATTTTGTCAGTCGGAACTGGCGTAAAGAATATTAGTTCTGTAGCAATGTGGGTTCAGACCTATTAAAATCCATTTTCTTATTTACAGAAAAGTTCTATCAGCAGATAATTGAAGTATATGTATTTTTCAATATAGCGATATTTTATTGAAAAAAAACCTTACTTCATTTATAACCGTTCGTTTTGCAGCCATCACACTTGTTATTGTGTTGGTATGGTTTCTGTGACGTCAGCGTCACGTTATGTAAAGTCAGCGTCACGTTGTCAAAATAGATCCTCGATGTACATCTGAGGTCTGATTCCACGGAATTCCACGGAATTCGCCGAGACAGTTCCGCTTGGATTACTCTGTATGTTTCAGGTGGCTGTGGTAACCGAAGACGTTCTGGACAAATGTTGTGTACCGCTTGCTGCGGAGATGCCTTGTGTAACTCTGGTACATGCTTTGAAGTATTAGGTATGTTTATCTTTCTATGAACCTAAAAAAATAAATAAAAGCACTCTTAATCAAGATGAGCTGCTTCCTGTATTAATAAAACAACAAGATTCCATGTTAAGAAAAACCCACATTAAAAGTCGATGATGAGGTATAAGTGGCTAAACCTATCTAGTCGGGCCCAGAAAATCTTCACACTCTACAATGTATACTTTCATTTCTTGTTTCCAAATGATTACCGTTTTAAGGACGACCCTTGAAGGAAAAATTTTGCTCACGTACGAAGCTGATTCTTTCTGTTGAGAGTAGTTCCTGTGGCAATAGAAATTTCGTTTACACGTTCGTCATGTACGCCAGTTTGTCATTCTTTGAAAATAGTCAAAATATAAAGTGGGCCGTTCAACAATGTGATATGTGCAACCAGCAAAGCCTCAGATCAGCCTGCGCATACGCGCAGTCTGATCAGAGCCTTTGCTTGTCGCTTGATTATTCTATGACTGTTAAGCTTCTGACATAACACCATCTGGAGTGTTTAAGCCTAAAAGGAGGCTGCACTACACTTGTCGAAATGCCACATTGTTGGAAATCGCATGTCACAGCTCAAGTGTTTTAAAGTTTTTTTTATCCCTTTTCATTCTGGATACTGGTAATCACTGGTACTTTGGCAAACCGTGAAGACCCAGATGAAATGCCACGTAAGGTGGCATTTAATTAAGGTCTGCACTGGCTGCTAAGCTCAAATCAACATTTAGGGATAGGGATACATCATTATTTAGAATTGTTGATCTATGACCCTTAAAGAGTTAGACAAAATTAACTAGCACATTATTATTGTATCAATATCACCATGTTCACCAGTGTGAGATCGAATAAAAAACCCAAATACTTTCTTTTCACAGAACGTCTATACAATCTATGGGACGCGGGAGTACTGGACTTCAAGACTCTTAAAACAAACTCATCGGCAATCATTCCTACAAGCCCTGCACCAGCAATCTCTTCAAACCCACCTGGACCAACACCCCCACCAGGACCCATCACAACAACATAAGGCAAGGGTAGCATGGACTTAACATTTCATGTTTATATATATATTTCAATAGTCCAAATAAACAATATATTCGAGTGTAAATTTGTGATTTGTTATTTAATAGACCTGAATATATGTTTTGGTACTTTTAAAGTACTCTGTCAAAGAGCGCAACTTTATCTTTCTGACTAAATTGGGCTAGATCAAGATATTGGTGGAAAATACAATGTGTTATTAAACCATGCACAGCTTCGTAATTGAATTACATGTCTAAAATTGATCTAAACTGGAATCATCATCCACACTTGGTGTTCTGCACATCAAATCGGGGTTTCAATTATGTAAAGGTGACGTCATCATGTAAGCCTGGTGATGCAAAATGGTAATCCTTGCGACGAATTTTCTATTTCACCCTCAGAATTATGATAAATTCTTATATTCTGAGGAGATAGCTGCTCGCCTTTAAGTTATGTACAGAAATCTCAGGTGCTGGACTATTTGTTTTTGTACTAATGCATAAGTTATTAGCTTATCTGAGCCTAAGGCTCATGAATGGGCTAAATATACTTCGTTCATCGTCTTAAAATTCCATCTGGAGACTCGCTAGGATAAGGGAACAATAGTTTGTTCACATGAGTAAGATGGCCACCACGCTCACGCACAATAAAACATTTGAAGGTCTTCTGCTCCAGAACCATAAAGCCAATAACCTTAAATCTTGGCTATGCAAATGTAGCAATTTGGAACCTAGAGTCCCATTAATACATTAAAACAAACTTACAAGGTGTTATGTTCAACATTTCCTTAGTCCTTATATCGATTCTGAGGTCAACAATAAACGACATATTATCAAAATTCCATTCATTAACAAAGGTATGGAGTTTATTGATTTACATCTTATCTTTAAGGATAATCTAGTGATTTCATCTATTCCAAATTACTTTGAAAATTCTGAAACACCTATCATTTGCTATAAACATAACAAACCAATTAGATCTTCTATATTTAACTTAAATAAAATTGTAAACAGTTACTGATATAAATATAGATTCAAATACTCTTGACCCCTGAGACTGTCAAAATTCTAAATATTCATATTCCCCTGCGGGGCATGTGATTACAGGCAATCTAAATGTCATCCCTGACTCTAGAATTCGCTATAACATTGCTAAAGGTCCTACATATAGATTTCCCTCCAATATTGATGACCCTTAATGTCGTAGAGAGATCGCTGCTTCATTAACTTACTTCAGTAATCGTTGGTGTAATCGGGCAAATATTGAACCTGATGCCTTGAAGGAATGGAAAATTAACATTTTTAAATCATCTATACTCGTATTCCATTTTATTCTTTCAATACACATTTTTTACCCCCTAAACCTAAATCTTCTTTTTGTCATCTTAAACGTGGTATCCAGGATTTTCATATGAACTATGTTTTTGTTCCAGCAGATAAAGCTGCTAACAATGTTGTAGTTGTTTGACGATTGTATTATATAAATACTCTTAAGCGTGAGCTTGTTGACACTAATGCCTATAAACTGCAGCCTTCTTTGAATGAGAGGGTGGTTGTCGATGGACATGGTTGTCATACAGCCCTACATTATGGTGTCAAAGCTAAAGAAAACCAAAACAAAGTTTCTACGTTATACTGGTTACCTAAACTCCAAAAAACCCATATAAAGCAAGATTTATTGCTAATTCTAGTTCTTGTACGATCACAAAACTTTCTAAATTGTTAACCCCATGTCCTACAGCTATCAAAAACATGTTATCAAGTACTGTGAAAAGGTATATGAGAGATCTGCTAAAAATCTATTGTTGTCTATTAAAAATTCAGATGAAATTTTGGATAAACTTAAAGCTAGAGATTTCAATGCGACCAGTTTGTCTATTTATGAGTTTTTACTTTTAACACTACTTTACCTCATAATTTAATTAAAGATAAACTTATTCATCCTATTTAAAGAACCTTCAATAGAGAAGGCTCTCCATACATTGCATGTACGACAGAAACGCATTTTTTTTACTTCAGAAAAACCTAAAAAAATACCATGCATGGTCTTGTCAAAATGTAGGTGATGCGCTGACGTTTTTTTAGACAACATTTCATTCGATTTGGTACCAAGTTGTATAGACAAGTAGTTGGGATTCCTATGGGCACTAATTGTGCTCCCTTGGTTGCAGATTTATTCCTGTTTTGCTATAAAAGGGCTTTATGATGTCTCTTTCTGAGGATAAGCAGGCTGATATTATTGATGCATTTTACACTACATCAAGATATTTGGACAATATTTTAAACATTAATTATGTTTATTTTGACACTATGGTAAGTCAAATAAACCATTCAGAGCTCCAACTAAATAAAGCTGATATCTCTGACACCAAAGCCGCGTTTTTAGTTTTTCATTTGTCAATTTCTAATGATATTGTTTCTTCCAAAATTTATGATTTTGAAATTGTCAATTTCCCATATTTAGATGGTGATGTTCCTCACTCTACATCCTATGGAGTCCATATCTCTCAACTCATTCGTTTTGTTAGAGCATCTAGCTATGTTGCTGACTTCAACACTTGCAATAAATTGTTAACTAGGAAACTTCTTAAACAAGGCTATCGGTAAAATAAACTTTGCAAAACCTTTTCTAAATTTTTTAGACGATAGTATGATTTGATATCTAAATTCCCAATTGGACTTAAATCTCTCTTCCGCCAAGGACTTTGGGAACCTGAATTCTATGGTGATTTGGTGTACAAATTGAGGAAGATTGTTAGCTCTAATCAATTTCAGCGCGGTTCATAAAAATAATTTCCCATCGTAAAAAGATTGGCTATAACATTAATGTATTGCAGCAGATTGCATGCTTGGTGGTCAGCCCAATCACAGTTGGCAACTTTGCTTTCCTCTTTAATTGCATGCTGATGGGTCGGACTTCAGACTCTCAGACGTTCCCGACTTCAAGACTTATCTATTAATGAGATGGTAGTGGCCTGATGCTTTGGCTGTTGTCAAGCCCAACTGGGTTTACTTGTTGGATTTCTTTTGCTCTGGTATTCAGTTTTATTCACTGTTGAGTCCATATCTTTGCTTTATCTCCTTTTAATATCTTGATTTATATGTTCTAGGAGATGATGCATTGATAAGTTAGGGGTCTTTCATGCAAACCTAACATCTATGTGTCTTGATTACATCTGATCTAAGGTTGAGGTTGGTGCACCGTTAAACCGTTTAAGCCCTCCAGTAAAATAATTTTACTGACCGTTCCAAGTGGGTGCCTCTTTTGTGGATCAATTATGCTATTTCTGTCTTGTTCTGTTATGATTTCATGCACGCCTGTTTTTTATGCTTTTTGCTCACCTGCTGGGAAAGGGCTGACCTCTTGGCTCTCGTTTGTGATGTCTAATTGTGACGTTGTCACTTTCTCTTTGGTATCCTATGTCAGGTGTGGTGCTTGATTGTATCGATTCCTGATCTTTGCCCTCTTTCTTACTTTCACAGAAAGCACTATTATATATACTAAACCAAATGAACTCAAATTATATACTAGCTTTAGAAGATAAGAAACGCTAAATGGGTACTTTGGCAAACAGTGATGGATAGACCCAGATGAAATGCTGCATAAGGCGACAATTTTATCAGGATCTGCACTGTTTTATAAGACAAAAAAAATATGTTGAAATACAGAATTCCTTTGAAAATTGTAACCTGTGACTGACCCCTCAGTATATATATAATAGATCCCCCGTAGTTTCTTGTATGTTGGATTATGAAAAATTTCACTGGAATGGAATGGGCTAGAATGAGATCAATCAATGGGGGCTTGTCACGGATATCTGCTCTTGTAACAAGTATTGCTTTATCATATGACGTCGCGTCTGTGAGTGAAATAACGCAATGCAATAAAATCGATAAACCATTAGTGCTTTACAGATTTTCGGGAAACGTTATGACGTCCACAACAACGTTACGTATATAACAGCCACCAGTTTTTGTGCCGCACAAGATTTTGGCAAAATCACATCATCTTTCTAGTGTGGCAAAAGACTAAAAACCACTTTAATACATTAGACTTAAATCAGTGGAACATATGCATTTAGACTTCAAAATAAAAATTCTATCGCAGTGAAAATAGTGGTCATAGTAAAAAAAAACTCCGCATTATGCTGCATTTCACCTGGGTATTTACTGGTCGCAAAAGTACCTCTTTAAGGGTTTCCAGAATATAAAGGGTTAGTGTCCCAGACCAAATACTAGACGTCTGGGCCACTTGATAGATGTTATATTGATTTCGTTTGAATCTTTGACCACCAGAACCAAAATACTCGGGAAGAAGAGAAAGTATGAAATTGCAGTCTGATAAGAGGAAATCGTTTTTGCTTTATTCAGCGTCGTATTTATAAACTGCAGGACTCCATTACAGAAATTCAGCACTAAAATACAGTTTTAAGTACTCTATTCCCACGGGCTGACATATTAGAAGTCCTTAGCCGATACTGGATGGAATTCCGCCTTGTTGTAAAGTAGCAAAGTCCAGAAGACCATTTCTCCACAGGGCGTAGAGGCGATCTGAACAAACAGTTAAAACATGCTGATTAGAAATCATTGCATTCGACACTTGGGGACACGATATCTAGACAACAATGGGAGTAACAACAAACAAAACAGAACAGAACAACCGCCTTAGAACAGACAGGCGTCTTAGCAGTATATGGTTAACCTATATACGCCTAGCGTCCTTTTTGTGGGATGTAGGCAAATAGTGTAGCCCCAGACCAGACGCCCCAGAACGCGGCGTCTGATCAGGGTCTCTAATGTTTGCTTGCAGAATTTCTACTAGGATTTGGATTAAAATGAAAAATACCACCAACATCCCTTAAAACAGAAATGCGCTGTTCCAAGTAATAACTGTAGGAAATTCCATTGGGCTTAAATGGGTTAATGTGTACTTAACGCAAACAATTATCTCCAGAACTGTTTACTCATTGCCTACTAGTGTCGTCTGCTCATTACCTTTGCAAACAGATTGGACTCAGATCAGGCCCGACGAAACGTCGGGTCTGATCTAGATCCAATCTGTTTGACACTCAGATCGTAGTACTGAAATAGTTTTTTCGAAAAAGTCGATTTTGAAAAAAAAAATCAGCAGACGACAATTAAATGAAAAATTTCCCAGAAGGCAAAGTGTTAAAGTCATTAAAGTTTTTGAGTTCCAAATTAACCCAACCCAATGTATATTACCTAAAACGACATAGCAGTTGTCACTGTTGCAGAGGCTATCACCACAACAAGCTGTGCACACGGCTTGCGCAGAACGCTTATGGCTTCCACATTCACCTGAAATAGTTAAAAATAGTAAGCGAGTATGATCAGGAAATACCACAATCACAAACTGCAGACAACCCTGTAGCATTGCAAGGAAGAGTCACACAACAATCACGAGACATCAGGAAGACAAACAAAGCAAAGCGAACAGCTCTCTCTTCTCCATCAAGATGATTACAAACCTAGAATGGACACAACGCAACGCATGACAAAACATAGAACAATTACAGAACCCTACATCGAGAGCAACATTCAGCAACAAATCAACAACAACAGAACCACCGCCTTAAAACGTGCAGCAGCCAAACCACTGGAGGCTCTACTGCATTTTACTGGTACCAAATCTTCGCCCTAGATTCTGTTGTTGTTAAAGCACAAAAATGTTAAGCTCGCATAAAGGCTTCCTAATCTTGCAATGTATCATCATAGAGAAATAATCTAATCAAATTAACACACTATGATGAAACAAAGAACATTACTCACGACTTCAGAGCTTGAGAAAGCCTCAAGTTGAGCCATGGTGGGTCCAGCCACAGACAAACATCAGTCACCCTTTTTATCATATAAAAAATTATTGAAAATATTGATTAAAACTGCCACCGGAATTTTTTTGCCAAACCAGTTTTTGGCAAAATGACCTAGTACTTTTAGTTGACATAGAAAGCTAAAGTGACTTATTTCCAGTAGAATAGACCCTACTGAGGAAATTCTATAGGTTTTTGGCTTAAAATCTGTAATGACCTAGAAAATATTCCACGACAAAGGTCAAAATCCCCGCGGGGATTTGCAAATCCCCGCGGGGAAAATATTTCCCCGCGGGGATTTTTCACCATCCCCGCTGGGATTTTTTCCCCGTGCGAAAAATTTCCCCGCGGGGATTTTCGAAAATTCTAAAACTCATCTTTTTATTCAAATATGACAAGATCTCATGTTAATGGTGTGTAAAAATGAATGTCCACCAGAAATAACAATTTTTCATTTTTCCCCGCGGGGATTTTTCCCCGCAGGGATTTTTGGAGAAAAAATCCCCGCGGGGATTTTTAAAAATCTGTTTAAGGGTCTAAAATCACGCTTAGGTTCACTCTTGCAATCTGTTTGACACATTTGAGTATGTTTCAAGTAAATATTAACATTTTTATTTTCCCCATGGGGAAAAATCCCCGCGGGGATATTTCCCCGCAGGAATTTTTCCCCGCAGGGATTTTTCCCCATGGGGATTTTTTTTCTGCACAGTATTCATCCTAAGAAGATTTTATTCAATGGCAAAGTATTTTTTCTGCATTTATTCACATTTATATTGTATATGGTATGGATCCAGGTTGTAGTGAAGCAAGCGGGTAAACTGTATTTTAGATTTACTTGGTCACAAACCCAAAGACAGTTTTTCACCTTATGCTGCCCATATACCTGTATTCACAGTAAAGCTGCACCTGTTAGGGCCACCTGCTTGTTCCATCTCTTTATTCACTTTGCAAAGAGTTTAGATCCAGATCAGGCCCTACATCTCAGGTACAGATTACAGGATCAGGATCCAAGCTGTTTGATATTGTGGTGTTTTTTTCTGAATTTGCTTGGGCATAGTAATAAAACTAATACTGTTAATATCAGCTAATAAAAATAAAACATTTGTCTTCTTTAACAGTTTTTGTTAAATAGTTGAGAGGTAATATGATTTTAGCATTTGTGTTGTCTGCTGATTCTTCATGATTTAACTTCTTCAAAACAAATTCAGTCAATATCAACAGAATGACAAACAGTTGGATTCCGACTTTGTCTTAAGGGATAATTAGTAGGTTTGTTTTGAGATGCACAGTCAAACAAACCGTGCCTCCTTTAAGCAATAACTGTTTGAATCCAGATCAGGCCCAACAATGTGTTAGACCGGATCTTCGTCCAAACTGTTTGCTTAATATTTTGTTCATCAGCAGACAACATTAGTGGATAAAAGGTCTGAGAGGCGATATGCATATGACTTATTTACTGGCAATAGTACAGTGTACTGGGCCGACTGGATTAGTACTCTATGTGCCAGAACAACCACCTAAAACAAGAAAACTGGACACTTTGGAGTACTCCACAATAAATCAAGTTATACAAATATTTACACCCATGTAGGCAGTGCTCCACCAGCTTGTTTTGGAACTAAAAATCACCACCCTCTACCACCTGACCACCCCCGCCCCCTTCTTTTTTCTTTAGACACTTGCTCAATCGATACGGATCATTACGCAAATTTTAGAATTTTGAGAAAAAAAGAAAATAGAATCTGTTGGCTGTGCTTTTTACTAATTTAGGAGTGCCCTAAACTCCTCAGTGGTCTGGGAATTGACCACAGAAGGAGAAAAACTATTCCACTGTGGAATAGTCCACGGAAAAAAAATTCTTCAGGGAATCACTGTATGTCTGGTATCTACAATATTGGGCACTGTTTGATGACCTAGTAGATTTCAAAATGTGAGCAGGGTCAGGTACTTGTCTTTTTCTATAGACACAGCACCACAATGTATCTTATGAAAGAGGAGAAGGGAGAACCGATCCCTACAAGCCTCGAGAGATGGCACTCACGCACATTGAGCATCTCACCGACAAGTTACCTGTGTTTCACCATCTCCGGCATGTCCAGCGGGCTGCTGTCCTCTGAACTTTCTCTACCTGATTAATTTGAAGCTTTGAGTAAGGGCTCCAAAAAGGTGCTGCATACTCTAGTTTAGGCCTAATCAAAGTTTTGTATGCAACTTCCTTAGTACTCGTAGTTGCAAAAGCCAAATTCCTGCGAAGGAAAACCGAGTGCCTTAGTTGCTTTGGAAGAAATTTCTGAAATGTGTTGACCCCAATGCATATTATCAGAGATGGTTATATCAAGGTATTTGGCTTACTGACCTTTTCCAAAGTTTTCTTGTGAAGGGAATAATTAAAGAGAATTTGTTTGTAATGCTGATGCTGAGTCACTCTATGACCGAGTCACTCTCATAGAGTGACATTTGGCCACATTGAACTTCATTTGCCAATGATTGGCCACAGATCGAAGACCTTATGTTATCCGGCAGGTCATCTATAAAAGTAAGGAACAGGATCGGTCCTACATACCCCCCCCCCCCCACACACACACACTTCCAGACTTAAATTACTTAAACTCTAGAGTTCCTGAATCCATGCCTACGTTTGGTATGATAACAATTTAATTCATCTTTCTGGATCCGGACACAGAACAATTTTATATAATGTTTATTTTGCTCTTACTCACATTCTGTAAAGAGATTTTATTTAAGCCCTCCAATTTAAATATTTTACTGTTCGTTCCAAGGCGGTGCTTCTTTTGTGGATCATTTATGTTATTTCTGTCTTGTATTTGTTATGCATTTGTGCACCTCTGTTTATTGATACCTTGTGGTCACTGCTGGGACCTCTTGGCTCTCGTTTGTGATGTCTAATTATGAATTTGCACTTTCCCATTGGTATCCTGGGTCAGGTGTGGTGCTTGGTTATGTATCGATTCCTGATCTTTCCCTTCTTTGTTACTTTTAGTAAAAGCCGATACTTGGTTGGGCCGTGACATAGTTATAGGGTTCGGTGCACAATTAATCGGTCCCATTCAACTCCATGTAAAAAGGCAGAATTCGAGCATCTGCAATTTTTTCCAGGACATTGCTTGGATTTTTTTCTGTCTGTGAGTGGCAAGATCAGTCATTCACCTATCAAAAAAATGAAAAGACAACCTACCTTGATAATCTCGTTTTCTCAGCATTCTCCGTTCTATGGGGAACAGTAAAAAAATCCGGGCTGAAATCTGACCCGTGTCAGACGTCACCTGGGGAGTGCTCCGGGGAGTCTGTGACAAAATAGTCCACACAAAGATGCATTTTTCTGCATCAGCCTGACAAACATAGATCAATGTTGAATCACATGTACATTTAAAGTCGAATAAAGCACCCATTTACGCCATAAAGGGCCCAGAAACGGCAAGTGCTAAATTTCTAAAGGTACTATTTTCGTGGGCTACCAAACCGGAAGACTGTAATTGTGTACTAACACCTTCAAGAATCTGCAAATTTTTGAATTTTTAAATTTTGTCGCTGTGACATATCAAACTCATATAGTTAAGCAAATAATCGTCCAACAAGACTAACTCAGTCACCAACAAGCGATACAAATCAAGGATTTCATATGTGACCCCCTCACAAGCTGACACAAGCAAAAGTTCAATTATTCAAACAAGTCTGATGAAAAAGTTCATAGTTTCAATTATTTCAATAAATCTCAATAACCCAAAAGCAAAAAAGAAAGTTTAGGCATCTGTAAGAGTCATTAAAGGATAATCTCACATAAACTTTAGTTACAAAATTTAAAAACTGAAGCTAAAAAATCAAATTTTAAAGTGATTTTAAGCAAAATCGCGAACAGTTTTGAATCACATTCAAATTTGCCCCCAAAACCAAGCTACCGTGCACCCAAGCATGCTGAAAACAGCAATTTATACCACTTACTTTGTGTCTGAAGTAGAGCAGCTTTACTGATGAGTGCCTGATGCTGGACGAAACACATCATTTCATTCTAATCATGATCTACACTGATAGTTCTGAATATGAAATATTCCGTAATTTACGTGCTACCAAAATGGCCAGAGTGGGAAAGATTTGAGACCTAGGTCTAGATTGAATGCCCATATCATAATGGAAATTGCTCATCCTCTTTTTTTGATGAAACTATATCCCAAATTTGAAATTTCTGAAAAGACTGTAAGTAAAGATTACTCATTAGAACGGCCTCGTCGAACGAGAAATATCACAACCCGCTTAAGCACATAATACGAGTATCTGTGTGAAAGTGCTTCATTGGGGGTTAGGTAACTAAATGAGCTTTAATTACTGTGTTATATCATTATCTATGTGAGGCGGTTCTAATGAGTAGCTTCAAAAACAATTTTGAGTGTGAGGCGACTCTAATGAGAACCAAACAATACTACTGCTTGAGTGATGAAAATAAGAACAAAATTTGATCTCGGGTTAAGCTGGGGGGGGGGGGGGTTGCAAATGATTTGTTTAGCTGAAAAAGTTTAAGTTTGTGTTCAAATTAGTACAGCCTCGACCCGGTGAGTTGAACAGCCAAATACAATTGAATTTTATTGGTCTAAGCAATGAGGCCAGGGAACCTGCTTGGGGGAATGGTCCCGACCAGTCCCTGCGGATCCTCATCATTATGCCTTTAAGTGCCATCTCTATGAGGCGGTTCTAATGAGTGTAAGTATCCTAAGAGTGTTTTAATAAATACCCATATGCTAAGTCACCATACTGGTACAGTTAAAGTGAGTAAGCACTCATAGCACATTTCAGTAGAAAAGGGAATACAATCACAAAAATCAACTTGCACAGCAGTGCTAGCCAGTCTGCAAAAACGGAGTATCACGGTCAGCCTGCTGGGATTGATTAGTCAAATCCTGGTCAAAACTGTTTGTGTATGGCCATTTAATTGCATTTTCTGGTATGTAATGCAATTTGAGTCTTTCCTCGAGAGAACCAGGCTTTAAAAATGATTTTAAGAAAAATTTAAAATTTAAACTAAAATTCAATAAAATTTTAAAATTCAAATTTAAATTTCTTCCAAAAATAATTTCAAATTATTTCTATTTTGATTCCTGATCTGTGTGCGAAATTTCATCTGAATTCATTGAAAAATGACTGTTTTACAAAGATTTTCGTTTTTTTCACCTTCTCTCTTATAGGGTTCGGTGCACAATTAATCGGTCCCATTCAACTCCATGTAAAAAGGCAGAATTCGAGCATCTGCAATTTTTTCCAGGACATTGCTTGGATTTTTTTCTGTCTGTGAGTGGCAAGATCAGTCATTCACCTATCAAAAAAATGAAAAGACAACCTACCTTGATAATCTCGTTTTCTCAGCATTCTCCGTTCTTTGGGGAACAGTAAAAAAATCCGGGCTGAAATCTGACCCGTGTCAGACGTCACCTGGGGAGTGCTCCGGGGAGTCTGTGACAAAATAGTCCACACAAAGATGCATTTTTCTGCATCAGCCTGACAAACATAGACCAATGTTGAATCACATGTACATTTAAAGTCGAATAAAGCACCCATTTACGCCATAAAGGGCCCAGAAACGGCAAGTGCTAAATTTCTAAAGGTACTATTTTCGTGGGCTACCAAACCGGAAGACTGTAATTGTGTACTAACACCTTCAAGAATCTGCAAATTTTTGAATTTTTAAATTTTGTCGCTGTGACATATCAAACTCATATAGTTAAGCAAATAATCGTCCAACAAGACTAACTCAGTCACCAACAAGCGATACAAATCAAGGATTTCATATGTGACCCCCTCACAAGCTGACACAAGCAAAAGTTCAATTATTCAAACAAGTCTGATGAAAAAGTTCATAGTTTCAATTATTTCAATAAATCTCAATAACCCAAAAGCAAAAAAGAAAGTTTAGGCATCTGTAAGAGTCATTAAAGGATAATCTCACATAAACTTTAGTTACAAAATTTAAAAACTGAAGCTAAAAAATCAAATTTTAAAGTGATTTTAAGCAAAATCGCGAACAGTTTTGAATCACATTCAAATTTGCCCCCAAAACCAAGCTACCGTGCACCCAAGCATGCTGAAAACAGCAATTTATACCACTTACTTTGTGTCTGAAGTAGAGCAGCTTTACTGATGAGTGCCTGATGCTGGACGAAACACATCATTTCATTCTAATCATGATCTACACTGATAGTTCTGAATATGAAATATTCCGTAATTTACGTGCTACCAAAATGGCCAGAGTGGGAAAGATTTGAGACCTAGGTCTAGATTGAATGCCCATATCATAATGGAAATTGCTCATCCTCTTTTTTTGATGAAACTATATCCCAAATTTGAAATTTCTGAAAAGACTGTAAGTAAAGATTACTCATTAGAACGGCCTCGTCGAACGAGAAATATCACAACCCGCTTAAGCACATAATACGAGTATCTGTGTGAAAGTGCTTCATTGGGGGTTAGGTAACTAAATGAGCTTTAATTACTGTGTTATATCATTATCTATGTGAGGCGGTTCTAATGAGTAGCTTCAAAAACAATTTTGAGTGTGAGGCGACTCTAATGAGAACCAAACAATACTACTGCTTGAGTGATGAAAATAAGAACAAAATTTGATCTCGGGTTAAGCTGGGGGGGGGGGGTTGCAAATGATTTGTTTAGCTGAAAAAGTTTAAGTTTGTGTTCAAATTAGTACAGCCTCGACCCGGTGAGTTGAACAGCCAAATACAATTGAATTTTATTGGTCTAAGCAATGAGGCCAGGGAACCTGCTTGGGGGAATGGTCCCGACCAGTCCCTGCGGATCCTCATCATTATGCCTTTAAGTGCCATCTCTATGAGGCGGTTCTAATGAGTGTAAGTATCCTAAGAGTGTTTTAATAAATACCCATATGCTAAGTCACCATACTGGTACAGTTAAAGTGAGTAAGCACTCATAGCACATTTCAGTAGAAAAGGGAATACAATCACAAAAATCAACTTGCACAGCAGTGCTAGCCAGTCTGCAAAAACGGAGTATCACGGTCAGCCTGCTGGGATTGATTAGTCAAATCCTGGTCAAAACTGTTTGTGTATGGCCATTTAATTGCATTTTCTGGTATGTAATGCAATTTGAGTCTTTCCTCGAGAGAACCAGGCTTTAAAAATGATTTTAAGAAAAATTTAAAATTTAAACTAAAATTCAATAAAATTTTAAAATTCAAATTTAAATTTCTTCCAAAAATAATTTCAAATTATTTCTATTTTGATTCCTGATCTGTGTGCGAAATTTCATCTGAATTCATTGAAAAATGACTGTTTTACAAAGATTTTCGTTTTTTTCACCTTCTCTCTTATAGGGTTCGGTGCACAATTAATCGGTCCCATTCAACTCCATGTAAAAAGGCAGAATTCGAGCATCTGCAATTTTTTCCAGGACATTGCTTGGATTTTTTTCTGTCTGTGAGTGGCAAGATCAGTCATTCACCTATCAAAAAAATGAAAAGACAACCTACCTTGATAATCTCGTTTTCTCAGCATTCTCCGTTCTTTGGGGAACAGTAAAAAAATCCGGGCTGAAATCTGACCCGTGTCAGACGTCACCTGGGGAGTGCTCCGGGGAGTCTGTGACAAAATAGTCCACACAAAGATGCATTTTTCTGCATCAGCCTGACAAACATAGACCAATGTTGAATCACATGTACATTTAAAGTCGAATAAAGCACCCATTTACGCCATAAAGGGCCCAGAAACGGCAAGTGCTAAATTTCTAAAGGTACTATTTTCGTGGGCTACCAAACCGGAAGACTGTAATTGTGTACTAACACCATAGCAAAATGTGTGTACGAACAAATGTGCCACAGAAAATGTTTTTTTTTCTTTTGTTTGAATAACTAGTCATCTGTATTCAATGGCAGAAAAAGAGAGAAAGAATGTTTTGGAGGTAAGAAATCATACAGATCGCGTTGTTTCATTCCTAATTCGTCTGTTGAAGCGAAAAAAAAATGTTGCGTTTCGTCCCCAAAGCAGTTCGTACTCAGTCCATTGGCTTTATTCATTCTGTTTGTCGTTTCCGCTAAATGTCTGCTGTAAAGGGTGGCGGCACTCAAGGCCTCTGTCCTGTCAAGATTTAAATTTGAAAAGAAATTTTCTACCAAGATACAAGAAACTTTATTTAAAGTTGGCATTCAATTTTAACATATCAAACATTAGCCAGCAGGGCTATTTTACAGACACACAAAGTGAAAGACTGTACAAGTATATTTTCTATTGTTAAAATATATATTATGAGCATATAAATAAGAGATCCTTCTTTGCGATCTATCAAGGGGAAGGAATTGATGAAACTCGAAAAGGTGGGACAGTGGGATAAAAGGGGCTCAAGAGACCCTGATCACCATGAAGGCTGCATGGTTTCAAGGCTCTTAGGCGAAAGACGAAACCTAGATAGGGCGCAGATAGACCAAAAGATGAGGTCGATCAGTGGAGAGCAGACCTTATCAGCTGTATATAATACACCTATAATTTATTCAGGCTTCCAGATAAGAGCGCCCGTTGGAAAACCATTTTCTCCATTTAATTCTCATCCAAAACATATGTTGTGGGTACTCAAAAGAACCGTCTCAATGAGATGGTCCTTTCGAGCACCCAAACACATTTTTAATATTGGTGAGAAAAAAAATATGTTGTGGGTACAAAAAAGAACCATCTCATTGAGACGGTTCTTTTGAGCACCTAAGAAGACACATGCTTGATATTGGCAAGAAAAATCATACCAAATTTACGCTTATAAAATTTTAAGAACTATGGATTATTGTGGTACTTTGGAAGCTTAGCAAAAAGCTTAAATTAGATTAGGCATTTAATTAATTAAAATAACTTAAAATGTCCACCCCTTTAATTTTCATCTTTTGACAGATAGATCTAAACTAAAATGATTTCAAAGATTCAAAATCAGTAAGCTTGATGTTTTATATGTTAATTACATTTGTGGAAACTTTACATTTTAGTCACTCAACCTACATCGTGAGACGCTTTCATTGGAGAAGATAGTGCCACAAGGCCTGATACGGAATTTCACATCGATAACTTTTTATTTTTAATAGACCCCTTTCACATTGTTATCTCCCTTAGCAATCGCTCTTCAATTGAAAAATCGATAAAGCCGTTTTTGAAAATGAAGGGGCAGATTGCTTATTAGTGATCATTAGTTACATTGGCAAAACACATAGTGATGCTTTATAAGCCGATTGTTTTGGCCTTTCACCGATAGAATAAGATATCTTTTTCTAGGAATTAGATAAATTAGTGTTTTCATTTACATATTTTATAAATTTTCAGTATTTATAGCTTTGTACTTTGATCTCGAGCTAAAATCGGCTTCGTCAGGCACGAAATCGCTTCCACTTCAGGCACGAAATCGCAAAAACTTTTCGAAACACATGCCAACTAATAAGACACACGAGTCTGTTATGCGACTATTAACAACTCAGACGAGCCTGGGCAAATGCACAGTCTCACCAGGGCATTTGCTGCTCGCACACACATCGGATCCAATGTTGTGTCTGAGTGCACATAAAGAAAGAAGGTGCATGTGGTAAACAGAGGCTCAGGCAAAAAACAGACCTAAGGGTTCCAGCCCCACTAGATAAGCAGGCAGTAGTGCACGCATGTTACTGCATGCTACCAAATAAACGTGCGTGTATGGCCATAATGACTAAGCATATGCGATAAATGTGGAAATCGAACAGTAATTACCTCCAATCATATACCCATTAAATGACATCATTTCTACACATTGTCCGCTTATGCGCAGGCTAGCGAGAACCATCGCTGCTCGCACACACAAATTATGGATGTAGATGAAGACTCATATCTATGTTTTTAAAACACCAGTCCACTGGTTAAGACTGTGTGGCGCCTTTTACGTAAATGTGATAATAAGTACAAATTAGAGAATCACTTCATAAATCAATCATACCCGTGCCAGGCACGTGTGCTTTTATTGCTTTTAAAGGGCCCCAGGTTTAGGATTAAAGGATAGGATGCACAGTGGGAGATATTAAAATGGGCCTCGATTGCGATGCGAGAAAGCCTGATTTTGTGCATGCGAACAATAAAGGCGCAGGCCGGTCTTCTTATCCAGGCAGTCTGATCAGCGCCTTTATTGTTCACTTGTTGCAAAGTATAATATCTGAACTTGCTTTCTGCAAAATTTCATTTTTAGCTTGTCTCTGTAGCTGAACAGACTGGTTTGAGACTTACTCAGTCAGAAACCAGCAAGACAGCTTTCTCGCAGGATGGCCTAAAAATGTATCTTACCACTTATTTTAACCAGAAAGACCCTGTTTAGACGCCAAGTGTGTGGAATGTAATCATAGACCATGTATACATTGAATAAACATGAAGCTAACCAGACTCTTCACTGCTCGCAAACGCATAGTATGGAAGGAAATAATTGATACAGTGTATGTTATAATGTATGACCAACACAGTAATGCACCCGCTCATTTGGAAAAATGCAGTCGTGGATATGCTTAAAGATATCTTTCTGATCTCAACTATTCAGAATATTGGAATCAATCGATTATTTTTGTAACATTTATCATTTAATTTTGCTATTTGTCAAATCTTTATTTGCGATTTTTTTTTAAATTGTTTTCCATATTCCATTGTGTATTGTAAGGCAGCCGTATAAAGGTTGCCCCTTAAAGTGTTTTCTCACGGAGATAACGCGGAACAAGACACTTTGGCGCATGCGCACTAACAATGTGAAAAGAGTCTATTAAAGCAAACTACTGTATCCTTAAAACAGGAGCTTTCCTATGTGTCATTGTATCCATTTAAACAATTCTCGGGACCGCACTTCCAGTTAGCAGTGGTTGTCAAGTACTGCCGAATATGAAAACCACATGTTTTATCGATATTTTGATTTTTGTGTTTCCCTCAAGATAACCTTCAAAAAATGGCAAAATCATAGTTTGCGGTAGGCTGCAACAATCATAACACGATGAAAGACGAGAAAATACAGGTCTTTAGCTGAATTTAGCTCCAAATTATTATGTCAAACGCTTAGAAATATCGATCTTTGCAGTCACGTTGGTGTTGCATGAATTCTAAATGTCAACAGTTAAGCAACAACAATTTTAAAAGACCATTTCAGTACAGATATGTTTGTCGCAGTGCACATAGATAGATAGATAGATAGATAGATAGATAGATAGATAGATAGATAGATAGATTAGTCACTGAAATATCCTGAACTTTCAATGAAAAGTGAGTACAGTATGGGTTGTTATACACTATGGACTTTTTATGTCAATTTCTTTGGGTAGCTCAATTTCATAAATGTGGTCTTCACAAGGAGTGTAGATATTAATGACTGCAAAGCCATCTATCATGTCACATCTCAGCAGACTGCCTTCTGTTTGTTTGTTTGTTTGTATTGTTGCTTTATGTCCCAGTCAACTGCTATGGTCATTGTTGGATGGTCAGTTCACCTAACCATGCACACTTTTTCCTGGGCAAGCTTGAACAAGCGGTTAACCAGTACTTCGTGCACATACTTTCGCTTGTAGCTGACCACAACCCTTCTTAAATGATTCAGCCGTAGGGAAAATGATGGTAAAAATTGTTTCAGGATCAATCTCCACAAAAGTATGGGACCGAGTCAGGATCGAACTCATGACCCCTGCAAGCATGTTATCGACTGTGCTACTCTGCCCGGTAGACTGCCCTCTGTAGTTGTATCATGTTTCATCTCAACAGACTGCCCTCTGTGGATACTACAGTTGCAAAAATAAAATAAATATTAAATCACAAACTGGTGTATCATGTTTCAACTTGGCAGACTGCTTTCAGTTGGTAGAGTTGCAAATCAGTGTAGCAGGTTTCATCTCGGCACATTGCTCTCTGTTGGTAGAATCGCAATCTGTGTATCATGTTTCAGCTCAGCAGACCGCACTCTGTAGATAGAGTTGCAAACTGTTATATTATGTTTAATCTCAGCAGACTGCCCTCTGTAAACCTGGTTGTAAACTGGTTTCTCATATTAATTCTCAGCAAATTACTCTCTGTAGATATGGCTGGAAACCGATGTATCACACTATACTCAGCAGACTGCCCTCTGTAGATAGATTTGCAAACCTGTTTATCATGTTTCATCTCAGCAGGCTGCTCTCTGTTGATAAGAGCTACAAACTTGTGTATCATGTTTCTTCTCAGCAGAATGTCCTCTGTAGATAGAGTCTCTGTTGTGAGCTGGTCTATGATGTTACATCTCAGCAGACTGTTCTATGTACTGATGTATCATGTTTACAAAGGTTAAAGGCAGATGACGATTTCAGGTAAAGCTTCTATGCAGAGAGGAAATACACAGGACAGAATGTCAGGCCTGATCTGAGTCCAAATTGTTTGAAATGGATATTGGCAGATAACAATGTCACATGAAAATCTAACGGAAAGTTAAAATACAGGTTCAACTTCAACTTGTCATAACCTCTAAAGTTCCAAACATTCTGAACCTCGATAAGGCCTGGACAAGAAATCGGGCCTGATCTGGGTCTAAATTGTTTGAAAGGGTACTCAGCAGATGACAATGTCATGTACAGATGTAACGCAAAGTTAAAAAACATCGGTTTAACTCCAACTTGTCATATCCTTTCAAGTGCCAAACATTCTGAACCCCGATAAGTCTGGACAAAATGTCGGCCTGATCTGGGTCCAAGTTATTTGAAAGGGTTATAAGCAGATGACAATGTCATGTAAATGTTATTTGCTAAAATTAGGTTCAACTTCAACTTGTTATAAGCTCAAAAGTGTCAACATTCTAGAACCTGATAAGGCCCGGACAGAATGCCGGACTGATCTGGGTCGAAACTGTTGTAAACGTTACAGATTTAATGCAAAGGGTAAACTGCAATGGTTTGACCTAAAGTTGTCAGAACCATAAGGGTAAGCCCAACCTTAGAAATATTGTTGTTTCCCCTTGGAGCATTCTGCAATACTTTTGACCTGCATTAAGTGATGATTTGTCATGAAAGCAATTTTTACTCTTCTTAAGAGTGGTTGTTTTAGGCAGGTTTTTCTGCACACAAACAATTTGTTTGACTCGAGACCGAAGGGCCGCGGGTTCGAGCCTCACCTGCGTCACTGCGTTGTAGTCCTTGAGCAAGACACATTTATCCTAGCTTAGTACTGGTTCAACCCAGGAAGACCTCTTTATAACTGAAAGATTGTTGATGGAACATAAAGAATCAAATCAAACAAACAAAACAAACAATTTGCTAAGAATATATTTTAAAGATAACTGTTTACAATTGACAATTCTCTAAGTTTGCAATGAAATTTAAAAAAAATCTTATCAAAAGATTGTCATAGAATTTTTTGTGTAAGGACTTTTTACAGGGTCAGTCGGGTAAGGGGAAAAAAATAAAATTTTAATTTAGGCCAATATCAGGCCTCTATGGCTGTTTTCCCAGACACCATGTATTCAGGGAGGTTCAAAATTGATAACTTTTTCAAATATCTAACTTTTGTCACAGCATCCAGATAATCCAAGTATTGCATGCTTGGATCCAGAGGGGAGACCAGACCCCCTTGAAAAACACAAGTTATATGGGCTTAGATGGGGAATAATTAAGCACCTGGATACCCCCCCCCCCTCTGGAAAAAGTTGGACACCATCCTTACCACTGGAGGAATTGATGGACCCCCTCTGGAACCATGGAAAATTAAAATTTTCTTTAAAATAAACCAAATGACTTCTATAAAATAAGTTGAGGACAAAAATTTTTTTTTATGGCAGATTCACCTTGAATCCACCCTCCCGGACGAGAATTCTTGGACCCCTGCATGTATTGATATTGTTGCTTCATATGGAAATCCATATAAAAATTGCTGAGTACATTTTTGAAAAGGATAGCTTTTATGACAGGTTGCATTGTACCAAAGGTGTTGAGTGTCAAACTTGGAGGTGTGAGAATGTCAGAATTCACATTCAAAATAGTCATTTATCTATCTAGAGCTTGATAATGTCTCGGGATATATAGAATTTCAAGTCCGTTCTTTTGTTGTTAAAGCGCCTCCATTTTTTGGCCATACATTAATTTATTTATTTTTTTTTTAATTTTAACCTGTGACCTTTTAATATATATACAATGCACAATCCCAACTTCATTTTATTAAAATCTATGGGATGTTCTATTGGTCTAAAAAGAGTTAAGGGGATCATTTGTGTGAAATTATTTACAATTGGCGCAGGAATTCAGCTCAATTCATTTGGAAACAACATGGGGAATTCTTATTTTGGTCAAAATTAGACATTTCAAAGTGCTGATTTGACCTTGAAATTAAGGTTAATGAATTGATCTAAAACCTAATACCCCTCCCCCTACCCTCCTAACTATCAAAGGCCCTGATAAACAAAAATTTGAGCCTTTTCAGAAATTATGTGTTTTGTGTTTCAGAAGAGCCGGCTCATTGAGACGCTTCTTTTGAGTACCCACGTTGGCACAACATATGTTTTATTTTGAGAAAAATGAAATATGATTTTCAATTATGCTCACTTATCTGGAGGCTTGAACAATGTTTCTATCATTGGTTTTGCAGAAAATGTGCGGAACAGAAGCTACACCCTCTAAGCTACACAGATGGTGACATGGACTCACAACGCCAACAGGATCAGCATAAAAGCCGATATGTACCCCACATAATTTGTGACAGTGGTTTAGGAGCAAAGATGTCTGTTTTGTTTGCTTGCTTAATAAAAAGGGTAAGTAAATTACCCCTATATCAGCTAGTGATAATTTTGTCATCTGCTGATGTTCTATGCAAACAGTTTGGAAGGCCTCCAGTAAAATATTTTACTGACCGTCCTAAGGCGGTGCTTCTTTTGTGGATCTTTTATGGGTTTTTTTGGTCTTTCGTTTGCTATGCCTTTGTGCACGTCTGTTTATGTGTGCCTTGTGGTCACCTGCTGAGAAAGGGCTGACCTCTTGGCTCTCGTTTGTGGTGTCAGGCTGTGAGTTTGTCACTTTCCCATTGGTATCCTGGGTCAGGTGTGGTACTTGATTGTATCGATTCCTGATCTTTGCACCCATACTTTCTTTAATACAAGGGTTGCCAGAGCTCATGATGAGAAATGTCTTTAAATGACATCTTCTCCTGAGCCAATGGTCCAAATTTTAAATAATTTCACAGAAATGTTCCTCATGATGCCCTCTACCAGAATTGCACAAACAGTTTTGCTCCACCGAAAAAGGGGTTGGCATACAGTTTGGACCCAGATCAGACTGGACACATAATGTTATCATTAGTGTAAAACTTTGATGTTTTTTCCCTTTAAACAAATTATTATTCATACATTACAAGTTAAAACTTTTGTAAAATGCTTGCGATCTTTCAGCATTTTTTTTGTGTGAGTAACACCACAGAAGAATAAAAACATGACAGTCTTTTAAAGTATGAAAGAACATAAGGGGTATAGATTAACTTAAGGGTGAGCAGCTTACAGACAACAGCAAAAGCATGAACAAAATTATCAATCATGCTAAGAGTTAAAGCATTCATAGTAAAAGCATAAAGAAAAATCACAAAAAGTCCAATTTTTGAAGGTTTACCATTGCCCTGTTTAATACACAGGCAATGAAGGTCTAGGTCAAGTCCATTTTATCAGACAATGTCATTTGTTAATCACATTGCAGACAGTTAGGACCTAGATCAGCACTTATTGAAATTCAGTCCTGGTCTGCGTCCAAAATGTTAGACATTCTAATAACTAGTGTTTGAAAAAAGTTAATTTTGAAAAAAAGTCAGCAGACTACATAAAGCATGAAAAGCATTCAACAACTTAAAAAAAGATCTTTCTGGTTTAAATGATCAAGCAGTGGCGGATCCAGAGGAGTTTCAGGGATTCCCTCGAACCCCCTCCCCCCCCCCCCCCTCATTTTTAAATGTCCTATGAAAATGAAATAATTGGGTCTCAGTGAGACCAAATTATTTCTTTTTCATAGAATACCTAGGAAAAATGAGATAAAATCAGCAAAGCGAACCCCCACACCTTTATATATTATGAACCCCCTTTGTGTGATGTACATTATATATCTATATATATCTTGTAATGTTCTATGTTTATAGTTATTGTTTGTCAAAATTGACCCGAGACATACGAATTTTCATTGTCCTTTCATCCAATCTTCGGGAATCATCGTAAAAAGTGAGCTTTAGATTGTGGTACAATTACTTGTCTGAATGAAGGAATTCTACAATTTCTCGATAGCTTAATGGGTACATTTAACAGGATGTGTTTAGCATTCAAAAGATGTGGGTTCAAATCTGGATCTATTTCATTTATTTATTTATTTTTTTTAGTCTTTTTTCATTACTTTGTTTGTTAAAGGTGCATAGTCTGTAACTTTGATCTTTTAATTTTAGAAATAATGTTTCTAATTTTCAAGAACACAGTAAAAAAAACTAAAATTCAGGTATACATTTAACCAATTTAGTAAATCTTAACAAATTATCAGTATCGATCAAAACAACAGCATTTATGTTAAAAATTAACTGCCTATAATTATTGGAGGTACGCAAATAATTACCAATAAGGGAAAAAACAGCTGTTTTAATAAGATAATTCACTTTATCATGCAGTTTGTGAAAATATAACTTAATTTTACTTTTACAAATGATTTGAAAAGAAAAGATTTTTTTTTTCCGAAAAACGTTCATAGTTGCAGACTTAGTCTCTTTAAGTCTTTTTTTTTAATTTTGTGCACAAATGGATAATATATAATAACTATAAAAATCTTATCAACTACAACTAGCACAGTGCATGATTTCAATATAAGCTCACATGTAATTAACACTTTGTATGCTGGGTCATTTTAATACTTTTATGTCATCAGCAGACTTTTTTCCAAAGTCAACTTTTTCAATAAACTTTTACAGAAACCCTATCAGACGATGGCAAACGGTCTCTATCCAGTTCAGGACCAATGTTTTGTCGGTACTGACCAGGGTCCAAACTGTTTGCAAAGACTATCAGCAGGCAACAAAAGTAGCCGCTGGCAAAGAAAGAGTGAATAAAACCGAGGGAATTAATACTGAATATCCAAATGAAAAGATGTGAAGATAATCAGAAGGTGGCATAAAATATATGAACAACTTTGACTTAAAAAGAATGCATACATTGGACAGTCATAAAAATGTCTCCCACCCAAAGATTTGATCCAGGTTTGGGTGATCTTTTTCAAATTGTGAACTAACCACTAGGCTATCAGACCATATAGATTTAAGAATTGACATTATCTTAATAATCTTAAGTAAGTAAGTAAGTAAAGTCTTTATTTAAAAAGGGTGACAACATTTAGTAGTACAACTAATCTTCCATGAGGCCCTCAAAATAACTAATATGTACACACATAAAAAACAACAATTCTACACAAACTATCAAATTAATTGTTTAACCCTGTACTGCTGAGCACTATCTACAATCAAAAAATCACAAACAGGTAAATCTTGACTCGAGACCGAAGGGCCGCGGGTTCGAGCCTCACCGGCGTCACTGCGTTGTGGTCCTTGAGCAAGACACATTTATCCTAGCTTAGTACTGGTTCAACCCAGGAAGACCGTCCCGCATAACTGAAAGATTGTTGAGTGGACGTAAAGAATCAAATCAAACAAAACAAAACAAAAAACAAACAGGTAAATATACAGATGTCTGCAAATTATAGCTCAATATGGCCATGTGACTTATGATATGTCCACTTTCAAATTTTACCATACTGTCTCTGATCATCCACCCTATAAATGCACTGTGTCTATAGTCTAACTCTTCAATGCTAACTATGATTATTAATAATAATAATAATAATAATAATAATAATAATAATAAAATAATGGAAATGTCCAGAGTTATCTATTTTTCATATATATACAGGGCTTTAGATAAGCTTTATTTTCAAAAGAGTACTGTACTTGTCCATTTTTTAAAAAAAGGAGTAACGAGAAATTTTTATGAGTACTGACTGTTCGTCTTAAAAAAACATACAAAGTAATTATTTCAATTGAACCTGGGCTTGCTGCGTGTTTTCTTAGGCTATAACAAAAAAGTAAACAGTAAGATATTTAATTTCTCTTTGGCATAGTAGGTTTTGGTTATACAACTAAGCCGCAATGGGGATGGGGGTAGGATGCAGGAGATGAAGAATTTTTGGAAAAAATAGTGCCAATTGGAGCATTATGAGTCCCCTTTAGGTAGCTTAAATTGTATGCTTTGGGAGGGGTTGTGTGGAATTTTATATAGCTAAATTTTGGCAAGACCGTAAACTGAATGCAAAACTGTGGATCCTGATCAGCTGATCAGTATCCACACTGTTAGTGTTTCTAAAAACGGGATATATCTAGGTTCAGCAGGACAAGGGTTAATTTGATATTTACACAAGTGCATTTTTTATTATATAGTAACCATATTTATCTTGACAAGCATCCATTTCTATTTTACTTGCTGGAATTTTTTTTATATTTTTGTCATCTGCTGTCTTTTTTTTTAAAATTAATTTACTATATTGTTCTCAGAGAGTCAAACAGATTGGATTAAGATCTGGCCCAATATTTTGTCGGTCCTGATCTGGTTCCAAAACTGTTTGCAAAGGTTATCAGCAGACAACAATTGCAGGCAAAGAGTAACTTCAGCAGTGTATATCTTACCAACTTGCAGGGTTCCACTTATTAGTATGCATTTACAAGCAGAGTAGAAAACAATATACATCCTGATCAGCTGGCTTCAGGACCAGGTATTTTGTCATCTGCTGTCTTTTCTAAATTCATTTACTATATAGTTCCTTCATGATCACCATCAGAGAGTCAAACAGTTTGGATCCAGATCAGGTCTGACATTTTGTCAGTCCTGATCTGGTTCTAAAAGTGTTTGCAAAGGTTATCAGCAGACAACAATTTCAGGCAAAGAGTAACTTCAGCAGTGTATATCTGACCAACTTGCAGGGTTCCACTTATTAGTATGCATTTACAAGCAGAGTAGAAAACAATATACATCCTGATCAGCTGGCTTCAGGACCAGGAAAAATTTAAGGTATTTTGTCATCTGCTGTCTTTTCTAAATTAATTTACTATATTGTTCCTTCATGATCACCATCAGAGAGTCATACAGTTTGGATCCAGATCAGGTCTGACATTTTGTCGGTCCTGATCTGGTTCTAAAACTGTTTGCAAAGGTTATCAGCAGACAACAATTTCAGACAAAGAGTAACTTCAGCAGTGTATATCTAACCAACTTGCAGGGTTCCACTTATTAGTATGCATTTACAAGCAGGGTAGAAAACAATATGCATCCTGATCAGCTGGTTTCAGGAACCAGCTGATTCGGATCTATACTGTTTATGATCAAGGTCGGAGTATTTCACGAAAAAGCACGAATATCACCAAGATTTTGGCGAAAATTAATCCGTCTCATGTCAATTTGGGCAGTTTGAAAGAAGAACTATATAAAGAATAGAATAGGATGGACAGTTCCTTTCTTTCTGGATCTAAAAATAACAACTTGTATCATTTTACCTATTCTTGTTAGTGCTTAGCCACCTCTGTCATCTGCTGATAACCTTTGTGAACAATTATATAGGAGGCAGACTGTTGGTCCTGATCTGGATCCAAACCGTTCGACTCTCTGATAGTGTTCCTGAAAGAAATTTTGTTAAAAAGTTAATTTTGAATGCTAAAAGTCAGCAGACAACAAAAAAGCATGAAAAAAGCTTGAAAATAAATGATAGAAAATGATCTTTCTGTCTTCTGTCTCAATAATCAAATATAGAAAAGATTGTCATTTTAAAAGTGTTACTGAAAAATATTTTTGAGAAAGTCAATTTCTAAAAAGTCAGCAGACCGCAAAACATTAATGTGGGCATGACCAGATTGGTCTGGAAATTTATTGTTCATCTAAATTGAAGGATGTTTTTGTTGTTACCATGACAACAAATAGTAGGTTTTGACCACATGGTGAGTTGCTATCACCTAGTGACTTAATAAACACAGAATTTTCAGGTTTATTACTGTAATGCACATACTAGCTTTAACTAAATGGGGTAGATACAGATGAGAAGCCACTAACAGTTAAATCTTCAAGTCATGTCCTTTAAAGCTGCATACTCTGTAACTATGAACATTTTTCGAAAAAAAATTTTTTCTTTTTAAATCATTTGTAAAAGTAGAATTAAGCTATGTTTTCACAATAAAAATGTTCAGTACAGCTGAAAAATGCATGGAAAAGTGAATTATCTCATCAAATAGGTGTGTTTTTCTCTTGTTGGTAATTATTTGCGTCCCTCCAATAATTCTAGACCGTTGAATTTTAACATAAATGCAGTTGTTTTGATGTGATACCTTGTTAAGATTTACGAAAATGGTAAAATATTTACCTGAATTTGAGTATTTTTACTGTGTTCTTGAAAAATAAAAACATTATCTTTAAAATTAGAAGATCAAAAGTTACAGACTATGCAGCTTTAAGAAAAAAGTGTCCTGGAATTACTTTTTGAATATATTATTTTGTTCAGAGAACCAAATAAAAATAGTCCTTGATCAGACTGCTCTTCTTGAAGTATGCTGATCTGAGACTATTTTTTTAATAAATGCTTATTTACTGATCTCAGATGTTTAATTCTTTGTTGCAAATAGTTTGGATCCAGATCAAGCCTGGAAGTTATAAATTTAAAAAAAAAATGGGCCTGTTTCAACAAAATATTTTATTAAGGTATGTCAATTTTTTTATATAGCTTCAGCCTAGTGCCTTAATACAATGCAAGAATAAACAACAATGAGATCTAGCAGGAAAAGTTTATTATCATAATTATTACACATGCATACCTTGAAACATTCAACTCAGAATATGGGCCAGTACATGGGGTTTTGGTACATATAATTTATGTGGTGATTTTTTTAATTCTGAGTAAGAAAAAAACTAATATATATACACCAATTGTATAAATCTTGGAAGTATTCCTAAAAATGCAACATGCATTTGATACAAGCAACTTTTGTTCAAAATATGTTAAGCAAATAATTGGGTCTTTTAACAAGGCTTTGCATTTTCTGCAATTTGATATTTTAAATATGGAGTAAAATACTCATTAAATTAAAAAGTAGGGGGTGAAATACCCTTTGGTCCAAATCCTTATCTAGACCACTACACTCTAGTTTAAAAAAACTTCTGTTGGGGCTTTGAACATATTAGCTATGTGATTTATGTTATACACATGATCAAGTCAGTATACAGCTCATTACAAGTGGTCAATAACCAGGCACAACTAGATTTGATTTTATGACAAATTAATGACATTTAATGTGTTGGGCCTGATCTGGATCCAAACTGTTTTACACTCTCATGGTTTTCCTGAATGATTTATGTAAAACACCTGGCTAAGTCAGTATACAGTATACAAGTGTCAATAACCAGGCACCTTTTCTGACTATTTTATGACATTTAATGTGTTGGGCCTGATCTGGATCCAAACTGTTTGACACTCTCAGGGTGTTCCTGAAGAAATTTTTCGAAAGAGATGGTTTTGAAAAAGTCAGCAGATGACAAAATGTATGCAACAAAGTAAAACAGGTATCTCAATATATAAAAGATGTGTTTTTTTTTCTCAAAGAACTCCTTTAAACTATCTGTCTATTGTAATTTTGCATCCTTTTTTGTCGTCTCCTGATTTTTTCCAAAGTCATCTTTTGCGAAAATTTCTTTAGAGCGTCCAAGAGATTGGATCCAGATCAGACCAATTGTTTTGTCTTGTCTGATCTAATCCATCAGCAGATGACATTAGTGTAGAAGGCAAAGAGTAAACAAAATGTGAGCCTGATATCCTTTTTGTGGAGCGTAGACCAGATCAGATACCACAGAATGCGTTGTCTCCACCTTCAGTTCGCAAAAAGTTTGGATCAAGATCATAGGTCCAATCTGTTTGTTTGGTCAGGCCTGATCTGGTTCCAACTGGTATATGCAAACAGTGTAGCCCCAGATCAGAAATACACAATGTGGGGTTTGATGAAGGTCTCTACCATTAGAATGTCGACTGGCTTGGATCCAGATCTGGCCCGACAATTTGCTTGGCCTGATCTTGGTTCAACCTTTTTGCAAAGATTATAAGCAGAAAACACTAGTAGACAGCCATAACCAACATAATCGGGAGCGCAGTGGCTCAGTGGTAGAGTGCTTGACTTGAGACTGAGTGGCCAAGGGTTAAGCCTCACTGGCGTCACTGCGTTGTGTCCTTGTGCTTGAGCAAGACACATTAATTCTTACTTTAGTACTGGTTCAACCAAGGAAGACCGCGGTCCCTACATAACTGAAAGATTGTTGATGGGACGTAAATAACCAAATCAAACAAACAGACAAATCAACCCAGGAAGGCCCGTCCCTTTATAACTGAAAGGTTGTTTATGGGATGTAAAGAATCAAATCTAACAAACAAAATAACCAAAGTAAGCCTAATATCCTTTTTGAGGGTTAAAGCCAAACAGTGCAGACCCAGATCGGACACCTATTGGGTAATTTGGCATGCCTTTTGGTTGTCTGCGTTTTTTTTTTCAAAGTCATCTTTTTCAAAAAGATCTTGGGATTATCAAACATATTGGGTCCAAATCTGGCCCAAGGCTTTGTTGGGTGTGATCTGGGTCCATCCTATTTGCAAAGGTCATCAGCTGGAATTAAAATAGTAGGAAAAGTCTTAAAGTTTACTTTTTTGTGGGACATAGGCAAATAGTGTAGATGAGATCAGAGGACACAGAGCATGTGGTCTACACCAACAAAGTGCAACAGACTTTGGTTAATTGTAATCTGTAATCATGATAACTTGTAATTTATTAAATTTTTCAGTAATCATTAAGTAATCTGTAATCATGGATTTTTATGAATACAACTACTAATAGTAATATAATTGATTACATTGCTAAATAGCATGCAATCATGATTACTTAGTGATTACTTTATGATTACTTTTTACAAAAAAATAAATAAAAACTCGCTTAAAAACTGAATGTAAATTGTACAGAGTACATTGATACAATAAGTATGGAATTGTTTTCAAGGGGTTACTGGTCGCAATTTTACTTTAATAATGTATTTTTGTTTTTATCTAAACAAACATTGTAGACCCTTATTAAATGCCACTTTATTTCCATGTTAATAGTTATAAATTGTGTTTGTGTACACTGTGAAATGTTTCTTTTCTGGTAGGGGTTAAAGACAGATTACAGGAGCAATTGAAAAATATATCATATATCTAAATCTGTTGCCATGATTACCACCAAGTTTAAGCCATCCATTTATGTTTACCTAGTCTTCTTTTAAATGTTGCTTAGCAACACAAACTGAAGATATTTATCACCTCGAAAATTAGCATGTGAACAAAGGGACATGCTAGGTATGTACGAGATTTCATAAGTCTAGCATGTAAATTCTCCTCTCTATAGAAAGTCTCATTCTGAATTGGATGACCTCAGTTTCACACTCATTCTGCTCTTACTTCTCTGCTTATAAGTACTTTGTGGCATAATATACATGTATTGCAACAATAACCTTAATCAGACTGCTCCCTTTGAAGCAGTCTGATCTGGATTCATAGAATTGCATCTATGATACATTGATATAAGCAGCAGATGTACTAAGCAGATGACTTTAGAATTTCTAGACCCCAAAAATGTTAGCTAGAAAATGGTTAAGAAAATCAAAATTCTTTTGTTTTTGTGTCATATTCAGCATTTCAAAACCTATGGTTCTCTAGTTGTGAATTGTTAGATGTTTTAACTCTCTGGTTAATCAATTAACCAATCATTAATGGTGAAGCCAGAAGGGCTTTAAGTTTGCAAGTGATTGGCGAGAGTTTAAACATCGATGATAAAGTCAATATAATATTCCTAAATAATGTTTATTATCTTATTCTTTTTCAGAAATCTTTGGTGGTAGCTCAGAAGAAATTATTTAGACAGAAGACCTGCTCTAATTTTTGGAATGACTTTTGTAGGGAGATATACGGTAGACTCTTAAAGACAAGGAAGATAGTGTCATACAATACAAATAGACAATATTAAAGTCAGTTATGCCTCTCCTACCATGCCTACCCCTTTGGTGAATGTTTTGAATTGTTTTCAGGATTATTCCTGAATTTAGGATTTTGAGGCTGACTTTCTATTCTATGGAAAGTCAGCCTCAAAATTGTGAATTCCTAGATTATTATTGCTTTTGATTTGTTTTCAGACTAAATCTAAAGATAACTGACCTTTAAAGCTTTAATTTGTTAATACTTTGTCATAAGCATACGGCATGTTTTAAAATTTTATTATATGAATTTTGAAAATCAGGATTTTGGAAAATTTCAAATTTCACTCCTGCTATATATATATGTATTTCATTATAACATGTCTTTGCTGTTATATTAAAAAAATTAGAAGATCGAAATACATGTTGTTATCTGTTTTTGGAATGTTTATACTTTATCAGTCTGACAGTGATATCATCATTTTATTGCATGGTTCAATGTTGTCCCCATATCTCCATTCAAAATTTTGAGGACTTTTTTCTGTAATCCCTGCATCACTGCAAAAGGTTTGTTTAAATACCTATCTAAAACAAAAGAACTGGTACAGTAGAAACTGCTCTTATTCTACCTACAAACCTGGCTCTAAGGTTATCAAGCTTTTTTCATTCTCAACTCAATTGAGCATGAAATTAATCATTCTCATAAATGTTACAAATTCATTTTATCATTTATTAGCATGATAATTACAACATCTAAGGGTTTGGAAAAGAAAAGACTTATTATCAGCATTTCATTTAGCATTTGAAATTTCAATCTTAGTTGATTGAGCATGAAAAAATAACCAAAAAAGAAACAACCTCAGGCTTGGCTGTTGAGATGCTGAACAATAAAGAGTTTCATACAGGAGGCCTGGATTCTTGTATGATTATTACACAAAATTAGTCATATAAGATTTATAAGTAAACTAATACATGTGGTATTCATGTGTGGTGAATTAAGTTTTGTAAACATTTTTATGTAAGTTTCATATACTGTGCATTACACATCATTCACATGTGATTGCCTTTTTATGTAAATTTATATAAAGGCACATATATAATATTTATATAAAAGGGCATTGATATGATTTTCATATAATTTTTATATAATTATTATGTGAAAATGATTATCAGTATCATCTGATTATCAAGTGTATTTCAATTTATGTAAAATTATATCATTCTCATATAAGAATTATATAATCTGTTTTATAAGATCCGCATGCGGCTGCCTTTTTTAACAAGTATTATATGAAAGTTTTTATATAAGAATCATATAATTATTATATGATTTCTACGCGTGGCGAAGTTTGTAGTGTAGCATATGGCCAAAAAGTCATCAAAATTATGAATACATATTTCATTTGGGCCTGGTCCGGATCAAATCTGTTTCGCTTTCTGTTGGTATTACTGAACTTTTGAAAAGTAATTTTATAAAGAATCAGCAGACAACACAAATGCTAAAATTATGTTACCTCTCAACTATTTAACAAAAACTGTTAAAGTGGAATTTTTTATGTATACTTAGCTGATATTAATATTAGTTTTATTACTATGCCGAAGCAAATTCAGGAATACCACCACAATGTCAAATAGTTTGGATTCTGATCAGGTCTGAGATGTAGGGCCTGATCTGGATCTAAACTCTTTGCAAAGTGAATAAAGAGATGGCACAAGCAGGTGGTCCTAACAGGTGCAGCTTTACAGTAAATACAGTTATTAGGCAGCATAATGTAAAAATCTGAAGGGGGCGGGGGCGGTCAGGTGGTAGAGGGTGGTGATTTTTTTAGTTCCAAAACAAGATGGTGGAGCACTGCCTACATGGGTGTAAATATTTGTATAACTTGATTTATTGTGGAGTACTCCAAAGTGTCCAGTTTTCTTGTTTTAGGTGGTTGTTCTGGCACATAGAGTACTAATCCAGTCGGCCCAGTACACTGTACTATTGCCAGTAAATAAGTCATATGCATATCGCCTCTCAGACCTTTTATCCACTAATGTTGTCTGCTGATGAACAAAATATTAAGCAAACAGTTTGGACGAAGATCCGGTCTAACACATTGTTGGGCCTGATCTGGATTCAAACAGTTATTGCTTAAAGGAGGCACGGTTTGTTTGACTGTGCATGTCAAAACAAACCTACTAATTATCCCTTAAGACAAAGTCGGAATCCAACTGTTTGTCATTCTGTTGATATTGACTGAATTTGTTTTGAAGAAGTTAAATCATGAAGAATCAGCAGACAACACAAATGCTAAAATCATATTACCTCTCAACTATTTAACAAAAACTGTTAAAGAAGACAAATGTTTTATTTTTATTAGCTGATATGAACAATATAAGTTTTATTACTATGCCCAAGCAAATTCAGAAAAAAACACCACAATATCGAACAGCTTGGATCCTGATCCTGTAATCTGTACCTGAGATGTAGGGCCTGATCTGGATCTAACTCTTTGCAAAGTGAATAAAGAGATGGAACAAGCAGGTGGCCCTAACAGGTGCAGCTTTACTGTGAATACAGGTATATGGGCAGCATAATGTGAAAAACTGTCTTTGGGTTTGTGACCAAGTAAATCTAAAATACAGTTTACCTGCTTGCTTCACTACAACATGCAGCAACTGAGCTGGATCCATACCATAAACAATATAAATGTAAATAAATGCAGAAAAAATACTTTGCCATTGAATAAATCCTCTAAGGATGAATACTGTGCAGAGAAAAAATCCCCATGGGGAAAAATCCCTGCGGGGAAAAATTCCTGCGGGGAAATATCCCCGCGGGGATTTTTCCCCATGGGGAAAATAAAAATGTTAATATATACTTGAAACATACTCAAATGTGTCAAACAGATTGCAAGAGTGAACCTAAGCTTGATTTTAGACCCTTAAACAGATTTTTAAAAATCCCCGCGGGGATTTTTTCTCCAAAAATCCCTGCGGGGAAAAATCCCCGCGGGGAAAAATGAAAAATTGTTATTACTGGTGGACATTCATTTTTACACACCATTAACATGAGATCTTGTCATATTTGAATAAAAAGATGAGTTTTAGAATTTTCGAAAATCCCCGCGGGGAAATTTTTCGCACGGGGAAAAAATCCCCGCGGGGATGGTGAAAAATCCCCGCGGGGAAATATTTTCCCCGCGGGGATTTGCAAATCCCCGCGGGGATTTTGACCTTTGTCGTGGAATATTTTCTAGGTCATTACAGATTTTAAGCCAAAAACCTATAGAATTTCCTCAGTAAGGTCTATTCTACTGGAAATAAGTCACTTTAGCTTTCTATGTCAACTAAAAGTACTAGGTCATTTTGCCAAAAACTGGTTTGGCAAAAAAATTCTGGTGGCAGTTTTAAATAAATGTATATTCAAAAAAAAAGTTATTTTTCACATGTAAACATATAAAATATTTTGTTTCACATGTGAAAATATTGAATGAAATATCATATGCTCTCTCCATTCACTTTCCTGACACGCCTATAACTTTCTAATCATTAGTGGACAAAAAAAACATAGTGTGGGTATTTTCTTAATTTGGAACGCAATGAATATTTTTGGGATTTGATGACATTTTCATTTTTTTACTCCAGAACCTGGAAAACAGGCGCATATTATACAACGTTATCATAAATATAACGTCTTGTTCTGTGGTTATTACTATGTGCTCTCCTTAAAGAAGAAAATAAAGAATCTATCTACATGTATAGATATGTGTGACGTCATAGGGCAGATAACTCAGTATATAATAAAAACAATTCAATTATTTTAGGTAAATATCTAGTTCATACATCAAAAACACTTAAAATCCATACGAGCAACAAACTCCATTCAGCTTAAATAGGTCATTGCGATGCATGTCTTGATATGAGGTTTTCAGCACGCTACTGACAAACCATTGGCTATCATATCAAAATAACAGTAAAAGCCACCGGAAAATATTTGCCAAACCATTTTTGGCAAACTCACCTAGTACACCTCCAGTGACTTATTTCTGTAAGAACATTCATTGTGTAATGGTCATGTAGATAAAAATGAGCTGCAGAAATAGTGTAATGGAACCTCAGGCTTACCTCTCGCGACAGCAGATGGGTCTCTACAGCGGTTCATATCCTGTAGTGCATACTGTGTTAGGAACGTACACATCTGTTATAATAAAAATTTAAGCCGTGACATGTGATATCCAACAATGTGGCATTTTGACAAATGTAGGCTCAGACGAGCCTGAGCAGCCTCTTTTTAAGCTTAGAAAATCCAAATGATGTTCGGTCAGTGGCTTAACTGTTAAACAATAGTCAAGCGGCTAGCAAAGGCTCTGATCAGACTGCGCGCATGCGCAGGCTGGTTTGAGCTTTTGATGGTTGCACATACCACATTGTTTGAAATATCATGGCACGGCTCAAACGACTTCAATTTGTACTGCTCAAATTATGCTTAATAGAACAATTTAGTTTCTTGTAATTCAAACCCTTAACACTTTCGCTGCCAAACATCTAAAAAAACCAATACCTCAGTGCCGACTCCTGAATATTGAGGGTATATGGGTTCAACACAGTGTATCTCCAGAACCCTTCATGCTATTGCTGTGAAACTTTCACAGAATGTTGCTGATATATAAAACATTCATTTGAACGAATAACAATAAAAATAGTCACGTGACCTTTAGCGGCCATTTTAGAAGCCATATTGGCTATATGAAAAATGCCTATAAACAACTATTTTATACAAAAACACATAAAATATCCATCTTCACTAAGTATCAAACATAACAATTCATTCGGATATTATATTGTGTAATCAGAAATAAATCAAAATATAACAGTTGAAGTGCTTAATCGTGTCCCGTATGTCATTCACTTAAACATGTTTTCATTGTTTTGACGTCCCCAAATTCTAATGACATTACAAACATTATTGTAAAGTCCATTTTTGTACAGAAAATTGCGTAGTCTTCCATATACGATAGTATTATGTCCCCTGAACCTTCTGAAATAGAGAACAAAGATTTGCGTCCCTTGAAACGGTTAAAAATAGACAGCTATCAACCGTGCCTTTAAATTTCGACTGTAGTCGCGTTTTGCAGTGAACGGTAAATTCGACTACAGTCGCGGTTAAGCAGCGAAAGTGTTAAGCAGACTATCCTTACAAGCAAGGCAAAGTACTTTGTCTATTTTGTTTGCAAGACAAATGTACTATGTCCTGTTTGCGAACTGGACCCAGTTCGCAAACTGGACTTAGTATCCACCTTTGATATGCGATGATGGGATAGAAAACGTTTGGTCATATGGGACAACATGCGCGTTGTGCGACCTGGTATGCGACTCCCCTTATTTTCAAATGACATATAATAGATGCCTGGCCAATATAGCATATCTGAAAAGCTTGAAACGCTGCATGGGAACTATGTAACGTGAGCTCGGTGCTTCTAGAAATAAATTTTTCATGTCTAAGGTATTCCACATACTTCTTTACAAATAAGTTAAGGTGATAGAATTGCTAGGATTTGAAATTCGAAGGTTTCAGTGTTTTGGGTCAAAATAAAATTACCTCTTAAGTGCCAACTACAACAAAGTCACCCGCTCTTGTTGTCAGCTGAAATGCTTTAAATTCATTTGATCAAACAGGGTAGACTCAGATCAGACTGCATCAACAATTTGCATTAGTCAGTAATGTAACTAGATATATGCAGCAGACATTTTCAGATGCATTTTTTGCAGGCATTATAAGGGTTACCTTATCAAGGCCGAATGAAATAAGATTTGTCAGTCTTGGTAAATAACCTATATTGGAACAATGAAATTGGTGGAAATGTATTAGCTCCCATGAAACAATAGTTAATGCTTGTACAAACAATTTTCTAAATTTAGCCTTATTATAACGCAAAGCTAGGATAACATCATGTTAAACATTTCAACCTGTCATTGTTGTAGTTATCTCTGGACCAGAACAGTCAAACAGAACTTCACATTGGATATAAAGATACCATATCGTTTCACAATGTATGTAGTAATTTCCTATTTTTTGACCCCCTGGCAAAACATCAGATGATGTATAAGCTTGGTGTCCTCCCTCTTTCAGCCCCATTTACCCTTCCATGGCTTTACCTCTTAAAACTGTTTCTTAGGATTTCATGAAACTTTATGAGATACATTGCAAAGAACTATGGAAAGTTGGTGGTAAAGACGTTTTTGCTCAAATAACTATTGTCTGTCTTTGAATTTGTGCAAAGTGGCACATTATTGTCTGTTTTATATTGAGTCACCTACCCCTACCCTGACTGTATAGCATGAAGTACACTACTAAAAATTAATGACTGTATATAACCGTTGTTATGGAGTTACAACAGATGTCTTCTCTGATCAAATGAATATTTGAGAATGTAAAGCTGCAGCTATGGTGTAGAATGATTTATTTTGTTTTGGGTTTTGCATAGATTTTGTGCATGTGTGTTTGAGTTTTTAATGTCTCACCAACAGCTAAGGTCATATTGAGATAAAGCAATAGCTTAAAGGCTCATTCGACATCCAGGAGAAGCTATGGATCAAACCTGCAACCCCTGGTTAACAAGGCTAGGTGTTGATCTATTTTAGCAATTATATACAAATATAGCTTAAAAGTGATTGCTGGTTGCTTAACGTTAATTGTATCGTGGCTGTCTGCATTCTATCTTTCTTCCTTTTGGTGACGTGAGTTGGTCTGAAGTCAGTGATTATGACGTTTCCTAGTTATACTCATTGGCTGTGCATTAATTAAGAAAATTTTATTTTTCTTCTACAATGTATTAGTCAAACTGTCAGCGTAAAGGTGGACCAAGCAGTATCCATTTAAGGTTGCTTTGATAAGGTTACAAGGGATAACATTATCAGGCTGTTTTGAAAAATCTTAAATAAACCGTGACAGTTCCATCATCATCGTTTTCTAACTGTAACGTTGTCTCAGCCAGACTGTGACATTACATATTTTTTGAGTTGTTAGTTTATGAGAATTTACAACAGACAGATATGCACGTGATATTCAATATATTTCTTTTATGAATCAATTGAAACATGCTCCCGGGTTGAATTATGCATTTTTCTGGATCTGAATCCAACTTATGAATACGCATAGACACACTGTTGCCAATAAAACATAATGTTATGGTAATTGATCGGTAAATAGCTAGGGAAGTCATTGGCTCTCTGTCCTCTATCACTAATATAACGATATCTACGATAAAAGATAAAAAAAAAAGAAATGCGTTATCATGATTATTTTGACCTTATTATTGTCCTGACATTGTTTTTCCATTTAAATATGTGGTGCTGTATTAAACGTTTCGTCACAGTTCTAAGTGAAAGTTCGTGATGGATCAGTGAAAATCCAAAAATCGTTGTGATGGAGTTGAGCACCAGTGAAAACCGAGTTCTGGCCTCGAAATTATAAAAGCTTTTTTTCATGCTCAACTTGGCTGAGCACAAAATTAATCTCGCTCATAAATGTTAAAATGCCAACAATTAACATGTATTAACATGATAAATATCACATGTGAGAGACTTAAAGCAAGAAACTTCTTTACTTTTCAGGATTTTATTTTTATGAGCAGTTGAAATTTCGTGCTCAGCTGAGTTGAGCATGAAAAATGTTGTATAACCTCAGGGACTGGTCTCTTGGATAAATGAGTTAAATGCGTACTATACGAACCTGTCTATTTGCACAGTTATACCTGTAGGTGAAGTTCGTTCCCAAAGCAAACTGCTGAACCTCACAAACCTAAAAAAGGACAATAAAATACTTATCTTGCTGACTCTTAAAGGTCATATGAAAAGGTTTAAGAAAATAATTTAATAGAAACTATTTGTTTTTATAAGGCTGAAAACCACATAAAATCCAAATAAAGAAAAGAGTAGTACTGTATCGCACGCTACCTGCCTATCTTGAGGTTGAGGCTCAGAAGGTCAATGTACCCTGCCGGAATGTCGTGCATCATCTTGGCTATTGTTATAACCTGCCAGGGGTCCTGTAATCCGATTCGTAAACACATTAAAATGCGTATCTGTCTCATAAGCATATAAAAGATATGTCTCCTACAGACATTTCATCGCAAAAACACATTAAAATGCTAATCTGAGCAAGAGAAGAGAAGGGGAGAGACGTCTGATTCAATTAAAAGTTTTGACTTGACAGATCTATTCATCATTTGTTTTTAAAAATGTATTTTTAAATTATTTTGCACTGGATTTGTAAAGGAAATAAATCGCATAATCAAAATTTGATAAACCCCATTTAGTAATCTCTCGTTGCTAAATTTAGTTGTAAATGAGAAGACCACTGGTCGCCACAAGTTAGGACTAGTTCACGTTAAAAGCTTCAAGAACCCATCTAGCGTTTCTCCTCTATTACTGCAATGCTGCAATGACCCTCCTCTACCCAAAGCATATGGTTGCAACACATTCTGACCTCTGGCAGACTTTCATGAGTCTGGTGCCAATATATTTAAGCCTCATTTTACCTCCATGCACCCTCCCTGACCCAAAGCACTTGTCTGTTACACATTCTGACCCTTTGAAGACTTTCAGGATTCTGCTGCAAATCGAGTTAAGCCCCATTTTTACTCCTTAGACCCTCCCTGACCCAAATCACTGGTCTGGGTCACTTTCTGACCTCTCACAGACTTCTAGTATTCTAGTGCCAATCGAGTTAATCTTGATTTTAACCTTCTTGGACCCTCCCAAATTTATAGCAATGTCTGGACTGCGACACATTCTGACATCAAACAGACTTCAAGGATGCTGGTGCCAATCAAGTAAAGCCCTATTTTTACATCCTTGGACCCTCCCAAATTTGATACACTGGTCTGCGACATGTTCTGACCTCTCCAAGACTGCCAGAATTCCAGTTCCATTCAAGTTAAGCCCCATTTAGGCCTCCTATGACAATCGCCTGGCCAAAACATTGGTCATCCAGTTGAGTCAAGGTCAGAATTCAATTTGTATTGACCCTTCCCAGTGAACGTGAAGGACTGACAAATGATGCGTGGGGAGTTATGGGTGATAGTTGTGCTGACATAGAAATGACGCAACGTTGCACTGGACATATACAGATAGCACCTTCTAAGTGATGGGATACACTATTGAAATGAAACAAGCTGAGGTTAAGGAACAGCGAGGAGACAGACAGTATCCTTGAAGTGAGAGGCAACTTGGAGGCGCATGACTAGGCGAGAAGAGACATACAGACAGTACTCTTGAAGTAAGAGGCAGACCAGTAATTTTGGTGAGGGGGATGCAAGGAGCGAAAAGTGAAGCTTAACTTGATTGACACCAGAATCTTAGAAGTCTGCGAGCAGTCAGAATGTGTTGCAGACCAGTGCTTTGGGTATGGGAAGGTGCAAGGATGTAAAAATGAGGCCTAACTGGATTGACACAGGAATCCTAGAAGTCTGGGAGCAGCCATAATGTGTCACAGACCAGTGCTTTGGGTCTGGGAGTGTGCAATGAGGTAAAAGGAGGCTTAACTCGATTGGCTCTAGACTCCTAGAAGTGTGCGAGAGGTCAGAATGTGTTGCAGACCAGGGCTTTGGGTAGGGGAGGTGCAAGGAGGTAAAAATGAGATTTAAATTGAAGGGCACCAAGTCAGGAAGACAGGGTGATGTTCATGTGGTAAAAGAGGAGAAACGATTGATGGGTTATGATATTTTGAACGTGAACTAGTCCTAACCTGTGGCGACTAGTGGTCTTCTCATTACAATTAGATTGAGAAATGTTAGATTACTAAATGGGGTCTATAAGATGCTGATATGTTGAATGATTTCCTTTGCAATTCCTGTGAGTAACACTGTATCAATGAAATGTCTGCTTGAGACATATCTTTCATATGCTAATGAGACAGATTAGCATTTTAATGTGTTTAAGGATCGAATTACAGGACCCCTGGTAGGTTATAACAATAGTCAGGATGATGGATGACCTTCCCGCAGAGTACATTTACCTTCTGAGCCTCAACCTCATGATAGGAAGGTAGCGTCTGATACAGTACTACTGACACTTGTTTAGCCATGTTAAAGTCAGTCCATCTCCATGCTCGTAAAGCTGTTCTGTATCTCGGTAGTTTCTGTTTATAACATGTGTCCGTTTTATTATCACATTTCAAAAAGCGTTTTTATATACTCATCGTTATTACGGTCGTCATTACATAACGATACCAAAATATCTAAACCGTTAGTGTTTTTAGATTCTAAAATTACTGCAGATGAGGAATATGCGTATTTAATAGTTATATCATGGTTTGTCCGCATACACTAATGCACGTCGATATAATCTACAATTAACGCCTGTACATGTGGCAACCCTGGTATAACTATACTATGCACAATAAGTTTAGCAATTTCTTATGTTTCGCATCCTTATATGCTTATCTTTGTGCAATATCGAACTATTTCAAATGCAATGACAAGAGCATGATCTTAAGGCAAATGAAACCACGAATTTACAGACGCCATCCTTTAAATAGGCATTTGGGTAGGGAAAGAATTGCAGGAGGGGTCAGTAAGCAAATATCACATCTGTTGTATGAAATGTTGAAATGATAGCATGTGATTTTTCGTTTGGTGGTCTTACATTTTCCTCATGCATCATAAGCCTATAAAAACTATTGTTTATGTGGCAGATGTGATAGAGAGTTCATGCTGAAAAAAATAGCTGCCATCAATGACATCAAAACGTAGTCATCATTTGATTACACTTCTAATGTTAATTGCTGTGCCAATTCAACAGAGACATAGTTTACAAAGATGTCATAGGCTTACAAAGTAATTGATTTTATGGCTGATTAAAACCTTGAAATGCTGGAAAATGGTGCGACGCACTAGGAGATAATGGTGACGTTAGATTTGATCTTTTAGGTTGTGCTCTATAGCTATGAAGATGTTTCATTCAACATTATTTTTCTGAATATGTTGGAAGGCATAACACAGTTTCACTTGTCAATGTCGTTCAAGAAAACCGACCAGAAACACCGTTTAAAGCCGATAACGTAAAATAATAAAAACGTCAAATTGTGAAAAAATTGGTCCTTTATTTCCCTTAGAAAATTCAGAAAATTGCAGCATTTGCTATGCTTTTTTTGGTTTTAGTGACTCAACAATCGCTTGAAAATGTTTTGGCTTCCATCAATGGTCAGAAATACCCACGTTACCCTTTAATCATAAAATTTAACGTCACTTTAGCACGGCCCCTGCGTTTGGTAATTCCATATTTTTTAATGGAAATTCTTGCTAGACGTTCGGCGCTTATAGCTTCATGACAGCAAATAAAACTTGAGATCGGATGTGGATGGGCTTACCCATACAAAACTATTGCTAAACTCAATGTGCTTAGTATATTTTATTACAGCTTAATCAGTATAGATCGTGCACATTGAGTGACATTTTATCCTAAAGTTAATGAGTTATATACTAGTCAAAAGTTCTAAACATCCAGGTTTGTTTTTACCTATTTTCTGAAAAGTTGTAAGCACTATATCAATTTTATTTGCAGTACATAATAGGCCAGCCTATCAGTAAATGATACCAGAAAATGGCTAAGCAAAATTCATTAAATTGTATTCGACAGGCTTTACGGAATACAATGACCTTCAATTTCAAAATTCACAAGAATTTGCATTGGATGTTGGGGTAATTTTTGACATATTGGCCAATAACATCGAATCTCATGCGGATGGAGTGTTCATTTCAACATTTTAGTGTTCAATGTTAGTTTGAGTTTTGAAATGAAAACGTATTTTTGAAAGGTGGTTATATCAAAAGGTCACGACTCACAAATTGTGCCAAAATGCAAATTTTGAAAATGGGGGTACCACTATTCAAATTGGCATCCGGCATGTACTGACAAACATTTTGTCAATATATTTACTGTCTAGGGTACATGCCACGTCTGGCTATTTCGAGATGCAAAAAGACCAGTCATACCATTGCACGTGGAAAGTATATATAACCAGTTGGTTTAGAGGAAATATATAAACAAATACCTCATTCGATTGGCAGTATGTAATTGTGTTGCAATCTGACGGATCGTGAACATCACCCTGTCTTCCTGATTTGGTCGAATCACAGGTATAGCATTGTGTCATTCTACTAGCTACAATGAGATAACAGGGTCTTGAAGTGTAATTGTAATTAAGCTGCAATCAACGGGTTGTCAAGTGCAACACATCCTGTCATCCTGACTCGGTTGAATAGCTAACTTAGTACATATGTCATACCACTAATAGCGGGGTTATTAAATAAGTACAATTAAAATTGAGTTGCTATCGAGCACTACCTTCGTGACTTGGTTGAACAACAAGCTTAGCTCTGCGTTATACCAGTTTTAACAGAGTCAATTGGTATTATTAAAAGTGAGTTGTTATCAAACACCTACCTTCCAGACAGGGTTTAATAACAAACTTATCTCTGTGTCATACCAGTAATAACATAGTCAGTAAGTATAATTAAAATTAGCTCTGTGTCATGTCACTAACAGCAGAGTCAGTAAGTATAATTACAATTACACGTGTACGTGGTAATTGTTATCAAACACCTGCCTTCCAGACTTGGTTTAATATCAAACTTGGCGCTGTGCCATGCCACTAATAACAGGGTAGTTAAGTTTAATTACAATTACACTTATACGTGGTAATTGTTATCACACACCTGCCTTCTGACTTGGTTTAATAACAAACTTGACACTGTCTCAGGCCACTAATAGCAGAGTCAGTAAGTATAATTACAATTACACTTGTACGTGGTAATTGTTATCAAACACCTACCATCCTGACTGGGTTTAATAACAAACTTAGCACTGTGTTATGCCACTAATAGCAGAGTCAGTAAGTATAATTACAATTACACTTGTACGTGGTAATTGTTATCAAACACCTACCACCCTGACCAGGTTTAATAAAAAACTAAGCGCTGTGTTCTGCCACTAATAGCAGAGTCAGAAAGTATAATTACACTTATACGTGGTAATTGTTATCACACACCTGCCTTCCTGACTTGGTTAAATAACAAACTTAGCACTGTGTCATGCCATTAATAGCAGAGTCAGTAAGTATAATTACAATTACACTTGTACGTGGTAATTGTTATCAAACACCTACCACCCTGACCAGGTTTAATAAAAAACTAAGCGCTGTGTTCTGCCACTAATAGCAGAGTCAGAAAGTATAATTACAATTACACTTATACGTGGTAATTGTTATCACACACCTGCCTTCCTGACTTGGTTAAATAACAAACTTAGCACTGTGTCATGCCACTAATAGCAGAGTCAGTAAGTATAATTACAATTACACTTGTACGTGGTAATTGTTATCACACACCTACCTTCCTGGCTTAGTTTAATAACAATCTTAGCACTGTGTCATGCGACTTATAGCAGAGTCAGTAAGTATAATCACTCCTAGGACTAGGGTCTGTGCTATTTATAAAACTCAATTAATCTGCTATGAAAATCCTGATCCAATCTGATCTATTCATTTACCGGATTGGCAGTATGTCCGCAAGCAGCCAATCATTGCGCTATATTTTGAGTCTGAGACTGTACTCAAGCTTTATAACCTCGAGGCCTAGACCCCCCCCCCCCCCTAATACACCCCCATTTAATTTTCTGGATCCGACCATGTAGAAGGGTAATCAGACAGAAGTACCATAACTTATTCATAATTAGCATGATGTAATTGTCCTAAGGGATTCAATCCCCCCTGTCTGGAAAACGGATCATGCTTGTCTGGAAAGGGGTTTATGCCTGTTAGTAAATGGGTGGTGAAATTTAAAATAAAGGAACAGAAATAGAAGATCTTACATGAGTGCTCATGTTTTATTGAATTTATTAAACGAGTTGAGGAAAAGAGATAAACGTAAGGCTTGGCGACCATTTTATCTCTTTTTCGCAACGGGTTTAATAAATTCAATAATACAACAGCACGAACGTTAGATTCTATTTATCATATAAATGTTTTTATCCAATATGTTTGACTGCTCTTATGTATGCATGCCTCTTTAATGTCAATTCTTGAACGGCCGAATAATAATAAAAAGAAAACGCCCTGTTCATCAAGTTTTGATGCTTCCATATTGGCGCTACGCTTGGTTTTGGCTTGTTGACAGTATTGTCATTAATGCCATTTCGTTGAGTGGGTGCGTGCACGCACACGTGCGTGCCTGTGTGATTTTGTGTGTTGATATATTGTTGTTTGTGGCCGTGTTCCTTTGGCTGTACCAGTACTGGCCGGTGGGTTTATGTTTTTTTGTGGTTCTATGTTGTGGAGCTCCCTAAGAATCAACCGGCAGTGGTTCTGGTTTTAAAGCGTCTCTGAAGACGACGCAACGGCCTAAAGTCTCATCCGACAGACTGGGAGAAGCTGGGAATCAAACCTGCGACCCCTGGTTTACAAGACATAGGTTTATCCCCTACACCATGGCGGCTTGTTATATTTCTGTGTTTGCTTCATGTTTGGTCATGCAGTACTTAGTCCTATCTAGCTTTGCAATCATCTTGATGGGAAAGAGAGAGCTGATTGCTTTCTTTTAATTGTCTTCCTGATACCTTGGGACTGTATGTGTTCTGTGGCTCTTCCTCGCGATACCGTGGGCTGGTCTGGAGTGAGTGTACCTGGTAATTCCTGATCATACTCGCTTACTTTTTTCAGACATAGACGGGTGTGGTAAAATTCTTACATCGATATGTTTGCAGATGTGCTCGTATATGAGCCACGACATGGGATTTCCAACAATGTGGTATGTGCGACCAGCAAAGGCTCAGACCAGCCTGCGCATACGCGCAGTCTAATCAGAGCCTTTGCAAGTCGCTTGTATATTCTATGAGATTTAAGCTTCTGGTGGAAGAGCATTTAGAGTTTCTAAGCTTTAAAGTAAGCTTCACAGGGTCGTCTTAGTCTGCGCTTGTCAAAATGCCACATTGTTGGAAATCACATGTCACGGCTCAATCATCATTACCTCCTTGTATTCCACACAATTTGGTGTTACATTCAACTCCATTTGTTGCATTTGTATTACAACAGTAAGAACAGGTTAGTTTTTCACCGGCTCGTTTGTCTAGCTGAAGACTTCGTCGACCAACTGGAGTTCCAGAACCAGTATGTAGCTGGCAGGTCTAGAAAAAGATCATAAGATTATATGGGCCTCGACGTGAGGAAAACCTGTCTTCGGGGGTTTGCGAAGAACACAGGCGCAGACCAGACTGCGCGGATGCGCAGTCTGATCAGCGCCTTATTTTTTTGCTTTTGGAAAGAATCATGTATAGATTTGCAACAAGCGAAATTTCAATTTTATAGCTAGTCTCTGTAGCTGAGCAGGCTGGTTTGAAACTCGCTTTTTCGGAAACCCCGAAGACAGGTTTTCTTACGTCGAGGCCCATATGAGCCGCGACATTTGATTTCCAACAATGTGGCATTTTGACAAATGTAGAGTTAGATGAGCCTGTGCAGCCTCCTTTTTAGCTAATAAATTCCAAATGATGTTTAGTCAGTGGCTGAACACTCATAGAATACTCAAGCGACTAGCAAAGGCTCTGATCAGACTGCGCGTATGCGCAGGCTGATCTGAGGCTTTGCTGGTCGCACATACCACATTGTGTGAAATCTCATGTCATGGCTCATATTATCATGGGTGTGAGGATTCTGTCCCGAGGATCACCGACTTGCATCACAAGGCCTGTCTTATGATGACAAACGGCGATAGTAGTAATGGGTGCCACTATGGCCTCAAAATTTTTAAGCCTGAAAAGAACTTAGAATTTTTCAGGCTAAAATTTTGAGGCCATAGATGGCTACCCTGGTAAGCTTGAGTGACTAGCTGTGAATTACTTAGTTTATTTTTGGGAATATTCTGGCTTGGCCTATAATTATGATAGTTTCCTGGGCTATTGGGGAATAACTTAGTTTATTTTTGAGGACTGTTCTGATTGGGGTTGTGATTTTGATAGTTTTCTGGTCATATCCACTGGTTGGTTTGTGATTATGATAGTTTCCTTGGCTATTGAGAAATAACTTAGTTTAAATTTGGGGCTATTCTGGCTGGATCTATGATTGTGTCAGTTTTCTGGTCATATTCACTGGTTGGTGTGTGATTGTGATAGTTTCTTGGGCTATTGAGAAATAACTTAGTTTATTTTTGACTGCTTTGTAATAGTTTCCTGGGCTATTGGGAATAACTTAGTCTATTTGAGAGTTACTCTGGCTGATCAATGATTGTGATAGTTTCCTGGGCTGTTGGGGAAATAACTTAGTTAATTTTTGACTGCTCTGTAATAGTTTCCTGGGCTATTGAGAATAACTTGGGGCTATTCTGGCTGGATCTATGATTGTGTTAGTTTTCTGGTCATATCCACTGGTTGGGGAGTGCTGACAAACGGTGATCGTTAAGGACATTTTTTTTCTTTCCCATCCTCTCATACTTTTTCTTGCTCACCATTAATTTCAGCATTTTTTATATTTGAAAAAAAAAGTCACCCTGTAGTTCCTGAATATGCTGAGGCCGATATCATCTTACTTTAAAGATGACGTCATTTGTCTTCGATTTTTTTATTTCCCAATGGGATATAATTCTCTAACATGGGTATCTAACAGCAGGAATTCTGATTTTGTGTGCAAGAAAAACGGGTTAGTTCATAAGATTTTGGTATGTATCGCATAAATTTGCGAGCTGCAAAGACTCAGGCGATTTTGCGAGACATTCCACGGCCTTTGCCGCTCACATACACATAGTATGGAAGTCGATAATTGTTCCGACCAAATATAGGTCATCTAGTCCCACTTAGTAGCTGTACATGCATGTTTAGATAATAGCATTACGCAATTGTGATCAGTTTGAAAGGCTCCCAGGCAGGTCCAATTATAAAACTATACTTTATTAACACTTTACCTACTAGAGTAGATGACTTTTGCAAACAGTTTGGATCAAATTCAGGCCAGACAAAAAGTACGGCCTGAACTTGGTCTAAATTGTTTGACACTCTGATGGTATTTCTGAAATAATTTTTCAAAAAAGTTCATCTGGAAAAAAATCAGAAGTCCAAAAATATTATAAAAAACTTTATCATATGACGTCGCGTCTGGGAGTAAAATAACGCCATGCAATAAAATCTGTAAACCACTAGTGGTTTATTGATTTTTGGGAAACGTTATGACGTCCATAACAACGTTGCGTACATAATGACAAAATTATAACGTTTTAGGGCAAAAATGAGATTTCAAAGTAATCTTTGTCATATGATAAATAGTATCTAACATTCGTGCTCTTGTATTATTGAATTTATTAAACTCGTTGCGAAAAAGAGATAAAATGCTCGGCATGCCTCGCATTTTATCTCTTTTCCTCAACTCGTTTAATAAATTCAATAAAACATGAGCACTCATGTAAGATCCTCTATTTCCAGTAGGTAAAGAACTTATGTTGTTATATGACTGGAGAGAATCTTGTCTCCTGATTGGCCCAATTTGTCTTCATAAATCTCTATGTCTACCTAAAAACTGGTCTTAACTGGCTCAGAAGGTGATATAGGATGAAATCCAGCTCAAACTAGTTTCCAGAAGTTAATATTTTTGACACTTCTGCAATATTACCCTCTAGAGAGCTAAAGATAGCATGATGAGTATAAAACTAGCATGTGCTGCATGAAATTGACATGATTTGCTGTTTCACATCCCAACAGGTAAACTAAGACTATCATGAATTTGAACAACTGTTTTGTTATGTTTTGTTTGTTCATTTATCTTTGTTTGAATAAACAAAATGTAAAAAAAGTTTCATGATTTAATTTTACATTCCACATTCAGAGAATTAATATACATTTCAAATTGCAAAACACTATATTAAAATATTTAATAACAGTTGATAAAACTTGTTAGAAAGTCCTTAGGTTGAAGGTTGACTTCAACAACAAAATTGAAATTAGAATTTTCAGTCTAAGTTGAAAAGTCATATAACAAAACAGTTATTGACTTCTATTTCGGTAGACATGAGGATTTATCTACCCTTAAAAGTGATATTCACCTCAACCTAGTGGCCTCAGTGAATTATCACTTTTTCGGGTAGATAATATACAATTATTGACTTCAATGAGGTAGACATGAGGATTTATCTACCCGAAAAAGTGATAATTCAGCGAGGCCGCTAGGCCGAGGTGAATATCACTTTTAAGGGTAGATAAATCCTCATGTCTACCGAAATTGAAGTCAATAACTGTTTTGTTATATGACTTTTCAATTTAGAATGAAAAGTTTCTACTTTCACTTGTGTTGTTGAAGTCATGTTCAACCTTCAACATATGGACTTTCTAACAAGTTTTATCAACTGTTATTAAAATATTTTAAAGTAGTATTTTGCAATTTGAAATGTATATTAATTCTCTGAATGTGGAATGTAAAATTAAATAATAAAACTTTTTTTACATTTTGTTTATTCAAACAAGGATAAATGAACCAAACCAAAACAAAACAAAACAGTTGTTAAAATTCATGAAAGTCTTTTTACCTGTTGGGAGGTGAAACAGCAAATCATGTCAATTTCATGCAGCACATGCTAGTTCTATACTCATCATGCTATTTTTAGCTCTCTAGAGGGTGATATTGCAGAAGTGTCAAAAATATTAACTTCTGAAAACTAGTTTGAGCTGGATTTTATCCTATATCACCTTCTGGGCCAGTTTAGACCAGTTTCTAGGTAGACATAGAGATTTATGATGACAAATTGGGCCAATCAGGAGACAGGATTCTCTCCAGTCATATAACAAATCCTTATGTCTACCTCATTGAAGTCAATAATTGTATATTATCTGCTTCATGCAATGGACTAGTTGTAAATTTGCCAACTAGAGATCTGGATGTCCGTGGATCATAGGGACAACTTTGGATGAACATTAGCAAGGTATGGTCTTTTTGCCACTCTCACCACACACTCAGACAACATACGTGCATGTATACGCTAAAAAGATGCAGCTTTCATCAACGATTTCAGTGGCTTTATCTGTTTAAAAAATACAAATAAATGCAGTAAAACATGTCTTAAGCGGCCGCTCAAATTAGACAAAACAAAGGTCTTAAAGTCAAATGGTAGCTTAATAAAGGTCGAAAGCATTGCAGGATGCTCTCTTGGAGCATTCTGCAATACTTTTGACCTGCATTAAGCGATAATAGTCTTGAAAACCAATTTTTGGTCTTCTTTTTGAGTAGCCGCTTAAGACAAGCTATACTATACTCCTCAAATCAAAGCTCATTTGATCAATGCAGACTTGATAATATCCAAAATGCATATTCAGAGAGAGAGAGAGAGAGAGAGAGAGAGAGAGAGAGAGAGAGAGACGTGAGACAGTGTATGACAGTGCATTACTTACTGATCTAGATCGACATCCTCCGTTATAAACTATTCTTGAACGTTGTTGTATTATCTGTTCCATGTAACATTCCTTTAGGAAAATAAAAAAAAGTCAGTCCCTTTAGCAGATATATAAAGTAATGATACCCTTTAACCCTTTTCAGACCAATGGAATAATTCACTAAGCTACATACAATAAAGTCAAGATGGTCCGTTATATATAATGAGGGGTCAGAGGTTATAATTTGATAAACACACATTGGCTTTCTTTCTCTGAAGATCTATTATGTATTAGCAAACAGTGCAGACCCTGATCTAATGCCACATTATGCCAAAGTACCAATTTAGGGGTTTCCAGTCATCAAGGTGTCTAAAAGATAACTAGATGTTTTGTTCAACTGGGGAAGTTAGCAATGCCTGTCTCAAATAAACAAATCACCAATACAGCTTGCCACTATATTACTGTGTTCACCCACGAGGATTGATATTGCTCCCGAAGCAATTTAAAAATGTCCTGGTGTGTGTATTTTCCGTTGTCTTTGCACATAGGGATAGATCATTTCAGCAAAAGACAATCCACTGCAAGACGCTTTCCCAAAACCAACTTGATCGCCCCACAGTTCTTGACAAAAGTCACCTCTCTTTTTGGGACAATTATTTTCCGTGTGGAGAGGGGGTACTCTTATATTTTGATATATACCTAGACTTGGCTATTTTGGGAGGGGGTCAAAATTATGAATTTTTATATTTTTTTGGTTTACAGAAATTCCAAAAACGAATAATTTTTGAGTCATGAAGATTTTGTGGATATGTTTAGGAGGTCATCACAAAGCGGTCATTTATATGCATTTTAGGATATTTTTAAGGTTAAGGCACAGAATGGGAATATTTGTGGGGGGTGCTTAAATTTCAAATATTTCTTATGGCAATGCCTGATATATTGGTTACTAGCCCCGCATACTTGCGTATACTTCACACTTCGCTCCACATTGATGCCAACTTGCCATACTTTGAAACTTTTTCCATATCTATCTATCTATCTATCTATCTATCTATCTATCTATCTATCTATCTATCTATCTATCTATCTATCTATCTATCTCTGTCTGCTTGTCTGTCTGTCTGTCTGTCTGTCTGTCTGTCTGTCTGTCTGTCTGTCTGTCTGTCTGTCATGCACGTATCCATTCATCTATCAGTAGGTCCATCCCTCCATCTCAGATTTTACTGGCTTGCTTTGTAGAAACAGTGAAAACCAAGAAATATCTTGCTCATTTGCTTATTCTAATTATCTGCCCTTGGTATAATTACATAAGGTCAACAGTACGCAGCATAATTGAGAACTCTCACAGTTGATTCATATTCTTTGTCCTTTTTCATGCCCAAGTCAACTGAACATGAAGTTTGTCATGCTTACAATTTTAAAATGCCACTATATGCTAGATTTATATGGGTTAAGTATTAAAATATTTTCCAGCTTAATCTACAACATACATATACGTACCTCGTGGTTTTTGCAGGTCAGCGTCATAGTACAGTCGGCTAAAGTTGTCGCATTAGCACAGCTTCTACACTGAACAGCCTCTAATAACGATAATAATAATAGTGGTAACAATTGAATATTATAATTTATCATATGACGTCGCGTTTGGGAGTGAAATAACGCCATGCAATAAAATCTGTAAACCACTAGTGGTTTATCGATTTTCGGGAAACGTTATGACGTCCATAACAACATGCGTACATAATGACAAAAATATAACGTATTACGTCAGAAAAAAGACTTCAAAGTAACCTTATTGTCATATGATAAAAAGAATCTAACATTCGTGCTCTTGTATTATTGAATTTATTAAGCTCGTTGCGAAAAAGAGATAAAATGCTCGGCAAGCCTCGCATTTTATCTCTTTTCCCCAACTCGTTTAATAAATTCAATAAAACATGAGCACTCATGTAAGATCCTCTATAAATATTACATTTTTTTGATAATTGTCATAACAAAAAGTAATGCTGGCTGGAGATTTCAGTGATACACTTTCAAGCTTGGCAATTTGAAGAAAAACTCGCTTTTCAAAATTGATTTTCTAAACTGTGATAAGTCCTTGACATTTCTGGTTGCCGCATGTCCAGACTACCAATTCGTGCAGTCGAACTTGGTTGATAGTGGATTTTTGAAGGCCTAAACTGTGTGAGATTTTGTTCAAATTTGTAACCTGAAACATTGGAACCCTGTCTTTCCTCGTGAAAACATCCGTAAAAAATACTATTATGCATACGTAGCCCAGTCTTTTAACATTCATATACACTTTCATTTGGATTACTGGCTTGCAACATTTTATATATAAATGGCAAACAATCCAGGTGTATCGTTTTCACTTTTGTTCAGTATTTAAACGTTGGCAAATTTTGTCAAAAAATTCCAAAGATATTGAGCGGAAATGTAATTCTGTCGTCCATCAAGGGTCATAACTATGTAACAAACGTGCGATAAATAATGTGTAACAATCCCAACATAGATCTTGTCAATATCAATGCAAATACAAAATTTGGTAAAAAATCTATCATTTCGTTCGCAAGAAGTTGAGCGGAAACAAAATTCTGAATGAAATTCTGACATCAATCAAGGGTTTTCACCGTCTATTGCAAATGTGCAAAATGATGTAAAACAATTCCCTGTCAGTATCAATGCATATACAAACTTCGGTGAAATTCTACCAAATTCACGGTTTTTAAAGATATTGAGTGGAAACGAAAATATGACGAGCGGACGGACAACGGACCGACAGACGTTCTTACAGGACGGACGTTCTGAGGATCCTTATAGTATGTGGTCATTACAAATTTATTGGGTTAACCTCAGAAGTTTAACCCCACAAGCGCCATTTTAAACCCATAACACCAAACTACCCTTACCCTAACATAACCGTAAGCTAACTAAACACGGCTGTACAGATTGCATAACCTCATAATGTACCGGACGTCTGCCTGGAGGACAGACGGACAGAATGGCAGATAACCCGAATCCAATTTACATGTAATAGCTCCCCCCACACACACACACCTTTTTCAAAAGTTAACTGTATATGAGCCGTGACATGAGATTTCCAACAATGTGGTATGTGCGACCAGCAAAGCCTCAGATCAGCCTGAGCATATGCGCAGTCTGATCAGAGCCTTTGCTAGTGGCTTGCATATTTTATGATTGTTAAGCTACAGACTGAACATTATTTGGAGTTTCTAAGCTTAAAAGGAGGCTGCACTGGCTCGTCTGAGTCTACACTTGTCAAAATGCCACATTGTTGGAAATCACATGTCATGGCTCATATATACTTACCTGCGATATCCAAGCTGATTGGAACCAGAAGTAGTACGGCTGAAATATATAACACGTCGAGAGAAAACCAGTTCAAATGTGTTGTATGGGAACAAAAAAGCCGTAGTACAAAATGCGCATCGGCACAGTCTGGTCTGCACATATTGTTCGATTTGTCGAACGTCTGGTAGATACATGTATACAGATTTTCACGAAAAGTCCTTATTTAAAGCTGCATAGTCTGTAACTTTTGATCTTTTAATTTTAGAACTAATGTTTCTATTTTTCAAGCACACAGTTAAAAAAAACTAAAATTCAGGTATACATTTTACCAATTTCGTAAATCTTAACAAATTATCAGTATCGAAACAACAGCGTTTATGTTAAAATCAACTGTCTATAATTATTGGAGGGACGCAAATAATTACCGACACGAGTAAAACACACCTGTTTTATAAGATAATTCACTTTTCCGTGCAGTTTTCCGCTCTAGTGAACAGATTTATTGTTAAAACATAACTTAATTCAACTTTTACAAATGATTTAAAAAGAAAATAAAAATTTTCGAAAAATGTTCATAGTTGCAGACTTAGTCTCTTTAATAGAGATTGAGATTGTTGTTAGTTTTTCAACGATCCCGCTTGTTTGCTTATGGTGTCATAGGTCGGTCTTTGCTATTTGATTGTAGCATTTCCTGGCTTATGTAAAAACAAATGTTTGGCGGATACTCTTATTTAGCACTTTTGGCGGTAAAACAATAAATCGCCAAAATATGAGACCACGAAATACAGCTTCAACTTTAGTGTTTCATGGACACACATCCTATAAGAATAAAGGCATCTGTATCGACAAATAGTTTTTGAACAGTAGAATTTGGTTTAACGTCCAGGAAAAGCACGTCTGCAAAAAGGGGCAACTATTAAAGGAAAGAATATTCTCCCTTATGGGAGCATATTCTTTCCTTTAAGAGTAGCCCCTATGATAATAGAAATTAATTTAGAAAAGAATCAAATTGAGAAATCGCCAAAATTAAACTACGCCAATAAGTCCAACAATGTTGATGATATACACAATACGAGAACTGTTTCATGTTTATTTGAACAAATGTGAATTTCATTTTTCGAGGTTGCATGTAAATAAAATAAATATTTAACTTTTGCTTTCTCTTAAATAACGGACGCGTCCCGTGTATGACCTAATAGATAGATAGGCAATTTAAGGCATAACCATAACACGGTGTCCCAAAATACACGCCAACCCCCTTTCACTGATTTTAAGAGCTAAAACGGGTGTATTTCTAATGAAAATGCGTATAAAAGTGTTCAAATTTCTTTTAAGTGTGAGGAGCATTCAGTCTAATATTCAATTGAAAAACATATTCTATGCGCCTGCTTTTGCTTGATATCTGGGTTTTATAAGTGCTACCAGACAAGTGCATTCCATGTATAAAATGTGTCCGGGAAGAATTGTGAAAAACAAAGGACCTCTGACACTTTGATAGGGTATCTGCCTATTTTTCAGATGCTTCCCAAAACTTCCCTATGCATAAAATATCACTGGTATCCTTTTGAATAGGACGCTTGATTTATTAGAAACGAATTAAGGTTATAATTAGACAGGCAGATTCATGCGACAAAACAGGAAACGCTACCAAAGGGGGAAGGGGTTGCAAAATTTGACTTCACCGAAACATTTAGAAATCATTTATTTTCACTTGTAAGGGTATACATGTATACATTGTGATTCCCATTACCACCGTCAGAGGTCCTTCTCAATACTCACAGCCGACAGTAGTTCTTAAATAGTTTAAAAATATATCGCCGAAAAAATTGATCACCAAATACTGCATTCATGTATTTTGCTTACAATTTAGTGTTGCTTTGGAAACTGTAAATCCAAAAATTTGATGTTAAAGTTGCTTCAAAAAAGTAAATATCCAACGAAAATGCTTTATTTCTCAGCAGAACACACTTTAATCATTTATGTACAATTTAAAATAGGTTCCAAGAGAAAAAACTTCACCTCTTTAAGAGAAATCGTGCGAGAACGATTTTGAACATTTCATTTTAGACAGCAATTTTAAAAGCTTAAATTTTGACTACTCATCTTCAGAGACTGTTTTAATCCAGCGAATAAAGTTAAGAGATATTTTCTTGGTGGCTGCGCATTTCTTGAGATCAGATTAACCAATGTACATTATCATTAAATATGACAAGAAATAAATGAGATACGGCAATTTCAAATTTGTTCAAAAAACATGAAACACCTCTTGTATATACTTAAAGACTTTGAAAACGCATCGCCCAGATTAAATTCTTTATTTCATAAACTCTGAGAATGTCAGCGGGATAATTGTTATTGCATTTTACAGCCTGACCAGCTTCTAGTGTGCCCTAGAAAATTCATGGTTGTAAATTTAGTTTAAGATATTGAAAAAGTATCCATTTTAAGACATGGTTGATCGAATTTGAAGGTCACCAATTCAGCTGCAAGTTAACCCGCCTAACTCAACAGATATGCGCCCTGGGCTACTTTCACGATTGCACATTGATCATTGAACGATTCAAAATGAATTAACAGTCGGTATGCTCAAATTAATAACCCTTTAAAGACGCAGGCATATCCCACCCACTCTGATTACTAAAGTCTAGCAATAAAATTCAACATCTTGGGTCTTTCAAAGTTTCGATTGTTTTTTCGTCCGGTTTTGTTGGTATATACATATGACGGATTACGCATACATTATGCTTGTATCACGTTTCTTTTGCGTTGTGCAAGTGACGTTAACGTAAACTTTTAAGACGTTCTCGATCACATGACAGCATATCTCCTGCCATGATTTACATCAAAACGACTTCCCAACATGGTTGTCAGTGAAAGTAGTCAATATCAGATATAAAAGTGTGCATAAAGGTAACCTATGGAGATGTATCTGAAAAGGAGCTGTAAATTGATGTTTAAATTGACCTTTACTTTCAAAATATTGAAGTTATCAATTACTATTAATTATAAAAAAAATTTATTAACTACGTTCCTTGTCATGGTATCATACTTTATTATATACCTGCAATGAAATACATCTGATACAACTACTTTTCCGACTCGAAAATACAAAATCTTGTATCACGCTACTCGGGTGTTATTTTTCCGTATCACCATCCTCCATGTTTTACCCAACTCACAAGATAAAAGCCTGCACCTGGCGGCGAACTCTTAATCTGACTTGCAATCTTAGCCATAGCATTATTAATCACTAAAATCACATTTCTATCTGACGTTTAGGCGATTAGCCTCTAATTATTTATTTCCCGTATTAAAGGAAAGGAATTAAACACGATAAATGCATTTTCCGCCTCTGTCGTAACATGTTTACACAATGTGACGTCATCAAACATTCGGCGCGACGTTATTTGCTACCGTAATGGCATCGTAACGTCACGTCACATGGTATCAACTTTGGTTAGTTAACCGCTAAAACTGAAATGAGTTTTGTTGTGTTATGTAGGTATATATATATATATCTCGTGTGATCCGATCGTTTCTGGCGCAGCCACTCGACGTGATCCGATCCATCAGATCAAAATACTCAAGTAATAATGTGTATATACGCCAAAGTCTAAACACAAAAATAACTAAAACGCAGCAACTGGCTGCAGAATGCTGCTGAATGCGGGTTCGAGCCTCACCGGCGTCACTGCGTTATGGTCCTTGAGCAAGACACATTAATCCTAGTACCGGTTCAAACTAGGAAGACCCGTCCCTGTTTAACTGAAAGATTGTTGATGGGACGTAAAGAATCAGAACAAACAAACAAAAGCTGCTGAATGCTATACATGTATGTACCCATGTGACGTCAACAGCAACAGCTAAACTGCAATTCAATTAACGACTGATCCATACCAATTCTTGGATGCATATTAAAACCTGCGAGTAACTTTTTAATCGCATATAAAGTCCGCGAGAAAGTGCAAAACTATGGTGATGCATTTTCAAAGTCCTCTAGTATATTTAGCAGTGTCTTATGTTTCGCATCTCATTTTGCTCACCGTAATGCAATATCGAATAATTTAAGTGCAATGACGAGAACATACTTTAAGTCGAATGGAACCCCGAATTTGCAAACGCCATCCTTTGAATAGGCATTTGGGGAGAACAACAATTGCAGAAGGATCACAAAGCAAAATCCACATACATTTTAAGTAATGCAAAATTGAAAGTCATGTCGATTTTTTATTTTGTCGTTTTGATCTGTATTTAACATCCTGCGCTTATTAAAACTATTGGTTGTGTGACAGATGTGATATGCTGAAAAACACCAAACTGCTGTCAGTGACGCCAAACGTAGTCGTTTGGTACATGTACAATTTCTAGTGGTTTATCGACACTTCATTTCAACAGTGAATCAGATTACGAAGAAATCTTAGGCTAAAACTGTAACCTATCTCATTGTTGATACTAAAAAAAAAGTCGAGGACACGATGACAATTCATCCAAAAATATAAGTCTTAACGTGTTGGAGGGCATCTAAGAGCTATACTTGTTAATAATGTTTCAGAAAATACCGATAAGAAACACCGTTCAAAGGCGACAATATAAAAACACGAATCGTCAAATAGCAAATGGTTTCAGTGTCTAACCGCTTGAAAATGATTTTGGTTTCCACTTATGACCAGATGACTGTATCTTTATGTCAGAAAATAGAAAATACAGATCCGATGTGGATACCTTTACAAAAAAATGTTAAAATAATTATGCATAGTCATCAGTCTTTTTCTCATTTTTTTTCTTTTTTAAATATGCAGATGTACATACAAGTGCACGGTGTTTTCAACAGTGAAAATACATTTTCGGCTCATTTTTGGAGAAATTCACAAACGTCATGAGTTTTACAAGGGTTCCCGACTTTATATGGAAACGTTTCTGTAAAGTGAGCCGCGACTTGAGCATTGTAGCATGCTCGGATCCATAGTTTTGTCAGTGGGTGTCCAACTTTACAACGTTTTTTAGTTGATGATGGGAGAGAGTATCTAATAACCACTAAGAGCGGGCCATCATCGTCCCGCCAGCGAAACGCAATTTAAATGACGTTTCGCTGACGGGCTGGTGATGACTCAGCATTGAATGCTGGCTTGGTAGCTTTGTGACTTCCCAGGGAATCCGGATCAGTATTGCTAAGACACCCTATATTTATGTGATTTTTCAGGGTAAAGGTGGGTGGGGTGGGGTCCGTACCCCCTGTCCCCCCTTCTGGATCCGCGCATGTGTAGGAAATCACGTATTCTTTATTTTGATACACTGGACGTATAAAATAGAATACTCTTATTTACTTTATGGCAGTTGGAAAATAAGAAAATTAAATTTTCGTTACGTACTCTTGACTAAATGCCATCTTCGTTCTGGTAATCGTATCCATAATAACCAATATCCCACATTCTAGAAAACTTTCGTGTGGATCTTATGATGCCATACTATTTCCTCAAAAATCTACTTTGGGCAAACACTCTGTCACAAACTAAAATTTGGCGTGTGGTAAATAGCTCAATAAAAACAATTGCCTAAAATGAAATAAAATGTAATTTACTTACATGTACGGAAATAATAAAATTATTGTCTGTGCAGTGTATCATCACAAAACCTCGTGATGTCCTACCGTCGTAAGAAACAATGTGGCTGTGAGTAATGAGAAGACACAGATCAGCCTAGGTACATGTATCAACTCAAGCTGGCCTTAGTTACACAATGAGCGCACAGAGAGGTCAGTTTTATTTACTGTTGAGCCTTTATCTTTGCTTTATCTAATTTTTATATCTTGATTTATATGTTCTAGGAGATGATGACTGACCGTGTCAAGGCGGTACTTCTTTTGTGGATCCTTTATTTGTTTCTGTCTTGTGTTTGTTATGCCTTTGTGCGCGTTTGTTTATCTGTGTCTTGTAGTCACCTGCTGGGAAAGGGTTGCTCTCGTTTGTGGTGTCTAACTATGAGTTTTTCACTTTCCTGTTGGTATCCTGGGTCAGGTGTGGTACTTGATTGTATCGATTCCTGATCTTTGCACCCTTACTTACTTTGATCAGGCTGTGTCGATGCTTAGTCTGATCTGAATCTTCGCTCTGCATATACAGTAAAATCTGTGTAAAACAGCCACTCAAAAATAGATAAACAAAGATCTTATAGCAAATGGTAGTTTTATGAAGGTCGAGAGTATTGCAGAATGTTCCCCTTGGGGAATACGTTTGACCTTCATTAAGCGGTAATTGATCCTGAAAACTAATTTTAGGTATTTTATGAGAGTGGCCGTTTTACACAGGGTTTACTGTACTCATTGTGGCTAATGTGTTGTGTTTACCTTGTATGAGCATGGTTTAGGCCTGGAGTTGTCTGAAAAAATAAAAATATAATAATAGCTTAATGATATCTTTAAATTAATAAAATATAAATCCTTTGCCAATTTGCGCGCAGGTTCCATGTTTTGGTCACTATTTAAAAATTTCAAATGAATATTCCCTATAATGCTCTCCACCCAAAACACAGATAGTATTAATCCGCTGAACAAAATAGCCACCAGAGCTGAAAATAGAATATCTTAAGGGGATATATCTTTTGCATGATTTTTTCCTGTATAAGCAAAAATACTTTTTTACCAAGGAGACGCATACCTTTGGCCACATTGTTGTATGAACAAATTATACATCTCACATATGAGCCGCGACATGTGACTTCAAACAATGTGGCATGTGCGACCAGTAAAGGCTCAGATCAGGCTGCGCATAGGCGCAGTCTGATCAGAGACTTTGCTAGTCGCTTGAATATTCTAGGAGTGTTTAGCTACTGATTGAACATCATTTGAAGTGTATACGCTTAAAAGGAGGCTGCATAGGCTCGTCTGAGTCTACACCTGTCGAAATGCCACATTGTTGGAAATCACGTGTCACTGCTCAATAATCACTTTACGCCCCAACATACAGCTTTTGGACAATCGGCACCATTTTTAGAGTTACTTCCTGATTTGATACCGACAGAGACATTCATGCTTGCAAGTAAAAGCTTTTTAAAGATAATTATATCCCCTTAAAACGACTTCGTGGTCATTACATGTATGTCCCTATTCCATACAGACCGCGAATCCCCTAAGTCATCAAGAATCGATAAATTTTAGGATTCGTGGAGAATTGTTAATTTTTCATCCCATTCCATGATGGTCTACGATTCAGTTAAATAACAGGTAAGAAAGAGTTACGAGTGTTAGCGGGATTCGGCTAGATTCGGCCTGAGTCGCCACGATATTGTGCCGAGTATACCACGATGTGCGATAACATATTTGGAAATACTGCAAAAAATTAAAGAATCGATCACGAATTAGTTAAGAATACACCGAATCCAGTACGAATTTGGCACGCATTAACAGAAATCCTCGACGAACATGTTATTTACGCTAATCTGCCCGGTTGTCTTTAATAGCTGCCATGGTTACTGGTGCAAGTATGTGCAGATCAATTCCACTGAGTATCTATTCTATAAACTGCAGCATACAATTATTATCCTGTAAAGCTCATCGACTTCTTTTGAAAAATGTCAAATTGGCAAGTATGTTTAGCATGTTAAAGCGATATTTGAAAGTTGTGGCAACAGAAATGGAGGTATTGGTTATGAATTGGCACTTAAAAGGTCATTGGTGGGCATTAAAAAGTTTAAATCATCCTTAAATCATTGCCAACCCGTTTGCAAAGGTTATCAGCTGTTAACAAATATCGACGCTGACATGGAAAGAGTTAACCCTTAATGCGCCAATCACAACAAAAGTCGTCTGCTTTTCTCCTCTGCTGAAGTGTTTAAGAAGCCTCAATGGCAAACAGTGTGGGCCCAGATCAGACTGCTCCTATAGGAGCAGTCTGTTCTGGGTCCACGCTGTTTGCTTCTATACTTAATTCATCAGAAATGTAAGGCAATTATTTGCAGCAGACGACTTTAGTAGACGACATTTTCAGATGCATTTTTTTCTTGGCGCTTTAAGAGTTAACGTATATTGTGAGCCTCTGTTGAAGTTCAGACCTGGTGCTGCATGTACATGTAGCATGGAGCCAGCTCCACAGCTTATGCACAATGCACATCAAACCCGCGATTTAGTCTTATTTTAATATGTATGCCTACCTTATCTGACTTCTGTCCTATAAAAGAGTAAGTATGATGTCTTATCAAAGTGCGGCATTGTTATCAGTGTTGACATTTGCCAACCGAGACAATCTGTCCTCAGGGGTCTGCGGCAGAGTAGGACTCGTATCAGTCTGCTGAACATTCTGGAAAGTCCGTCACAATTCGAGAATCGAATCATGGCTCGGGTGCATGTAGGGAGCATTACACGTAGTACTGTGTACCAAAATGCTCCATTTTGTTAGCCGGAACTGGCGTATGGAAAATTAGATCTGAAGCATGTGGGTTCAGCTAAATTAAAATTGATTATTCTGATTATCCGAAAGCTTAATCAGCAGATTAAATGAAGTTTATGTTTTTTTTTTCAATAAAATGTCGCTATAGCATTGACACACTAAGCAAAAGCAGCAAAACATGTTTAATGGGTATCAACCATCATGCATGTTTGTTAATTTTATTTTATTAATAATTGAACACCCCACATTATTCAATTAATAATGTGGGGTGTTCAATTATTAATAAAATAAAGTTGAGCGAGAAAACCTGTCTTCGGGGTTTCCGACAAAGCGAGTTTCAAAACCAGTCTCCTCAGCTACAGAGACTAGCTAGAAAATTGAAATTTCACCTGTAGCAAGTTTACATATGATACTTTCCAAAATGCGAATAATAAAGGCGCTGTTCACACTGCGCGGATGCGCAGGCTGGTCTGCGCCTGTGTTGTTCGCAAACTCCCGGAGACAGGTTTTCTCGCGTCGAGGTCCAGCATTTTAACACTGTTTCTTAGCGTCACTAAAAAGGAAACAGATCTCCACTTTCACAGACACTCTTCATTTAGTCACTTCATTCTTATCAACATTTTTGTAAGATAAACGTTTTTTTTTATCCTGAACATCTTAAAATAAAATATTTGACTTTACATCCTTATATTTACAATGCATACGGATTTGGCAAGGCATAGCGCATCAGTTTACAATGTAGCCATATTACATGTAACCAATATACGCCTGTCGTCCTTATTTTGTGGAACAGATGTAAACAGTGTTGTCCCAGATCAGACGCCGCAGAACGCGGCGTCTGATCAGGGTCTCCACTATTTGCTTACATAATGTTCTATTTTATTTGAATAGAAATAAAAAAAATATCGCCCCACACCCCTCAACTTGGAAATGGGCTCGTCTTACTGTTAAGGGTAGGATATTCCTTTTGGCTTTAACGGGTTAAATTAATGCTAACAGTGGCAAAATCAGCTGAGCCAGGGTTCTAAATGTTGGCATGGTCCATCAACGACAGAAATACTTAGTGTACATGTGTATATTGACCGACGGAAAGTAAACTTATAGCCCACTCTTTACGGGATTTTGTGGGTGTTTACGGAGATAACTTGAAACCTTAGCATTTTTCAAAAGCTGAAATACCTTTTAAGTTTCATTCACTAAATTATCTATGGGTAGCGTTTGGAGCTTTTTTCACATTTATGTACACAATGGAGTATACGAGTCTGGTATATGTCTCTTCCTGTGAAGTGGCAAGAGCAATCTTACTGCAACTGCCTCTGCACCCGTGCCCAGTCAATCGATAGCATTGCTCTGATTTTGAAAAAATATATGTCTCTAGCATACATTAAGAGTTCTGCCAATGGTCAAACAGAAATTTGATTGGCAGTTTTTTTCTTTACATCATTTGCCATGGAACCTTTCTAGTCCATAGGTGCTTAAGTCTTCAGGTCTTAGATCAAAAGTATTTCGATGTTCAACGTTGTTTGCGCCCAAAGAACCTAATTGAGTTTTCTTTAGATATATCTGTAATTGAGTCAACTCTTGATGATTTTGGCAGACGGTTTAATACCATTTCTGCTACACCTTTAAAGTTATCTGGTATATGCGAAAGGACATAAAGTTGGACGTTGCCATCAATTATGTTTGCTGCTGGTTCATTTTTTGTTGTCAGTACCTTGAACCAAGCCTTAAAAGAATGTAAACCCTTTAATTTCTCGGCTTTAGCAGGCATATCATCAGCTGTTGCATTCAAAAAAAAGGAAACTGAATTATGAGTAGAATAGGATAAGCAGGAGGTCTATAGTGTGCTCAATGGATGATTTATACGGAGTACACAAGTTGATGAGGCTGTCCCATTTCATGATTGGTTGAAAAGGCTGGTGTCTCCGACATTGAAATTAAATAAAGATAATGTCAAGACATTTCCCTTGCTCATGTATTATGTCAAGTTATACATGTTACATCCTTTAATAAGCGCTCTGAACTTAAAAACTTAGTAAATCATTGAAGTGAAAGGGTCTAATTTGTGCTCTGTTCATCCTGCATTGCATAGCCTTAACTGATGTGATTAATCAAGCTCGTCCATCTGAAGGAAAAGAGTTGCCTTTCGTTCAGCACTTCAGAAGTACTAAGACGTCATAGAAGTTTTGAATGTTTGGGGGAGAGATAAAAAGTGTTCCGAGACATTAATAGAGTAAAAATGTGTTTGTTGCATGTTTGGAAAGGCAACCCATATCAAAGTAAACCAGCTAAGATATGATTCTTTTCACAGAAATTTCAAGGTACATCAGGTCAGGTACTCATTGCTTTTGATGGCATCCCTTTCCTCATTGTATAAGCCTTTCTCCTTCTTGCAGAGTACCACTTGAAAGGCTTGTTCAAAGAGTCATTTATTATGCCATGTAACATATGTTACAGCCTTTAACAAATGCTCATATCTTGTTATTACACCTGCAAAATCTATAATTCCTTTTTATATGAGCACGACAAAGTAAGAAAGGCGACTAAGATCAGGAATTGATACAATCAAGTACCACGCCTGACCCAGGATACCACATGGGAAAGTAACAAAACACATCTAAACGTCACAAACAAAAGCCAAGAGGTCAGCCCTTTCCCAGCAGGTGACCACAAGGCATTAATGAACAGACGCGATTTCAAGCATGACAAACACAAGACATAAATAACACATTCAAATGATCCAGAATAGAAGTAGTGCCTTGGAACGGTCAGTAAAAATATTTTACTTGAGGGATATCCAGCAGTAGCAAATGTTTCATATATTTAACTTAAATAATACCAATCAAATTGGGCTCCTTAAAACTGGGGTAAGGGTTGTTTAATTGCTCATATAAGACAATATATGTAAGATAGAAAAGCAAACTTTGGCTTTTCTATAAGCTAAATAAGTGTGTTCGTACAACATAATCAAAAACATTTTTGAAAAATGCACAGATAAGCTGTAAAAGTAAATGATCTGGGTCACAATTATCATTTTAAAAGGGTAATCTAATTAAAGTAGCACAAATAGCTTCTTAGCAAGCCACGTTTGCGCTCCAAAAGATGTATGTGTAGCTAAGCCAGCATGCAGACTATATGAGAAATTTTAATAACTCTACAGTTAAATGCCTTCTTTCTGTAGCTCAAACTTTTATTTCATTTTATTTTCTAAATTTGATATGGTAGCATATGTAACAGGCTGTCATAGACTAACGCCCTAGTGCACAGAGTGCAAACATCTCTTAAAAGACGCGGCTTGGAATGTTCTTCAAGATAGTATATTTCTGCAAACTCCCTAGGGGGAGGAGAAAACCATTCTCAGCCATCAGTCCATAAGTTGAATTAAATGCAGCATCAAAATAACAAGATATCATAAACTATAAATTTCAAAGCCTTAGCAGTCATATTACAAAATATCGATTTTATTTAAATAGAAACACTGGTGTTCACCCAAACATAAAGGCATTTCATTTCAGTTGGGATTCCTCTGGGCACTAATTGTGCTCCCCTGGTTGCTGATTTATTCCTGTTTTGTTATGAGAGGGACTTTATGATGTCTCTATCTGATGATAAGCAGGCTGATGTTGTTAATGCATTTAACACTCCTCCTAAATATTTGGACTATATTTTGAACATTTATAATGTTTATTTTGACAATATGGAAAGTCAATTATACCCTTCAGAGCTCAAACTTAATAAAGCCAATACCTCCGATAAAGAAGCCGCATTTTTAGACTTGCATTTGTCAATTTTTAATGATATTGTTCCTACCCAAATTTATGATAAACGTGATGGCTCTTATTTTAAAAATTGTTAATTTTCCATTTTTAGATGGTGATGTTCCTCGCTCTACATCCTATGGAGTCTATATCTCTCAACTCATTCGTTTTGCTAGAGCATCTAGCTACGCTTCTGACTTCAGCACTCGAAATAAATTGTTAACTCAGTAACTTTTTAAACAATGCTATCGGTATCATAAACTTTGCAAAACCTTTTCTAAATTTTATAGACGATACTATGATTTGATATCTAAATTTCAAGTATGACTTAAATCTCCCTTGCGCCAACGACTTTCGAAACCTGAATTCTATGGTGACTTGGTGTATAAATTGAAGAAGATTGTTGGTTCTAATAATTTATCAGCGCAGTTCATTAAAATAATTTCCCATTATAAAAAGATTGGCTATAACATTAATGTATTGCAACAGACTGCATGCTTTGTGGTCAACCCAATCACGGTTGGCAAATTTGCTTTCCTATTTAATTGCACGGAGGTGGGTCGGACTTCAGACTCTATGACGGTTCCGACTTAAAGACTTATCTATTGATGAGATGGTAGGGGCCTGATGCTTTGGCTGTTTGTTGGGCCCACGTGTGTTGACCTGTTGGATTTCTTATGCTCTAGTATTCAGTTTTATTTACTGTTGAGTCCTTTTCTTTGCTTTATCTCCTTTTTTAATCTTTATTTATATGTTCTGGGAGATGATGCTTTGATAAGTTAGGAATATTTCATTCGAACCAAATATCTATGTGTCTTGATCCACATCTGAATTAAGGGTGAGGTTGGCGCCGTTAAACCGGTTTAAGCCCTCCAGTAAAATATTTTACGGACCGTTCCAAGGCAGTACTTCTTTTGTGGATCTTTCATGTTTTTTTCTGTCTTGTGTTTGTTATGCCTTTGTGTGCGTCTGTTTATTTGTACCTTGTGGTCACCTGCTAGGAAAGGGCCGACCGCTTGTCTCTCGTCTGTGGTTTATAATTGTGAGTTTGTCACTTTCTCATTGGTATCCAGGGTCAGGTGTGGTACTTCGATCTTTGCACCCTTTCGTACTTTGATTCATAATAAACTCAGAACTCAGGGTAGGATTGTATTAGTCTCAATAATCAGTTTCAGTATTTATTCGCTGGTGTCATGTATCTGCTGCTGCAAATGGATTTCAGAATTTCGTAATTTTTTTCTAAATATGAGGTTTTCACACAATTTTAGCACCACTGACCCTCTTTGAAAATATAATTCCGGCGATCCAAGACACTTTATTTAACATCTTGCCGTATCATTCATTAAATCATTTTCCATTTTACAGGTGGGGAATGGTCATCGATCAATTTTTGCTCATTTTTGCTCTGCCAGAGTGCCCTGTTTGTTTACTGAAGTATTGGCCCCGACTTGATGAATGGTACAATACGAGGACTCGCATGAAGGATCCGTTTTTTTTCAGATTATTTACCTAGTAGATTTGTAGGTCTAGTTCACTGGGTCACTGATAAAGTTTGACACCCACAGCTATCACAACTTTAGAGTACCACTTTCCAGCGTTGACTTACGTCATCATCACTGGAGCGGGAAATCTAGGTAAAATTCATCGGGCCACAGTGCGTGCTGGAAGAGTATGCTAAGGACAAATAATATTATAACCCAACCGTCTATATACGGAGTAATTGTCTATTTGTTTGCTATGTCATGGGTCACTGAACTATTACCCAATTAATATTTTTAACTATTGACTGGCACTATACCATGGCCTGGTTTCCCGCTTCGCTGTTAAAACACACAGAGGCTTATCGACATGCGCGACAACGATGCGCGTACGGCTCGTTTATTTAAAGGAGACGTTGTGCAACAAAGGTGAAATTAGCAATCCAATAACTTCGTTGTTTTTGGTCAGAAACAGAAAGTGTGGGTACTCGTTGTCTTAGTTAGATTGAGCGGAACATTCTGAGACAAAAATTGAGCAGATTTCGTGAAATTTTCTAATTTGCAACAACACCGCATCGTCTGCAGCAACTCCATTGAAGAAACACTGCTAAGTATTTCATCAAAAGGTTTGGGCATTAAATAGTTATTTCATGCCTGTATGTATACAGACGTCAACTAAAAACGCCTCACTCATTAGCACTGATTTCTAAGCGATGATACATAAAAATGAACAGGCACGTACTGTTTTTTATGTAGACGTTAGGCGATGTTGGAAAATGACTTTAATTTGATATGCAGGTGACGCGTTATTCCGATGACGTCATACAGGCTCAACGTACACATGACGGCATTGTGCATCGATCGCTTATGATTTCAATTTGAATTTGCACCAATTTTGTGCCGTTACAGTGACCCGGAAGTAGTGATTGAAATATCGCGACCAAACATGTATCCACGTACCAAGGGGGTATGTGCATTTAGGGGCTTATTTGGCCCCATCTGGAGCCCAAATCTGAAAATAGCTTTGCACCAATTTCTTCTGATTGTTTTAATAGAAGAATAATTTAGTGTAAAATTCTGCCCCTTATTTAAATTTCAATGGTTGTTATGGTAAAAAAATGGACAACAAAATAGGTGAAAAAGTGATAAATCGCCATTTGGACCACATTTAAGGCTATTGGAGACCGATTATTTGAGAATTAGATATCAACACAGATGAATACCAAAATAGCCGTTAAATATGTTGTTTGCCATGGTAATTCTAATCATCTATTAAAATATCTTTTAGGAACTTGCTTGTGTTCTATGTTAATTGGTCTGTCAAATGTTTCAAATTTGCTCCAATATAGCCAATTTCCTTTGTTCAGCCCATTTTGGTGGCCATTTTTGTTACCATATCAACACTTGGGCTATTGTTCTAATAAACGAATGGGAAGAAAATGCTGAAAAATAATCTTTATTGGGGGGATGGGGTGGCAAAATAGCCTCTTAATGCACGTCCCTCTGAGGGAGTTCTTTGTCATATAGTATTAGGAAATATGTCCCGTACACGATGTTTATAGCCCCTCAAAATAGTACACTATCATCTACAATATCAAGATGCATCCACACACGAAATTTGAGATTGCTTACTCAAAATATGTAGGAGATATGTTGTGGATACGATTTTCAAGAACTGAGGATAGAGGTCAAGGCCCACTGTACCTTCAAACAGCATGCAACATTCCAAAACCCATATCTGCATTCTAAAATGAAGTTTGGGATTTCTCTATCATACATAGTATGGGAGATATGCTATCTACACGATCTGAATATAACTGAGGTCAAAGTCATGATCACAAAATAGTTCGCTACAATCAACATCACCAAAGTACGTCCACACATTAAAACTTAGATTTCTACCCCAAATTACATGTATATAGGAGATATACTCAGGGCACAATTATTCTAGAAGAACTATGGCCAGAGATCAATGCCACATTCACAGTGATACTATAATAGTATGCAACACTTTGCAACCCCAAGTTAAATCCGCATTTCGCGTAGCGCAGTCGGTAACGTGTCTGGCAGCAGATGCGAGTTAGGCTGCAGATCCAGGTGGTGCGAGTTCGATCCCGGCCCGGTCCCATACTTTCGTGGAGATTGATCATGAAATCATATCTACGGTCATTCTCCTCACTTCCACTTAATTCAAGAAGGGTTGTTGTCAGTTACAAGCGAAAGTATGTGCATGAAGTACTGGTTAACTGTTTGTTCAAGCTTGCCCATGAAAAAGTGTGGTTAGGTGAACTGACCGTCCCGCCATGACCATAGCTGTTGACTTGGGACGTAAAGCAACAAAACAAACGAACAAACAAACAAACAAACAAGCATCTACATTCCGAATTGGGGGTTCATACCTTAAATAATAAAGCAGTTATGCTCCAGACACGCTGTGAATACTCAGGCACTTAGTATGGACAGTAAGATTATGTACGATGTATGTCTCCCTTTGGGAGCATTAAATTTATCTAATGTCCGACATAAGGCAGTACCTCAATTCATGTTAACTTCTTTAAATCGTTAAGGACGATGACTAAGTTGAGGCTCGTTTGCACGTTTTGTCAATCGAGGACGTTTTGACTTGGGACATTAATTCATCCTTTAGGTGTTTCTTTTACTCCTTCCACTCCAAACAGGCAGAACAGAAATCAAGTGCGCTAGAACATCTGTGCTGGCGTACGCCATAGTACTCCATCTTCCGAGGTGGTGAAGACAGAACAGTCACATGACCTGTTCTAAAACAAGATGGCGGAACACTTGAGCATGTGTGGAAATATTTGCATCGCTTGATTTATTCTGGAGTACTCCAAAGTGCCCAGTTTTACTTGTTTATGTGGCTGTTCTGGCATACGCCGAGTAACCAAAAGTGCCAACTTAAAATCAAGTCCACCCCATGTTCAATGTCTACGACCGACGTCATCATTAATTCATATTGTTGAAAGTCTACGCCCGATTCTATACTAAAAGTAATTCTCGTGGATCGATATTGACAACCCATTCCCACAAGTCCGCGGTTAGTTTATATAAATAAACCAAAATGGCTGAGGGTATCACTAATCCAAATCAAATGCTTGCGGCGTGAGCGCCGCAAGCAACAATGACATTTCCAGTTTTTCCCATATAAATGCATTTGGAATCAAATTTGACCTTGCCATAAAGTAGGTTATGGTAAACCCAGAATAATCGTTTGTGCAAACTGGGTGGGGCCCTCATCCCAATGCTAGATACCAAGTCCCAAAGTCATTGGCCTTCTGACATTAAAAGTTTTGTTTAATATAAATGGGCGTGGTGGCGATATTGGTCATGTGACCAGAACAGTATATATATAAATTCTTGCTATCATGTTTTTCATTGATCCATAAAAAGTTTTGACAGAAGTCCACCATCGCCATTTACGGAGTTACTGCACTGTTCTGACTGGTCGAAATAAATTCTACAAATAAGAAAATATATTGACATTTACCCAACAATATAGACAAACCCTTAATGCGCCAATCGCAAAAAAAGTCGTCTGCTTTTCTCGTCTGCTGAAGTGTTTAAGAAGCCTCTATGGCAAAAAATGTGGACCCAGATTAGACTGCTCCTATAGGAGCAGTCTAATCTGGGTCTACGCTGTTTGCTTCTATACTTAATTCGCCAGTAATGCTAGACAATTATTTGCAGCAGACGACTTCAGCAGACGACATTTTCAGATGCATTTCTTCCTTGGCGCTTTAAGAGTGAAACATATTTGTACGACCGGACAGTGAGAATTCTTTGGAACTCATGACTGTCTTCATACTGCATTGTTTTCGAACATAGGTATTTTGAAAGCGAAAGTGCCCTTGTCACAATATAAACACCATGTTCCCTAAAACTTAAAACAAAATACGATACATGCCCCTATGACTCGGCAGGGCTATCGAAATAGATAGGTTACTGGGTGCCTCTTTGGCAGAGATATTTGTGGTTCATAGCTTGGCGCCAGTGTTATACAGCTCAATCCCGACTATACTCCTTGAATTTAAGTAAGCCTCGACTGAAATACTGTCAACCTTGATTGACAAAAGCGTGAACGTGTTAAACATTAAATAGTTTTGGTCGCTGTTGTTGAGGAACAAAGTGACGCAAATTTTTTGGTGACTTTACCATTTGACCCGTATTAATAGACTTTTCGCTTACTGTAAAAGCGGCAACTTCAATATGCTTATCCAGGCGAGGTTTGGCTATTTCATCAGCTAAACAAGGGACATCAGGTTCTATTTATAATTTGGTGAAGAATAAGTAAGTTGTTTGGGCCGCGCAAACGTGCGTGCATTTCATGAAAATCCTAGCCGTATACACACTGAACTCACATTTATTAACTCACAAAATGTATGTTTTTGTCGTCTATTAAAATGTTTGAAGCCTCATAGACAAACAGTGTGGACCCAGATCAGACTACTCCTGCAGGAGCAATCTGATCTGGGTCCAAAATATTTAACTCTATGCTTACGTTAGATAGACATTTTCAGATGCAGTTATTTTGCTGGCTTTTAAGGACTAAATAATGTGTTTTGCGTCTATACTGAGGTAATGGCGCAAGATGACACAGTTACTTTTGAATAAAACCACGCCTCATTTTCAGCTTTTAGTATGTCTATTGTTGACAAGTCCTATTTACGCATTCATGAGGTACCGCCTTTACAGTAAGCGAACAATCTAATAATCTCTGGTCAATGAGTAATTTTCTTTAACATAGTTTTGAGCCTTGATTGTAAAGGATTGTGCACTTCAGCAATATCTTACATGCATTTGAACAACTGTAAATGAAATTGTCCCCCTCTCTTGTGATTTGTCTGAAGAAGAAAAAAGACATATATGCTATCCCTACAAAACAAAACAGCAAAATTGCGGAATACAACACAAGATTGCATATGCGGGAAGGATCTATTAATGGTTTAAAGTTCAGTTCTTCGCAAACTTTTCGCTAAATATGAAACATGTCTAAAACTTCTATTGAACTGAATCATTTCATAATTGGCTTACGTAAGTGGTAAGGTCCTACACTGCTCAAAATATTTTAAGGAACACTGCGTATTTTGCCATTGATTACAATACAAAGTCACTCATAGTTTGACTAATAACGAGAGTTGGATTAATAAGGCAAACACATGTTTCTCCTGTGATTAGTTTGGTTACCCACCAAGGATGATGCTTGTTAATAAAAATGAAGTAATACCTTTCCAGAAATCTCCATGGAACACTTTATGTAAAAATGGAATTATGTTAAAAAAAACTTTTTTCAAAACCAAATTTTAAGAAGATGTTTCAATCAAGCACCATAACAGCATCATTTCTGTACAGTCAATAGCCTTTCAATATTGCAAAAATCATTAGGTTACGCTATTCACAAATTCGGAAAAATTCTACAGAGTTCCAGAAAAAAATCGTCATTTTCAAGAAGTATAAAAATTAAAAAATTTGAGCCATGAAATTAAGCAGCAATTGTGTTATCAAAAACTTTTTTCTGATCTAAACCTTTGACTATCGTAGCACAAATGGCAAAAGAAACTGTGTCTCTGCCTTATAGTCCAGTGAAATACATTGCGTGTCTATTGGACAGGGGTTAACATTATCACCTTCGGAAAATCATCAGGCGTTCCTTTAAATATTTTGAGCAGTGTATTTACGATCGGAAGTCTCGCATTTACGTTAATTTCCGGTTTTCAGGCTCAAGCCTTGATGTCCATTTTAATGGTCAAAACTTCAAGACTTACGAGGGTTAGTCAAAAATAACTGAGCCCTACCTCATAATATTTTATTTTGGTATTGTAGACAATAAATGTGATTATTTTCTATAAGTATCATATGCCATCGATGTTTTGACCCTGAATAATTATGCTAGTGAAGCACCTATTATGGTTGCTAGGCAACTGAAGATCGTCAGTCAGATCGATGCGTTCACGATCTCAGCCACCATGAATATACAGTATGTCTTTAAAAAGCTTGCGTGCTTGATAGTTTTTTTGAAAGACATATTTGACATTTATTTGAATAACATATATCATCTTGTCTTTTTATTTTACTTAGTTCATTAATGTTTAGGTGAACATTGATTGTATGCGTTGCCTAGCAACAAAAAACACCAAAATTCCACAAATTTTCCAATACACGAGAATTGTGTTGCCATGGAAACAAAATTGTGAATTTAAATCAAGGAATTTAATATGTCTGAGGGTTGGTTTGTATATGCTGTACTGCTAAAACATTATTAGGCTAATATTTTATGTTAACTATTAAAATTGTGTAAATTTGAATATGGGTGGGGTAAATTATAGGACGTCAGGCATGTTAAAATTTGATAAATTCTGCAATCAAAATGCCACAGCATCTATAATTTGGGTTCAGTTGGTTTCTGTTCTATGACACTGAATAGGTACATGTTAAAGATATCAGACGACAGTGAATAAAGCCTGGCTTTAACATTACTGTTTCCATAGTAACGCTTAGAATTAGATGCATCACAGCGTGAACGCGCCTCTTTGACAGGTCATATTCTGTTGCCTAGCAACCGTTACGAAAAGCATACCAACAGAAATAAATTAGGTGATTAAATAGATGACAAATAACTACAATGAAATATCATCTTATTATATGTCCATTTTACTTGATTTAAATTTTGTGAGGTAGGGCTCAGTTATTTTTGACTAACCCTCGTATACCGGATATGTGCACATAGAACGTAGAGCAAAATTGACATTTTCAGAAAAATTGAACCAAAAAGAACTAGACATAAAGACGATCTGATATGTGATTAATAAGGGGAGATTTTGCTTTTTTGTGTCGAGAACTCGGGTTGTGTTCCTTTGTCAAAATTACAGCGCGGATCATCTGGACTGCTTTAATCAGTACCAAAAAGCTGTGGACTTGAAATCGCGACCATAGATTCATCCTTTTATTCGATATGAATGCTAACTGAGATTATTGAAAACATTGCGTTTTTTCTGGCTTCAAGTATATAAACAATTTATAGACCACTCAAAAATGTTTATAGCCCATGAGAGTTTAAGAGTGTATGTTCAAATATTGACCAATATATCGCAAAATTCTGAAACGTGTACTGATAAAGTTAAATAGAGCTACATTTGATATTGTTGTTCAAGATCCGTTGTCTGAATTTACATATACATGTACCACAGAAAACGGAAAAAACAGCGGGTCAAACTATACTGAAATTGAGTAAGTACAAAATTTATTAAGGTTAAAAAGCAAATTTAATGAATGTGTCCTTTTTTACACCATTTTCTTAGCAGAAGCGCTAGTTAGTTCAGGTTTTGCAAAAACGCCCTCGCACGATATAAAAGGGATGCTTATCAAAACAGTATGCATGCTAGAAAAGTGTCATATGATCGTGTGTAACGATTTTAAGTATATTGTACACAATGTAGAAGGGACAACCGACCGGAAAAGATGTAAACATGTTGAAAGCGCTTCGAAATATTTAAGTAATTAAACCTAGGAAAAAACTTAAAAACTCGGATGTAAAAGGGATATGTAAACGATTCTCAGGTAAGTTGTGAAATCCATTCTTATTATTTTCAGCGCAGTTTATTAACCCTTAGTGTGCCGATCGCAACAAAAGTCGTCTGCTTTTCTCATCTGCTGAAATGTTAAAGAAGCCTCTACGGCAAACAGTGCGGACCCAGATCAGACTGCTCCTCTAGGAGCAGTCTGCTCTGGGTTCACGCTGTTTGCTTCTATACTTAATTCCTCAGTAATGCTAGGCAATTATTTGCAGCAGACGACTTCAGCAGACGATATTTTCAGATGCATTTTTTTCTTTGCGCTCTAAGGATTAAACTAATTTCTAACATAAAAATATTGGCTATAACAATTATGTATAATTGCAACAGACTGCATGTTTGGGGTCAACCAAATCAAGGTTGGCAACTTTGCTTTCCTGTTTAATTGCACGCCAGTGGGTCGGGCTTCAGATTCTATGACGATCCGACTTAAAGACTTATCTTTTGATGAGATGGTAGGGTCCTGATTCTTTGGCTGTTGTCAGACCCACTGGGGTTAACCTGTAGGATTTCTTTTGCTCCTGTAATCAGCATTATGTACTGTTGAGTCCTTATCATTGCTTTAATTCAGGAGCACAGTGGCTCAGTGGTAGAGTGCTTGATCAGCATTATGTACTGTTGAGTCCTTATCATTGCTTTAATTCAGGAGCACAGTGGCTCAGTGGTAGAGTGCTTGATTCGAGACCGAAGGGACGCGGGTTCGAGCCTCACCGGCGTCACTACGTTTTGGTCCTTGAGCAAGACACATTTATCATAGCTTAGTACAATGTACTTGTTCAACCCAGGAAGGCCCGTCCCTGTTTAACTGAAAGATTGTTGATGGGACGTAAAGAATCAAATAATAAAAAAAAATCTTTATCTCCTATTTTATATCTTGATGTTCTAAGAGATGATACATGGATAAGTTGGTTTTTCTTTCAAAAAAAAACAACAACAACACTGAAAAATACCCAGTATGCAAAGAGTTAACAGACCCTGACAATATTCTACTTTAGAGAAGGGACATTACTGTGTTTCCAAGTTTCAAGTGACCCCGCTTTTTGTATTAAATGGAATTTTGGCGGGTGTTTGCTGCACCACTTTGAATTCGCCCCTTTAGTGAACCGAACGATATACGAGGGGCGTTCAATATGTAATGAAAACAGCCCAGTATATCCCAAAGTTTTATATTTACAGACTTCATAATTACTTTAATTAAAAGGTCTGTTTCTTGGCTAAATGAATATAAAATTGCAGTTGTCCAGCTCCTTATCAAATTTACACAAGCCACTTTCAAGATAGGGTGCTGAAGCACACTGCGATATGAAGTAAAACAATGTTTTCAAAAGCATATAACTACATGAACGAGGGCTGTTTTCAGTCTGTTTCTTTGTGTGGTAAATGTCCATATATTAGTGATTTATACCTGCAAATTGCTTTGGTATTGCTTTAAAATTCTCCATGAATTTTAAAGTCAAAGTCCTCCATGAAGCTACATTTTCTGGTATTCAAATGACATCGTCGTTTTTGCGTGAACGAATACATAGCGAAAATGTATACGAAATTCATTTGTAACATTTTTCTGGTCGCTTTGATGTCCATTTGCAAGTAATACAGCCGATTTTGAAATTTACATATTTAATCTCACCCATAAAGTACCCCAAATACGTCACTTGAAATAAGAAAATCACTTAAAAGAATGCCATCTCTGGCTTACACTGAAATGGATCAGACAAGGAACCGCGTTACATCGATGGTTGCATTCGGATGAATTATTTGGACATTGCTACACGTATTTACAAGTACACACTCTGCCTGGCTTATTTCAGACAATAAAGTTATAGGAAACTAAAATGGTATACCACTCAGATGAGATACCCCTAGATATTGGTTACAGTTTAATTGGTCTGCTGCCTATGCACTTTGTGTATTGAAACTTCGACACAATCAAAATTGTCCTTTCCTGGCACAAAGCCACATTTCCGATTTTCAAGAGCCATGCGTATTTTAGGGTACACACCACTAAATATAGACAAAGCTTGGCCCCGCCTTTTGTGGGGAGACCATTAGGCTAACATTATAAGATGGATGACGTCATCTGTCAATCATGCATGTTCATTATTTTGTAGTATAAAAACAGACCAACCAATGTCAGTTACTAATAGGCATATTTAATTTTGAAATGATTTTATTATAGGGAGATAGGGTTGGTTTCATTAACTGACCCCCAAGGTAGAAAATATGCCAAATTTTCAGGTACGAATTGATGGTTGTCAGACTCCATCCAATATGGCAGCCCCCTGACCAGGGAAACATATGATTGTTTTTATATGAAATTGATCGGATAGAATGGCTGTTTAGAATAAGACAGGTTTGTTAAGCTTTGTATGTACAGTATTTTAATAAAGTGGCTAAATGTTAACATTGTCGTCTATGGAAATTTAATAGTGAAGTGCAACCTTTAGTGTTACGTCCATTCCTTTAAACGACGTCAACGTAAGAGGGGGTAACGTAATAAAACCGTCTGCACGAGAAATCGGTACCAGTCTAAAGTTTGTATTGTTATGGCAGATAAAGGGTAAATGAGTCAGAAAACTATGGATATGTGATTCGTGCATTTTAAATGTTTGTTTTAGAAAATACAGCATGCCTTTCTACCTTTGTTAAAATGAGTCTTTACAATTCGAAGGAAAATATATGCAGTGAATATTAGTATGCTTTTTAAAAAGTCTGTAACTTGTTAAATTTGGAAAGATAAAATAATGTTTCTTGCACCATTATTAAGGCGATGCTTTGATCTTTTGTTTGGCATATGGCATAAAATCCTAACGCGTTTGGGGATGGAGTTATAAATGGGTTTTCATTACATATTGAACCCCCCTCGTAAATAAACTATGACTTATAAAGGTCAGCGGTGGTGATTCACCGCCAATACTGACGGCTAGTATTCAAAACCGAATGTTATATTGTGCTGGGTAATTTTATGTCGTTGTTGTCCTCTGCTGAATTTTCCTTCGAGAAAATTGTTTTAATAAATGTCTTTCAGCAATATAAGTACATGTAGGGTGTCAAACAGTATAGATCCAGATAATGCCCGATTTTTTAGCCTGGTCTGGGTTTAGGATGTAGACAAAGTTTATCAGCGAAAGAGCTTTAGAAGGCAAATATTCGATGTAGTTGGAAAGTAAAACGAAAATCCAGTTTATGGTGTATTTATGAATTCAAGAACAATTCAACAACACAACTTAAGAATTGGTGTATTTCTTTAAATTTTTAATGCAAATCCCTGATTTCCTATGTCTTGTCAACTCCCTAATCCTCATAAACTCTTTACCTACTAGTGCCGTCTGCTGATAACCTTTGCAAACAATTTGGACCCAGATTAGGCCCGATTAAACGTAGGGCATGATCTGGATCCAAACTGTTTGACACTCTAAAGATATTCCTGAAAGAATTAAAAAGAAAAAAAAAACAAAAAAAACAAACAAATTGATTTTGAAAAAAGTCAGCAGACGACAAAACATGACGAATTACCTACATGTATAGTGCGAATCATGTTTACTGTCGTCGCCCTGGGCCCGGTCACCTGTTAAACTAACGGTACCGGGAGCCAACTCACGACAGTAAACAAGAAACGGATTATAGTAGGCAAAGGAGTCAATGGATTATATAAACAAGAGCCCTGGGAGCGCAGTGGCTCAGTGGTAGAGTGCTTGACTCGAGACCGAGAGGCTGCGGGTTCGAGCCTCACCGGCGTCACTGCGTTGTGGTCCTTGAGCAAGACACATTTATCCCAGCTTAGTACTGGTTCAACCCAGGAAGACCCGTCCCTGTTTAACTGAAAGATTGTTGATGGGACGTTAAGAATCAAATCAAACAAACAAAATAAACAAGAGCCCCGCCAACGGCGCAATACACGCCTGTTTGCTAAGACCGAAGGAACATTCATTCCTGTGCCCGACACATCAGTGACCTATGGCAGTACAAGAATGAGTTATGAGGTGTACAAGAAAGTAAATTACGCAAAATAAGTATAAAAACACAATTAAAGGGCCATAACTCAGAAACAGAAATCAACCATAATTGTACGCAACACAGTATCATTCCTATAAAGTTCCATGTAGATATACCAAACACTTACTGAGTTATGGGTAGTAAAAGAATCTTTTTTCGAAAAATAATTATCAAAGGGACATTACTTGAAAACTAAGAAAGGTGAACAATCATTCTTGTGCGCGACACATCGTCTTTACCTATTACACATTCCTTTAAAATTGCATGAATATACCATGAATAGTGAGTTAGTTATGGAGTGTATAAGAATGAAAATTACACAAAATTAGCTCAAAAACACAATCAAAGGGCCATAACTATTAAACTAAGAAAGCAACCATAATTGTACGCGACACATCATCTTGACCTGATATACATTCCTATACACTTTCATATCCCAAAGTACAAGAATTCTTGTGGAAAAATTGAAAAAGAAACAATCAAAGGGACGTAACTCAGATATATAGAAAGTAGAAACAATCGTTCTTTTACGCGACACATAGTATTGACTTAAATCGCATTCCTATAAAATTTCATGAATATATCCCAAACAATTACAGAATTATGGGGTGTACAAGATTGAAATTTACACAAAATTCACATAAAAAACAATCAAAGGACCATAACTCTGTAACGGAAAAATGGAAAGTTACCATAATCATACGCGTCACATCGTCTTGACCTGATACACATTCCTATAAAGTTTCATGCCGAGTTATGGCCCGTACAAGATGTTTTATGTTTTTCAAAAGGGGCATAACTAAGAAGGGGGGGAATATACATTCTTGTGTGGGACACTCGGTCTTGACTTAAAATACATTTCCTTTTGATATCATGAAATATTGTTTAAGGACGGACAGACAAACGGCACCATGCCATAATACGACCTTTTTTTCAAAACGGGCGTATTAAAAAGCAACAAATTGTATTTTATTTACCGATATAGAAATATTCAAATAAAGGAAGCTTGTTTAATGCGAATGCCTTATATAGTGGCTGACAAAAGAAACACTATATCTAAATTCAAAGTCATGTTATATAAATGTTAATACATGAGGTAATAAATGGAAATACGAACTATTTTTACTTTTAATGGCATGTTTATGTTGTACCTCGAAACTTTCTGCCCGAGAAAATTAATGGTAGAAATCAAAATTTTGAAAACTGACGTCGTTATTTCCTTAGTTTCTGTTAAGAACTCAAAAAGACATGCACGTGATATGGTTTTCTGGAAGAGAACAATAAAAATGGCAAATAAAGATGATCATAAATCATGCGTTTTCACACAAATTAGCATCGCCTACAATTTGATTCTGACATGCAGATGGTATGTGAAACTTGACGTTAACGTCTTCAGTAACATCAAAACGAATGTCGCCATTTTACATTACAAGACAGCTATTGCTTACACATGTTGCAAATAATTGTCATGTACACTTTTATCCACTTATCCCTCGCAAATTGAGGTATTCATGAAAAATAAAAAAAACACGTCAGTTTCAATCAGTTTTGAATTTGGCGTAGACATAAGTTGGCAGAATTCCATGTAATGATACGGTGTTTCTCTTAAACTTTGCACCACTTACTAAGCCTGCTAAGTTTTTTTACCATCATAATGATCACCTGTTAGGTGTGGTGGCTTTAAAACCTCTCTTTAGCAAATGACGTCATAACGTCAAACATCGTGGATAACCTGCAAAAATAAAAACGCTAAACGTGTCCTGGACTCTAGACTTCAAATTTTACTCACAAATATGGCGTGTATATAGCTTTTCATAAGTGCTACAAAATCAGGAAGTATGTAACGTTCCTTTTGTCAGTCAGTATATTTGTCTGCTGTCAATTGAGCACGATTTAGGACCACCTGTAGACCTTTAACGATTGCGTGTGTGCGTGCGTGTGTCTGTGCATATGTTTGTCAAAATGATGATGAGTAAGATTTGCGGTATAAAGATTTTCCTGTAGGCTAATAAATATCGTAATAGCAAATGCAAAAATACTAGGCCAAAAAAGAAACGCCGCGTATAAAGATTAAAAATATTGCGCGTCAAATGAGAGTTACAAAATTTCATCTGCTATCTATTTTTGCTACTATTCCTGCCACACATTATTGCCATTGTTTCATTGAGCTCAGGCAACCCAAACCAATGTACTGGCTGTCTTTTTTTTCAAGTTTTTCACGTGCACAATCATTTTATTTAGATTTACACATGTAATAACTACTGGAATCATTAGTCTAATATCCACTTTGCCTGAAAACATTTTAAATATTTAAAATCAAAAGTTACACATTGCTTATTTACGATGCTAAAACGGACACATGTTGAACGCGAAAAGGCGATAAGAATGCTACATGCTAACGTGACGCCATTGGCGATAGCCCAACAATTTCGATGCCATGCAAGGATGATTGACCGTCTTAGGAAACGTTTCTGGCAAATTGGAACAATGTCAGACCGTGTGATTTCATGACATCATCGCCTGATTACGCGACGTCAAGATCGATAAAAACGTTGGTTTAAACTGCTGAATCAATTTCTTCCGGTGACAATGATAGCAAGCACAACCCCAGGAACTCATAATCCAAGAATTAGCGCTCAAACTGTGACATATCGTTTGCGAGAGATCGGTGAAAGACCCCCATATACAATGTGTGTTTTATATGCGGTGTTTCTTATTTGGCCTAGTATATACCACGTGTATCTATTGAGGTACAAATGGGTATATTCACAGGGAAAAACAACTAAGTTATTCTTTTGTATAGGGGACCGGGGCTTCAGTTACAAATAAGGGCGTCTCCAAAAATAAGTTTTAGTTACGCGATGCGCATTTACATGCACATGCATAATGTCGTTCGTCTAAGTAACATCTAAAGCTGTTTAAAAAAAGAAAAACGGGGATCGTCACTTAAAACCTGGAAACACATTAGTGTACATAAATACAACATATTTACTACTGAGGAAGTGAATTCCATAATGGACCGTTTTTGACAATAATTTCTTAGCTACTGATGCAAAATTATTTTTTCTTAGCAAAATAGATAAAGATTAAAAAAGCGTAATAAATATTGAAAATACTTTTCATTTTTTATGAGATTTCGTAAAAGCTGTCATAGGAAAGAAATTTCAACACTTCAACAATTCTTACTTTTCACTATTCCTTATTTGTACCTAAACAGTTTGTTTGTTTGTTTGATTTGATTCTTTAAGTCCCATCGACAATCATTCAGTTAAACAGGGACGGGTCTTCCTGGGTTGAACCAGTACTAATCTAGGATAAATGTGTCTTGCTCAAGGACCACAACGCAGTGACGCCGGTGTGGCTCGAACCCGCAGCCTCTCGGTCTCGAGTCAAGCACTCTACCACTGAGCCACTGCGCTCCCTGTACCTAAACAGGGCGTGTCTTTGTGACAACTGTAAGGTTCAACAACTATCCATGAAACCTTAAAATGTATATACCTAGCTAAAATATGTTCCTACTACAGCATGGTATCGCGACAAAATGTATTTCTTTTTACATTCGCGGATCCAGAGAGGGACAGGGGGCGGACCTCCTTCCTGAAAAATCACAAAAATATAGGGTTTCTTAGCAGTACTGGTCCGGGTTCCCATAAAAAATCACAAAGCTACCAAACCAGCGTTCAATGTTGGGCCATCATCGGCCCGCCGGTGATACGCTGCCGCTCGAGTAATATGGCGTTTCGCTGGACGGCCGATGATGGCCCGCTTTTAGCGCTATTTGGATCATGAGACTCTGTCTTGAAACATTTTTTTTTTCAAAATTAACTGTACATTCTATGGGCAACACCATCCATACTCAACTTTGCCATTGAGTCTGCTAGATGTTGCCCGACCAAGCTACTTAACATATCTGCCATATTATAAACTAATTAAAGAAACGCAAGACTAGTATTTGGGAATTTGGAAGCATATAATTGAAAAATTAAAAACACACATAATCATTATGAAGTGCTGATATGAAAAGTCATATACAAACAATGGCATGAAAAGTGTAAAGGAAATTAAATTCCTTTACTGTTGTGAAATTGTTCAATGATAGAATGGTATATATCAAAATCTCCTAGCCGAATATAGGGAGTCCCATCGATGTTTATCATTATCTCCTATTGAGCGGAGTCCATGTACCGAATGGCACTTGTCAAAACCTCACAGCCGAATGTAGGGAGTCCATTTATGTTTAACACTATCTTCCATGTGTAGTATTTCACTATGGAAAGTACATGTATGGTTCACTTTGAGCATATGACACGTAATCATCACTTCCAGTACACTTACTTAGAAAAACACATGTTACATTTCTAGTACATAATTTGCAGCATAAATTACAGGATACAAAATAAAAGCACTGCAGGCATGTATCGTACTACGCCATGAAATATTTTATTACAAAGACAATCCATAAGCAAGTGCCTTATTTATGAAAAATTAAATGCAGTTGTCTCAATTAGGAACTTATATTCAAAATTTCATCATATTTTCAAATCAAGGGCCGCAAAATTGTATTTTTGTCAAAATTAAACGATTTACAACCCCATAACACCCCTAAATCCGTATATCGACTCTCATTCAAAGTTTGAAGAAAATTGATGAAATAATTGCTCAAGATAGAGCACCGAAACCAAATCTCAACATAAAGGGCAATATCTCTGTGCTTATTTGACAAAATTGACCCATCTATGATCCCAAACTACTCCTTCCCAAAAATCACTCATGCACACAATTTGAAGAGAATCCCCCAAAAATGCCCATGAAAGAGCACAGAAACCAATTTTCAAGATACATCAAGGGAAATAGCTCTGTGCTTATTTGACAAAATGTATCCATATACAATCCCAAACCACTCCTGCTCAATATCAACTCAAATAAAAGTTTGAAGAGAATCTGTCAAAAATGCCCAAGAGAGAGCATGGAAACAAATTTCAACATACATCAAGGGCAATAACTCTTAGCTCATTTGACGAAATTTACCCAAACCACTCCTCCGAAATATCAACTAAAATACATGTACAAAGTATGAAGAGAATGGGCCAAAAATATCCACGGAAACACATATTAAACTTAAATTAATGGCAATAACTATTAGCTTATTTGACCCAATTTATACACATCTACAATCCCAAACCGCTCCTCCCCAATATCAACTATTATATAAAGTTTGAATAAAACCGGTTGGAAAATACTTAAGATAGAGAACGGAAACGAAATGGTGACGGACGTACGGTCAGACGGACGGACACTCAACGCAAATTTTTGAACACAGGGTATACCATAATGCCCCGCACTTTTAAGTGGTGGGGTATAAAATGATTAAAAGGAAATGAATGTACCAGAAATTAGATAAAATCGGAGGAGGTGTGCTCACGAAAGCACCCATTCATTGCATCTGAGATGCCCAAAATTGATATGTTAATGAGGTGAAAAAAAAAAGAAAAATGTCAAAATCACATTCACATCAGCTCATGCGCAAAAAATATGCAAAGTTAGAAAATGGAATAAACTGTAAGAGGAGTTGAGCTCACAAAACAAACACTGGTGGACGTTCTGGTAGACAGACAATTTCCGACAGACGGGCAGACAGATGAACAGTAACACCTGTTTACCCATTTATTTTGTTTGAGCCTAAGGGGTAGTGTTAATTGTTTTATAACTTTAAGAACCTTAGATGCAAGCCTGGATAATGTTTTAGAGTATAATCAGAGAAAGTCTTATACTTTACTGACTTTTTATGCGTACAGTGGCCTCAGTATTTTGATAACAAACATCAGTGAATCACTGCTTGTTCCAGTAGTCTCCCCCTGGTGTGCATACTTTTTCAGCGTTCTGGGGCTAGTTTGGCTTAAGCTGAAAAAATGGGCCTCGGCGCGAGAAAACCTGTCTTCGGGGGTTTGCGAACAACAGAGGCGCATACCAGCCTGCGCATCCGCGCAGTCTGATCAGCGCATTTGTTATTCGCTTTTGAAACGTATAATATGTAAACTTGCTACTGGTGAAGTTTCAACTTGCTAGCTAATCTCTGTAGCTGAGGAGACTGGTTTGAAACTCGGTATGTCGGAAACCCCGAAGACAGGTTTTCTTGCGACGAGGCCCAAATATTTAAGTGCTGTGGTGATAGAATGTGAAGAGTTATTTCTGATGCATCACTGTTTCAGGACTGGGGCCAGTCAAAGTCAATACCATCAGGATGTCAAACATTTGGACCTAGATGACGACTAGTACTATAAGGTCTTTTCTGGGTCCAAATTGTTTTGTAAATTAATAGTATCCGTAAGAATAGCATGCAAAGAGCCCTTCATTATTCTTTTTGCATGAGCTAAGAAAGTCAAAGGAGATAAAGCCTTCTACATTTCTACCTTAGTATTCTTAGGCCAAGCCACCGTTTAAAGAATTTATTATTTTACTAAACCTGGCCAAAGTTTGATCATTATGTCTTCAAATTTCGTGGATTGAGAAGCTTGTATAAATTCGAAAACCTTTGTCTCAATAAGCTTTTTGTTTTTGTTTTTTTTATTTCTGACAGAGTAGCCAGGTAATGGAAGGAATCATCTAATTTCTTTAGTTTCAAGTTTAGCTGGTTTATCTTAAAACAGAAATGGATGTAGATCTAATGAAGTATATTTTAATATCTAGGCTAAGACATAATTTGTTCTGTAAACTTATTATATATACATATAATCATGGTAAGCTCGTATTTGTGAACCACATGCTTAACCTGACAAAATTCTATTGCAGCGTTTTCTTTTGCCTATCAGATATTATTTATCTGCTAAGCGTCAAACGATTCCATAGTTACTCCAGAGTATGTTCATATAAATTCCCATCTTGGTAAGATATAGGTCCATTGGTCTGGTTTCTTAGCAGAAGGGATAATTTCTACGTCCACTCTCTTTCCTTCCGCTGATTCAAGTAGGGCGCTGTCAATTAAAAGTAAAACAATGTGTATGAAGCATTGGTTAACCACTTAGCCAAGCTTGCCATGGAAAAAGTGCAGTTAGGTAAGCCGACCGTGCCATCATGGCCATAGCTATTGATTGGGGCACAAAATAACACACATACACACACACACACACACACACACACACACACACACACACACACACACACACATACACGCACGCACGCACGCATTAAGAATACTAACCAAATGTGTTAATAGCAATATAAGCAGTAGCAGCATCCGAGCACCTATAACATTTCATTAACAGGTCATGGATCTATACGTAGGTGCGAACCATTTTGGGGGTTTAAAATTTTGAATTTCGATAAAAAAAATGGTTGTCAGAAATAAAAAATATTTCTGGGTGTATAAAGAACATGTGATATTTTTGTGGTAGGGGGGTTGTCATCACAAAACTGGATTATTTTGGGGGTTCATCTATATACATTTTAGAACTTTTTCTAAATGCCAAGGTACAGAATTGGAATATTCGGGGGTTGCTAAAATTCATTTTGGGGGGTTACCTGGTATTCCTGATATTTTTGTAGATGAAAAGAGCCTACGTATCAAGAAAAAATTAAGAGTATCCCCGCACACCCCTGTGTCACGTACTCCTATAAGAAACATTGGATGCTTGAATATGTGCGGCAACATGAGATTTCCAACAATGTGGTATGTGCAAGCAGCAAAGGCTCAGATCAGCCTGCGCATACGCGCAGTCTGATCAGAGCCTTCGCTAGTCGCTTGAATACATGTATTCGATGAGTGTTGAGCTACTGACTGAACATCATTTGGAACTTTCAAGCTTAAATGGAGGCCGTACAGGCTCGTCTTAGTCTACATTTGTCAAAATACCACATTTTTGGAAATCACATGTCACGGCTCATATGTGTATTATTATTCATCACATGGCCTCGCGTCTGGGAGTGATATAACGCCATAAATCAAACTGATAAACCACTAGTGGTTTATTGATTAGTCGCATAATGTAGTGACGTCCATTCGGCTATGACGTTGCGCAAAATATGGCAAAATATTGACGGTTTCACGCCAAAAAATGAGATGTTTGGTAATCATAATGTCATGTGATAAATAGAATCTAACAAGTCATTCTTGCTCATGTTATTAAACTCGTTGTGAAAAAAGAGAAAATTTTAGTATTTCCTGATCATTCTCACATACTGTACGGGATAGTAAAAATCAAATGCTAGATGGCCCTCCAGTTACAGTTGCAGTTAAGGCCGTGCACATTAAACACATTTGGTTTTCAACCAGAATGAACAAATTGGAACAAAGGAATTCAGAGTCACCGAATATATATGGGCCAGGATATGACAAAAGGTACCATATGGCTATATAAATCAAAATCAAACTTATGATGCGTCTGCAAAGTATTACTACTTAAGAGCATTTTCTGAAAATTTGAAGCAATTATCTTCAAATTGACGAATATATGGAGGTTTGAATAAGCGTTTGTAATCAGGTTTTGAATGCGACGTCAAGAAACACGTTAAGGCTAATATGACGTCAGAATGCTGGTCTCCAGTTGCTTGTTGATTATAGTCGACTCGGTATAACTATCTAGCAAATATAATGCAGTTTCATCCTTTATCTATGATTTAATGTGGATGCAAATAAAATTGTACGAATTTTTACTTTTTAAGTGATATTGCAGGCATTTAAAGTGACCCACCCTTTATTTTGGGCCCATGTTGGTGCAATGGCCTTAATGTTGCCATGGCAACATGCAGCATACAAAACCTTAAATATAATCAGAAACATTAGCTACTTGTATTACATCAAGCTATAGAACAATTTTTGTGGTATTATAAAAGTATGTTATTTTTTGTCATTTTGGGCATTTTTCAAATGTCTATTACCCCTATTTCACACAGGCCACGAATCGCCCGAATCGCCACGAATTGATTTTTTTCTTATTCGGGGGGATTCGTGAGGTTTCATTAATTTTTTTCTCCAATCGTGATGCTACGAGTCATTCCCGATTCAGATACGATGTCGTAACGAATATTCGGGGCAATCGGCTCAATTCGGCTGGAATCTCGCAAGAATTCACTACGATTAGACTGAATAACATTAGAACATGCTGCACGAAAGTTAAGGAATCAATTACGAATCAGTTAAGAATATGCGGAATGCAGCACGAATTGGGCACGAATTAACAGAAATCCGCGACGATTCGACACGATTCGCGAGATTTTCTCTCACGATAGCTATAAAAAAGGCCCGTACATGCTTCGGGACATCAGTTCCAAAATGAATGATCCTCGTAAAGCAGCAGTAGAATTGATCCTGCATTTTGAGTGTTGAAAACGGTTTCTTATATAGCTAGAAGAAAACAACTACATTAAAGTCGAGAGGCCCTGACCCAGACTCTTTGACTTGGAAAAATATGGCAGTTCGCCATTGGCAAAATCGCAAGCCAGGAGCTACTGACTGATCCTGATTGTGCTCCAGAAGCTGCCAAATCTGTTTCAACTTCTAGGAATGCTCACATGCGCGAGACGGGGTAATTAACCTTAGGGAAAATCCTTCTGCTATCTCTTCCTTGGTTTTATTGCTTGGCTTAATCTCCTGATTCCCCACGAATGAGCTAAGAGTAACTACGAATGCCCAAAACAATGCAAAAACGTCCTCGAATCGATTACGATTCAGTTACGATCATAATTTAAGGTAGAGTTACGTTCGAATCTCTCATTTTGAATGATTCTGGCAGATATTGGTTTAAACTTTATTTTATTTGTATAATATATGACAAGTATACAAACAACACAGAATACGATTACAATACAACCACTATACAAATGGTGCTATATTTTTCATACTTTCATCAATTTTGCTTTCTCTAGAAACACACTCTCCGAAAATGACAAGATGTTTAGGCGATCCTGAGCTTCTTCAAAATTAGAGTATTCATTTCTCATTATAAGCTTAAGTGCCCTGTTTGCATTTTTATTATTTCATCTGTATTAGAACATGAAAATGATCCCACAATAACGGAAGAGTAATCAAATTGAGGGCGAATACATGTATACGCGTTATAAAAAAAAAGTCTGTCTCCAATTGACAGATATGAAGAAACTTGAGACAAGAACCATAAATCTGTAAATCGCAAATGCACTATATTTTATACCGCGGGTGCGTATACAGTGCGTATGCTACATGTATAAATAGACGGACTGTCTTCCGCTATCTGCTGATTAAAAGGGCTTTAAGTGTTAAAAGAAAGGGAGGCCAATATAGTGGAGCGGAGAACCGAACCTGCTACTCCTGACTCACAAGGCAGTCTTTCTTTCTTTCTCTATATAATGCTAGACCTTCTTGCGAGTATTATCGGCAGGTGTACTTTGTACACTCTGGGTTGCAGGATCATGAAAGCCTACAAGTAACCATATCTAAATAACCGTAGGGTTCTTTAACCTGCACAGGGGATGACTTTCCCTGTACAGGGGACATCCAGTTAATGTCCCTATCCGACGGAAGATGCACTTATCTAGCGTCATCCCTGCTAATGAGACTAGAGAAAGCGTGTTTGAACACCGACATTTTCCTTGTCGCGAGCGGGGATCGAACCTGGGACCTCTAGCACCAGAGGCAAGTGCCTTACCACTGAGCTACCAAGCTTTAGATTTATCAACTTCTCCACAGCTGCTCTTACACTTGATTTTGCCACGTGACGACCGATTGAATAATGTCAAAATGTTGCTATCAGAAATAGATTGACGACATAAATTCCGTCACATTAGTTTTGGATGACGTGCGGCTTTATGCGGTTTGCAATGCCCACTTACATGTATTAGACGGGACTGCAGAAGCGCATTAGAATGCGAATAGCCATATTCAAAAATTTGAATTTGGCATTTGTGGGATATTTAGTTTTAAGTTAGCCCCCAAATTGGTTTATTTGTTAATAACGTGTGTGTGTGTGTGTGTGTGTGTGTGTGTGTGTGTGCGCGCGCGTATGTGTGTGTGTGTGTGTGTGTGTGTGTGTGTGTGTGTGTGTGTGTGTGTGTTGCAGTGTGAAAGGTTGGTCTGTGGTTAATGATTCTGGTCACATTCCCTTGATTAAATATACATGATATGAGTCGGTATTCAGCATAAGGAATTGATTTGCAATAATTGGGAAAGTCTAGCACAAATCTAGAATCAAATCAAGCCTCGTGTGTATGTGAGGCGCGTTACGCGTAGTATTATGTAAGAAAAAAAGCTTCTTTTATGAGTTGGAACTGACGTAAGGAAAATAGTAGTGTAGCACCTGGGTCCAGTTCTATTTAAATCCATTATTTTGATTACCCCAAACGTTTATCAGCAGAATAAATGAAGTTTATGATTGTTCAATAAAATATCGCTATAGCGATATTTTATTGAAAAAACATAAACTTTGTATATAACGTTCGTTTTGCTGCAATCTCACTTGTGATTGTGTTGGCATGGTTCCTGTGACGTCATCGTCACGTTATCAAAGTAGATCCTCGATGTACATCCGAGGTCTGATTCCACCTGGCAGAGGCAATTTTCATTGGAGTCGGCAAGTGCTTATATGGTGTACATTCCCACAGTTTGATCAGAGTCATCCGCCTGAAAAAGGCGGAGACAGTTGACTCCTTGCTACTTACAAAACAACCATCAAGGACTGTGATCAGTCTGCCCATGTCAGAGTCTTGGATGGACGCGCATGCCAGCTTGTACCTTTGGCTGGACACTAACTCTTTTAATACTAGATTGTGGTCATATTCACTTGTTTAACAATACATTATATGAGGTTCGATTCTATTTTCAGATCATGCCGTACTGGAGGTTTAAGCTTACGTGTGTCTTCCATAAGATGTATATGGTTTACTTAGTTTGGACTATTTTAAATTCAGCCAGAGGTGATAATTGTCCAGATGCATGCATTTGCGAAGGAACTGAAATATGGTGTGATGGAATTATACCAGAGAATATTCCAGCTTACATAAATAATGTTAAATTATTCAATCTCAAGACTGACGAATTTGTAAGTAGAAGATTATGCAGTGTTTCATGGAGTCACAATATATCCCAACTTAGTTTTGACGAATTACACACTAATCCATTTACATTACCTGATGATTTCTTTGTGTGTTTAGATACACTTAAAAGACTAAAACTTCACTATGGTAAGCTAGAGAATTTGTCATCAAGAACATTTAACGGATTGAACACTCTTTCTACTCTAGATCTTTCTGGATGTGATCAAGTATACGCAAAAGACCTGTATACAGCCCTGATGCCGCCGTCGATCCTCCCAGAACTTTCCACTTTGATACTTGTTCAGACGGGTAGACATAAAAACTTAGAGCCAACACAGGAACTTATTGATGAACTAGGCAAAAGGGAATTCAGAGAGGTTGATTTAAGTCGAACTGTAATTCTTTTCAAACCGGTGAACATTGATCCAGTATGTGACACATTGAGGGCTATTAACCTGTCTTATACTACCTTCGACTCGGAAACAGAATGGGATAACAGGACAAAAGAATGTGACTCACTGCAAGTTCTTGACATTTCTGGTATGAATTATCCAAGAACTCACATTGGACCATCAAATCTTAGTATAAGTAACGTTGAACTAGTGTTCGATTATCTACGTGTATTCAAGGTCATTCCTACCAGTTTCTTTCGCTCAATAAGGAAGCTTTTTATCAACAGTATTATGGGGCCAGATCATCATATCAGATTCAGCAATTCCACGTTTACGGTAGAAATGAATAATTCATTAACGGAGGTTCATATGTCGAAATGCGGATTTAACTTGCTCGATGTGGAAGTGTTTGTAAAACATAATAATATACAATATATAGACTTATCTTTTAACGAAATGGAGGCAATTAGTCCAAAATTCTTTTCTAATATGCACCAGCTCACAAACGTTGACTTGTCAATGAATAAACTATCTGAAATGGATCAAAATGCATTTTCAAAATTATTTGCCAAAAACCTACTTCTTGAGGAAGTTAATCTATCAGGCAATAATTTAAACGAAATGCCAGTTAACATGTTTGTTCATAATCGTGCCATAGAATATTTAGATTTATCTAGTAATGATCTCCAACAAATAATATTTGAAATTAAACAGCTTCTTAATCTAAGTGAACTGATAATGAGTAAAAATTTAATAACATATTTGAATACCGCGTCAAGAAAACGTTTGGATGATCTATATAATTTGAAGTGCAAGACAAATTGTAATCATAGTTCTTTTACGGTAGACCTTCAGGAAAATCCGTTTTCATGTGGATGTGAATCTCTGGAGTTTATAGAATGGTTTATCAGTTCACCAATGTTTGATGAAAGCAGATCAATGTATAGCTGTAAGTTTGATGGCCAGAAATATTCTATGGGTACCGATGCTTTGGCTGTCGCTAAACATGATTGTGAACTTCCATTTCTTAAGTTAAAACACATTTTATGTGAAGTTTTAATTCCTATGGCAGTTGTCGTTTTTATCAGCGTTTGCAGTTATTGTGTCTATAAAGTAGCCAAGAAGCGACATCAGAACTTGGAGTACGAGGAACTGAGAACGTCCTTTTGTGAATACCCAGATGAGAAAATACCAGTTTTTCTGTCATTTTCTCACGATGATAGAGATACAGTGCATAAGAACATACATGGACCAATGTCGGTGAGTAACAGCTGGCAGTCTGAAAATTTTGGATCAATTCCAGAATCAAGCCTCGGGTGTATCAAAGGCAATGGCTGCATTTTATTAGCCAGAACTGGCGTAAGGAAAAAAAGTATACTGACGTCAACAAAAAACGCCTCACTCATTATCACAGTTTTCTTAGCGATGTTATACGAACATGAACAGCCACGCACTGCTTATTTATGTAGAGATTGGGCGAGTTTCGAAATTGACTTTAATTTGTCATTGACAAGCTAAATAAAAAATACCTGTTTTTAGGGTAACCTGACACTACATAAATTTACTGGTGAAATCATGAGATTCAGGCTTTCTGGAAAAAATATATAATTTTATGCATTTTGAAAGGCCTTTCAAAATGCATAAGATTATTTTGTTTTTTCCAGAAAAAATATAATTAAAAAAAACACTTATGCCTACCCTACCTAAAATTTTCAGACCTGTTACCCGAAACACGCTTATTTTATATTCAGAAACATGCAGGTGATGCGTTATTCTGAGGCCGTTATACAGGTTCAACGTACACGTGATGACATTATCTGGCAATCGTTTATTATTTCAATTTTGGATTTAGACTCCGTTTATACCGTTTGTGTTTTGCTAATTAATGATCAATGTTTCAAACAGTCAAAACTAATAAGTGAGTATGATCAGGTAATACCACAATCACAAACTGCAGCCAAAAATAGTAAGTGAGTATGATCAGGAAATACCACAATCACAAACTGCAGACAACCCTGTGGCACCGCGAGGAAGAGCCGCTCAACCATCATGAGACACCAGGAAGACAAATTAAGCAAAGCAATCAGCTCTCTCTTCCCCATCAAGATGATTGCAATACTAGAATGGACATAAAGTAACGTACAACAAAACATAGAACACCCATGGCATAACTATATAAAATTATGATGTCATATTAAAGACAAAATGTAAGATTTGTTTATGAAACTTGCCAAAATTCTCGTTTTCTTTTAAGCAATGGAATAATGATAAGGGACCACGTTTGGTAATATACAAAGAATATGCCTCAATAAAATGATCCCATTTAAGATCAAGTCACGCTCAATGGCCAAATTTCTGCCTACGTTATAGTCATCAAAAACGGCCATCTGGTAAACGAGCCAGATTGCATTTCCTATTCGTTCATCGCTGGTTAAATACTATAGACTTTTGCAAACGACTTGTTACAATATTTTCAACCACATTACAAAGCCACGAAATTTATTTTTAACTCAAATGCATGGCTAAAATGTGGTTGGGGTAAGTTGTTTCGTTCAGCCAAAGCATAAAAACATTGTCACAACATTATAAAAGCATTTTCTGTAAAATGTAGACGATTTTACAACGGTACAAAATTTATTCTTGTCAATGGATTATGTATGGAAACAAAGCAAAAGTGGCTACAATCTTATGTCACACGAAACGGGTGCCCCCTGACTCAAACCGAAAATGTTTTCACAACCATAAAAACTCTTACAGCATTTGTTTCCATGAGATATGCGTGACTGGTAAGATGTTATAATACACTAAAATTCATAACTTTAGTCTCTTCAGTCGAAGAGATATTCATGTTTTCTTCTAGATCAGGCGTTTCTGTTGACGTTAGTATAGTATAGCATGTGGGTACAGTCCTGTTAAAATCCATTATTCTAAATTTACACGAAATGAATGAATGCAGTTTATGGGTTCGCTGCAATCACACTTGTTATTGTGTTGACACGTTTCTCTGAAGTTAGCGTAATGTTGTCAAAGTAGAACTTCGATGTACATCCAAGGTCTGATTACACGGAATTGGCAGAGGCAGTTCCAATTATAACAACTGGTTTTATTGCTGAAAGCAATTACTAAACAAGCCTTTATCTGCGTATCAAAACTATTATGCATTATCGCATTGAAATGCTTCCGCTTGTATGCTTAACGTATTATGGGCCCAGACCTGTAACTGTTTTTTCATAGACCTCCATAGACCTCCATTATAGCTTTTAAGTAGGCTGTGGTCCTCACAACTCTTCAATCACAATGAGGCTGCCATAGAGTTAAAGATTTGACCTAGTTCAATCAAAAAACAAGAATGAGATACCCTGGTGACCGCCATGTTTTGCCACTTTTTGGCCCCTGAAGGTGGGCACCCTACATGAGAGGAAAATTCTTCTGAAAAAAAAAATACCAGAATGCAAGGTCCTTTTTTCTAAGCCACACCGGTAAACATAATCAACAAAAGCAATGAGATGTTGTTCCAAAGAGTACAGCAAAGATAGACCCGTCTAATAAATACAATATATTTCCTATTTTTATTATTGACCAATCATGAAAAACCTTACAACTTAAAAGTATTGTGCTGGGCTTCCACCCACCTTTTGAGCCAATCACTGCCCTTTTTACATTTACAGGTCTGTGACCTTATACCACATGCGTGCATTTGCACATGCGTGCATGCGTGCGTACTTGCGTGTGTGTGTGTCGGCCTGTGAATGTATATGTGTGTTGGGGCATAAATATTCTTCTGAAAACTCCTGCTGTTTAGTAAGAAAAACCAATGTTCATTTGCATGTTAATGAGCGGTCAATTTGACCTGCCAGATAGGACCTACACTATGAGTAATATATACTATGTAGTTTCACATATAGACAAATATCCTGGTCAATCATTCACGGACACGCATGCTGATATGTGCCTTCATTTCTGGTGTAAATGCAATAGTATACATATGCCATAAAGGATGTTTTTAAGTAAGTGTCAATTTGCATTTTATAACATTAATCATAATGTCACACAAATTGAGCCAAATTATGACTTAACCAGCAAACTGATTGGGCGCAGAGCTACTGTATCGTAGCACAGTTATTTTCGTTTTTTTAATCTTAAATAAACGTTACATCACACTGAAATTTTGCATGAGCAAAGATATAGCAAAAAAGTACGTAAGGGTGCAAAAATCAGGAATCGATACAATCAAGTACCACACCTGACCTAGGATACCAATGGGAAAGTGACAAACTCACAGTTAGACACCACAAACGAGAGCCAAGAGGTCAGCCCTTTCCCAGCAGGTGACCACAAGGCACATATAAACTGACGTGGACAAAGTCATAGCAAACGCAAGACAGAAAAAAACATAAAAAGATCCACAAAAGAAGTACCGTCTTGGAACGGTCAGTAAAATATTTTACTGGAGGGCTTAAACCAGTTTTACGGCGCGCCAACCTAACTAGAATGAAATTTTGGGGGAGAATGATATTAATTTTAACGCTCTGATACATGTATATTGTAAAAAATAAATTTCTTATTTTTTTGTTGGTATGAAAATACCCTTTTAGCATCCATGTTTGTACTTTCAGTGCAATACACGTTGATTGGAGATCGTACATGTAGTACTTGCTCGTCAAAACAATGTGCATTGACGATTTACAAGTAAACGAACCGGGCCGCGTAGCGCAGTCGGTAGCGTGTCTGGCTACAGATGCGAGTCTGACTGCTGATCCAGGGGTTTGTGAGTTTGATCCCGGCCCAGTCCAATACTTTCATGGAGATTGAACATGAAATAACTTCTATGGTCATTCTCCTCCCTCAAGTGTGGTTGTTGTCAGTTACAAGCGAAAGTATGTGCATGAAGTATTGGTTTTAAAATAGCTTGTTCAAGCTTGCCCAGGAAAAAGTGCGGTTAGGTGAACTGACCGTCCCGCCATGACCATAGCTGTTGACTTGGGATGTCAAACAACAAAACAAACAAGCAAACGAGTATCTTGTTGAGAAAGTATGTGAGTATGAACATGATATACCACAATCACACACTGCAGACCAACCCACGACATCACGAGGAAGAGTCGAAGTACATTTATAGTAACCATACATCTGTAATACAATAATAGCAAAGTACATGTAACCAGCTCTCTCTTCCTCTTCAAGATGATTGCAAAACTAGAATGGACACAAAGTATTGCATAACAAAACAAAGATAAACACATAACTCCCACAAACAGAGGGAAGAACATTAAACAATAGATGAACAACAACAGAACCACCGCCTTAGAACGTACAGCAGTCTAAGCCACGGGGGTGGGGGGGGGCTTATATGCATGTTTAGCGCTAAATCATTGCCCTAGATTCTGTTGTTGTTAAAACACAAAATTGTTCAATTCACATGGAGGCTTCCTAACTAATGCAATGTATCATCACAGAGAAACAATCAAATCAAATTAGCACATTATGAAATTGCACGGTTTACGATGAACATGCTAGCTGCTTTTTCCAATGTAGGTCCATGAATGATGGGTTATTTTTGCGTTTAACGCCCTAAACTACCACAACAATCATTTTGTCTGCTTCAGCCAGTCTACATATCTGTATTTTTGTGTCTCTGCATGTGCGAGCGTACAATACTAGTATTAGAAATGTTGTAAATAGGGATTATATCCCACCCACATACACGGCAGGACAGGAATCTAAATTGAGTCCCTGGATGGGGGCGGGTCCCAGTATCCCATAACCCTTTTAATATTTTGGAAAGTATCCTATTTCCCTAAAATAAATATGAAAAATATCCCCAAATGGAAAGTATCCTTAAAATACCGGAGTCTCGTAGAATGTCCGCAATGCAACATTTTCAAGAGGATGTTTAGCCATATCAGGAACATTTAGATAGAACCAATTACATTTGCACCATAAAGAAAGTAGGAAAGAGGTCACAGATCTGGAATCGATACAATCAAGCACCACATTTGACCCAGGATACCAATGGGAACGTGGCAACTTCACAATTAGACATCACAAACGAGAGCCAAGAGGTTAGCCCTTTCCCAGCAGGTGACCACAAGGTATCAATAAACGGACGCGCACGAAAGCATAACAAAAACAAGACAGAAATAACATAAATGATCCACAAAAGACTCAGTTTTAAATTGATAGACCCAGTTTATTGATTTATTCACTTCATCTGCATTAACTGCTGGTTTCCTGTATACACATTTATAAGAAGGTAACCTCCCCATAAACCTGCCCCACATACTACAATAATGGTGCTGCATGGTTACTTGCTTGTCTAATATTGGTTATCTGAACATTGAAAGCTATCAGAGAGTGCAAAATTGTTGCATGCAAAATCTTGAAAGAATGAAAAAAAAAATCCCAATATGTAGGCATAGACGTATTAATAACTTTCGCACTATGCAGTTATAGTTTCTTTAACTCTTTGCCTTTAACTCTTTATCTGCTGACAGTTGCAAACAGTTCAGATCCCCGTCAGGCCCAACGAAATGCAGGCCTGATTTAGAAGTGAACTGTTTTACATTCTGATGGTGCTTATGAAAGGATTTTCCAAACAAGTGAATTTTTAATAAAATCATGAAAAATACACTTGGCAAAGAGTTAAAAGCTTGTAAGCCTACAACAGTTTTCGCACAGCCAAAATTTATGAAAAATTACAAAAACATCTTATTCATCAATTCAAAAAAACTAAAAGTCCCTCCTTAAGTGCTCATAAGTTGCAAATTAAAAAATTTTCAACAAAGGAAACAATCCAAATTTTCTATTTTGCCTTATGTTAACCCTTTCCTTCATGAATATTCATGCTAGACTCCACCTGCAATGAATGGTTATACAAATAAATTTTCATGTTGGCCCATAAAATAAAGATATTTCTTGGTGGGTCCACTGGAGTAGGATCAAATATATCATATTTTAATAAGCAAACAGAGTAGACGTTGATCAGGCACCTCTTACAAGAGCTGTCTGAATGAGGTCTACTATGTTTGCAAAAGTATAATAAGGTGTCTCTATGAGGTAAAGGATTAAATAGAATAAATAAAAACATGCCATATGTTTATAGAAATCAGATAAAATTCAATACATTACTGCTGCTGGTTTTATAGCATTGTTTTTACCAAAACATGTTTTTATCTTGAGGGTCATTTTGAAAATTTTCTTGATGATCACAAACAATTTCAACTGGACTTCTAATTTTCCTGCACTTTACACTTATTAAAACAGTTCTAATATGTACAATGTGACTAGAACATTGGAATAAGTTATAACTAGAAAAAGCTATATGCAATAGCTATGTTTGATGCCCTCAGCTGTATAAATTTTACAATCCAATCTTGTGGTAAGGCTAAATATGGCATGTTCAGCTACAACTAGAACGCATTCTATTCATCTAGAGAGAAAACGTGAAAAGTGATGATCACTCTAAACTGATGGCCAAGCTAGTGTACAACTTAAATGAGGTACAATGTTTGAAATTTATGGTCTGTCCCGACAAAAACCAAGGCAGCTGAGGGCATTATGTTTGGGTTAAGGAAGTGGATTACACTATCAGTTAACTATCTTTTTAGTGAAACAAAGGCACTGAACAGTGGAGGGGTAACTGCCAAGGTGATCTGCGTCTTTGTTTTGCATATATCAAAACAGGGTTGTTCATATGACCACAATACATTTTCTCATTACAATAACATATATGACTCAAGTATAACTTTTAAGCAGGTCTAGATTGCCAGTAATCAGTTTTGCGTGTGCAGGAAACAAAATGCATATAGGCTACATAGTCATAGTAAGAAAGATGGTAAGATCAGGAAACGATACAATCAAGTACCACACCTGACCCAGAATACCACATGGGAAAGTAACAAGAATACAAAAAATAACATCACCAACAAACGCCAAGAGGTTAGCCCTTTCCCAGCAGTTGACCACAAGGCAGCAATTAACAGACGCGAAAGCATAAGAAACACAAGACACAAACAACACAAATGAGCCAAAAAAGAAGTACCGCCTTGGAACGGTCAGTAAAAATATTTTACTTGAGGGCTTTACCGGTTTCATGGTGCCAACCTCACCGTAAGTTCAGCTGTGGATCAAGACACATATATGTTAGGTGTGCATGAAAGACCCTACCTTAACAATGCATCATCTCCAAAAAAAAATATAAATCAAGATATAAATAGAAGATAAAGCAAAGATAACGACTCAACAGTACATAAAACTGAATACCAGAGCAAAAGAAATCCAACAGTTAAATCTCCGTGATGGACAACATCATCTCATCAATAGATAAGTTTTTAAGTGGATACCTTCATAGAGTCTGAAGTCGGACCCACCGGCGTGCAATTAAAGAGGGAAGGAAAGTTGCCAACTGTGATTGGGTTGACCACCAAGCATGCAGTCTGTTGCAACACATTAATGTTCTAGCCAATCTTTTTACAATGCGATTTTTTTTAATGAATTGCACTGAAAAATATAAGGGTCAGCAATCTTATTCAACCTATACACCAAGTCATAATAGAATTCAGGTTCCGAAAGTCCTTGGCGCTAGAGAGATTTAAGTTCAACTTGGAATTTAGATATCTAATCATAGTATCGTTTGCCAAGTTTATGATACCGATAGCCTTGTTAAAGAAGTTTCTGTGTTAACAATTTATTGCGAGTGTTGAAGTTAGCAACATGGCTGGATGCTCTAGCAAAACGAATGAGTTGATCACATAATATGGTCATTTTTGGATTTTTATCTGTTTTTTGTCACAATTTGGCGTAACCCTAAAATTGATCCAAGTTTCTCGCCCACTTATCGCTCAAGACAAGCTGTTCCATAGGCAAAACGCCGTGCGGAATTTCCTTATCCCATCCACGTGACCTGCTTATCCCATCCACATGACTTGCTTATCCCATCCACGTGACTCCAAATTATAACAATTTAGGCTGTTTTCAGAGCAAATTACGCCTAAATACTATGTAGAAATATCAAAACGGCAATATTTAGTGCGTCCGCCATTTTCGCATCGTTGAATGACGTCAAAAACATTTCTGACGTCACTAAAATGCAACAACAATGTGACGCACGTTATTGACACAGTTTGGCGCCACGACGTCTTTGTCAATAGATACTGTCACCAACGTTAGTTTCAAACCCCAATAAAAACAAAACCGACGCTTGAAATGCTATTTCGCTTCCGTTTTTAGGTGCTAAACTATGTTTACACCCATTTCTGCATCTGGAAAATTCGTTGGTGAACTTATTTTTTAGATTGGAACAAACGCAAAAAATCTAAAAAATTATGCGGAACTGGCAGAATTCATATAAAACCTTAAAAAGTCACAAAGTGGGCGAGAAAAAGCATCCATCATGATGTATTTTTGTGGGACATATCTATATGCGGATCCAGAGCGGGATAGGGGGCCTGGACCCCTCCTAGAAAATTACAAAAATATAGGGTCCCTTAGCAATACTGACTGGACCCCTTTAAAATCACAAAGCTACTAATCCAACATTTAATGTTGGGTCATCGTCGGCCCACTAATAGTGGCATTTGGATCCTTCCTCCCCTCATCAAACTAAAGAAAAGAAAAAAAAACGTTTTCAAAGTTTGACAAACTTTTCTGGGTCCGCGCATGCTCTCACCGCATTTATGAAAATTATGTAAGCTTAAACAAATATTTTCGATTTAAATATATTTTTCTAATTGAATTTCAAATGAGAATATATATTTGATTAAATATCCTTGCCAAATGAAAGGTTATACTACAGCAAGGCTCAGACTCAGCCTTGGTATCCACCTAGTTTTATTAGTCTTTTCTTTGCGCTAGATGATGAGCATAAACATCCAAATTTTCTTCATACTGAGAGCGAAGAATCTGATCATACTGAGCTATTGCCTTCAACTTACAGAAATAAGTCACATTAGGTGTCTGTGTCAGCTAAAAGTACTACTAGGTGATTTTGTCAAAAGCTGATTTGGCAAAAAAATCCCTTGGCTGTTTTTGGCTGCCCTGAGTCTTCTCGTAAGGCACAACCACATGTATGTTTTTTCTAATGTCACGGCTGAGTTATAGGTTCTGCCATTAGGCAACCCCATATGGCAGAAGACAGGCACACGGATAAGAATGCGTAACTGAAATGTATTTTCTTATTTCTCATCAAAAACAGTTTAAGTGTATTCAAAAGAATTGTCTCAATGAGACGAATCTTTTGATCAACCAGTGCACATGTTTGAGCTGATGGATAAGAAAATAATCGAAAATTTACTTTGAAAATTTTAGTTTATAACTGGCTCTATGAGAAGAGCTGTCTTCAGGTAATTTGACTTGGTAAAGCTCGACACAGGCTATTCAATCAAGGAGACTAGTCTGAATATTGAAATTTCGCATGTAGCAAATTAGGCTATTCCATGTTTACTATCTAGAGAACGGACAACAAAGGCGCTGATCAGATTGCACGAATGTGCTGGCTGATATGCATCTTAGTTGCTGGCATGCAAAAAAGGGCTTTCTCACGATGGGGTCCATGCATGTCCATAAGGATAGTTTATGCACCAAAAATTGAACTTATTTACTTACCCATCAATTTAAACATGTGTTTGGGTGATCAAAAGAACCGTCTCAATGAGACGTTGTTTTTGAGTACCCACAACATATGTTTTGGTGAGAAATAAGAAAATAGTTTTCCAGTACGCATTCTTATCTGGAGGCCTGGTTTTAATAACACTACGTATGTTATATTTCTACAGCAAAAACTGCACGAGCTGGTCCCAAACAAAGAAAAAGCAAAGCTAATCGCTACTGAAGAGAACATAACAGCAGGACGAATGCTGAGAAGCGAACAAGAAAAGTTAATTGATGACTGCGCCGTTCTTGTGGTTGCCGTATCGAACAGTTACATCAACGATGCTGACTTCAAAATGCTTGTTGAAGACGCCTTAGGCCAAAAAGTGCCCATTTTTCCCATATTCATTGAGGACATAACTAGTGACCGTTTGCCAAGTCACATAAAAGTGGCAACTAGGGAGTGTCCAGAAGTCAAACTGTTACAGGAAGGCGGAGAATTTAAGATTCAACCTGACTGGGACACAGTCTGCAAATCTATTATAAGACAAAGCATGAAGCGCCACTGACCTGAGAATCGATTTACATGTACACGTACTTACATATATTCTAGAATAAAGCCAGGTAACTTCGGACATCAGGTATTAAAATTCGGAGATACGTTTGCAAACAGTGGAAATCCAGATGAGACAGCTCCCTATGAGCCGTCTCATCAGGAGTTTCACTGTTTGCTTATTTAATTTAATGTTTTATTCCAATAATCAAAATTAAAAAATGAATCAAACATGGTCGCTGTCCGAATTTACCTGATGTCCGAAGTTACCAGCTGACTTTATCCTAAATGGGTACATGTTAGTGTAGGGGCCAAACTGAGATATATGGGCTATTTTGCGAGTTTGTTGCACCCCCCAGGAAGAAAACGTTGGTTAATATTTTCAGTCAGGGACATGTCTGGGGGCCTTAGAAACCCATGTTTTACTAAGTTTTCTGTGGTTAATTTTCTGTAAATGGCCTGTAATCAACGTTACCCCACAAACATTGAAATTAGCAGTACACATAATACAAGACTAATAATAAATTTAATAATAGTATCAATGAATTTATTTGAGGTTTAAATGTTTGATCTAGTCATAAACATTAATTGCAGACATCTGTGAGATGTTTTACCGCTCATCAGCGTTACGTATGTTACATTTTATACGAAATTGCAGATAATGACTTTATAGATTGCATATAAGAATGAACCATCTTCCCCAGCCACAGGAAGAGAAACTTGGTTACTATTTTCAGTCTGGGACATGTCTTGTGGCTAATAAAACCCATGTTTTAGTAAGTTTTCCATGGTTTGTTTTCTGTTAGCGAACTGTAATCAATGTTACCCTAATTTTGAAAATAGCAGTACACAAAATACAAGACGAGTAAGATAGTTTACAACAGTATTAATGGAATTATTTGAGTTTTTCACGTTTAAGCTAGACATAAACATCAATTGCGGACATCTGTAATATGTATTTCTGCTCGTCAGAGTTACATACGTTACATTGTTTTACGAAATTGCAGATAATAACTGTATAGATTGCATATTATAATAAACCATATTCTCAACCTTAAATGTGCGATAAAGATCTATTCTAATGATGAATTTCAATTTTTCCATACTTGAATCTATTTATGATTTGTACTTGGAGATACTTTGTAGTAAAATAAGTGTTAAAACATGCTTATAAGCATATCATTTCTACTGACATACAGAGTTTCTATTTCAACCATATACATTGCATTGGAATTGACAGTGTCTTCTTTCATCTATGTCACAATGAAATGAAATAACAGTATTAAAAACAAGTTTTACTACCATGGGTATTTAATTTCTGTCAATCAATAAATAAGGTAGCGTAAGTAACAATAATGGTGTTTTGCGTAAATGGATAAACTAAAAATTGTGGAGAATAGACTCATATCTTTACCTTTGCCTGACGACACGCAGAGTCTACTCTCCACATAATTTAGTTACTTCATTGATGGACAAATTATTTAAGATAAACATTAATCTAAGAGAGTTTTGCAATCTTGTTTGATCCTGTTACTTTGATACATGTATGGTAATTTGCAGATTTTTTAATCAATGGTTCATAGCAATAAACAGTATATTTACGTTATAATTCAAATATTGGACTGAATGTACTGTACATCAATAAGTTCTTTTTTTTCTTTCTTTTTTGCACCTCTGGGTCTTGTTGAGCTATTAATAACACTGATACATGTTTACACATGAGGAGTAAGAAACTTATGATCAGTTTGTTGGTTTCAAAGATTTACTGAATTAGCCTTATTGTATGCAAAACCATCAAAATTGTGAGCAATACTGCAAACAACAGCTCGTAAGCATAATTTTAGTCATAAACTGACTCATTCTTGCACCCATATTCATGTGTATATTTGTTAATACTAACATTGTTTAAGGGCTGTTTCTGGTTAAAGGAAAGTATTTCAGTTTTATCTTAAGTGTAATGCCATATTAAGATTGCAAATTATGAGTATGTTACAAATTACAAGTGCAAGCTAATCTCGTATATTGCACTGGTTTATACATGTAGTAGATAAATTTAATGTAAAGACCAACCTTATATGCAACGAATCACTGTTTCAGCAAACTAATATGGTTAAAACTCAGATGCAATTTTTTATATGTAAGGACAGGCGAGTTTCACACCATATGGATTTTTCTACATCAATCAAATCAGACATTAAACCAAAATTAAAAATGATTATGTTCGTAATTTTGTATTAGATATACATTTCGTGATGTAATTTCTCCAAACATTAGACATTACCTCAGATAAACTAATGATAGACTGGGTGTACACTCAAGCTATTAGCTGCTGCAATATGGTGAATGACAGATTCTTGCATAGCATGTGTATATATCATTGAATAATCTTGTTAAGAGCCTTAGTCACCAAAAGGCCAACCAAGGCACACTTACCTAATAGGATATTTTTCAATAGTATCAGTGAACTTTTTTTAGCTTTACTTGTTTGAGCTAGACATAAACATCAATTGCAGGCATCTGTGAGATATGTTTCTGCTCGTCAGCGTTACTTATGTTACGTCGTATAATAAATTGCAAATAATGACTTTATAGATTGTGTTTTAGAAGAAAACATGTTCCCCAACCTTAAATTTATAATGTCGATATCTATTCTAATGGTAAATTTCCATTTTTACATATTTGATGTTGTTAATTTCTTGTAACTGTAGTGAAATTAATTTATAAATATGCTTATTAGCATGTAATTTGTACTGGCTTGCAAATTTTCTATCCTCATTTATTAGGTAACGTAGTTTACATGCCAATTATGAAACTTTGACAATAGGAAACGTAGTAAAACAGACCACAGGAAACGTAGTAAAACAGACCACATGAAACGTAGTAAAACATTCAGTCCAATATTTGATTTATGAAGTAGATATTCTATGTATTGACATGTACCATTGATTAAAAACCTGTAAACTGTCATATCAAAGTAAAATAATCAATCAAAATTACAAAACTCTCTTAAATAAGTGTTTATTTAGAATAATAATTTAGTCCACAATTGAAAATATTTAAATAATAGGTGGAGAGAAGACTCAAATATATTCTGAGCCTGGCATGTTGTCAGGCCCAGGTAAAATTTTAGTCTACTTTCCACACTTTTTAAAATAGTATTTTTATCCATTTATGCAAGGGACAATGTTGTTACCTACGTTACCTGATATATATAAACAGCAACAAACTATCCATCGTAGTTGAATTTGTTTATAGTTATTATTTTGTTTCATTGTGAAAGTGGTGAAGAAGACATTGTACATTCCAATGCAATGTAAATTGTCAGATAGAAAATCTCTAAGCCAATATTAGAAGTGACATGCTCATAAGCATACTTAAATATTTGTTTTTCAACCTCTATTGCCAGTTACAAGTTGTAAAAGCCTAAAATATGTGAAAATGGACATTCATCATTAGAATAGAGATCTTTAATACACATTTAAGGTTAGGGGAAATGGTTTATTCTAATATGCAATCTATAAAGTCATTATCTGCAATTTCGTAAAAATGTAACATAAGTAACTCTGACAAGCAGAAATACATCTCACACATGTATGCACTTGATGTTTATGACTAGCTTAAACATGTAAAGTTCAAATATTTTCATTTATACTTTTGAAAATACCATATTAGTCTTGTATTTTGTGAACTGCTATTTTCAATGTTAGTAGCGTAACACTAATTACAGGCCAATTACAGAAAAATGACCATAAAAAACATAGTAAATCATGGGTTTCGAATACCTTAAGACATGTCCCAGACTGAAAATAGTAACCAAGGTTCTCTTCCTGTTGCTGGGGAACATGGCTCATTCTTATATGCAATCTATAGTCATTATCTGCAATTTCGTATATAAAGTAACATACGTTACGCTGACGAGCTGCAATACATCTCACAGATGTCTGCAATTAATGTTTATGACTATGTTAAACATTTTAACCTCAAATAAATCCATGGATACTTTTATAAAATATATTATTAGTCTTGTATTTTGTGTACTGCTATTTTCAATGTTTGTGGGGTAACGTTGATTACATGCCATTTACAGAAAATTGACCACAGAAAACTTAGTTAAACATGGGTTTCTGAGGCCCCAGACATGTGCCTGACTGAAAATATTAACCAACGTTTTCTTCCTGGGGGGTGCAACAGAACTCAAAATTTGAGATTTGGCCCCTAGACCATGTACTTTAGAAAACACTGAAGACCCAGATGAAATGCCACATTACGCTGCTTTTCACTTGGGTCTGTATTGCTTTTAAGAAACCAAAAAACGATCCTCGGGGACTTATGCCAACTTCAGTTTATAAAGAACAAATTCATTTGGTTTCTACCATATGGTGAATGCTTAGATATATAAAATGCACTCCCCCAACCTTAGTGTATTCATCTGTATGGGATACCATTAAAATATGTGTTATTGGTTAAAAGCGCTGGACACACAATAAGTCTAAGTCCATTTCGGCTGCCCCAGAAAATAATTCAGGACATATGTGGTAACTTTTTAAGAGTTTGTACACTGTTTATTGAACGACAAAGTAAAGCTAATAAATCAACACATATTCCGACGTCAACAACGCCTAACCTTGATGAAAAAAACACATATATGACTGATCAGACCTCAGTATGGAACCATTTTACTGTCTGAGATGTATGTCTTTACAAACGTCTTTATATGATTTTCATACTTCATAATACGATGTAGTAACGTATTTATATTATGTGCAAACTTCATTCTAAAGTGTCAAAACCAATCGGAACTGCCTTGGCCAATTCCGCGAAATTCCGTGGAATCAGATTACGGATGTACATCGAGGATCTACTTTGATATCTCGGGTGATAGCGTGATACTGATGTTATGTAACGTTACGCTGACATCACAGAAACCATGCCAATACATTAAAGGTGTGATTGCAGCAAAACGAATGGCTATAAAAATACTCTAATGGAGTTTGTTTTTTCAATAATTTTATTGAAAAAATATAAACTTCATTTAATCTGTTGATAAAACGTTTGACGTAATCAGAATAAGGATTTTTTTTGACTGGGCCCAGACGCTAATGTGCTATTTTTCCTTACGCCATTTCCGGCGAAAAAATGGAGCTTTTTGTAAACACTTCTATGCATAATGCGCCTTACGTACACCCAAGACGAGATTTGATTCTCGAATTGTGCCAGACTTTCCTGAATGTGACAAAACGCATTTATATACTGAAACAAAAAAGTTATGTCCGCTTGATGTTTAGGTCTGCCAGTTCTTAATGTATGAACGCATTTCATTCAATTTTTAAAATTACAAGCTGTTATCATTTAGAAACGCTATGCACCTAAACGAAATTCATTTGATAACCAATAGAGCCGCTGACAACTCTTACCCTTAAAATCAAAAGTCACAACATCAAAAGATTGTGTGTCCATCATTCCGAACCGTTCAAGCACATTTGAAACATCACTGAGCAAACTCTCTAGTAAGATGTTATGTATGTTAGCTGTATGCATTGCTTTTACGCCCTCAAACATTAATCTGTAACATACTCTGACGTCACAAAACAGTGTTCAAGAGCGTTCGTGAAGACACTCAGAAAATTCATTGTTGGTCCAGCTTTTTGATAATCAACAGAGTTGGTCAAATTTGAATTTCTTTTTCGCCATCACAAGCATTATAACATTAATTAAGACTAATCAGCATTAAAATAATTGATACTGGAAATTCACGTGTGTTTTTATACCCCGCCACTAAAGTGTGGCGAGGTATTATGTTATACCCTTCGGTGTCTGTCCGTCTGTCCGTCCGTCCGTCCGTCCGTGCTCACCATTTCCGATCGATAACTTGAGTATTTATTCACGGAATTTTTTCAAATTTTGCATACATATTGTTATCGGCGATGAGTGGTATGGGATTGTTAATGGGCAAAATCCGTCCATTTTTAACGGAGTTACTGCCCTTTTTCGTATTGGAAAAATGGTTTCTGGCCTGTTATTCCTTTACTATTCATGATATCTGAATGAAACTTCACAGATATGTTGCACATCAAATGTTACATATTGTGACTAAGGACCGTCACTCTGACCTTCCCAGTTTGTGAGTTATCCGCCCTTGATAGGTCTGAAAAAAGGTTTTTGACCTATTGTTCCTTTACTATGTGGAATATCTGAATATAACTTCACAGATATGTTTCACATCAAAGGTAACATATTGTGACTAAGAACCGTCACTCTTACCTTTCCCGTTTGTGAGTTATCCGCCCTTGATTGAATTAAAAAATGTTTTTTACCCGTAGTTCCTTTACTATGTGGAATATTTAAATGAAACTTTACAGATATGTTTCACATCAAAGGTTACATACTGTGACAAAGAACCATCACTCTTACCTTTCCAGTTCATGAGTTATCTGCCCTTGATTGATCTGAAAAATGGTTTTTGACCTGTAGTTCATTTACTATATGGAATATCTAAATGAAACTTCACAGATATGTTGATCATCAAAGGTTACATATTGTGACTAAGGATCTTCACTCTTACCTTTCCAGTTCATGAGTTATCTACCCTTGATTGATCTGAAAAATGGTTTTTGACCTGTAGTTCATTTACTATATGGAATATCTGAATGAAACTTCACAGATATGTTGAACATCAAAGGTTACATATTTTTAGTAAGGACCGTCACCCTTACCTTTCCAGTTCATGAGTTATCCGCCCTTGATTGATCTGAAAAATGGTTTTTGACCTGTAGTTCATTTACTATATGGAGTATCTGAATGAAACTTCACAGATATGTTGACCATCAAAGGTTACATATTGTGACTAAGGACGTCATATCACTGTCTATCTCAGTTCTGTTGCTATTTAGGCATTATATATCTCACAAAATAACTTTTGGTGCCCCCAGCAGTGGCGGGGTATTACGCAGTGCTTGCGGTGCTTTTATTTCAGTAAGGGGGTGGGGTAAACAACACAGATTAAGTGAACATGTGCTGGCCAATTTCAGCCATTGGTTTTTATTTTTATCTTTTGTATAATCGTTGTCATACACACGCACACCAAATTAAAACAAAACGGTGTCAAAATGATGTTAGTTCAAGGAGAATTGGAGGTTCTTAAATTGTTATTTGTTTAATTCAAAGGGAGGTAATTTTAGTTTACTTTGTAAATTAACGGTTTTGAATTGCACTGTCGCTCGTTTAGTAAGCACATTTGAGATTTTTAGATGTTTTTTCATCGTTGGACGTTCCTGGTTGCCATTTAACGTAAAATGTGTCTCGTTTTGATGATCAACTTGATGATGATAGTGGAATGAGCTGTTTTTACTTTAGGTTCAATAACTCTTCCAGATAAGAAGATAACATCAAAATATTACCAACTTTTGTGTGTCGGACGTTTGATAAACATTGTGGTTTATTTTTTGCTGATACATCTAAATTGGATCAAAAGATACAGTACCATGAAAATCAGACGTATCTTTTTTGTTTGAGTATATTATGAACAAACCTCATTATATGATGTCGACCCATTTTTATATTATATGTAAACGTCATAATAAGAATAACTAGACGTCTTTATATTATGTGCACACTTCACGATATGATATCGAAACGTCTTTATAGCATGTAGTCAGGGAACCAAGGTAGCAAAAATGCTAACCCTTGCACCCGAAAGGTATACAGCTGGATTTTGTATGGTTGCAAAGGTAATTCTATGGTGTATCTGAAACCACTGTATAGAGGACTCGATCGACTTGCATAACGCCAGAGCAGTCAACTTTCAACGGAAGCCCAGCAAGAATATGTCAAATTTTTTTTTTTCAAAATGTCATATATTTTTACCAAAAAAGTTCGAGATTGCAAAATATTGAGTCTATATAATAAAACAACATCGGCGTAGACCTCAGAAGCAGTGGTGGGCATCTAAGAATACTGCTTATTGATCTTAAAACAAGCAGATTAGGGCACCCGGATTTTGAAATTAAATTTATAGATGTCAATGCTTCATATCTTATTAAAACTACATTTATTGCCAAAAAATGTATTTGATAATTATTTATTTACCACTTGGAAGCATATCTCGTAAAAAATGCATGCTTACTTATTCACTTTTATCCTCCCGCTCTAGTGGTCTGAATTGCATATTTTTTACATAAATAAATTTTAAATTGAATGCGTTTAAACACTGTATACAATAAGACAGACGTTTGGGACATAATTTAAAATAATTTAATTTATTTTCTCTGGCAAACTAGAAAAGGTAGCTAAAAAAGTAAAAATATGTAACCACGTTAATTTGATAAATTGTAATTTAGTCCATGCCAGCTGGTGCGAAGTTAAATACTATGGACAATTTAAGAGCAGTTTAACACATAACTGAAATCTATGAAGGTTTAAAGGATGTTTATCCTCCATATTTACAACAGCTTTTAAACAGAGGCTCATTGTAGGGACCAAGGGGATATTTTATCTAATGAAAATAATGATTTCGTTTAACAGTGTTAAAATAAAGATGGGAAGACTCGTATTACTATTATCATATCACCATGAAAAACCTGTCTGTACCCGTCTGAGATGCAAAAATGTAACCGTATAGTATTTATAAAGAAAAAATGTCCATAGAAAGAATATTTTGGTGTACAAATGACTGCCCATACTTTTAAATGCGTTTGATAGTGTATTATTGTAATATCGGACAGTCAAACGGCGTCTCATACCCGTCCTCCAGATAAGAGTGCGTAATGGAATTTATCAACCAAAACATATGTTGTGGGTACTTAAATGGACCTATTAAATGAGACGGTTGTTTTGAAGACCAAAAACACACTTTAACTTATTGAATAGGGAAACATCACATTTCTATGCTATGAAAGATTGCTTAACTTGACCTATGTGGCATACAAAAAATTAATGCATTTTTCTGCAAAATGCAATTCTGATCGCATTGCTATACAGTGGTTTCACATCAAGCACTATTTAGACAATCAGTATACAAAATTCCAACCGTATACCAATTTTGTTTTTGCACAATACGCGACTTTAGTTCCCCGACTAATGATTTATATTAATAATATGAATTTTATCATTTGCAAACTGCATTTATATGATGTGGAAAAATATGTATATTAGATTTGTATGATTGGAAACTCTAGCTATTTACAATGAAGAACACATTTATATATAACATTACTGCTATGGATATGAAGCCACAATCATTTTGAAAAAAGAAACTTCGTCAATCTAAAGGAGCCAGACAAACATTACGCAAACATGTCCGTGTGATATACTGCAATATTTTACGGCTGTGAAAATGATAATAGTTTATTGAACGACAAAGTAAAGCTAATAAATCAACACATATTCCGACGTCAACAACGCCTAACCTTGATGAAAAAAACACATATATGACTGATCAGACCTCAGTATGGAACCATTTTACTGTCTGAGATGTATGTCTTTACAAACGTCTTTATATGATTTTCATACTTCATAATACGATGTAGTAACGTATTTATATTATGTGCAAACTTCATTCTAAAGTGTCAAAACCAATCGGAACTGCCTTGGCCAATTCCGCGAAATTCCGTGGAATCAGATTACGGATGTACATCGAGGATCTACTTTGATATCTCGGGTGATAGCGTGATACTGATGTTATGTAACGTTACGCTGACATCACAGAAACCATGCCAATACATTAAAGGTGTGATTGCAGCAAAACGAATGGCTATAAAAATACTCTAATGGAGTTTGTTTTTTCAATAATTTTATTGAAAAAAATATAAACTTCATTTAATCTGTTGATAAAACGTTTGACGTAATCAGAATAAGGATTTTTTTTGACTGGGCCCAGACGCTAATGTGCTATTTTTCCTTACGCCATTTCCGGCGAAAAAATGGAGCTTTTTGTAAACACTTCTATGCATAATGCGCCTTACGTACACCCAAGACGAGATTTGATTCTCGAATTGTGCCAGACTTTCCTGAATGTGACAAAACGCATTTATATACTGAAACAAAAAAGTTATGTCCGCTTGATGTTTATGTCTGCCAGTTCTTAATGTATGAACGCATTTCATTCAATTTTTAAAATTACAAGCTGTTATCATTTAGAAACGCTATGCACCTAAACGAAATTCATTTGATAACCAATAGAGCCGCTGACAACTCTTACCCTTAAAATCAAAAGTCACAACATCAAAAGATTGTGTGTCCATCATTCCGAACCGTTCAAGCACATTTGAAACATCACTGAGCAAACTCTCTAGTAAGATGTTATGTATGTTAGCTGTATGCATTGCTTTTACGCCCTCAAACATTAATCTGTAACATACTCTGACGTCACAAAACAGTGTTCAAGAGCGTTCGTGAAGACACTCAGAAAATTCATTGTTGGTCCAGCTTTTTGATAATCAACAGAGTTGGTCAAATTTGAATTTCTTTTTCGCCATCACAAGCATTATAACATTAATTAAGACTAATCAGCATTAAAATAATTGATACTGGAAATTCACGTGTGTTTTTATACCCCGCCACTAAAGTGTGGCGAGGTATTATGTTATACCCTTCGGTGTCTGTCAGTCTGTCCGTCCGTCCGTCCGTCCGTGCTCACCATTTCCGATCGATAACTTGAGTATTTATTCACGGAATTTTTTCAAATTTTGCATACATATTGTTATCGGCGATGAGTGGTATGGGATTGTTAATGGGCAAAATCCGTCCATTTTTAACGGAGTTACTGCCCTTTTTCGTATTGGAAAAATGGTTTCTGGCCTGTTATTCCTTTACTATTCATGATATCTGAATGAAACTTCACAGATATGTTGCACATCAAATGTTACATATTGTGACTAAGGACCGTCACTCTGACCTTCCCAGTTTGTGAGTTATCCGCCCTTGATAGGTCTGAAAAAAGGTTTTTGACCTATTGTTCCTTTACTATGTGGAATATCTGAATATAACTTCACAGATATGTTTCACATCAAAGGTAACATATTGTGACTAAGAACCGTCACTCTTACCTTTCCCGTTTGTGAGTTATCCGCCCTTGATTGAATTAAAAAATGTTTTTTACCCGTAGTTCCTTTACTATGTGGAATATTTAAATGAAACTTTACAGATATGTTTCACATCAAAGGTTACATACTGTGACAAAGAACCATCACTCTTACCTTTCCAGTTCATGAGTTATCTGCCCTTGATTGATCTGAAAAATGGTTTTTGACCTGTAGTTCATTTACTATATGGAATATCTAAATGAAACTTCACAGATATGTTGATCATCAAAGGTTACATATTGTGACTAAGGATCTTCACTCTTACCTTTCCAGTTCATGAGTTATCTACCCTTGATTGATCTGAAAAATGGTTTTTGACCTGTAGTTCATTTACTATATGGAATATCTGAATGAAACTTCACAGATATGTTGAACATCAAAGGTTACATATTTTTAGTAAGGACCGTCACCCTTACCTTTCCAGTTCATGAGTTATCCGCCCTTGATTGATCTGAAAAATGGTTTTTGACCTGTAGTTCATTTACTATATGGAGTATCTGAATGAAACTTCACAGATATGTTGACCATCAAAGGTTACATATTGTGACTAAGGACGTCATATCACTGTCTATCTCAGTTCTGTAGCTATTTAGGCATTATATATCTCACAAAATAACTTTTGGTGCCCCCAGCAGTGGCGGGGTATTACGCAGTGCTTGCGGTGCTTTTATTTCAGTAAGGGGATGGGGTAAACAACACAGATTAAGTGAACATGTGCTGGCCAATTTCAGCCATTGGTTTTTATTTTTTTCTTTTGTATAATCGTTGTCATACACACGCACACCAAATTAAAACAAAACGGTGTCAAAATGATGTTAGTTCAAGGAGAATTGGAGGTTCTTAAATTGTTATTTGTTTAATTCAAAGGGAGGTAATTTTAGTTTACTTTGTAAATTAACGGTTTTGAATTGCACTGTCGCTCGTTTAGTAAGCACATTTGAGATTTTTAGATGTTTTTTCATCGTTGGACGTTCCTGGTTGCCATTTAACGTAAAATGTGTCTCGTTTTGATGATCAACTTGATGATGATAGTGGAATGAGCTGTTTTTACTTTAGGTTCAATAACTCTTCCAGATAAGAAGATAACATCAAAATATTACCAACTTTTGTGTGTCGGACGTTTGATAAACATTGTGGTTTATTTTTTGCTGATACATCTAAATTGGATCAAAAGATACAGTACCATGAAAATCAGACGTATCTTTTTTGTTTGAGTATATTATGAACAAACCTCATTATATGATGTCGACCCATTTTTATATTATATGTAAACGTCATAATAAGAATAACTAGACGTCTTTATATTATGTGCACACTTCACGATATGATATCGAAACGTCTTTATAGCATGTAGTCAGGGAACCAAGGTAGCAAAAATGCTAACCCTTGCACCCGAAAGGTATACAGCTGGATTTTGTATGGTTGCAAAGGTAATTCTATGGTGTATCTGAAACCACTGTATAGAGGACTCGATCGACTTGCATAACGCCAGAGCAGTCAACTTTCAACGGAAGCCCAGCAAGAATATGTCAATTTTTTTTTTTCAAAATGTCATATATTTTTACCAAAAAAGTTCGAGATTGCAAAATATTGAGTCTATATAATAAAACAACATCGGCGTAGACCTCAGAAGCAGTGGTGGGCATCTAAGAATACTGCTTATTGATCTTAAAACAAGCAGATTAGGGCACCCGGATTTTGAAATTAAATTTATAGATGTCAATGCTTCATATCTTATTAAAACTACATTTATTGCCAAAAAATGTATTTGATAATTATTTATTTACCACTTGGAAGCATATCTCGTAAAAAATGCATGCTTACTTATTCACTTTTATCCTCCCGCTCTAGTGGTCTGAATTGCATATTTTTTACATAAATAAATTTTAAATTGAATGCCTTTAAACACTGTATACAATAAGACAGACGTTTGGGACATAATTTAAAATAATTTAATTTATTTTCTCTGGCAAACTAGAAAAGGTAGCTAAAAAAGTAAAAATATGTAACCACGTTAATTTGATAAATTGTAATTTAGTCCATGCCAGCTGGTGCGAAGTTAAATACTATGGACAATTTAAGAGCAGTTTAACACATAACTGAAATCTATGAAGGTTTAAAGGATGTTTATCCTCCATATTTACAACAGCTTTTAAACAGAGGCTCATTGTAGGGACCAAGGGGATATTTTATCTAATGAAAATAATGATTTCGTTTAACAGTGTTAAAATAAAGATGGGAAGACTCGTATTACTATTATCATATCACCATGAAAAACCTGTCTGTACCCGTCTGAGATGCAAAAATGTAACCGTATAGTATTTATAAAGAAAAAATGTCCATAGAAAGAATATTTTGGTGTACAAATGACTGCCCATACTTTTAAATGCGTTTGATAGTGTATTATTGTAATATCGGACAGTCAAACGGCGTCTCATACCCGTCCTCCAGATAAGAGTGCGTAATGGAATTTATCAACCAAAACATATGTTGTGGGTACTTAAATGGACCTATTAAATGAGACGGTTGTTTTGAAGACCAAAAACACACTTTAACTTATTGAATAGGGAAACATCACATTTCTATGCTATGAAAGATTGCTTAACTTGACCTATGTGGCATACAAAAAATTAATGCATTTTTCTGCAAAATGCAATTCTGATCGCATTGCTATACAGTGGTTTCACATCAAGCACTATTTAGACAATCAGTATACAAAATTCCAACCGTATACCAATTTTGTTTTTGCACAATACGCGACTTTAGTTCCCCGACTAATGATTTATATTAATAATATGAATTTTATCATTTGCAAACTGCATTTATATGATGTGGAAAAATATGTATATTATGTGCAAACTGCATTAACATAATGTACCAAATTCATTATATGAAGTACAATTTTTCTTTATATGATGAACAAACGTCTTTTATCATTAAATTGTGCGCGCTCTTCTTTATATAGACTATGTTATTTTTCACTGACGTAAAAGTTTACTAACACCCAGCAATACAAGTGAGATAAAATCCAACGATCAGTCGGGCTGGCTATCGTTAGTTAGTAAAAAAGCTCTTAAACCACATAGTGTATTTTGATCATTTTAAATACTCATACATCTTAAGGCTCTCTGGCCACTGGTATGCAAAATGATGACAAGCCTTTGCCAAACACAGTTCGCCTAGTTCAGGTATTGTAGGAAAATGCTCATAATTCTTAAATACATGGTACATTTTGATCATATTTAGCATACTCATACATGTTTACATTGTCTAGACACTGGACTGCCAAACAGTGAAAATGCTATGCTGAGCATCACTCCGGTCAGTCTTTTGTGACAATGCATGCAGCTCATAAACTACATGGTATAATTAAATCATTTTTCTAACTTATACATTTTACTCTTGTCTGACCATGCACCAGTCTTGCTCCGTGTGGTCAGAAAGGGAAAATTCTCATAACTCTTGAACCACCTGATATATTTTGATCAATTTGTGCTTAGTCATACATTTTAAAGATACTTAGTCTGCAACTATGAACATTTTTCGAAAAAAATATTTTCTTTTTAAAACATTTGTAAAAGTAGAAGTAAGTTATGTTTTCACAATAAATCTGCTCACTATTGCTGAAAACTGCATGTAAAAGTGAATTATCTTATAAAAACGGGTGTTTTTTTTCTCTTGTTGGTAATTATTTGCGTCCCTCCAATAATTATAGACAGTTAATTTATAACATAAATGCTGTTGTTTTGATACTGATAATTTGTTAAGATTAGCGAAATTGATAAAATGTATACCTGAATTTTAGTTTTTTACTGTGGTCTTGAAAAATAGAAACATTATTTCTAAAATTAAAAGATCAAAAGTTACAGACTATGCAGCTTTAAGATTGACTACTCACTGATTTGCAAAATTGTGACAGCCCCCGTCGAGCATTAGTCTGGCAAGTTGAGATCATTTAGTGAAAATGCACATAACTCTTGAACTCCAAGGTACGAGGGGCATTCGGAAAGTTCTTAGCATGTTTTTTTTATCTCAGTAACCGATTTACAAACCCTATCATGTTTGGTATCATTTTAAAGAGCTGTTTTTCTTCTATGTTATGCTATAAATGTCGTGAGGATATCTAAATGCATACTCGAAAACTATTATAATGAATACATGTGCTGCTTGGATACTGGAAAACGCAAAAACTCAACGGAAAATATAACATTTTACCTTTTGAAAAGTGTGCAGAACATTAACAATAGTTCATGGAATTATATAATTTTGTACCATTTGGTAGGCTACAATCTTGTACAGTTATTATACAATTGATGACTGAGTTGGATGTTTCTAATAACTAAATACCGGAACAGCAATACCAAAACCATCTAGAAAGCAAAGCAATGCACTATTTTTTTCGACTAAAATCGCATGTCACAATGCACATAATTTGAAAATATAAAGCCAACATTAGTTTAAAAATTATGCACTGCGTTGGTATTTTTGTCAAACACATCTTATTTTCTTTGTATTGAAACCAAAAGAAAGTTTGTAAACCAGAACAAAGGGAAGATAACTCTTGTACTCTTCCAATAAGCAGAGTAAGTTTAGCTATTAGTTGACGTTTTGGTTCATTTCAATTGAAAACGGTGGCAAACAAACAAAAATACCTTGAGAGTCAAAATAAATTAATTTTGTGATGATAAACGCGATACCATAAGGAGTTCTTAAACAATCGACAAAATGTGAGGGGTTCAGTTACCCCACCCACTTTTTGAAAACTAGAGGTAGTGTTTTTAGGAATACTTTTCTTGATTACTGAACTATACAAGCCACACTTTTTGCGCGACGAAATGATGCATTGTTCGCTACAAATAAAGCCAAACATATACTCAATAGGCATTTTTCATGCTCCTGCAGTGACACAATTTATAGTAAAACTATGAAGAAAAATCGAAAAAAGTCCCGTTTTTGAAAATTTACCATGTCTCTATTAGTCAGCATTTTCCGAATGTAAAGGTGTAAGTCGTGCAAGCAGTGAACTTATATATTTTAATGAAAAATAAGTTGGCACCAAAGCGTTAATTTGTTTAACCATGATTGTAAATAAGGTTCCCAATTTTCCTTCGTTTATTTACAAATATTTTGCTTAAAATTTCAGCCAGTGTGTAAACCCTACTCATTTTGAGCATGCGCTGCACGAGCACACCAAGTCCTTTTTCGACGAAGATCAAACCATCAAGTAGCCGCTGAATTCTGGTTTCCAAAAATGTATTATTTGATAGCATTTTATCAACGCGTTGTGGAGTTATGATGTAATGAAATAAAACTATCCAGTGATGTTTAGTTTATGAAATTAAGCAATTTGTTTGTCTTTAACTTTGTTATATACGTGATCAATTAAATAATCGAACAACAAAATGACATTTTACATCAGAAATGTTATTACTCTTTAGTCGAGCACTATCAAAACAATTATCATAAGGTGTTTAAAACTAATAGAAAGAAATGCACGCTTAATTTCAAAATCTAATTTGATATGAAGACTTATTAGGGCGGAGAAATGAACTTTATGTACAAGTTTTGGTCACACGACCATGATGGGCGCCACGACCGAGATGGGCGCTACGCCCATATATTTTAAAAAAACCCTTTAAAACTCTTCTTCTCCAGAACCGGAAAGCCTATGAACTTGGGACTTGGTATGTTGCGGGGCATACCAAGTTTGTTCAAATGGTGATCCTAGATTTACGCTACATGATAATTGACTTTAATGTCAAAGTTGCTTCCCAATGCATCTAAGTGGGGATTTTTTTTTAAATTGTTGAAACCAAAGTCATTATAATCACTAGATATGTTTAACCAAATGGGACAGTGACTATAAATACTTCCCAAAGATTAAGGTTCATCTTTCACCTGAGGTCACTCATATTGGATTCCCATAAATATATCAAAACAAATTTTCCCAGAAACCATTTGGCCAAGGACCTCTGACGGTGGTAATGGGAATAACATTGTATCGCTGCCTATAATTTTGATAAAAATTAAAGTCGATCAAATGACTCCATCTTCATATATAAGCTCGCTGTTGGTCTCTATTTAATGAGATTGCATTCAATTTTCTATTTCCATGAATGTATGGCTTTATTTGGGGGCTAAAATGGTCATTTTTGTATTATACCTATAGGAAATAGAAAACTATTTTTAAAACATAATTCCTCCCCCCCCCCCCCGAGTCCCAACTTATCCTTTTGCACGTAAGTGTGTTCTCATATTTTACATAATATATGTGAAACGCTAGTTGGGACTCGGGGGTAATGATATCCCACAGCCCAAAATTTGACGTCTGGGCGAGCCCGAACATTAGCATTTTAATTTTTGGTGTGCTCTCTTGAAAATCTTTTTTTCCAGTACAATGAAATAATTAGTACAAGTAAGCTTTGTTGTCTCTAAATTTCCGTGTCCTAAATCTATAGTTTCGTTTATTTCTATGATTTGTCATCTAGACTGAATCCAAAATACCATAGGCATTATATTATAATAATACCACGAAACCATTTTGATAAATTAGGGTTTATGTTTTCTTAAGAAGTGATTATAAAATTTCAATATTTGTTTTCAAAAATTTACAAAACATTCAACATTTAATTCCAAAGATAGATATGTTCTAGTCTTCGTCAAGATGTCATATTATCACTAATAGGCCAGTCATTTTAGCCAATATTTGGGTCAAACCTACCACTAATTGCTACAGAAACGAAAAGTGCATTTTTGAAATATATAATCCTATATGCATCTCAGAAAAAAAGTCCTCAAATGTTGCATGATGGGAAATATAATTTTTTTTGATATGAGTCAGGCACCTAAAATCCGCAAAAAAGTGTGTTACTATTGGTAAATAAACATAGTTGATATATACAAGACACTACAGTGCCTAGCAATATGCAGTTCATGAACAACAGAATACAAGAACTTCAAGAAGGCTTATTTTATGTGGTGTATCATATCTTCTATAAAAGTGGCTAACCAAATATCAGCGGTCGGGCAGGATTACCCCACCCACTCATTTCAATGGTACTGTAATCAACCAACTTTAGATTTGTATGATTGGAAACTCTAGCTATTTACAATGAAGAACACATTTATATATAACATTACTGCTATGGATATGAAGCCACAATCATTTTGAAAAAAGAAACTTCGTCAATCTAAAGGAGCCAGACAAACATTACGCAAACATGTCCGTGTGATATACTGCAATATTTTACGGCTGTGAAAATGATAATTTTCAGATAGATTTCTTATTTTTGCGCAAAACATAGATTGTGGGTACACTCTGAGGCAGTTCTAATAAGTACCCACAATCTATGTTTTAGAGAAAAAATTAGAGAAAATGTATACCCGTGTAAACCCCAGTTATACTATATGAGCCGCCACATGAGAAAACTGGATTTTCGCATATGCAAAAACAAAGCCACAGATCAGTTGTGCAGTAACTGGGTCAGTTTATGTCCATTCTACCAACAGTAACACTCCCCCGTTGAAAAGAACCAAAACTATGCCAAAATTCCATCTAATTCCAGAAAAATACAGCAAAAACACCAGGTCGAAAATTTTGTCAAAAAATGCTGCAGCTTTTTCTTTCCGCATATCGAAAAATTCAAGAGAAAATAACGTGAACAGGTGTACTTAAAGTCGATTTTCATTTTTCTTATGTATGCAGCAGTACTTTAACAAGAACCGTCGATATTATTTAAAACAAAACCTTTTTGACAAACTACTGCACTGTTCGTTGGCCAAGCCAATTCCCAATTGTAAGGCTTACGTTGATTTTGTCTATCATTTATCATTCCAGTGAGCAAACAATGAAACCTTGATCAGACGCCGAGCGATGGAGAGCTCTCCAGCGTCTGATCAAACTCTGCACTGTTTGGTGTTGTCCTTAAATATGACGCTACAGGTTATGTGAGGAGCTATAGAGATGCAGACAGGATCTTCCAAAATAGCCTAGTGTTTATTATTTTCTGTTATTCATTTGATAATAGATTTATTCTTTCATTTTTAGGAAATCATTATTCTCTGACATTTCAATTTTGGCTCTTTATTAATGGTAATCAACATCAAACCCCAATATGTCGTTCGCAAAATTTATTGTGATCTGTTTTTCCATGTAATGGATCGATGTCTATATACACGACAGTTGCAGCAACAGCGAATTAGTTTTAATACACGAAGCATGCACAATAGCCTTTACTAAGCTGGGTGGAGCGAATATGATTGCGCATGGGCAGTGGCCGCTATGTCTACCTTTTCCAAACGTCCACCTTTTCTACGTTACACCGGCCTTCCTTCGTGGGCACCTCCGTCGCAAGTTCTCAGTTGTCTCCGCCATGGGAATGTAGAAACATTCGGTGCAGTTTGGTATGGTAGCGTAATCTGTTTATATGTTTACCAAAGCATAGCTTTAAAAATGGCTAGCTGAAGTTTAGCCCTATATTATCGTATGTTTTCTTGCACACTGTATGTTTTTGTTGTTGTTTTTTATTGTGTTTTTTTCTGTCCTCTCAGGGTTGTCCAGGTTCATTTGTCATAATTTCTGGTAATTAATATCTGAAGTTAGATTACATCATATTCTATTCTCGATTTTTCGCACGACAACCAAGTGTCAGTAGTTACAGTGGTAGCAAACTATTAAGACTTCCCCCTGTCTTTGGCAAAACCGTTGTCTTAGCCATGGGGCTGTACTTTTGACAGGTTCCTTTTAGAAAGATCACATGTGGCTCTGTTCAAGAAGTATAATAATGAACACCTTAAGATGTTAATAAAGGTATCCCTATGGTATACATCATTAGTGTTGCATTCAGCAGACTTAAAAATGGGATTGTATGATAGATCAGATAAGCATTTCCCTCTACCAATTGGCATTGTGGTCACCAATATTAGATAAGGCAATATGCACAACAGTTCATCAGATGAAGAAAATTGTATACAGGGCACTAGTGACCAACATTCCCGATATTCAAAACTTTGGTACTAATTGTGCTCCTCTTGTTGCAGATTTGTTTTTGTTTGTTATGAGAGAGACTTTATGTTGTCTCTGTCAGACAATAATCAAACTGATATTATTGAAGCTTTTAACTCCACCTCCATATATTTAGGTGACTTACTTAATATTGATAATCTTTACTTTGAACAAATGGTAGGTCAGATATATCTTACTGAACTTCAGTTAAAAAAGGCTAATTCTTCTGATACTGAGGCTCCGTTTTTGGACTTGAACTTGTCAATAACAAAGTGCATAGCTTCTTCTAAAATTTATGATAAACGGGATGATTTTAATTTTGAAATAGTAAATTTCCCATTTCTTGATGGAGATCATCCTTGCTCCTCTTCCTATGGTGTATATATTTCTCATCTTATTCGTTTTGCTAGAGTGTGTTCTAATGTTGATGACTTCAACAACAGAAACTTATTTTTAACTGCTAAGTTATTAAAACAAGGTTACAGATATCATAAAATTCGAAAAACATTTTCTAAATTCTACCACAGACACTCAGAGTTAATTGTTAAATACAGCATTGGGTAAAAAACTCTTCTGCAACAAGGCATATCAGAACCTATATTTATGGTGATTTAGTTTATAAATTCAAACAAATTGTTGGAAAATCCAATTTTAGTGATCAATTGAAAAAGATTGTAAAACGTTATATAAGGGTTGGATATAACTTGATTATCATGCGACAGTCTGCATGCCTGGTTTTTAAACCCAATCACAGTTTAAATAGCTATGGTTTCCTCTTTAATTGCACGACGGTGGGTCAGGCCTCAGACTCTATGACGGCTCTGACGTAAAGCTTTAATCAGTGGGTTGGTGCCTGATGCTTATCTGTAGCTGGACCCACCATGGCTCAACTTGGTTTTCTTTAGCTCTGACTATCTATGAGTCATGAGCCCTTTTCATTGTTTCATCATGGTGTGATACATTGCATTAGTTAGAAGGCCTCCATGCGAGTTTAACATTTTTGTACTTCAACAACAGCAGAATCTAGGGCGAAGATTTGATATCAGTAAAATGCATTTAAGCCCCCCGTTGGCTTAGGCTGCTGTCTGTTCTAAGGCGCTGGTTCTGTTGATGTTGACTTTTTGTTTATTGTAACTCCCATTGTGGGAGTCTGTTTTGTTTGTTTGATTTGATGTCCACTCAACAATCTTTCAGTTATGCGGGACGGGTCTTCCTGGGTTGAACCAGTACTAAGCTAGGATAAATGTGTCTTGCTCAAGGACCACAACGCAGTGACGCCGGTGAGGCTCGAACCCGCGGCCCTTCGGTCTCGAGTCAAGCACTCTACCACTGAGCCACTGCGCTCCCAAATGTGGGAGTCTGTAATTGTTCTATGTTTTGTTGTACATTACTTTATGTCCATTATAGTATTGCAATCATCTTGCTGGGGAAGAGAGAGCTGGTTGCTTTACTTATTTGTCTTCCTGGTGTCTCGTGATGGTTGAGTGGCTCTTCCTCGCGGTGCCATGGGGTTGTCTGTGGTTTGTGATTGTGGTATTTCCTGATCATACTTACTATTTTTGTATAGGGAAGAATTGACCACTGTTCCCACGACGGAGGTAGCTTTATACAGAGCATTAATGTCCCACTGTTCCCACCACGGAGGCAGTTTTATACAGAGCAGTAATGGGCACTGTTCCCAACATGGAGGTTGCTTCATACAGGGCAGTAATGGCCACTGTTCCCATCAGGGAGGTAGTTTTATACAGGGCAGTACTGACCACTGTTCCCCAGAGGGAGGTAGCTTTATACAAAGCAGTAATGGCCACTGTTCCCACCACGGAGGTAGTTTTATACCGAACAGTAATGCCGTCTAATTACTTATTAGAGACATCTAACAACTGATTCTTTCTATTTTCAAGATGAAAAACGAATCTTTTTTTAATTAAAAACCTTCATCAGAAATAAGATCAAGCTGTAAACCTGATCTTTGGCATGCTTTTCGAAGAAATGCTTCGAAAATCGCCCAAAAACGCTCTGTACAAGTATATTCAATTTCATGATGACACCAATGTGCTTCCGTACTTTTAAAATTCCAGCGGAACATAGTTTAATAATATGAATATTTTTTTTATTTTCCTGCAATTTTATATATATTTCATATTTTCTTTCTGATTGCTATGATTCGTGACGATTTCTATGTGATATAAAATAAAATAACAATAAAAGTGGTGCGAGACTTATAGCCACGAAAATATGTGACACAAGGGAATGTTGAGCTTAGTTTTCTTTTACAAACGCACTGGAGCGTCAGTTGCCTTGGGGCGATGATAAAAAATACGTTGATCGACAAAAGAACTTCTCAAAGATAATTACCTGTGTGTAATGGTCAGAGGAAAACTGCGACAAAGATTTTATTCGAGTCGTCTATACAACCGGAAGCGTTTCCTAGGGAGAGAAAGTACAATCTACGGTGGACTTACAGGGCCGCCGCAGAAAGTCTTGTATGAGGAGTAGATTAAGGTATTATAATATCGTTTCCTTTAAGATATTTTGTGAGGACTTTTAGTATGTTGTAGATGACATAAGAAATTTCGCTCAGGCACAAAAAAGTTTCTGTAGCAATTAGTGGTACCCCCAAAGCTATTATGACTGGCCTATAAATTATGTTTAATTTTCATGCTAATTTGAGCCAAATTTCATGAAAATTAAAAACCGATAACTTTGTCATTTCCTAACTCTTATGGGTATAAGTCAGTTTTAGCAAAATTGACTATTTAGTTGATATGAATCAAGAACTCGACAGAAGGAGGTTGTTTTTAAATCCACTTCCACTTTTCTTAAAGAAAGACATGTTTAGACAATTTCTAATGATTCAATGGTCGGATATGCCGAAGGTCATGGCCCCATGTCATGGCACTATGGGGCCAAGACAATGTGTATCACTTCCTCAAGTTCTGCATGAATTTTTTTAAGAAACATAAAATCCTAACAATAAACGTATGAAAACAAGAATACCTTTACATCCCAACTGAACTGAGCTTAAAGGGAGGCTTCATAGGCTTGTCTGAGTCTACACTTGTCAAAATGCCACATTGTTGGAAATCACATGTCGCGGCTCAAATTGTCTTTCATTTTATGCTAGTTAATCGTATTGGAAACTTATTGGCCAATCACCTTTGTCTTGGTATGTCTCATTAGGGATTTGGGCCTTACAAAGTTTGTTTAAATTATGATCCTAGGCAATCGGAACTGCCTCGGCCAATTCCGCGATATTCCGTGGAATCAGACCACGGATGTACATCGAGGAGCTACTTTGACAACGCGGGTGATAACGTGACGCTGACGCTATATAACAAGACGCTGACGTCACAGAAACCATGTTAACACAATAACAAGTGTGATTGCAGCAAAACAAAACGGCTTAAATGAAGTTTATGTTTTTAATAAATTATCGCTAAAGCGATATTTTAACTTCATTTATTCTGCTGATTAATCTTTTCGGATTATCAGTATAATCGATTTTAATAGTGCCGAACCCACATGCTACAGAACTAATTTTCCATACGCGAGTTCCGGCTAACAAAATGGAGCTTTTTGGTACATAGTACTACGCTTAATGCTCCTTACATACACCCGAGTCATGATTCGATTCTCGAATTGTGGCGGACTTTCCCGAATGAGGTTGATCTTGGCATTTTTAACCCATATGACTCAGTGTCAGGTGAGCGCTTAAGTACCTAATGTCATCTGGTTATTTTTTATAATCAAATAAATAGTTGCAGAGGTGGTGTCCTATATATTTTGTCAGGCAATTCTATGCTGCTAAAACCATCTAGAAATATTTCTTGTTTTTCAATCATATTGCTTTACTGTGGTTGTCAGCGTACTGTGCCTCTTCCCTAGCAGTGCCATAGGTCGGTCTGTGTTATGTTATTGTGATATTTCTCTGGTCTTACTCCTTTTTTTCTGTAACTTAGCACACTGGATAGGCGCCAATCAAAAGCGCTCTTATCAATCGACGAACGCGGATTAAAAAACGATAGTAACAGAGTTTTCGATTGCCATTTGTCGCCAGTCCGGCGACAAATGGCTTTTGAAAACTCTGTTTCTAACGTTTTTTGATCTACATGCATTAACGTTTTTGATTATCGCCTATGCGGTGTGATTAGTGATGCCAGAAAACTGCTGTTGGCAGTTTTCAAGCCATCTTTCATATTTTGACCATTTATACTGCTGGTCTCAAATTGTTTTACATGTAGTTGGAAAGTAAGTGTAAATTTTCATCAAAAGAGATGGCAGCTAAGAAACCATATTTTCGGTGTTAATTTACACTCGTTTATAAATTACACTTGTCTTGTTTGTATTTTATATCCGCATATTTTGAAAAAAAGTCGGATCATTTGTAAACGTTCATGTCCGTTGGTTTTGATCGTAACGTGAGCTCCGTGGCTCCAATTTTTGACCGACGATAGCTATAATTCGTACACTGATTGCCTATAGCATGCTTATTATATCGTCTTATTCAGATTGTAGATATGACCTTGGAATCAAAGGACATGGTCATATATATTAAAGTCTGTGACAGAAGATATTCATATTTGGTACAATAAATACCTATGGTGTGTATATTACAAAGTGTGAGCCAGATAACTGTTATGACCCTGGAGTCACAGGTCGTATGGCTTGTAACTCGGATTCCTCGTTCTGTTTTATAGAGGGTAGTCACATTAAGCACAATGATTTTTTATGATGTGAAGATAACCAAAAAAGATCATGTTCACCGTAATGACCTTGGAATCAAAGTTTGGGGTGAAATATACTTAAAATTAGGTTAAAGGTTTGTTTCACTCTAGTTTCAGTTCTTCAGTGCATTCTTTGCTTCCAAAGGATAACCTTTTTAAGTGCATTTTTGACTTCACTACAGCTGGTGATTGAGACTGTGTGGCGGCGGTAGAACATCTACCTGCCCTTCACTATAGTGTAGATTTTATTTTCTTGTCCTTTGGAATCATGGGTTTTATTTGGAAACTTTGAAATTATTAGAGGGTCACTGATGAGGCCTAAATGACCGAAACTAGATAGTCTGGCCCAGAAAACTAACACACTCTAGTTTCAGTTTTTCAATGCATTCTTTACTTCCAAAGGATAACCTTTTTAAGAACATATTGAAACGCGACCTCCTCTTTTATTTTTGACAGATTGTGTTCATATTAAGCGCACTTATTAATTGCGTGTACGGTGTAGATTGCAAGAAAGGGTGCAGATCATTGCTATCACCTTAGAGGCATAGGACAAAGTCAAATATACATAAAATCTGCATTATGACTCACATCGCAACCTCCTCTTCAGTTTTTGACCATCGGTGTTCAGATTTAGCACAACAGTTGCCATTTGTGTGTTATTGACAAGTAAGTATTCAAATCACCAATATGACCTTTGAGTCAAAGGTCAAGGTCTTATTAACTTAACATTTGTGATACAGCATTTAACGGGAGCTCCTTCATATTTTGACCGAGGGTGTTCATATTTAGCCCAAGTAGTTCTTATGGTATGCTTGCAATTAACGAAGGGCGGATACATTGTCCACGTCTTGCACAAGGTCATATATGACACCACACATTCATACATTGTTTAACGAAAATTCGACAAAAGTTGGCATCTAAACACACACTATTTTAAAACCCGTACAATTGTGCATTGTATCTGCTCTATGAGCATAGATGCACTGTAAAAAGTGAGTATATTTGACCGTTATCCCAAGGTTATATTTGCAACCCAAGGCATGTCTGGTCGTCTTCACAACATAAGCAACCATTGTGCCAGATACGAGCACCTTCCATAAAAAGATATGGAAGAGGATTTTGCGTTACGACGGGTTAGACTGACTTCAAGGACATATTGGTAATCTGAAACATTTGGTGATACCTTCGTTGTCATTAACACAACAAAGGTAATTATTGTGTCATGTTTTACCCAAACTCCTCTTTCTTTTTTTGACTGAGGGTGTTCCTACACCCTCAGTCAAAAAAAGGAAAGAGGAGTTTGGGTAAAAGAGACTGACGGACGGAAGATTACAATACATCCGACCTCTTTTCAAAATATTTGGTATTAATAATATTTACTTTTATTATACGTTATTAACAGATCGTCAGCTATTATATCAAACTACATATACTCCTACATCAACATAGAATAGGGTAGCTATAAACTGTCTATGGAAGGTGTTACCTATTAGTGGCAATAAGTCGGTATGGTTCCATAGAATAAAACTGTAATGTAATGTGTTAAAATATAGTCTTCTTTAAGACACGATTACAATCCTTCATCATAGCAAACCAGACATCACACACACACACAAACGCACGCACGCACGCACGCACGAACACACGCACGCACGCACACACACACACACGCAGCAGCAGCAGTAACGGCAGCAGCAAACTCAACAATAACACCAAATCAATAATTTGCGTGGGCAAAATTATAGTTTTTATGTACAAAAAGTGACATATTATCCAGTAATAGGGGTGGTCATATTTCGCACGCGAAGCGTACTAATATCAAGCATTCCAGCCATCCACAGGTTGTAAAGGCGATCTGAAAAATAAAAGAAATGCGAGTTTTTTAGCATTATTTTCTATGTTTCCCCTGAATGAAAGGTCCCATACCAGCACCTTCTCTTACCCCACTTCTAATTCGTAAATGAGCCGCGACATGAGATTTCCAACAATGTGTTATGTGCGACCATCAAAGCCTCAGATCATCCTGCGCATAGGCGCAGTCTGATCAGAGCCTTTGATGGTCGCTTGAATATTCTATGACTGTTAAACTACCGACCGAACATCATTTGGAGCTTCTAAGCTTAAAAGAAGGATGCATAGGCTCGTCTGAGTCTACACTTGTCAAAATGCCACATTGTTTGAAATCACATGTCATTGCTCAAATTTATTTGCTACTCTGTGATACGCGATATTATCCAGGTTGTATAGCTTTAAAGGCAGTGTATTTAAATCATGGAAATTAAATTGTGATGAGCAGAAATGTGAGAGTTCGGTTTCATATTGCATCTCTGCGAATAACACAGGTTCAGATAACCCTGAGCATCCGTGCAGTCTAAGGGTGTATGCAGAATGCTGTAATAGTAACTGTAACGCATATCAAAGGAAAACTACTCATCAACTGCGTCCTTTTTTTTAATATAGGGACTTCTCTTACTAAAGTAGTCTCTTGTGGTGTGATTAACCCTTATTGCGCCAATCGCAACAAAAGTCGTCTGCTTTTCTCGTCTGCCGAAATGTTTAAAAAGCCTCCATGGCAAACAGTGTGGACCCAGATCAGACTGCTCCTATAGGAGCAGTCTGTTTTGGGTCCACGCTGTTTGCTTCTATACTTAATCCGTCAGTAATGTTAGGCAATTATTTGCAGCAGACGACTTCAGCAGACGACATTTTCAGATGCATTTTTCTTGGCGCTTTAAGGGTTAACACTATTTCCATATATGGTGATTTCCCTTGAATGGAGTACAATCTTCGTAACACACATGTGCGTAACGGCATAATGGGAGATATGCGTATTCAGTCTCACCAGAAATAGTAAGTGCGTATGATCAGGAAATACCACAATCACAAACCGCAGACAACCCCATGGCACCGCGAGGAAGAGCCGCCCAACCATCACGAGACACCAGAGCCGTTTGCTTGTATACATAGACTATGCAAAATGGCTAAAATGAAAATGATAAATAAAGATTTGTAACGTTATGCTTTAAAAGTAACATGGACCAGAAGATTTATTACAGACAACTGCAAATGGCAAGACAACATTCTCAAATATGTTAACTTAGAAAACTTGACTGCTGTAGATACAAAGTATGCTGAAGAAATAATGAACAAAAAGAGATAATCCTTTCTGGAAATATGTCTTAAAGCTGCATAGTCTGTAACTTTTGATATTTTGGTTTTAGAAATAATGTTTCTATTTTTCAAGAACACAGTTAAATAACTAAAATTCAGGTAAACATTTTACCAATTTCGTAAATCTTAACAAATTATCAGTATCAAAACAACAGCATTTATGTTAAAATTAACTGTCTATTATTATTGGAGGGACGCAAATAATTACCAACAAGAGACAAAACACACCTGTTTTATAAGATAATTCACTTTTCCGTGCAGTTTTCAGCTATACTGAACAGATTTATTGTGAAAACATAACTTAATTCTACTTTTACAAATGATTTAAAAAGAAAATAAAAAAAATCGAAAAATATCAAAAGTTACAGACTATGCAGCTTTAACAGGCTTTATCAAAACAAAACAAAAAACACAGAACTGGAAAAAGGCATTTCACATATTTTTAAAACTCCTATATTTTACAATAGTAAAATTTGCATTGATAAAAAGTATGTTTTCTGGAAAGACTGTTACAAGAAATGAATTAAATTTATAAATGACATAGTAAAAGAAAATGGAGAATTATATAATCGAGATGAATTAGTAGCAAAGTATAATACAAGTATAACAACACATTATTTGCATTATCAAGGTCAATCAAAATATATTTAAATAGTCATAAAGTCACTCTCGCAACAAATATAAAAGGTCCTTTTATACCAAAGCAGTTAAATCCGATCCTCCAACAAAAACATGGAACCCAGTCTATATACAATATTCTTAATAAGAACTGTGAAACGCCTACTGGAATGCTGTCTTGGAATAAAAAAAAAATACACTTAGAAATGAGGACTGGAAGAAAAATTTTATTAATCCTTTCACAATAACTAAATACCCTGCTATACAATGGTTCCAAAGCTGTATTAATCACAATATTTTAGTAACAAACATTTATGTATTCAAAATAAAACTAAGAAATAATCCGGACTGTTACTATTGTCTTTCACAAGGGGAAACAATAACACACTTGTTTTGACATTGCGAGAAGATACAACAATTCTTAAAAAGCCTGGAAAACTGGCTTAAACTACAAAATTATAGAATGTGATACATGTTTACATACTAGGGATAGATAAAAAATATAGCATTTCCAGAAATACTCAGCTTCATCCTGTTATATGCAAAAAACTACATATATATATATATATATACTACTCGGTTCAACAAGCAAAATTTGTTTTTGGGCATATTCAAGAAAAATTACTGTTAAATATACAATGTACAACTGGAAATTTCTATATCTAATGACAAATTGAATAAATTCATTGAAAAGTGGAACCCCTATCAAAATCTCATAAACAGTATTAGTTCATAAAAAATCAAAGTTTTCTTTTTTTATCAGTAACATGTAATGCCCCATCAACTTAATGTAAGAAAGACAGCAAAGATCAGAAAACGATACAACATGGGACAGTAACAAAAACCGCCCGCGTATTTGTCCTGCGAATTCGCGTTTTATGTGCGTTTCCAACGCGTTGTACGTGCGTTGAGTTTAAATTGCGTATGAAACGCGAATCAACGTATTTCGAAACTCATGAATATTCATTAGCAGCCCTCCAACGCGTTTCAACGATAAAATATGCGTTTCTTCCTTTAGCCAATCAAATCGTTTTGTTACAACGCAGTGATGCGTAAACCAATCAAAATTTAGTTGACCTTGCTCAATGTTTACATTGTTATTGTTTAACTTCGGTTTGAATATTTCTGATAAGATTTGTCTTGCAAATCTCAATTTTCGCTTCCTTTGAGCTTTTAAAGCCTAGTTTGGATTAAATATCTCACTCCATTCATTTATCAATATTTTGAGCCGACTATCACGACTTTTCAGTGGAGAAATAAATGGAGTTACTCAAGGCCGAAAAATGAATGTATAACAGTAAAATCACATCGATCATCATCAGATATAAATCTATAATTTGTCTCTTTTAGTCCCCAATGTAAAATATTTTTCTTAAAACAACGACATGAAGCAGATGAATTAAAAACATGTCTCACTGCATTCAATTTTGTTTCTGGGGATTCGCATCAAGCAATTTCGAACTTTAAGATTGTGTCAACTGAGATTAGATGCAAAATCTCCTTGTTGCATGAGTTAAATAATCGAACTCACTTGTTGACATTTTAACTATATAGATCTCTCTCGCAAGAAATAAGAAGGCACTCCTGAGCAAAAGCAATTGCATGTGCCCAGGCTTCACCTGATCAGTCCCAAAATAAAAGTAGAACAGTATCCAGTTCTGCCCCTCTAACCTGCTGATGAAGTAGGAACTGACACCGCTAACACATCCTGCACCCCTGCCCCATAGTGCCGGGGAGGTAGGTTCCTACACCACTTAAACAGCCGGCTCCCCAGGCCCACAGTGCCCAGGAGGAAGGTTCCGACACCACTTAACCAGCCTGCACCCCTGCAAACCAGTGCCGGCAGGTAACTTCCAAAACCCTTTAAACAGCCTGCACCCCTGCAAAACAGTACCCAGCAGGTTTGTTCGGACACCGCTTAAACAGCCTGCATCCCTGCAACACAGTGTCCATCTGGTAGGACCTGACACTACTTAAACAGCCTGAACCCCTGCAATGCAGTGCCCGGCAGTTAGGTTCCGACACCGCTGCCCGGCAGGTAGACTCTGACATTGCTAAAACAGCTTTCACCATGGTAACACAGTGCCTGGCCGGTAGGTTCCGACACCGCTTAAACAGACTGCACCACTGTAACACAGTGCCCGGCAGGTAGGTTCCACTACCGCTTAAACACCCTGCACCACTGTAACATAGTGCCCCGCAGGAAGGTTCTGACACTGCTTCAACAGTCTGCACCACTGTAACACAGCGCCCGGCAGGTAGAATCAGACACCGCTTAAACAGCCTGCATCACTGTAACACAGTGCCCTTCAGGTAGACTCCGACATTGCTAAAACAGCTTTCACCACTGTAACACAGTGCCCAGCAGGAAGGCTCTGACATTGCTTAAACAGCCTGCAACACAGTGCCCGGCAGGTAGACTCCGACATTGCTAAAACAGCTTTCACCACTGTAACACAGTGCCCGGCAGGTAGACTCGGACATTGCTTAAACAGCCTGCACCACTGTAACTCAGTGCCCGGTAGGTAGGTTCTGACATTGCTTCAACAGCTTTCACCACTGTAACACAGTGCCCGGCAGGTAGTTTCTGACATTGCTTAAACAGCCTGCACCACTGTAACACAGTGCCCAGCCGTCATGTTCTGACATTGCTTAAACAGCCTATACCATTGCAACACAGTGCTAGGCAGGTAGGTTCTGACATTGCTAAAACAGCTTTCACCACTGTAACTCAGTGCCCGGCAGGTAGGTTCCGACACCGCTTAAACAGTCTGCATCACTGTAACACAGTGCCCAGCAGGTAGGTTCCATCACCACTTAAACAGTCTCCATCACTGTAACACAGTGCCCGGCAGGTAAGTTCCAACACCGCTTAAACAGTCTGCAACACTGTAACACAGTGCCCGGCAGGTAGGTTCTGACACCGCTTTAACAGTCTGCACCACTGTAACACAGTGCCAGGCAGGTAGACTCAGACATTGCTAAAACAGCTTTCACCACTGTAACACAGTGCCCTGCAGGTAGTTTCTGACACTTCTTTAACAGTCTGCATCCCTGCAACACAGTTCCTGGAAGGTAGATTCTGACACTACTGAAACAGCCTACACCACTGTAACACAGTGCCCGGCAGGTAGGTTCCACCACCGCTTAAACAGCCTGCACCACTGTAACACAGTGCCTGGCAGGTAGGTTCTGACACCGCTTAAACAGCCTGCACCACTGCAACACAGTGCCCGGAAGGTAGGTTCCGACACCGCTTTAACAGCATGCACCACTGTAACACAGTGCCCGGCAGGTAGGTCGAGACACCGCTTAAATAGCCTGCATCACTGAAACACAGTGCCCGGAAGGTAGGTTCCATCACTACTTAAACAGCCTGCACCCCTGTAACACAGTGCCCTGCAGGTAGGTACTGACACCGCTAAAACAGTCTGCACCACTGTAACACAGTGCTCAGCAGGTAGGTTCGGACACCGCTTAAACAGCCTGCACCACTGAAACACAGTGCCCACCTGGTAGGTTCCGACACTACTTAAACAGTCTGCACCCCTGCAACACAGTGCCCACCTGGTAGGTTCTGTCATTGCTAAAATAGCCTTCACCACTGTAACACAGTGCACAGCAGGTAGGTTCCACCACTGCTTAAACAGCCTGCACCACTGTAACACAGTGCCTGGCAGGTAGGTTCTGACACCGCTTTAACAGCCTGCACCACTGCAACACAGTGCCCGGAAGGTAGGTTCCTACACCGCTTTAACAGCATGCACCACTGTAACACAGTGCCCGGCAGGTAGGTCGAGACACCGCTTAAATAGCCTGCATCACTGAAACACAGTGCCCGGAAGGTAGGTTCCATCACTACTTAAACAGCCTGCACCCCTGTAACACAGTGCCCTGCAGGTAGGTACTGACACCGCTTAAACAGTCTGCACCACTGTAACACAGTGCTCGGCAGGTAGGTTCGGACACCGCTTAAACAGCCTGCACCACTGAATCACAGTGCCCACCTGGTAGGTTCCGACACTACTTAAACAGTCTGCAACCCTGCAACACAGTGCCCACCTGGTAGGTTCTGTCATTGCTAAAATAGCCTTCACCACTGTAACACAGTGCACAGCAGGTAGGTTCTGACATCGCTTAAACAGTCTGCACCCCTGCAACACAGTACCCAGCAGGTAGGTTTTGACACCGCTTAAACAGCCTGCACCACTGAAACACAGTGCACACCTGGTAGGTTCCAACACTACCTCAACAGTCTGCAATACAGTGCCCGGCAGGTAGGTTCTGACATTGCTAATGCAGCCTTTACCACTGTAACACAGTGCCCGGCAGGAAGGTTCTGACACCGCTTAAACAGTCTGCACCCCTGCATCACAGTGCCCGGCAGGTAAATTCTGACATTGCTCAAACAGCCTGCATCACTGTAACACAGTTTCCGGCAGGTAGACTCTGACATTGCTAAAACAGCTTTCACCACTGTAACACAGTGCCAGGCAGGTAGGTTCTGACACCACTTAAACAGTCTGCACCACTGTAACACAGTGCCAGGCAGGTAGACTCTGACATTGCTAATACAGCCTTCACCACTGTAACACTGTGCCCGGCAGGTAGGTTCAGACACTGCTTAAACAGCCTGCACCCCTGCAACACAGTGCCCGGTAGGTAGGTTCTGACACAGCTTAAACAGTCTTTACCACTGTAACACAGTGCACGGCAGGTAGATTCTGATATTGCTTAAACAGCCTTCACCACTGTAACACAGTGCCCGGCAGGTAGGTTCTGACACCGCTTAAACAGTCTGCAACACTGTAACAAAGTGCCCATCAGGTAGGTTCTGACACCGCTTAAACAGCCGTTACCACTATAACACAGTGCCTAGCAGGTAGGTTCTGACACGGCTTAAACAGCCTGAACCACTGTAACACAATGCCTTGCAGGTAGGTTCAGACACAGTTTATACAGTCTGCACCCCTGCAAAACAGTGCCCGGCAGGTGGGTTCTGACTATGCTTAATCAGCCTGCACCAGTATAACACAGTGCCCGGCAGGTAGGTATCGACACCGCATAAACAGTCTGCACCACTGTAACCAAGTGCCCGGTAGGTAGGTTCAGACACCGCTTAAACAGTATGCACCCCTGTAACACAGTGCCCGGCAGGTAGGTTCTGACACCGCTTAAACAGTCTGCACCACTGTAACACACTGCCCGGCAGGTAGGTTCTGACACCTCTTAAACAGTCTGCACCGCTGTAACACAGTGCCCGGCAGGTAGGTTCTGACACCGCTTAAACAGTCTGCACCACTGTAACACACTGCCCGGCAGGTAGGTTCTGACACCTCTTAAACAGTCTGCATCACTGTAACACAGTGCTTGGCAGGTAGGTTCTGACATTGCTAAAACAGGCTTCACCACTCTGCCCGGCAGGTAGGTTCAGACACCCCTTAAACAGTCTGCACCACTGTAACACAGTGCCCAGTAGGTAGGTTCTGACATTGCTTAAACAGTCTGCACCACTGTAACACAGTGCCCGGCAGGTAGGTTCTGACACCGCTTAAACAGCCTGCACCACTGTTGCACAGTGCCCGGCAGGTAGGTTCCGACACCGCTTATACAGTCTGCACCCCTGCAACACAGTGCATGGCAGGTAGGTTCTGACTATGCTTAAACAGCCTGCACCACTGTAACACAGTGCCCAACAGGTAGGTTCAGACACTACTTAAACAGCCTGCACCACTGCAACACAGTGCCAGGCAGGTAGGTTCAGACATTGCTGAAACAGTCTGCACCACTGCAACACAGTGCACGGCAGGTAGCTAGACTCCGACATTGCTTAAACAGTCTGCACCCCTGCAACACAGTGCCCGGCAGGTAGGTTCTGATACTACTTAAACAGCCTGCATCACTGTAACACAGTGCCTGGCAGGTAGGTTCCGACACGGCTTATACAGCCTGCACCCCTGTAACACGGTTCCCGGCAGGTAGGTTCCGATATTGCTAAAACAGCCTGCACTCCTGCAACACAGTGACGGGCAGGTAGGTTCCGACACAGTTTAAACAGCCTCCTTTCTCTTTCCCCCCTCTCTCTCTCTATCTCTCTCTCTCTCTCTCCAAACACAGTGTCTCCTGTGAGGCTTGGACTGGGAGCCTATCCATCTGAAGACCTAAATTTAATCGAGCCAGTAAGAAGAGATAGATCGATAAAGACTTCAAGCCAGTTATTTGATTAAAATGCAGCAGGTTCAGGTTCTGAAACCTGATCCCTATGCCTGATAACAAAGATCCACGGACCTGTTTGATGGACTGAACACGATGAACTGGTCCACATAGTGAAATTGTAACCGATGTTAAACAAATGCAATGGGATGTGAGGTCAGCTGACATGAAATGTCTCGCAACGATGGCCAAAAATGAGGGAGTGCCATTGACACAAAAAAGAAAAAGAAACGATAAACAAAGCGTTTTGTGGGATAATGTTTTCGCTGTTGTCTTGGTTTCAATAATGAAATAAACATTGATTTATGTAACAGATCTGGCAACGCACTTAGACCTTTTTGATTGGCTGTTCAACCATGCGTTTCAACGCGAATTGTACGTTGAACTGCGTTGCTATACTTGAGTTATTGATTGGTTAACAGGTAACTGCGTTGCACTGCAGTTCAACGCGTATCGATAGTGGGCTTTGATTGGATTTTCGAAATTCGCGTTGGAAAACTAATGCGTTTTACGTGCGTTTTCAATGCGTTTTCAACGCGAATTCGACAAGGACAAATAAATGGGCGGTAGTGTAGTTCTTATGGTATGCTTGCAATTAACGAAGGGCGGATACATTGTCCACGTCTTGCACAAGGTCATATATGACACCACACATTCATACATTGTTTAACGAAAATTCGACAAAAGTTGGCATCTAAACACACACTATTTTAAAACCCGTACAATTGTGCATTGTATCTGCTCTATGAGCATAGATGCACTGTAAAAAGTGAGTATATTTGACCGTTATCCCAAGGTTATATTTGCAACCCAAGGCATGTCTGGTCGTCTTCACAACATAAGCAACCATTGTGCCAGATACGAGCACCTTCCATAAAAAGATATGGAAGAGGATTTTGCGTTACGACGGGTTAGACTGACTTCAAGGACATATTGGTAATCTGAAACATTTGGTGATACCTTCGTTGTCATTAACACAACAAAGGTAATTATTGTGTCATGTTTTACCCAAACTCCTCTTTCTTTTTTTGACTGAGGGTGTTCCTACACCCTCAGTCAAAAAAAGGAAAGAGGAGTTTGGGTAAAAGAGACTGACGGACGGAAGATTACAATACATCCGACCTCTTTTCAAAATATTTGGTATTAATAATATTTACTTTTATTATACGTTATTAACAGATCGTCAGCTATTATATCAAACTACATATACTCCTACATCAACATAGAATAGGGTAGCTATAAACTGTCTATGGAAGGTGTTACCTATTAGTGGCAATAAGTCGGTATGGTTCCATAGAATAAAACTGTAATGTAATGTGTTAAAATATAGTCTTCTTTAAGACACGATTACAATCCTTCATCATAGCAAACCAGACATCACACACACACACAAACGCACGCACGCACGCACGCACGAACACACGCACGCACGCACACACACACACACGCAGCAGCAGCAGTAACGGCAGCAGCAAACTCAACAATAACACCAAATCAATAATTTGCGTGGGCAAAATTATAGTTTTTATGTACAAAAAGTGACATATTATCCAGTAATAGGGGTGGTCATATTTCGCACGCGAAGCGTACTAATATCAAGCATTCCAGCCATCCACAGGTTGTAAAGGCGATCTGAAAAATAAAAGAAATGCGAGTTTTTTAGCATTATTTTCTATGTTTCCCCTGAATGAAAGGTCCCATACCAGCACCTTCTCTTACCCCACTTCTAATTCGTAAATGAGCCGCGACATGAGATTTCCAACAATGTGTTATGTGCGACCATCAAAGCCTCAGATCATCCTGCGCATAGGCGCAGTCTGATCAGAGCCTTTGATGGTCGCTTGAATATTCTATGACTGTTAAACTACCGACCGAACATCATTTGGAGCTTCTAAGCTTAAAAGAAGGATGCATAGGCTCGTCTGAGTCTACACTTGTCAAAATGCCACATTGTTTGAAATCACATGTCATTGCTCAAATTTATTTGCTACTCTGTGATACGCGATATTATCCAGGTTGTATAGCTTTAAAGGCAGTGTATTTAAATCATGGAAATTAAATTGTGATGAGCAGAAACGCGAGAGTTCGGTTTCATATTGCATCTCTGCGAACAACACAGGTTCAGATAACCCTGAGCATCCGTGCAGTCTAAGGGTGTATGCAGAATGTTGTAATAGTTACGCATATCAAAGGAAAACTACTGAAATAACCAATGGTTTTCATCAACTGCGTCCTTTTTTTAATATAGGGACTTCTCTTACTAAAGTAGTCTCTTGTGGTGTGATTAACCCTTAATGCGCCAATCGCAACAAAAGTCGTCTGCTTTTCTCGTCTGCCGAAATGTTTAAGAAGCCTCCATGGCAAACAGTGTGGACCCAGATCAGACTGCTCCTATAGGAGCAGTCTGTTCTTGGTCCACGCTGTTTGCTTCTATACTTAATCCATCAGTAATGTTCGGCAATTACTTGCAGCAGACGACTTCAGCAGACGAAATTTTCAGATGCATTTTTATTTGGCGCTTTAAGGGTTAACACTATTTCCATATATAATGATTTCCCTTGAATGAGTACAATCTTCGTAACAAACATGTGCGTAAGTGCATAATGGGAGATATGCGTATTCAGTCTCACCAGAAATAGTAAGTGCGTATGATCAGGAAATACCACAATCACAAACCGCAGACAACCTCATGGCACCGCGAGGAAGAGCCGCCCAAACATCACGAGACATCAGAGCCGTTTGCTCGTATACATAAACTATGCAAAATGGCTAAAATGAAAATGAGCCGTGGCATGAGATTTCTAACAATTTGGTTAATGCGACCAGCAAAGGCTCAGACAAGCCTGCGCATACGCGCAGTCAGATCAGAGCCTTTGCTAGTCGTTTGAATATTCTATAACTATCAAGCTACTGACTGAACATCATTTGGAGTTTCTAAGTTTAACAGGCTGCTTCACAGGCTCGTCTGAGTCTACACTTGTCAAAATGCCAGATTGTTGGAAATCACGTGTCACGGCTCAAATGATAAATAAAGATGTGTTCAGTTATGCTTTTAAAGTAATATGGATCAGAAGATGAATTACAGGCAACTACAAATGGCAAGATTACATTCTCAAATATGTTAACTTAGAAAAATTGACTGCTGTAGATACAAAATATGCCGAGAAAGAAACGAACAAAAAAGAGATAATCCTTTCTGGAAATATGTCTTAAAGCTGCATTGTCTGTAACTTTTGATATTTTGATTTTAGAAATAATGTTTCTATTTTTCAAGAACACAGTTAAATAACTAAAATTCAGGTAAACATTTTACCAATTTCGTAAATCTTAACAAATTATCAGTATCAAAACAACAGCATTTATGTTAAAATTAACTGTCTATAATTATTGGAGGGACGCAAATAATTACCAACAAGAGCAAAACACACCTGTTTTAAAAGATAATTCACTTTTCCGCGCAGTTTTCAACTATACTGAACAGATTTATTGTGAAAACATAACTTAATTCTACTTTTACAAATGATTTAAAAAGAAAATAAAAAAATCGAAAAATATCAAAAGTTACAGACTATGCAGCTTTAACAGGCTTTATCAAAACAAAACAAAAAACACAGAACTGGAAAAAGGCATTTCACATATTTTAAAAACTCCTATATTTTACAATAGTAAAATTTGCATTGATAAAAAGTATGTTTTCTGGAAAGATTGTTACAAGAAATGAATTAAATTTATAAATGACATAGTAAAAGAAAATGGAGAAACATAATCGAGATGAATTAGTAGCAAAGTAAAATACAAGTATAACAACAAATTATTTGCATTATCAAGGTCAATCAAAATATATTTAAATAGTCATAAAGTAACTCTCACAACAAATATAAAAGGTCCTTTTATACCAAAGCATTTAAAGCCGATCCTCCAACAAAGAACTGGAACCCAGTCTATATACAACATTCTTAATAAGAACAGTGAAACACCTACTGGAATTCTGTTTTGGAATTAAAAAAATACACTTAAAATGAGGACTGGAATAAATTTTTTATAAATCCTTTCACGATAACTAAATACCCTGCTATACAATGGTTCCAAAGCTGTATTAATCACAATATTTTAGAAATAAACAGTTATCTATTCAAAATAAAACTAAGAAATAATCCGGACTGTTACTATTGTCTTTCACAAGGGGAAACCATAACACACTTGTTTTGGCATTGCGAGAAGATACAACAATTCTTAAAAAGCCTGGAAAACTGGCTTAAACTACAAAATTATAGAATGTGATACATGTTTACATACTAGGGATAGATAAAAATAAAACATTTCCTGAAATACTCAGCTTCATCCTGTTATATGCAAAATACTACATATATACTACTCGGTGCAACAAGCAAAATTTGTTTTTGGGCATATTCAAGAAAAAAATACTGTTAAATGTACAAAATACGCCTGGAAATTTCTATATCTAATGACAAATTGAATAAATTTATTGAAGAGTGGAACCCCTATCAAAATCTCATAACAGTATTAGTTCATAAAAAATTTTCTTTTTTTATCAGTAACATGTAATGCCCCATCAGCTTAATGTAAGAAAGACGGCAAAGATAAGGAAACGATACAACATGGGAAAGTAACAAAAATACGATAAACATAACCAACAAGAGCCGAGTGGTCAGCCCTTTTCCAGCAGGTGACCACAAGGCATCAATGAACAGACGCGAAATCATGAGAAACACAAGATTGGTCCATATCTTGTCTGCAATTAAATATTGTTGCTAGAAACATTGTTTCTTAGATTTATCCGTAATTGTATCATGCAAATCATATGATGAACGCTTAGCGTAAACTGGTGAGAGAGTTTTTGATGTATGATAAATATTTATTGTCTTTTTGAACTTCACAATTGCATATAAACCCCAGAGAATGCCCGGATCTCTGAGGGGAAAATTGTAACGGTCAATGAAAAAATAAATTAAACAAAATTGGAAAAAAAGATGGTGAAAGTTCTGATCAAACCTGTAAGCTCGTTGTATCACAGCATGGTAATATATATGCATACATTCGCATACGATAGGTATCAACATCTTATATGGTGGCCAAGCCCTGAGGTTATAATACTTGTTCCATGCTCAATTCAACTGAACATGACATTTTAAGTACTTATAAAAACTAAAATGCTGCAAATAAAGACAATTTTTGCTTTCAAACTCTCAGATGTTGCATTTATCATGCTTATAAATGTTAAAATGCCAACAATTGTTGGCATTTTAACATTTATGAGCAGGATAAATTCCATGTTTAGCTGAGTTTAGCATGAAAAAGGTTTTACATCATCGAAGCCAAATGTCATAACTTACCAAACACTTGAAAGCAGGTACCGCTATTACACAAAGGATCAGCACAACATGCTGTGCATATCTGTTGTCCTGAACGTTTGTTACCACAACCCCCTGTAAATGGAACGATGTTTATGCAGTGAGGAATATGATTAGAGGGCACTCGACCAGGAAGAAACATTTCATTTCATTTCATGTATTTATATGCTACTCCGTGATAAGCAATATTATTCAGGTTGTATAATTTTAAAGGCATTACTTGACTTTTCGCTTTCTGTAAAGGCGGCTCCTCATGAATGCGTAATTAGGACTAGTCAAGCTTAGGCATAGGTTAAAGCTGAAAAGGAGGCGTGGTGTTATTCAAAACTAACTGTATCATCTTGTGCCACAACCTCAGTCATTATTTCGTCCTTAAAATACCAGCAAAATAACTGCATCTGAAAATGTCTATTTAACATAAGCAGGGAGGCAAACATTGTGGACTCAGATCAGACTGCTCCTACAGGAGCAGTCTGATCTGGGTTCACCCTGTTTATCTATGAGGCTTCAAATAGTTTAGTGGGCGACAAAAACATACACTTTTTTTAATTATGCACTTTAAGGGTTAATAAATGTGAGTTCAGTGTGAATATGGTCAGGATTTTCATGAAATGCACGCACGTTTGCTCGTCTCAAAAAGCTTATTAACTCTTAACCAAATTATAAATAAAACCTGATTTCCCTTCCTTAGCAGATGAAATAGCCGAACCACACCCAGATATGGATATTTAAGTTGCCGCCTTTACAGTAAGCGAAAAGTCAAGTAATAGTATATTTGAATCAGAGAAATTAGCTTAAAAGGGCTGACCTCTTGGCTCTCGTTTTTGATGTCTATTTGTGAGTTTGTTACTTTCCCATTGGTATACTGGGTCAGGTGTGGTACTTGATTGTATCGATTCCTGATCTTTGCCCTCTTTCTTACTTTTACATGTATCTGCAAACATATTCGAACAAGAAAATCAGAACCCAAATCATAACTACCAATATCTCTTTCAAGCAATATTTTGATACATATTCATGTTTACTACTCATTCTGTCAATTTAAATCATATAAAAGAGACTCGAAATTAAAACAAGTACAACTGAAAGCGAACTACATGTATCATAAGAAAACAAAAGGAAAACATACACACAACAAAGGCACAGACCAGCTTGCGTATCCGTGCATTCTGATCAATTCATTTGTATTCGCTTTCTGAAACTATATTAATCAACCTTCCTACATGCAAAGTTCCAATATCCGAGCTTGTTTGTATAGCTGGTCAGAGCGGTTAGAGACTTCCTTGATAAGACACTCTAAAGACAGATTTTGAGGCCCACATGGTATGTGATCCAAACGCAAGAAACTTGGAACTAAACTGAGGTGAGTGATAGTTTAATAAAAATGAAGTAAATTAACTTTCAGCTAAACTGGTGGCCATCAAAATCGACCACCCTGCTTTAATAAGGTATTAAAATACCTTAATTTAATTTTACAACCATGATTTTAGAACACAAAACTATTTGGCATTCTCAATGTTTGAGAAATAAAGTATTTAAGCTCGGTGTTACGTTTTCAAAGTTCTCTAGTATAACACTTTAGTTCATATCATACAAACAATGTAGACCCTGTTGTTAATATCACACAAACATTACAGGTTAGTATCTTGGCATGCTTTGGTTCATTTACAGTTAAAAACAACTTCTATTAGAAAATGCTGTGTGAGAAGTGGTAGCACACACGCTTCTTTGCTTCATATCTAGATAAAGTCCAGAATTTATAGGTTGGCAGAATAAAACAATTACATACAATGTATGTTGCACAGGATATGCATTAAAGGTTTCTGTTACTGGGAACTGGTTAAAGAGACTGTGTTCAAATCAAATTGTGTAAGGACATCTATTTGCAGATATTATCTCAAGACTTTATTTTTAGATTTGAATTGATCTTTAGCATAGCTTTTATCAATATAATGAAACTGTTTATTACATGACATCGCGTCTTGGAGTGATATGACGCTATGCAATAAAATCATTAGCCACTAGTGGTTTACAGATTTTCAGGAAACGTTATGACGTCCATTAAAACGTTGCTTAAAAGATGGCAATATATTGACGTTTACACGCCAAAAAGGTGATTTTTAGCTAATGTCATGTGATAAATAGAATCTAACATTCATGCTCCTGTATTATTGAATTTATTATTCTCTGCAAGCCTAGTATTTTATTAATTTTCCTCAACTTGTTTAATAAAGTCAATAAAACATGAGTACCCATGTAAGATCCTCTATTTATCAACAAAAAGTATTGAGACTGCACTCCACTAACTATCAACATTGTCAAAAATGATAAAGGTACATGTTATATTTAGCAAGTCTGCACTTACAGTCACAGGACAGCTAGAACAAAAATAGTTAAGCAATGTTCAAGTTCAGCGAGATTATTGAAAAACTAAAAGGAACGGTAAGTACTGAATTTCAAAACAAGGACAAGGACCAAGCATAAAAACTCACAAACAATGTAAGCAACAATAAACACATCCACACCAGCGAAGGTTTCGTCGTATCTACCTTTCGACAAACCCTTCGCCTCACGACCCTCAAAATTTATTATTAGCGCAGACTAATCGACCAATGAAAACGCCAGGAAGGATTTTTTCGATAATCCCTTCCTGCCAATCAGATTAAATGTAGCAGTTTATCGGCATCTAATGTGCACCGCCTGCTAAGCCTCCATAAGTCCAGATAAGCAAAGATTTGGTCGTAAAATTATTTATTTTTCTTCTATAAATTAACATCAAAATTATGTTATGGGTGCTCAAAATAACCATCTTAATGTGACAGTTCTTTTGAGCACATTAAACGTACATTATTAAATAAGAAAAATGAATGTAAATTAATCACGCCGTCTTAACTGGAGGTCTGGTGTTTATCGATATTTTGCACCGCTTTGCGATTGATCATATTGGTTGTTACTATTTTCGGCTTATGACGTATTCAATCGGAGAAAATCAAAGCCGTGAGGCCAAGGGTTTAGATTAGACAATCGCAACCCTTGATAGGACAAGATGCAATAAACAATGAATCAACAACAACAGAGCCACCAAATAAGCCGAGGCCAGATGGGCCAAAATATCAAGATATTTAAACATCTAAAAACAAAATATCCCACAAACCAAACCCTACAGAGAGGAATAAAATATTATCATTTATCGGTTACCATTCATATTAACTGCAGCTTTGCACGTTGCCTGATAAACGTTGTCTATCTCACGGCATGTTTGTTTGTTTGATTTGATTCTTTACGTCCCATCAAAAATCTTTCAGTTAAACAGGAACTGGTCTTCCTGGGTTGAACCAGTACTAAGCTAGGATAAATGTGTCTTGCTCAAGGACCACAACACAGTGACGCCGGTGAGGCTCGAACCCGCGGCCCCTCGGTCTGAGTCAAGCACTCTACCATTGAGCAACTGCGCTCCCATCTCACGGCATGTGCCTTTATCAGGTCATAATGGCGTTGCACTTTTTTGAATGACGTCACCAATGACGCTGAATCTACACATAAAATCGATCATTACGTCATATTTGCTACTTTGAAGAGTGAATCAACTTGGTAAGCTGATAAATAGAATACCAGGTTCGCCTCTTTTGATATCAAGTTTACTAGACTTGGCTTCGAGAACGCACGTTGAATGGCTCGGCAAACCTCGCGATGTCAACCAGCGTTCTCGAAGCCTTACCTGGTAAACTATTAGAGGGTCACTGATGAAGCTTAAATTGCAGAAACTAGCTAGTCTAGCCCAGGAAAATGCACACTCTAGTTTCAGTTCTTTTGTGCAGTCTTTGCTTCCAAAGGATACCCTTTTATGAACATATTTGACTTCACTACAGCTGGTGACTGGGACTGTGTGGCGGCGGTAGAACATCTCCCTGCCCTTCACTATAGTGTAGATTTCATTTTCTTGTCCTTTGGGATCATATTTTGATTGAAAATTTCGATTGTATGCTAAATTTCCAAAGAACACCCAAATATTGCAAATTTAACTATAGGAAAGAAAGGAATGAAACGATGGATTTACTTAAATGTCTAAAGCTCTCCGGTAAATTGATCGATATAAATGTGGAGAAGCCACACATTGCTGCTACTTTGCTGAATACGTTATAAAAACTTTATTTAGTAAAGTGTTATGATAACATTGCAATTATTCTATGGGGAAATTTCAGTTGGGGCTTAACTTATCTTAACCAGTTTAGTTTAAAATACGGAACAGGTAGTCACTGTTTTTGTTTTGTAGAATACGAATTGCATTGCAATACATTCCATCCCTTTTCCCCACGTTGTTTAAAAATGGGCCCTCATGTAAGATCCTCTATAGTTTATTGCAGCTGTGTTTTAGTACAAACATAGGATCACTTTTGCACATACAGTAAATGAGCCGTGACATGAGATTTCCAACAATGTGGTATGTGCGACCAGCAAAGGCTCAGACCAGCTTGCGCATATGCGCAGTCTGATCAAAGCCTTTGCTAGTCGCTTGAATATTCTATGACTGTTAAGCTACTGACCGAACAGCATTTTGAGTTTCTAATGTTAAAAGGAGGCAGCAAAGGATGGTTCGAGTCTATGTTTAAAAAAAAACAACTTTTTGGAAATCACTTGTCGCGGCTCAAATGTACCATGGTGTAGAGAATCTAACAGTGTAGGTCATGTATTATTGAATACATTAAACGAGTTAGGAAAATAGATGAAATGTGAGGCTTGTTGAGAATCTCATCGTCTTTCGCAGCGAGTTTAGTTTTATAACCTCAAAATGCAGGAGCAAGAGTGTTACATTCCATTTGAGCCGTGACATGTGATTTCCAACAATGTGGCATTTTGACAAGTGTAGACTAAGACGAGCCTGTGTATCCTCCTTTAAGGTTAAGAAACTCCAAATGGTGTTCAGTCAGTAGCTTAGCACTTATAGAATATTCAAGCGACTAACCAAGGCTCTGATCAGCTGGTCTGAGCCTTTGCTGGTCGCATATACCACATTGTTGGAAATCTCATGCCGTGGCTCATTTATCATATGACATTACAATAACATTAGTTTGAAGTCGCATTTTGACGTGTTTTGACCTATTGTCGAAGGAACGATATTCCATTTTAAATCAGGAATTTGCTGTTTGAACAAGGGGTTAAACTTGAAAATGCTTAAAATAAGCCCTAAGCTTTTTACATGTATGGGAATCGTTGCCGACCAGACTGATCATTTCACCGATGCTTTCGTTCACGAAGACCTTGTACGCATATGATGTTGTGATTACAGCTGACGCCATTTTGTTTAGAGATATTAAGAGTAAGGACATTGATACATTAATGCTTTAGCTGTGTTTTCAGTGCGAATTTTGTATAAATAAGGTTAACTATGCAAGAAAAACGATTACACGTTTACGTTTCATTGCATAAAACTGCCAGGTCCCTCGGGAGACGTTTAAACAATCGGTATATAAGCCTCATGTTCAAACAGTTTCCTTGGGACCCCATGTAAAGCATTTTGGTGTATCGGTTTTAACACATTGCATTACAGACGCGACGCCATGTGATAAAAGGTAACCGTACCTGCAGCGACAGTGGCTGGATCCCTACAGCGTTTCATATCTTTCAGAGCCATTTCAGTCAAAAGTGTACATCTCTAAAAAAATAAAAGGAACCGGTGTGACAATGGTGCTTATCGAATGAGCAAAGCCAGAGTATCCGACCAAAACGTCGGTTAAAGCGGTTGCAACAGTGGAACCTCAAGCTTTTCCCGCCAGGTTTCGTTTTTTCTTCAATAGTTTCGCCATCATTTGTCTGAGCATAACAGAAGTAGTCAGGAAAAAAAATCAGAAAAGTTAACAAGTACAGGCATTTTGTGAAGAAAAGGGTTTGACACCTTGATAAGGGGTAATTTGGTATGCTGAATCCGAAAACCAATGTTGGCAAGCTGAGAAACGACGTCTTAGTAGCCTAATTTGCATATTTTCAAAAGGGCCGCCCAAAATCATGGAATTTGACATATAACTGAAATATTTTATTTTTTGACATTGTTTTTGTATCCAAAATCATTTGTTTTATGTCCTAAGATTGTTTACCATTAGAGTACATGGTTTTGGCGGCAATTGACAAAATTGTTCAAGGATATTACCGTATTCATGGTAATAAATGTCCATTTAGTCTTTAAAATCATTATATAAACTTGCCTTATTCAGTATCCTGCTTGTTAAATGTTAGTTTTATTCATAGCACGATTTTTGGACTGTTTACCAGCTTTTCAAGTAATAAATTAGAAAGAACTTTGATAATCAACAAGTTATTTTGTTTTAAAATAAATATGTCATAATGTCCATGCCCAAATATACGGTACATTTTGTATCTATAAAACGTAACGGCATGCTCATTCCTTAGTACCCTGGGGTCTAATTAGTCCAACCTTGCACGATTAGGAAATCTTTTAATGTGTGTCAAATTATTATGGCAGACCACCTAAATTGGGAAAAATATTACCCTAAAGAATAAACCTATTTAAGCCATGTTAAATCGCATGGTTTCCATGGAAACGCATATTGCGCTTCTTAAGAATGGGGATGTCCCTACAAAAGAACTCATATCTCAGCAGCAACTCATCCGAAACTTTTAAAATTGGTACCAACTGAATGTTAAGACATAGGACTTTCATCCAATTTTCAGATATCCAAATTATCAAATTTGCATATTCATGAATAGTAATGAAAATAATAGAAATAAGAGAAAAATCGTGAAAATTAAGGGGGTGTACATTCAAATTTATCAACATCTCAGCTGCTTACTATCCTATACTACAAGCCTTGGTACCAATATAATGCTAATACATATCATATTTACTTAATGGACCAATATGCAAATTATCTAAAAATTGTATTTATGAATATTAATTAAATATTAGAAATGAGAATAAATTAGAGAGCAATTAATAAAATGTACATGCAAAATTACTCATATCTCAGCTGCTATATCCTAGATTTCATACTCACTTACTTTCTAAACTTGTTCCCAAATTAAAGTCCAGAAAACGTTCTATAATAGTGTTGTTTGACATGCAAATTATTTTATTTGTTGATTAATGTGTATTTTTTGAGGATACAACCTTATTGATTCGTTTTAAATTTTTCTTTAGTTTTCTATAGTTTTCATCAATATTCATGAATATATTTGTTAATTGATTGTATATCTGACCATTGGAATAAAATACTATGTCTCAACCTTAATTTGATACTAAGATTAATTGTCTAGAACAATTTAAAATGAGATAGTAGTAATTTTAGAAGTAGACCCCCACTAATTTTTTCTACGTTTTTTTTTCTCTCATTTCTAATGTTTAAATTAATATCAATAAATTTAAAAAATGGATAATTTCACATAATGGCTATCCAGTAAAGTAAAATGTCTTAGCTTTAAGTCGGTACCAAGTGTGGTAGTCCAAGAATATTAGCAGCTAAGATATGAGTAATTTTTTTGGTACCCCCCCCCCTTAATTTTATTACCATTTTTCTCTCCTTTCTAAAATTTAAATCAATATTCAAGAATATAATCATAACATGATTTGCATATCCGATCATGGCATAAAATGTGCTATGTTCTAGCATGTATTTGCTACCAAGCTTGTTAGTCTATGACAATAAGCAGATGAGATATAGGTAATTTTGTAGATATACCCATTTTAATTTTTCTGCAATTTTTCTTTTTTTGTTTAATGTTTTCATAAATATTCACTAATCTGTAATTAAGATTTGTATATCAGACTATTGTGTTATAGTACTATTACTCACCTTTCATTTGGTACCAATTTTGAAAGTTTAGAATAGTTAGCAGCTGACATATGGGTTATGTTGTACGTACACCCCTTTAAATTTTCTCTAACATTTTTCTCTTATTTCTAATGCTTTCATTAATATTCATGAATATGCAAATTAGATGATTTGTATATCATACTATTGGGTTAAAGTGTAATGTCTCAACTTTAATTTGGTAACAAGTTTGGTAGTCTAGAAAAATTAGCAGCTTACATTTAGGTAATATTGTACACATCCTCCTTATTTTTTTCTCCCATGTTTCTCTTATTTCTAATGTTTTCATAAATGTTCTTGACTATTCAAATTAGATTATTTGCATTCCCTACCATTGGATAAAAGTATTTTGTCTAGGCTTTGATTTGGTACCCAGTTTGATAGTCTATGATAACTAGCAAATGACATATGGTAAATGTGTATAGGTACACCCCCTTTTTTTCTGCGAATTTTCTCTTTTTTATATTTTTTTTATTAATACTCATGAATATGCAAAAGCGAAAATTTACATATCAGCAAATTGAATAAAAAAACTTATGTCTGGGCTTCAATCAGGTACCAGGGTCGGTAGTCTAGGATGAGTTGCTGCTTAGATACAAATCATTTTGTAGGTACACCCACTTTCTTTAGGATCATATTGTGTATTTTCACATTATGGGGGAAGGGTAAATTGTTCTTTTTCTTTGTTATTTAGCGACCATTTTGTTTCACCAGTAACTGACAGCTTGATTTCCTTGAATTAGTGGAAAAGAGAAAAAATCTATGAAAGTATGTGCAAGTGTCAATCTTGGGTCTGCTTGCAAATGACCCAGCTGCAGTGCCCAATGGTTGCCATGGACACCATGCAATTTTATGTAATCCAAATAGGTTTATTTTGGGAGACAATAAGAATTTTTAATATTTAGTGGTCCCATTGAGCAATTTTGCATCCATGAATAATTGTCCTTGGGTGAAAGGTAAGTCAAACAAGCCCCCCCACTCCGGAGATGTGTGTGTGTGGGAGGGGGGGAATAGTTATTCCATGATTTTACCTCTATTTTTACTTTCATAATTCTCATGAATATGCAAATGATATAATTTTATTATATGACTATTGGATGAAAGGACTTGTTAAATTGTATCACTGATGATATAACAACACTTTGCGGGCAGAATTCAGTTTATTTTTGCTTTTTTTTTATATTTTTCCGTTATTTTCTGAAATTTTCACCAGTATTGATGAATATGCAAATTAGATAACTAATCTGCATATCAGACCATTCCATCAGATGAAAGTATTATATCTTAGCTATAATTTGCTAGCAAGCTTAATAGTGTAGGGTGAATTGCTGATGAGATACGAGTCATTTTGTAGGTACAGGCCCACTTTCTTTAAAATCGCATTAACCCCCTCCCCAAGCTTACAGAATTTTACTTAAATCACTCTATTTTCCTGCGAACAATAGTTATATCATTGTGATGCATTTTTGAAAGTTCTCATTTTAATGAAATCAATCCTGACACATTAGGGCCAGATAATATGCATAGACTATCATGAAAAAACCTTAACTAAGTCGGAAGCAAGAATTTTTGCTTAAGTTGTCTCCCCTGATTACCTCTTGGTCATATTTTTAATCCTAAATGCATAGATTAATGTCAGTGAAGATCCTTAATCATGAGAAGATGCTTTTGGATTGATTTGTACCAGTTTGGCATCCTTTACATGTTACTGTACAGCTTTTAATGGATTTTCCTTCAATTTGGCGGCCATCTTGGAAATATGCAAATTAGATAGTGAAGGCGCCATTTTTCAGCTTGCCAACATTGGTTTTTGGATTCAGCATACCAAAATACCCCTAATAGGCATCTCAAAACCTTTTCTTCACAAAATGCCTGTACCTTCTTAAATAAGCGTCTTTTTCTGATTTTTTTCCTGACTAAAGGTAGGTAAGAGCTATCACGTTTTTGTTAAAAAGTATAAGCCGAATATACACACATTTGTTCAGCTGCCAAGTGGTGGTACATGTAGAAGATAAAATCTTATACCTTTAGGTTTTCATTCATAAAGAATATATATATAAGAAATTATGGGTTTATCGTGTACGAGTTTTAAATCATGCGCGGATCCAGAATTTTTGTCCAGGGAGTTCCAACTGTGAAGGGTTTTTTTGTTTTTTTTAGTTGATGATGGGAGAGAGGATCCAAATACCACTATAAGCGGGCCATTATCGGCCCGCCATCGAAAGCCATTTAAATGGCGTTTTTTTTGGTGTGCTGGTCATGGCCCAACATTGAACGCTGGCTTAGTAGCTTTGTGATTTTCAGGGGATCCAGACCGGTATTGCTGCGAAACCCTGTATTTTTGTGATTTTTCAGGGGGGGGGGGGTCCGGAGCCCCTGACACCCCCTCTGGGTCCGCACATGTAAATGGAAAAAATTAAGTAATGGAGGAGAAACACTTATTCAAAGCATTGCAAAAAATTATTTACATACCCTTCTATTATAACAGGTAAATCTGTATGTGAAGTTGTTTGCCAACGCAAATTGTTGGACGCCACATATCTGAAAATTGATAATTGTTCTGTTAACTCGTTTGTGCTGAATGAAATTCCCCTCTCTTATCAATTCGATCAGCTCATTTTCGTTTGAAGGGTTGTAGGGTGGTATGTTTCATTTTCATTCAGATTCTAATAGATCATCCTGTAAGCAAACAGCAGAGACCCTGATCAGACACCGCGTTCTGTGACGTCTGATCAGGCTTTTTACATCGTTTGCCTATGTCCCACAATAAGGGTCAAACCAAATAAAAGACATCCAGCATTACACTATACAAGTACATGTTTTGCTTGTTTGACTTGATTAAGCCCCAGTCAATAATTTTTCATTTATGTCAAGACGGGTCTTCCTGTGTTGAACCAGTGTGAAGCAAGGATTAATGAGTCTTGCTCAAGGACACAACGCAATGACACGAAGCAAGGATTGGTGTGTCTTGCGCAAGGGCATAACAAAGTGAGGTCAATGATGCTTGAACCCGCAACCCCTTTATCTCTTGACAAGCACTGTACCTCTGAGCCACTGCCTTCCCCACAAGTATAGTTCCCCCAAGATATTGTGGCTATGTTTACATTTGTTTGTTGTAAACATTGAAATCAAAACATTGTGGTGGCATACTCAGAAGTTAGATGTGGTTTGGAAAACTATTTGGTGTCAGCATGGATAGCTCAGTAGGTAGAGTCGCCACCAGCAAAAGATCCAGCCTTGTTCCATTATGTCCAGGTTCGAATCCCATCAATGCTTTCGTTCTTTGTCGTCATTTTTATTGTGTAATATTTTCACATGTATCCTTTAATCATGTTTAGAAAACAATTTTAACATTTATAGAAAGTGCCCATTAGCAAATATGAGATGCCACAGAATGCATCAAGTCAACAGGGTATGTACTGTTTCATGTCATTAATTAAAGCGATATTCTGCAGCCAAAATAATTTGGATTGGATTATTAATTATATTTAAACAATTCTATCAATGAATGAATAAATAAAAATATAAATAAAATAAAAAAATAAGGTACGGTGATGGGGTTCGAACTCACAACGACCAAGACAGTGGACAAGCGATTCATCCACTAAGCTACAAATATCGCCTTGCGATTGGCATGTGCATATAGCATTTTAAATATAATGAAATAAATGTATTGTCCTAAAAATAGTGAGTTAAAATAACTTTGATACTGGTAAATACTATTGTAAATACGGAATGTCAACAAAGACAACATAAAGCTGTGTACATATATAGGTAATACAATATATGCTAAAACAGTGTTTTTTAATGCAGCCCAAAAAAGAAGCATTTTGGCATGTGATGATTTACCATAAGACGGTTGCTTTAACACGAAGTGATTGAAATCTTGAAGCAATACACGTGAAAGACATGACATACAAGATTGTTAAGGAAAAGGAAATCAAGTAGGTATACTTCTATTGGTAGATGTATCTTCATTTTGATGACGATAAAAATAATAGAAAAGGCGATTAAGCTGATTTGACCAGTTGTTGGAGCAGGGCTCTTTGTATAATTTGGTAGAGGGCATTATGGGTAAATTTCATATTTATCATTTAAATTAAGACCAGTGCTTGCAGATGTGGTTTAATGTTTTTTCCTATTTTTTAGTTTCGGCAGTCATTTTGTTCATCGCAGTCAGAAACCATCTATACAATTTTAATATACATGCAATGCTGGATGAGAACCATTCATACGGAGTTATTTTCAATTTGAATCAGTATCTCATGTGATATGTCTTTTTAATATTTAATACTTTTAGGCCTGTGAGCAATAATGTTGGCCATGATGAGATCTTTTTATGCCAGATATTATCTGGTATAAACAAGATATTATCTTATCCGTTCAAGATATCATCTGTATGTCAGTTTGCATGTATGTACGTATGCATGAATGCTTACATGCAGACATGTACTCATACGAACGCTCATGCTTTCTTGCAAACACACACAATCATGCATACATACGCATATCAACCTACATATATACATGCATACAGACGGACAGACGCATGGGTGCCTTGGCACACGTACAGGCAGCACGCACGCATGAGTGGATGCATGTACGTCAATAGACCAACATAGAAGTTAGAAGCTGGATGTAATTCGCTAGAAGTTAGAAAATTGTTACGGACATACGTATAGACATACACAGGCGCACGCTGGCACATAGGGATAGACAAACGCATGGGTGCCTGCGCACTTGTGTACATGCAGAATACCTAAATTCATATATACAAATACTTAAACATTTATGTACATGCAGACCGGTATACGCATGGGTATCTGCACGAGCATACACGCATACACTACAAACACAAATCGAAGTTAGAAGTAAGATATGTCACTGACGTTTTAATATTCACACATATATATGCACGCATGTACCACACACAGACACACACTCATACCCATACATACACGCACGGATGCACGCACGCACGTGCATACATACATACATACATACAGACAGAAAGACGCATGCGTGCCTGCGCGCATATGAGTACACATGACTACTTACATTCCTACATACAAACAATCAGACAGACAGGTGCAAGGCTTCCTCTTTAATTGCACGATGGTGGGTCAGACCTAAGTCTCAATGACCGCCCTGACGTTAGGCTTTATTTAGTTGGTTGGTGCCTATTGCCTAAGCATGAGCCCACTGTGGCTTAACTTGAGATTTACTTTTGTAACATGTATATTGTTTATCTGTTTCATATTTTGTTTACTTAGTTTCTGCTGACCCAGATATTGGAGACATTGATGGTAAATAAGTTGTTGTAAACAAAGTATTTATTTGGTTATATGATTTTTCTAAAATGATGACTAATCATCTAGAACTTTCCAGAAAAGTTAGGAATTTTCTAGAATTTTCTTTTCCATGCCAATAGAAGCTTTGAGTAGGTTCTGGAAATCAGTGGAATCATCCAGCAGAATGGAGAACTTTCCAGAACCCATGTATTTATTTATATTTAACATATGATATCATACTTGGTGCTAGGGAGCGCAGTGGCTCAGTGGTAGAGTGCTTGACTCGAGACCGAAGGGCCGCGGGTTCGAGCCTCACCGGCGTCACTGCGTTGTGGTCCTTGAGCAAGACACATTTATCCTAGCTTAGTACTGGTTCAACCCAGGAAGACCGTCCCGCATAACTGAAAGATTGTTGAGTGGACGTAAAGATCAAATCAAACAAACATACTTGGTGCCTGATCATTCTGGAACTTTCTTTAACAGTATATATAAGAGTATTTTTTTTCATAAAGGCATCTTTGAAATAATTTCACCATTTAAAAGTCTAAACCTTTTGTGCTGGAATTCTATACTGGAATACTGTGATTAATTTATTAATTCTGGATTACTTTGGATTATTCAGTTTTGGATTCAGACTTAGTGTTCATTTGGAATTAACTTCGAAATCTGGGGATCAGAAACTGCTGAAAGACTTGTGTTGATATAAATTCTGAGGGACAGTTTGGACATACAAGGTATTGTAAATTAGACTTTTTTGATTGTATAACTATTTTCCATTGCTTATTGTAAATGATAATTTTGTTTTTAATAAATTTTGTTAAATTTTAAAAGTGCTTTTTGCTGACTTTCCAAATAGCAAATTTTGGTTTCCTGATTTTTTTCTAGTTACGCCTGGCACGTAACACTTTAGCTCATATTATCTGTGAGTCTTGAGCACTTTTAGTGTGTTAAGGGCAATTTCAGATATTTTGCCAATGGCATGCGCATATTCCTGTGGCGGGAAACAGGGAAGGTTGTCTGGGTCCTGTCTTTCCGACCCATCTACAATTGGGATCAATACATTTTTTAAGATACGCTTATGCCAGCTGGATATTTCCACATTTTCTGGACAAAAAAGTAGCTAAAATGTGTCTGAAATATCTATTGATCCGTTATTATAAATGATCGTCTCAGTACCAAATACTGATAAATAGATCTGGTGAAATCAAACAATATATCAAACAATATACAAAATGTCCAAGTCTATACCACGTATGCTAAAACGAATATGGCTGGTACTCGGATTGTGTATCCAATACATACAGTTATGGCGGCGTATGATCTGACATCATGGCCTAGTGGTTAGCGCATCAAACTTTGGAACCAGCGGACCCGGGTCAATTCCTGGGTGGGCACCAATAATACATTATTTTTTCTTATTTTTTCTGCTTATAATGCAAAATTACTTCCTACAAGCAATATGAATTTATATAAATGACACAAATACACTCAAAACGTTTTATATTGAATTATCTTCAAAATCTGTGGGAGTGGGGGTAAATTTTGTTCTCCTGTATAGTTGAAGACCACTTCTGGGTTAAAATGATGAAGGTTCAGCACCACCTGTGGTAGACAGCGGCCATCTTAGATACAGAAAGTTCGTTACTGGTTGTATAATCATATTGATGTTTCTTGTGATTCGCTTCTTCCATGAGGTCTGATCGTCTTAACTTTTGTTCGCCCTTAAAGTTGACAGTCTGTTTGACATCCTCTGATCACCATGTTTTAGTTTTCTGACCTACTGTTGATGGTAGAACCATGCTTAACCGATGACATGTTTCAAAGCCATAATTCAGTGAATAAAACTTTGACCACTAGGCCATGATGTCAGATCATACGCCGCCATAACTGTATATATTGGATACACAATCCGTTAATGGAAGACAATTTTCTGTAATTACTAATTCTGATCTTGATTGAAAATCAACTGATGTTATTTATGTTTTATCTTGAGAAGAGAAGAATTGTGGCATGCAATATGTTGGCCAAACTTGTAGATTTCTAAAAACTAGATTTTCTGAGCACTATCGTCGAACAAAAAAGCCTCGCAAAATTGATAATTTTCTTTATAGGCATTTCAAACAAACTAATCACTCTACTAGCAGTATTTCTATTCAGCCTGTTGAAAACACAGACACTTGGGGTCAGTAGAGAAAAACAAGCCCCCCCCCCAACCTTCATCCCCCATTAACTTTTGCATTCTTGCATTTTTTCATTTAAAATATGATATTTTGTATGCTTGAAGTTATACAGGTGTTAGAAAAAATGACCTAGAACATATGGAAAACATTTGAAAAAAATGCATATTGCTCACAATGATAGAAAAAACACAAGATAAACAACTTCGGCTTTGCAATTTCGAACCCCCATCGCCGTCAAAAGTGCAATGCGCTCGTAATACTAAACAAACACACAAAACTCTTTCACCGATCAATTCTATATACATTTATCTACTTCCCGATATAGGTAGCTTTCTCTAAGTCTATCGCTTACCTGCTAAATATGACGAACAAAATCAAAACAAACAATTTCAACCATTAATCACAACTTCTTGGCACGCTAAAAGTACTGGTTTCCTGCTTTAAATTGCGTCTCGTTGAGGCCGGTAAAAAAATAGTAGGTTAAAGTACTTCCCCTTTGAAGATCTTTGAAGACTGGTTCTCGTTTCGGTAGTTTGCTTTGTTTGAAAACGAGAACCAGTCTTCAAAGATCTTCAAAGGGGAATTACTTTAACCCACTTAGCGTTATTATTTTTTTACCGGCCTCAACGAGACGCAATTTAAAGCAGGAAACCAGTACTTTTAGCGTGCCAAGAAGTTGTGATTAATGGTTGAAATTGTTTGTTTTGATTTTGTTCGTCATATTTAGCAGGTAAGCGATAGACTTAGAGAAAGCTACCTATATCGGGAAGTAGATAAATGTATATAGAATTGATCGGTGAAAGAGTTTTGTGTGTTTGTTTAGTATTACGAGCGCATTGCACTTTTGACGGCGATGGGGGTTCGAAATTGCAAAGCCGAAGTTGTTTATCTTGTGTTTTTTCTATCATTGTGAGCAATATGCATTTTTTCAAATGTTTTCCATATGTTCTACGTCATTTTTTCTAACACCTGTATAACTTCAAGCATACAAAATATCATATTTTAAATGAAAAAATGCAAGAATGCAAAAGTTAATGGGGGATGAAGGTTGGGGGGGGCTTGTTTTTCTCTACTGACCCCAAGTGTCTGTGGTTGAAAAGATAATATATGGTGATAATTCCACTAAAAGATATAGAAATATTCTTAGGCATGAATTAGAATTAAAGTGGATAAAATTATTACAGACACCACATCCTCTTGGTTTTAATGATACTATTTACCATGAGGGTAACATTTCTAGATTACCTGATTTTGATGTTTTTTCTCTTTTAGATATCCGTAAACGTAATAACTGATCTCATGGTAAACGCAAAAATGGAAATTTAAAATGCAAAAATAAACATGTTTTAACTCTTTCAGAATTAAGTATCGTCTTAAAACATTCTGGCCGACATATGGCCCTTTCAGGTTTAGTAACTCTTTCTATATCTTCACTTCGTAATTTGGATATTGAGGCCAATAAATTCTATGATAGAGCTCATGGACTTTATGATGCAGCAATTCTTACCCGATGTTACACTCAACATGCTCTTCTGCCATATATAGATTCAGAAATTAATCATATTAGACATTTTATTAAAATTCAATTTGTCAAAAAGGGGATTGAATTCATTAACTTACCCAGTATATTTAAAGATAAATTTGTTATTTCTTCTATTCCTACTTATTTTGAAAATAAGGAATCCCCTATCATTTGTTATAAGTATAATAAACCTTTTCGTAGTACTGTTTTTAATTATAACAAATTAGTAACAGAACTTGATATCGAAAATTCTATTCCTGACTCCTGACATTGCAAAGACTCTAAGTATTGCTATCAACCTGCTGGTCATATAGTCACAGGGGATTTAAAAATCATAACTGATTCAAGAATTCGGTCCATTATATGTAAGGGACCTAAATATAGGTTTCCTGTATCAATAGACTTCAAATCATGCCGTGAGGAAATTGCAATTGCCTTACAAGAATTTTGTATTTGCTGGTGTAAACGAGAGCATGTTGAGTCTAATGCCTTAAATAGTTGGAAAAAAAATAATTTTAAAATTATTGATGGTAGAATTTCATTTTATTGCAACAATTTAGATCTTCTACCACCTAAACCTAAATTCACTTTTAGACACTTGAAGAAAGGGATCCAGGAATTCCATAGGAAGTTTGTTTTGGCCCCCCGCAGATAAGGTTGCTAACAATGTTGTGGTCGTTTGAAAAAGATACTATATTAACACCCTAAAGCAAGAACTTAGCTATGCCAAAACATATGAACATAACAGGCTTGATGAGACGTCTATCGTTGATAGGCATCGATGCCATAAGGCAGCTAAATTTGGGTTGTTTGTTGATGAGGACCATAGCAAGCTTCCTACGTTATACTGGTTACCTAAACTTCATAAACGGCCCTATAAGTCGCGTTTTATTGCTAATTCTAGTGCATGTACAACTACTGAGTTGTCTATTCTTTTGACTTCTTGCCTCACTGCAATTAAAAACCATGTCATTAAATATTGCACAACAGTTTATGAAAGAAATGGTAAAAATTTATTTTGGTCTATCAAAAATTCAGGTGAAATTCTTAATAAATTGAAGTCTAGAGGTTTTCTAGCATCTGGTTTGTCTACATATGATTTCTCTACTCTCTATACTACATTGCCTCATAATCTAATAAAAGAAAAACTGACAGAATTAATTGAACAAACATTTAACAGAGAGGGCTCACTTTATTTGGCTTGTAATTATAAAAATGCCTTTTTTACTTCTGAACAACCTAAACGTTATAAATTGTGGTCATGTCAGAAAATGTGTGATGCGCTCCATTATCTTTTGGACAATATATTTATAAGATTTGGCTCAAAATTATATAGACAAATTGTCGGTATTCCAATGGGTACTAATTGTGCTCCTCTTGTTGCAGATTTGTTTTTGTTTTGTTACGAGAGAGACTTTATGTTGTCTCTGTCAGACAATAATCAAGCTGATATAATTGAAGCTTTTAACTCTACCTCCAGATATTTAGATGACTTACTTAATATTGATAATCCTTATTTTAAACAAATGGTAGGTCAGATATATCCCACTGAACTTCAGTTAAATAAGGCGAATTCTTCTGATACTGAAGCTCCGTTTTTGGACTTGAACTTGTCAATAACAAATGGCATAGTTTCTTCTAAAATTTATGATAAACGGGATGATTTTAATTTTGAAATAGTAAATTTCCCATTTCTTGATGGAGATGTTCCTCGCTCCCCATCCTATGGTGTATATATTTCTCAGCTTATTCGTTTTGCTAGAGTGTGCTCTAATGTTGATAACTTCAACAACAGAAACTTATTTTTAACTGCTAAATTATTAAAACAAGGTTATAGATATCATAAAATTCGAAAAGCATTTTCTAAATTCTATTACAGGCACTCAGAGTTAATTGTTAAATACAACATTGGGTTAAAAACTCTACTGCAACAAGGCATATCAGAACCTATATCTTATGGTGATTTAGTCTATAAATTCAAACGAATTGTTGGAAAACCTGATTTTAGTGATCAATTGAAAAAGATAGTAAAACGTTATATAAGGTTTGGATATAATTTGGATATCATGCGACAGTCTGCATGCCTAGTTTTAAACCCAATCACGGTTTATAGCTAAGGTTTCCTCTTTAATTGCAAGACGGTGGGTCAGGCCTCAGACTCTATGACGGCTCTGACGTAAAGCTTTAATTGGTGGGTTGGTGCCTGATGCTTATCTGTAGCTGGACCCACCGTGGCTCAACTTGAGGTTTTCTTTAGCTCTGACTATCTGTGAGTCATGAGCCCTTTTCTTAGTTTCATCATGGAGTTTAATTTGATTAGAGTGTTTCCCATGATGATACATTGCATTAGTTAGATGGCCTCCATGCGAGCTGAACATTTCTTGTACTTCAACAACAGCAGAATCTAGGGCGAAGATTTGGTACCAGTAAAATGCATTTAAGCCCCCCGGTGGCTTAGGCTGCTGTCCGTTCTAAGGCGGTGGTTCTGTTGTTGTTGACGTTTTGTTTATTGTCACTCCCATTGTGGGAGTCTGTAATTGTTCCTTGTTTTGTTGTATGTTACTTTATGTCCATTCTAGTATTGCAATCATCTTGATGGGGAAGAGAGAGCTGATTGCTTTGCTTAATTTGTCTTCCTGGTGTCTCGTGATGGTTGAGCGGCTCTTCCTCGCGGTGCCCTGCGGTTGTCTGCAGTTTGTGATTTATGGTATTTCCTGATCATACTCACTTACTATTTTTAAACACTTAAAAGCGCATAACTCAGACATCAAAGGAGACAAATTGGTGGAGTTTCATATGTACAGTCAAACCTCGATTATTCGAAGTGCCAGGGACCGCATGAATCCTTTCGAATAATCGGTAGTTCGAATGATCGAAAACGGGAGTTTTCGGATATTTTCGGAAAAGCTCGGACCTTTCATAGAACGTCATTGTTTTGCCAGAGTTCGCAACTTCAACTCGTGTTTTCCGTGAAGTAATTATATAATCGGAACATCTGTCAAAGAATTAAAGAAAATGAGCTTCTTGGAGGTTGTGGTCTCATCGTCTCTTATGCTTTGCAGGTCTAAGTGCGCCAAAAAGAAAGAAAATCCGATCTTTATTGACATCTACTACATGTAACAACATCGATAGCAACAATGAAAATAACGGTTAAATGTAGATTGACGAACCATTTACTGACGAAATACTGTCTCCTTTTAAATCGCCCTTATGTCATAAGGTCTCCATTCCAGCTAGCACACAGCGTCGGGCCATCAACGGCCCACCACGGATAGGCCATTGAGATTTCATATCTCTGACAGGCCGTTGGTGGCCCGACGTTATGGGCTGCGAAATTCTCTTTTATTTCAGTGAAAACATACGGTTTGAGTGTTTAAAAGAACCGTCTCGCTAAGCATCCAAACCAAGGTTTTGGTTGTTTTCCCTCAATCATAAAATTGTGTTTTAGGCATTCGAAAGAAATGTTTCGATGAGACGGTTCTTTTGAGCACCCAAAACGCATGTCCGTGATATTCGTCTATTATCGAAATTGTTATTTTTGTTGTTCAAAGTCGGTGCGCTTGGTGTGTTCGCTTAATATACACTGGTCAAGAATAAATCAAAGGATGCGAGACGATCAAATTAAAATCAATTTTAGCTCATTTATGCCCCTAATTAGACATTTAAAAAACATCAAACAAAACCATCATTGCAGAGGACCTTAATAAAAGACACCATTTACTCACTTAACGGTTCATCACGTAATAGTGTGAATGTTAATCCGGTGTCAATTACCTGTTGCAACTTTGCTTGCTAATTCACTCAGGTGTGTAAATCGAACTCGACCAAACAAAGAAATCATGATCACCGTGCGTGACTTTTGGACTTCGAATCTTGAAGGGTAATTTAATAGCACTTTCTTCATTCGGGACCGACGAATCACTTCGGAAAATTGAATTTTTCGGATAATAGAAATTCGAATAATTGGTAGTTTTATTGCAATAGATAATAGAGAAAAAATTCGGGACTGTCCATCGTCTTCGAATAACCCAGTAGTTTCGGATAATCGGTGTTCGGATAACCGAGATTTGACTGTATAAGTTTTGTTCTGGCGGCATGTGTCACATGCATGACATCTTTGGATATATATTTTCTTCCTTATCAGCTTTTTCTTAAAAGCTCAGATAAATCCCAATTCTTTCTGATACATTTCTGTATAGTTTTCTCATTTTTGACGGTCATAATTAATTGCTCTAGAATTATTTCTTCGGAATTGTCACCAAACTCGCACTCAATCGCCTGTTCTCTTAATCCTATCGCGTATGTAACTGTTTGCTCTTCAGTTCTTTGGCTCATTTTGAGACACACATATCTGGCTGAATACTTGATTCTTCTGGACAGAAAAAATGCATTTAATTTCTTTTCAGCTTCTGGTATTAGTCTAATATACCATCCGGGTCTGGTTGATTTTTTACAAGATATGCAATGTCTTTGCCTCTAAATATTAAAAGAGCATCTCTCGTGTCTGTTGCAAAATCTATCCTAATGTATCGGAATTCCCTTTCATTCTCCCCCAGCCATATCTCCCAGTCTCTACCCAGTACTGATAGTGAATCTCTTAGCTTAAATAGCTTTATTGGCCGATTTCTTGTTTCTGTTACAAAAGTAACTGACTCATTTGAATCAAAACCATATCATGTCATAATGCAATACCAGAAGTCTGAGTTCAACAGGTAAATTTCTCTTATATATTTCTACTAATCTCTATTGCTTCTTGTCTTCTGTATTATTTGTTCTTTTTTTCTTCATTTTCGTCCTATATCTTCTCTCTACTTTCTCTTTATTTTGCCTGTTGCTCTAGTTTCTCCCATCTATCATTTCTGCTCCTTTTACCCAGTTCATCTTCGTTGCCAATGTAATAACTCAAGCTGTGTGTTTTACATGTTTGATGATTATAAGTAACATAGAAGAATAACGTAGGTTAGCAACTGAAGTAATTAGCGTAACGTAATAATGTTGACTGGTTCTTGTTAATATTATGAAGGATATTACATTTCTCCCTTATTTTAAAACAAAGATTCTGTATAATATATGTTATTATTACATTTGACAGTCTTTGGTGAATTCTAAAAATGGTTAATATTTAAAATAACTATCAAACTTATGTATCAAGACCCATTGAATAATCAGCATAATTAACTCTATCAAAATGTGGATGTAAATTATTCTAGTGTCTCTTTCCCTTCATTATACTTCTCTATCTCTTATACTCTGTCATTTAAATAGAACTTATTCTAGAGTCTCTTTCCTTTCATTCTACTTTTTCTCTTTCTCATGATCTTATACTCTGTTATCTGCTTTTCTTCTTTTGGTATTCTCTGTTTCTGGTCCTGATTATGGCTCCCCTGTTCAGACTCCTCCATGATTGAATGTGTAAACTTCTTATGATATATTCCCTTCATTTCCTTGTCATTTTCTGCATCCACTTTCAACTCCACATATTCTTGTAGTTTTTTCTCCTCATTTGTGTCTGACTTTTTAAAAACTACAGAATCTTTTTCAAAGTTCTGCATCTTATAATCTACATGCATAGATGGGTGGAAATACCTATAGTTTTCCTGCTGAGTAAATAATTTTTAATCACTTCTTGAGCAGTTTCCAGCTCCTTTCCAAGTTTTGCAACTCGCTCATGTAATGTGCTTATCTCTTCTGAGGGAAATTTATTCAAGCTATTCCATTTCTTTACAGCATTGACTCTCAAATGACCAACAGACTGTGCTACAAATTCATCATCTGAACTCTCACTGATAGAATATATCTCCTCAGCTTTTATTATTCTCTTCTTTTGACGATGGTCACGTGTCCTTGGAAATTCATACAATTTATCTGTTGGACTCGATTTTGCTCTACAGATGAATAATGATTGAATTTTCTACATATTTCGCACTGTGTTCCATATGCTGGGCAGTTTTTTTCCATTAACACGTGTCCCATCCAATCCACAATAACTACAGGGTTCTACTCTTTGACCTCTCATGGCAATATTTGATTATCTGGATTCCCAGCTTCTTCTTCGTTCTGTTTCTTTAGTTATCTCCTTGCTTCTAGGTTCAGTCATCATGTCATGCACTTGTTCTGAAATAGCCTCTATTTGCCCTGCTTCTGACAAAAATTCTTGTAATGTTCTGGATTTAAATATGCATTTTTAAATCAGTGTCTGATTTTCAATTGTCCGTATCAGGTATTCCAGTATTCGCTCATCATGGCTGGATTTAAAGTCGCAATCATGTGCCTTTTCTTGTAATTGGGTTGCATATGCCACAGTGGTTTCCTTTACTTGTTGTCTAATTTTAAGAAACATATAATGACAATATTGTTTATTCCTCTTTGGACTAAAGTAATAGCTTAACTTTGTCCGAAGTTTCTCTTTTATGTAAAGACCTCTATCCTCTGGATCTGGTAAACTTTTCTCTAGGCTTGAAATTTCTTGACCCCCATTAATGATTAAAGCATTTTTTCTTTCTGAGGCATCTGTGATTCTGAAATACCTTAACTCTCTTTCTATATACTCTAGCCAATCTTCCCAGAATTTTCATGTTGACAGTTGATCTTCTGTAATCCTGAACTGCAATGTTCTCAAGTTTCTGGACTCTGTTATGACTGTAACTGCTGTGTTATCAGCCATTGTATCTAGTCCGTATCACATCATATATTGTCCCTTCAAATAATTAAATATTGCTATAATCTACTTACCTCCTTTTCTTCTGTCTTTAACTTTTATTTTAATTCTCTTCTTCTTCTGATATTTTACCCTTAGTTTCCTATGTCTTCTTTTTGTGTTGTTCTCTTGTCTCTTCTATTTTCTCTTTTCTCTTCAGTTCTCTAATGCACTAGTTTCCTCGACATAACATCTCTGCTTCCATCCTTCAATCCCATCCTCGTCGCCAATGTAATGACTCAAACTGTGTGTTTTACATGTTTAACGGTTATAAGTAACATACATGAATAACACAAGTTAGCAACTGACGTAATTAACGTTGAAGTAATTAACGTTGACTGGTTCCTTGTAAAAGCCTAGTCAATAGACATGACAACCAACACACAAACATACAAGTTGAAAATTAGAAGCAAGAAAAGTCAGGAACACACATGTGCATGTACATGCACAGGAAGGGATATTTTTACTGAACCCTAGAAAGGGACATTTTATTTCAGTTTTTTTTTTATCTTGTATGTTCAAGATCTTACATTGAATGGACAAGATAATTTCTTGTTGATGTTTTTTTCATCCTGAACGTTGAAGATGACATCTTGAACGACCAAGATAATTTCTTGTTTTTTACCATTTTGTTAATTTGTTAGTCTTTTACGCTCAAGATGATATCTTGAAAGGTCAAGATAAGCAATATCTTGTTTATACCAGAAACTATCTCGTATAAACAAGATAAAACTATAAAAAATGACATTAAAATGTCCTTTACAGGGTGACGTAGAAATGCCTTTAGAAAATTGATGATTATGTTTCTTGGCGGAGGGGAACCATTAGTGAAATTCTTGTACAGGTTATCATGGGGAACATTCATATGAAATGATTTTTGATCCGGGCCAGTGAACTAGGTAAAGATATAATTTAAAAAAAGTTTACTGTGACAACAAATGACAATTGAGGACCGATAGCCCGGTGAGCTAAAAACTTGAAAGAGAACAGTTGATTTACAAGAATAACTGCAGTAGCAGTAGGACCATCAGCTTTTTTTGGTATACGTAAATACTACATATATATGTGAGCCAAACCAGCGATTGTGCAATTTTAGGTCTAGGTTAAGGCTTTACGTCTCAGTCAAGAGCTACGGCTATTTCCAGACGATCAATTTATACTTCCACAAAACGTTTTGAGGCGTGACTGTAACGGTAAATGAATTAAATGACTCGAGGGTCATTACTTAGAGGTCATGGTACCTTTAAAAGAATACCTAACAATAGCTTTTCCTGAGCAAGCTGGACTTGGCAATTAACCAGTACTTCGTTCACATATGTTTGCTTTTCCCTGACAACAGGCTTTATCGAATCAGAGGAAGAAGAATGAGTTATTTGTTTCATGATCAATCAGCAAGAAAGTTAAGGACCCGGAGGGGTCGAACATGCAAACGCTAGACCCTTGGATCAGCAGTCCAACTTGCAGCTAACGGCGCTATGGGGCTGATGGTTGTAACTTGGTGTTTTTTTTTAAATTTATTTTGCAGCATAACAGCAAGGGAGGTTTACTGGCATGATATAAATATTTAGGTAAACAATTTCCTAATGTTTTGTGAGAGGCCATTTTTACCATATTTTATATCTTAGAAGAATAGCTTTACGTATATGCGATATAAGTATCCAGATCCATTACTTAAATGGGTTTACCTCATCTGTTTGACAGGAACTGATTGTACCACATTTTGTTGGTTCATCAACGTCACCCTGTCCACTTGATTTAGATGAATCGCAGGCGTAGCATTGGCTTATCGAGCTACTTACTGAAATAATACACCTATCATATAAATATGAAAATTCATGACAAACCTTCAGAATGCAATGATCGTTCAGCCTAGCCATCTGCCGAGTACATGTATGATCAGTGGTTATGCTATGCAGCGAAAATGGAGTATAAGGCTATACAAATCCATCATAAGAGTGAGGGTGGGATAGAAAAATCCATCCCAAGGATCACCGATTGGCATCACAAGACTTACAGAGTGATGACACATGGTGATCGCGAGGGACAGATTCTTCTATCCATCCTCACATGAATAGTGGATTCTTTCTCTTGCTCACCGATTTGAATCACTATGACAAACGGTGATCGTGAGGGACGGAATTTTCTATCCCATCCTCACATGAATAGTGTATTATTTTTCTTGCTCACCACTAAGTACCACATTCTTTATTGGAACAAAACGTGAAAAAAAGCTCCCAGAAAATCCTGAATAAGCTGAGAATACGCTCGTTTTAACATTACAATGCCGTCACGGAACGACGCGTGGCTAGCGTGCGGCTGTTCTTTTTTTTTTATCTTTCCCACAGATCAGGAATCGATACAATGAAGCACCACACCTGTCCCAGGATGCCAATGGGAAAGTGACAACGTCACAATTAGACATCACAAACGAGAGCAAAGAGGTCAGCCCTTTCCCAGGAGATGACCACAAGGCATCAACAAACAGACGTACATGAAACCATAACAAAACAAGACAGAAATAACATAAATGATCCACAAAAGAAGCACCGCCTGGGAACGGTCAGTAAAAACATTTCACTGTAGGGCTAAACCAGTTTAACGGTGCACCAACCTCACCCTTAGCTCAGATGTGGATCAAGACACATAGATCTTTGGTTTGCACGTAAATCTCTCTTGGAGCATTCTGCATTACTTTCGACCTGTATTAAGCTACCATTTGTCTTCAAGATATTTGTTTGGTCTATTTTTAGTAGCCACTTAAGACAGGTTTTACTTTAACTATGTATATACGAGGGTTGTCCCAGTAAATCGTGAACTTTTGTTGTAAAACGAGACTGTGTATTAGGAATTCTATGAAATGTGTATGATGTGTATGTTCATATACCTCTAAGACACATTTTGTACGAATATGGATAGAAACAGCTTGGATAACAAAGTTATGAACCTTTACTTGACAGTGTCTCAGTGTATGCGGAGTACGCCACAAATTATTTTGCTATATTTTCTGAGAGGGATGGTCAAATGTTTGGTCTCTACTCTTTTTATATAAGCTTTAATGGACACAAATATTACCATTTATTTGCCGGGTAAGTCTCCCAGGGTCGAGTAACGACTAAATGATTAGGTTAGATATGTTAAGCAAACAAACAGGCGCGATCTTTTAGATTTAATACGATACAACATAATTACCAGAACAGAAAAAAACATGTTCCGTTAAACTGACGAAAAATAACTTGTCTTTGCGGTATTTCTAAAATAATTTTGCACGAAATCCATTTTACGATACTAGCGGCCGTTCTGTCAATAATTATACCCGTTTTTTCTTTAGAAAAAAAGAGTATATTAATTTTGTACCAGAGTCGGTCCGTCGTCCGTCTGTGCGTCCGTCAGTCACGTTTCTTGTAAATGCATCTCCTCCTAAACTGTTAGACATAGCAACTTTAAACGTTGTACCTAGATAGGCCACATAATGTAGAGAGTACTGGGCAACATCTCATGTGACCTTGACCTTGACCTAGACAAAGGTCAAATAACGTAATTTCTTGTAAATGCATCTTCTCCTTAACCATTAGACGCAGCAACTTCAAACTTTGTTCTTAGTTAGGTCACATGATGTAGAGGGTACTGTGCAACTTTTTGTGTGACCTTGGCCCCTAGGTCAAGTTCAAAGGTCAAATAATGTAATTTCTTGTAAATGCATCTCCTACTTAACCATTAGATGTAGCAACTTCAAACTTTGTACCTAGATAGGTCACATGATGTAGATGGTACTGGGCAACATTTTGTGTGACCTTGACCCTAATTCAAGGTCAAAAATCATATAATTTAATTTCTTATAAATGCAGCTCCTCCTTAACCGTTAGACGTAGCACCTTCAAACTTTGTACCTAGATGGGTCACATGATGTTGTGGGTACTGGGCAACATTTTGTGTTAATGTTATTTCTTGTAAATGCAGTACCTCACACTGATCAGTGTAAACATGACCTATAACCTCAAAAAATCAATAATCCAATGGGAGCCTGTATGTATCTGTATTTGTTTACGTCCACGGCGTGGAGGTTTATCTGCACAGTGTATAGTACTGAATGCATCTCCTCCTTAACCGTTAGATGTAGCAACATGAAACTTTGCAGGTGAATAGGACACATAATGTAGAGGATACTGAGCAACTTTGTGTGGCCTTGACCCCAATGTCAAGGTCAAATTATGTACTTTCTTGTAAATGCATCTTCTCCTAATTTGTTGGACATAGCAATTTAAAATTTTGCAGGTGCAAAGGTCATATGATTTTGAGGGCACTTGACAACATTTTGTGTGACCTTGTTCCATCGGTCAAGGTCATATAGTGTATTTTTTGTAAATGCTACTTCTCCTTAACCATTGGACATATTAACTTCAAACTTGTTAGGGGCATAGGTTATATTATGTAGAAGGTACTTTGCTACATTTTATGTGACCTTGACCCCAAGGTAAAGGTTATAGGTCAAAAAGCGGGTATTCGCGAGGGTGTACCATCGACTTCTGCTCTAGTTTAACATTAAAAACGTGGTTTTATTTTTTGAATTAGCTAAAAGGTATTGAAAGTCTAAATTTTGTGCTGTATCATTCTTATAACACATGCATTATCTGAAAAAAATGTAGTAGGCATGATAAATCTTCTAGAAAATCAATGCCGATGGCGCGAGAAATGTTTCAAATTTTCAACACTATACCTTGAATAGTCATTAGTTGATGTGGTAATGTAGTGTGTGAATAACAACTGCGAAATGTAATTAAATTTAAAAAAGTTTACATTTCATCGCAGGGATTTTGACGTGCCCCACACATGCCAATATACAATAAAGTAAAGGTTCAAAACATTGTTATCGAAACATCCTTAAAATATCATAGAATTGCTGATACACAGTCTTGTGTATTAACAAATGTTCACGATTTACTGGGACCATGGTAAGTGTTATAAAATGTGTCTAATCATAAGGACTATCAATATTTTTGGTGGGAATCTGAAAAAATTCCTTAATGAAGTGAACTGGGTGGGGGCAATCTGGGGCATGCCGCGCAGGGTCTTCCCGTGTCAGTGCTATTAAAAGCGTCTTGTCACAAGAAACATGAAAATCAAAATATACTGAGCAAAAAAGAAATTTCACATACATTGTCCCTAAAAGTGTAACTTGAAAACGGTTTCTTAGAGCAAAAATATGCATCAGGCAGCCATTTACACTGAGTTATTCTCTTGTTCCATCAATCATGGCAGACAAATCTAACAGCGACTGAAAATGTCATAATCAGCGAAAAGCATGCAATGCTCATGCGCAAAGACATTAGATATCATTTTTCCATAATCTACGTATTGCATCAATCAAAAACGGTATGCACATTATCCCATTTAATTCACAGTTTAAAGAAATTAAAGGTCATTGATAAACATTTTATCTTTTTTTGAAATTAAACGTTTAGCATTTCTTTATACCTCCTGATTATCTGCACACTTCTATGAAGTTTTTTTTTCAATTCCAAGTTAATGATATCATTCCTCTAATTTCCGACGATAATTCTCTGCTAATTGGTTCCCTTGCCTCAGTACATCACTTTACTTCCTCCATGGGCTCTTCAATGTATTCAAAGAAAGTATGTCTTAAATGGACTAAAATCCAATGTTCCAAGCCAAGGCTTTGAGAGACGTTTGCATTTGAAACGGTCAAATTAACGTGTTGCGACAAACACCAGAAAATGACTAGAGAATTGTGTTAAGTCATTGCAGCTAATTTAAGGCAAATAAAGGGCATCACAAAATTTCGTTTTAAAATTTTAACCCCTCCTAAGTTTAAGCTTGTCTGATAGCTTTTCCTTTTAAAACTTCTGTTGTGATTCATTTTAAATGTTTTCAATACATGTCTTTATTATGCCATAAAAGAAAAAATGGCAAAATTTTATAAGCGTCTAGTGAAAACAGCCATTAAATTCACATGACTTGTGACGTTTCTTTTTTTCAATAGTATATATTGTTTAGGGATGGGGATCTAAACTGTTTCCGAGATATTAAGCCTTTTATTAAAAGAAGGGGATGAGGTATGCCCGAACACATCTGGGGGGGGGGGCTTCCCAGTCAGTGATATTGGATGCGTATTGTTAAAAGAAACATGAAAACATATTGTTGAGGGGTGTGGATTTTAGTGGTTTCCAAGATATTTAGCCTTTTATGAAGTGAAGAGGTGGGGAATGCCAAGGCACACCACGGTTGACTTCCTCGTCAGTGTTATTTGGGCCTCGACGCGAAGAAAACCTGTCTTCAGGGTTTCCGTTAAAGCGAGATTCAAACCAGTCTCCTCAGCTACAGAGACTATATAGAAAATTGAAATTTCACCCGTAGCATGTTTACATATGAAACAATCCAAAAAGCGAATAACATAGGCGCTGATCAGACTGCGCGGATGCGCAGGCTGGTCTGCGCCTGTGTTGTTCGCAAACCCCCGGAGACAGGTTTTCTCGCGATGAGGCCCATTTATGGGTCTTATCAAAAGAATCATGAATATATATGGTTTAGAGGTTTCAATCAGAACAGTTTCCAAGATAAAGCATTTTATGATATATCAATTATCATCATTTCAAAAAATATAGACAAATCGCATGAGTGGTTAGTGAGAAGTTGTCGGGACAAAATTCTGGTAGTTTTGTGCACGCCCGTGGGCCAGACTTAGACTTCATAATTTTGAATTTCGAAACCTCTTGCACAACTTAACATCCACATATACCGTGCATATCTCCAAATTTCAAAACAATCAGTCTGGTGGTTCTGAGAACTCACACGGGCAAAATTTTGGTGGAAAGAAGAAGAAGAAGAAGAAACGGAGCAAAACAATAAGTCTCCCCATTTCCTAAATATGTAGAGTGGATGTCTTTGTCACTTTCCCATACGGTTGTCCTTGGTCAGGTGTGGTACCTGATTGTATCGATTCCTGATATTTGCCTTCTTCCTTACTTTCAAACCTGTACCAATGGTAGGCTTTCTTCCTTCTGGGTCACATGTAATACATTACACTTAGGATGGTCCATTGTATATATTGAGGGGTAGTGGGTTATACTTTCCAAATATAGTGTATTCAATTATCTGAACATCGATTTTGTCTTGCAAGCGTTGCATGCCCTGATATATCGCCGCATTGTGGTGCATTTCATCTGCAGTACCCTTTCTAGGTTCTCTGGTCTTCAAGGGGTTAACTGCCCATAGACAAATTTTAACTGCTTGTCACAGCTGATTATAAAAACGGGCCCCGTCGCGACAAAACCTTTCGTCGGGGTTTCCAACAAAGCAAGACTCAAACCAGTCTCCTCAGCTACAGAGACTAGCTAGAATATTGAAATTTCGCATGAAGCAAGTTGAGATATGATACTTTCCAGTAAGCGAATAACAAAGGTGCTGATCAGTCTGCGCGGATGCACCTTTTTTGTTCGCAAACCTCCAAAGACAGGTTTTGTCGCGACGAGGCTCAATTATTAATTCAACCGCAACCACTTAGTCTCGAGTCAATTACTCTACCACTGACCCACTGCGCTCCCTGTGCTGCAAGCTTGCTTGTTTTTTTTTTGACACAACATCGTATTGAGGTAGGCTATACTTACAACTCTTAATTCCACACATTCTGGCATTACACTCCAACCCGTTTATAGGATTGACGCTACAACAGTGACTACAGACAACACGGTTTCCACTTCGTTTGTCAGAGTATAAGTCCCGGCGACCAATGGGGGAACTGGCTCCTTGCATAGTCTTACAGACCTAATATATACACATCAGAACAAAGAATAATTTCTCTCGGATTAAAAGAAAATGAATTCGTGCAATGTTTCACTCTTACAAACCTAATATATAAACATCAGAACAAAGAAAAAAAAAGCACTCAGATTTAAAGAAAATGAATTCGTGCAATGATTACTCTTACAGACCTAATATATAAACATCAGAACAAAGAAAAAAAAAACACTCAGATTTAAAGAAAATGAATTCGTGCAATGTTTCACTCTTACATACCTATTATATGAACATCAGAACAAAGAATAATTTCTCTCGGACTTAAAGAAATTGAATTCATGCTATGATTTAATATACAGTCGAATAGCTATAACCCAAATAATACAAATGTATAACCATATGAATGATACGTCTGGCAGTGATAAAACGTCATGTTTTAACCCTTAAAGCGCCAATCGCAACAAAAGTCGTCTGCTTTTCTCGTCTGCTGAAATGTTGAGGCTTGTATAGGGGGGTACCAAATATCCCATATCCCTTGAAGTAAACAGACAAATATCCCTTATAAATTGGCAAATATCCCCATAATTAATTTTCCTAAATTTTCAATATCCCTGGAAGTAATGAAAATATTGAACCAAGTATCCCATATCCCTGGAAGTAAAATGGATAGTATCCTATATCCCTGGAAGTAAAATGGCAAATATCCTGTATCCCTAAAACCCCTATACAAGCCTCAATGTTTAAGAAGCCTCTTTGGAAAACAGTGTGGACCCAGATCAGACTGCTCCTCTGTTCCGAGTCCACGCTGTTTGCGTCTATACTTAATTCGTCAGTAATGTTAGGCAATTATCTGCAGCGGACGACTTCAGCAGACGACATTTTCAGATGCCTTTTTTCTTGGCGCTTTAAGGGTTAAAATCGCCAAACCACTAGTGGTCAATATATTGAGTAACGTTACGTAATGATGCCGACAATAACGTCGTATTCGGATGGCAAGGAGTAAATTGGTCAAAATAATTAAGCCCAGCTTAAATTTTCTCATAGACGTAACGCAAACACTTTCATGTTTGGTTTATCATAACATATAACTGAATAAAGTTTTTGCATAAACTTTTCATTAAAGTAGCAGCAATGTTTTTCCTCAACATGCGTTAGGTTGTCCTTATATTGACACATTTACCATAGAGCTTCACACATTTCAACAAATGTCCTGTTTTGTTCCCTATTACTCATATAGTAAAATTCTTTGATTATGGCTACTCTTAAAAATTTTAGCGCACATTGAAAGACAATAGGTATTTTAAATTGAAACATAGTGTAATTACACCAAAGCTGTTGCTGTTTAACTTGAGTTGAGTTAGACTTTTCAATGATTTTAGATTGTTTTGAAATTAACAACTATACTTTGAGAATTAAACATAATTTAAGCCTATTGAAAAAATGGTGTGGGTCATGACTTTTTTGACCAGTATACTTTAAGTGTCATACGATGAGTACAATACACAATTCATGTTCCTGTAATATTGAATTTTATCTCCTCTTCCAAAGCCATTTTAAGTATAAAAACACACATGGGCACGCTTGTTATACCTTCAATCTACAGTAAACCCTCTGCAAAACGGCCACTCTCAAAAAGACCGAAAATTGTTTTTTCTAGATCAATATCACTTAATGCATGTCCAAAGTATTTCAGCAATACTTTTGACCTGCATTCAGCTACCACTTGTCATTACGAACTTTTTTTTCTATTTTTGAGTGGCCGTTTTGCACAGGGTTTACTGGAAACCACAGTATCTGCTTCAGTCGAAGTAAAGGTGGCATAACCTGAGGTAACATCTCTGTTCATAGCTGACCTTGATTTGAGTCTCATTTAAGTAGAATATTTGTAAAACATGCGCGTATACAGAGGGGGGGGGGGGCACTGAGTGTGGACCCCGCTCCTAAAACCACAATACTATAGGGTCCCTTAGCAATACTGGTCGAGAAACACTGTAGCATCACAAAGCTACCAAGCCAGCATTCAATTTCGGGCCATCTCGGCCCATCAGCGAAATACCATTTAAATGACGTTTCGCTGGCGGGCCGCTAATGACCAACACTTAGTGGTATTTGGACCCTCTCTAACCTCATATTAAAAATATTTTCTGACCCATTTCAAATCACCAAAGACAGCACAGTTCAATGGTTCCAAAGCAGAATTAATCATAAAATTTTACCATCAAACTCTTTATTATACAAAAGTTAAAATTATTGGAGAGCCAAAATGTACATTGTGCACAAAAACAGACGAAACTATCGAACATCTTTAAAAGGGTTGTGAATGTGTCAAACAGTTTTTAGATGAAACAATTTCATGGCTTAGTCAACATGGTATACATATAACATTAAGTGAAAAATCATTCGTATTCGGTATAGATCTAGATCAGAAAAATGATATTGATAGACTAGATCTAATGGAAATACAATATTATATATACTTTGCAAGATGCAGCAAGAGCAACATGAACCTCCCAGTGCTACAACATAGACTCAAAATTGTATACCAAACATATAATTACTCGTCCAATTCACAATTTTCAAACAAACTGGCAATATTACCATAACTTATTAGATAAAACGGCAGACTAAAATATTAAAAATTGATCAGAATTACATAACAAAGCAAATAAAATAAAGCTCAGCAGTCGCTAGCCTGTGTCGTGCTCCATAACATAATGGACATTCATTATTTGATGGACGCTCTGTTTAGTTGGTTAAACTGTGTAAGCATATGTTTTAATACAGCAGCGTGATGCAGCATATTTTTTTACAATTTCTGCAAAAGTATTTTCGTATTCTATAAAGTAATTTAATAATAATTGTTATTTACCTGCTCCTATGAAATATTACATAGCAAATAAAATAACAAAGCAAATAAAATAAAGCTCAGCAGTCGCTAGCCTGTGTCGTGCTCCATAACATAATGGACATTCATTATTTGATGGACGCTCTGTTTACATGTAGTTGGTTAAACTGTGTAAGCATATGTTTTAATACAGCAGTGTGATGCAGCATATTCTTTTACAATTTCTGCAAAAGTATTTTCGTATTCTATAAAGTAATTTTATAATAACTGTTATTTACCTGCTCCTATGGAATATTACATAGTCATATTATTATGAATCTTTAAAAGTTTAAAACATTTGTGGCGTCATATATAGGGTCAAATTCCAACCACAAAATTAGAAACGTGCAATTCGTGAATATTTTCTATGTCATTCTATTGTTAAAAATTAGGGTTGCAGTAAGATGGTAGCCGTCTTAGAAATTGTCCTCATATATGGTAAGTGCTTAGCATTTTTCTGTAACACAAAAGTTGCAGAAATGTGACCAGCCATGAGATTTTGGGCCCAAATGCGGTACCTGGTCGAAATTGAGATATTGATATTTTCTGATACCTATATATCCCTGGAGTATACATGTGAAATTTCAGTTCGATATCTTAAGCGGTTTCTGAGAAATAGGCAATAGTTCATAGGTCCCTACGTCAAGAAATTATATATAAAGTTTTGCGACGTCAACGTTAATGATCTGGTGGATTATTTGCGAGTTTATTTCAGGATGTTTGAAGCGAATTGATTATTCTTTTGGGAAAGTTAAAGAAATATGCCCTACGTATTTTGCCGTTCTATGTGAATTTTGGAATCCTTAGTTTTGACAGGTGGAATGGAATGTTCCCAAACCGACCAGTCCACGTTCATATCTTTTTAACATAAAACTGTAAAGGAAAGGGGAAAAAATTCGAGAAAGAATCTGGAAAATAATTTTTAACGTCCCGCACAAAACTCTCGCATCTCTCCGTAATATTCATATGACCTTTTCTTTGACCCCAAAATCGGCGCAGCCGCAGTAACCTTGTTGATCAAAGAAAAACATGTCGGGAAACATAACACGCGCAGGGCGACCACGAGGAACGGAGAATTTGACAGACTCTGCTAAAATCAGGGAGAAAGTGGAAATGAATTCGAAGTGTACTAAATGGAGGATTAGTATCGGCCGAGAAATAGATTGATTGAATACCTTCAAAACAAATAACTGTCTGAAGTCCGACATGAAAAGTTTTGCTTGGCGTGTATGACCGATATAAACAGCTGATCAATAGTGTTTTCCTGGTTGTTTCTGGACCACTACAAATATTATAATCCATCTATCATTTCCTTATAAACTAGCACAAAACACCTTGCGAAAACTAGTATATAAACGCAGCCACAATCAAACTGTTTGATAAATGCTGTAAATATGCAACCTGTAACAATGGTCAGTTACTATTTCATACCGCGCGGATGTGCATCTATCTATCGCAGCTAGGAATACTAGAGGCTCGATAAGGGGACTTAATGGTCTTGCGCAGTATGCGTGATATTTAATTCTAACTTATTTCAAGAAATTCTCGGTGTCTGTATTCCAAAAATTACTAAAACACCAAATTTTATTATTAATAAATGCTTTTTGGCTGAAGAAGTTAAGCGTTCAACTGTTCACACTGGTTTCATAAATTTAATCTATATGAATCCCCCGTAGGCGCCTACTTCAAACGTGTATGACTGTATCTTATATACACTTCGCAAGTGTTCGGATGAAACAGAAAATTCTTGAAAAAATGTTAATTTTGAGGATATTCTCTTGTCGTTGCACCTTTCTTTCAGAGAAAACAACTATTCCTGAGCGTTGTCCTTTGGCAACATAAATATTAAGATTCCAATTGAACTGGAATTGATCAGAGATAGTTTGACTGCACTTATCTTTGCTCCGATGCCATTCTAAACATGGAACTGGTATCGGAAATGGCCGATTATTTATCAGGAGCTATGTTGTTTAAGAAAAATAAAGCGTATTGCTACAAATAAAAGTTTTAAAGTCTCAAACCTTCTTGCACTACTCTTTTATAAGATATTCTTTCGACATTTAAGTTTTGTTTAGCATACTTTTTTGATGAAAGATACAGGCAATATTTCTTTAAATTTCACTTCAGAAATTCTCGATTAGAACATTTTGGGATCATGACCGTGATCGGATAAATCGTCAACATTATTTCTTTAAAAATAAAATGTATTAGATTAAGCATTTTTCCAGGGTTTGAAAATTTTGAAACTAAATTCAGATAATATTGCTACAGTATGAAATGTTTGAATGCGGTCTTTTTCATGATGAAAATGGGTATTTATGCAAATCAGAATGCTGATCATTAGCTCGTTTAAAAATGGCGATCAGATATGATCATGCGCAGATCCAGGAATTTTTGTTGGGGAGGGGGGGGGGGGGGAGCGTCAGGTCCATCAGGCATAAAAAAAAGCTCTGACAATGTTTTTTTTTATTTTTTTTTATTTTTTAGTCCTCAACTTATTTTACAGAATTCCAGTGGTTACTTTCAAAGAAAACTATCATTTTCCACGGTTCCAGTGGGGATGGACATTTTTCCGGATGGGGGGGGGGGTCCAATTGCTTGTTCCTTATAGAAACCCATATAACTTGTGATTTTCCGGTGTCCGGACCCCCTGCCTCCCCCACCCCCTCTGGATCCGCCCATGTGATTCCGCGCATCGTGGTTTAATCTATTTACTCGTTTTTTGGGGACGGATGCTGGCATCCGGACTCAATTTTAACACTTACAGTTTTTCAGTCACGTCGATTTTTCACCCTTGCCAGGCCATACATTAAATATATGCTACACTCCTTGCAAATTTTCAGACATATAAGTTGCATGGTTTCAATATTAACAATTTAATTAGATGCATGATAAAGAGTCGTAAAGATCCTGACTAGTTTGTTCCTGAGAAGCCAACTGATCCGGATCTACAATGTTTTCCAGAACAGGGTATATCCGGATTCCGCAGGATAAAGGCTTAATGCAAACCGAACAACTTTCTGGAAAATATTACGCGTAAAAAGTAGTTCTTTTTTTTCGTTGTTTTTTTTATTGTTTGTTATGCTTTGCAGTTTAGAAACTTCAGTTTGGGTATCGAAGCAATGATTTATTGCCAATTGCTAATTCAAATACAAATATATTTAAAAAATAATACCTTGCGCAGTAATATAATAATGATAGGCATGACGTAAACGACATAGTGGACTTGCCATTGTAGCCTGCTTTCATTGACAACAAACAAACAAGTCGGCGTGTTTTTTTACGCGGCTATGTATGTAAATAATATAACATTCATATAAATCAAGAATTATCTCAGCTAACCCCAAAAGAGTCGCTTAAATATTGGGGATTAAATAATGTTACTAGTATGATTTCATTTGAAGTTTTACTTTATGCCTATCCCGCCAAACGGTCATGTGATATACACACTACATGTATATGTAAATTATTTATACACAGCCAATCGCAACGCGATTTAGTACGTTCTATTTATATATATTCAATCGGTCAGGCATTGATCAATTTTATGTTTTCGACAACGCCTAGAAAGTTGAAAATGTAAGAACAAATCTAAGTTTTCCCTTTTAATTCAACAAAGGAAACGATGATTAATTGTAAAAGAATAAATAACAGCTCAGACCCAGTAATATAACAGGCAGATAAACTGTTCCTATCGATGACGGATGTAGGCCATGATTAATAAGTATTGGCTTTTACTAAAGGACGTGTGTATCAGTAAGCTAGGAGTACAGTAGCATAATCATTATTCGGGTTGCTATATTGACATCAAGGGACGTTTACAAACAGTTTGCAATGTTCCATTGATGCCAGAAAATATATAATTGCATTGATTTGGTAGGCTACTGCGTTTGTGTTACATTTTGTGCAATTTTCGACACAAAATGGGCCTCAACGCGACAAAAACCTGTCTTTGGGGCTTCTGAAAAAGCGAGTCTAAAAGCAGTCTCCTCATCTACAGAGGCTAGCTAGAAAATTGAAATTTCACTTGTAGCAATTCTAGAAATGATACTTCCCAAAAAGCAAATGAAAAATGCGCTGATCAGTCTACGCTAATGCGCAGACTAGTCTGCGCATTTGTTTTTCGCACCCCCAAGACAGGCTTTCACGTTCCGAGGCCCAAACATTTTTTTTATCTCAATGTCAGTTTATAGGGTGTCGTGTGTGCGAAAACATAAGCATAGAGCATTATGTTTCATACGACGAAAACAATAAATTGAAATTATCCTATTGTCTTTGATTGATCCCTATTACCTGCTACCTGCCGCAAACAGATCAAAAAGGTCTTTTAACTTTCGGTCTTTATAATAGATAAATCAAACCAAAAGTAATTACTGATCATTACTCTTTCATTCTACAATTTGACTCAGTTTCACAAAAGTTTCAGTTTATATTGTCAGAATGGTTCATATTTGTCACATTGGACCGTACACTTGAACACTAAAGTGCATTTGAAAATGCCATTGAGCGCTACCAAAACTTTGCCCGGTTGTCCACTGTCGACCCGCCAACCAAATGCCATAATGGAGTTTTGGTGACGGGCCGATGGTGGCCCACTTTTATATGTTTTCTGAGAATGTAGATTACGTACTGTTGTGTAGAGATCATAGAACAGTAGCCAAAGCTCCTACGCATAATGAAAAGAAAGCTGGACAAACTGTTAACGTACTACGACATCTCTTTCAGCTGTACACATGACAGCAAATAGGCACCGTGTTTAGAGAACAGATCTACCTACTCAAGAGGTGCAACTCATGACTTTAGATCAGTCTGCACATCGCCATAATAACATTCAGACCACCAGATACTTTCAGGGGTGTTTAATAACAATAATAAAAACCTTTCTTCTAAATCCAGAAATACAACTGTTAACGTACTACGACATCTCTTTCAGCTGTACACATGACAGCAAATAGGCACCGTGTTTAGAGAACAGATCTACCTACTCAAGAGGTGCAACTCATGTCTTTAGATCAGTCTGCACATCGCCATAATAACATCCAGACCACCAGATACTTTCAGGGGTGTTTAATAATAATAATAATAATAACCTTTCTTCTAAATCCAGAAATACATAGTAGGTATTCAAAAAGAATCACCTCAATGCCATTGAGACGGTTCTTTGAGCACCAACCCTCAACCCTAGCTGCTGCACTTGAATTACATATTGCACCATCCTCATGTATCAGTCTATTAAAAAGATATCTACTGCTCTATCATAAACTCGGTAAAACCATTAATGAGCCACTTAAACCGCCCCAGTATAACATGATAGTTCATGCTATAGTTTTTCTTGTTAATATGGTTTTTAGCAGCGGCTACTGTTTTTTGTTGTTGATTTTTTTTTTTCAATTTTAAATAGTCTGATTTTTTCTTGCTCGCTCCGCTCGCAAACGTACATATAGAGATCTAAATTCAAAGGTGCCAGATCGGCGGCGCCCTGCTAAAATCCTGTCATTTTATTGTAGCCTACCATATCTTTCGGTTCCTTTTTCTGAATGACGTCTACTGGAGTCATCTGAGTACTATGTGTTAATGCTCACAACAATTGCCAATTTTATCATACGGTCAAGCATTGTGGCACCGGATCAGACCAGTCTGAAGCCTGATACACACGATGAGACTTTTGTCTGCAACTTATGTATGCAACTTTTGTGTGTACCATACACTACTGTACAGACGATGCAACTTCACACTACCTGTTGCTCTTTCCCGCTAAAATTGTGCATACTTTTTCACGATGGTGCTTACTGAGCATGCTGAGGAGGACGAAATTGCTGTCCCATTGTGTCTGATGATCATTGCACTTGCAACGCAACATTTAAATGGACCGCGAATAATACGAAGTTTGGATTCAACGAAGAAATGTATATAGGGCTCACCATATTGCACCTAGCTAAAAGACCCCTTTCTTAATTGTGTATGCACATTTGTAGAAATAACAGGTAAACTGACCTTCAGAAATAGCCGAGCTGTGATTGGCTAATTGTCTGGAAAAATATGAGACAAGTTTCAGAAAATATAGCAATGTCCTATTCGATAAAACTGTTTCATGAAACTCCAAAAATCTCTTGAAACATGTTTCTCGGACGTACACACGATGAAACTTTTGTCTGCAAATAATTATGTTCTTCGCATTTTCACAAAACATTTTTTTTCCAATCGCGCATGATATAGTCTACAAGTTCGTTTAGAAAACCATTTGAAAGTTGAAGAAATGACATCAAAGTTCATTTTACCCATTCATTTCAAAATTTTATGACTTTGCCTGTTGAAAAAATGAAGCTTTCTGATAAAGAATTAAACTGCATGAAAATGTGCCAGAAGGCACCAAAGTGCGCGGATTTTTCAATAAATCCTGGGGAAGCATACCCCAGACCCCCTTACCCGCGCTTGGCACCTACAGAACTCGCATTCATGCATTCTGTGAATCAAAACACTCACATTAACTCTCAAACTCGTTGCTACGACCCTGAGTATAGGTTGGAATTATTTTCGGTGTGTGAAAGTGTACCAAGTTCATAACGACCCCCCACGCCCTAGCATGGCTTCGCGTCTTCTGCGCTCGCATGAAAATATTTCATGTTTTAAATATTGCCCCCCTTCCCCCCCCCCCCCCCCCCCAACATGGAATCCTGGATGCGCCCCTGCGGTTCTATCGCTACAGTGTCAAACATTTGGAATCCAGATCAGGCTCGACGTTTTGTTTGGTCTGATCTGGGTCCAACCTGTTAGCAAAGATTATTATTTTGCGGGCTTCACCACTGGTATCATACCGAATTCTTGGCCGCGGATATTGTTCGACTAGTCTTTTCGCGGAGAATAAATAAACTGAAATTGAAGGTAGTGGCTCTCATTTGAAATAGTTAAAACTTATTTACGAACACTTGTCAGGCGCGATTAAAGGCATATACATATTCTTGAATAGTCACTCTAACATCACATCATGGCTAAGGCATTACAGTACTTAACCCTTAAAGCGCCAAGAAAAAATGCATCTGAAAATGTCGTCTGCTGAAGTCGTCTGCTTCATATAATTGCCTAACATTACTGACGAATAAAGTATAGAAGCAAACAGCGTTGACCCAGAACAGACTGCTCCCATATATCGTAAATCTGGTCTGGGTCCACACTTTCTGCCATAGATGCTTCTTAAACATTTCGGCAGACGAGATAAGCAGACGACTTTTGTTGCGATTGGCGCTTTAAGGGTTAAATATGCGAGAAAAAAATGCAAATAGATCATGAACGAGTCCTTGAAATCGGGACACTTTGGGATTGATTGACAATTACACATTTTTACAGAAATTGTTTCTATTTTTTTGCGTTTTTGGTGAAACGACATTTACTTGTTTTTACCTGTATGTTAATGATTTGGCTTAAATAAGCGTCGATTGTTTATGAGAACGGGATTTCTGCCCCTACCCCTTCAACAGTTGCAAGTCTAAACCATGGAGGTGCGTGGAAAATACTATAGCGTCCGCGGGGTTTTGTTATCTGGCCGCGGGGCAGGGCTTTTTAGAACCGTTTTCCACATATTAATTAAAGTGGCAAGAACTAATAATGAGCTCAAAGGCACTTACATTTTGAAAGCCTGTAGTTTCTACCAGCAGGGACAGCTGATACTGGTTCTATTGCGAGTTTGATGCAAATCTGAACCACGGGTTGAGAGCATGCTCCTAATCTTACCGCAGATGTGACCATTGTTGGCGTTGTTCATGGCCGCGGGGTTCTGCAATATGCTTTCTTGTCCACGGAAATCCTAAAAATCAAAACGTCAGAATCATCTATGACAAAAGATAGGTAGCTGGTGTGCTGAAACGACTGGATCAAAACCCTGTTAGATCAGAATGTAGCCATTGGGTTTTCGTTTTTTTTTATTTTTCTGTATGCTGATTTAGCACAATTATCTAGTTTCTACCGTAGTAGGATCGCCTGACCAAAGTGCTGAAGGTTGTGAGCAGCAAAATCTAGCTGTTTGTCTGTCTGTCTGTTAATCCATCCGTCCGTCTGTCGGTCTGCATTGTTTTTTCCTTCTTTTACTTAAATGCTCGTTTAGCCTGCTTACATGTGTCTAGTAGCTCAGGTGGTTGGAGCGCCTGTCCAATGTTCTGAAGGCTGTGAGCAGCATAATCTAGCCATTTCTCTGTCTGTCCACTTTCCAATGGCTGTCTGTCTCGCTTTTTCTGTCTGTTTCGTTCTTTGCTCTTTTGACTTTTTTGTATGCCTGTTTTGCTAGATTATCTAGTATCTCAGGTGGTAAGTGTGCCTGACCATATTTTGGATACTTTCAAGTTTTCTAAATACCTAGGCTTGGCATTGGACCCAGCATCTACTCTTTACCCCCAAAATATAAGGAATATCAGGCATACCCAAAACATATTCGAACTTTAGCGACCCCAAAAACATTTTCCAAATCTGAACATTGACCTTAAAAAGCCACAAATTGATAGAAATGACCCCCCAAAACGTACAAAAAATAAATCATAATTTCATCATATCTCCAAACATATTTATTTTTCTGATCTTCTGCCCCCCCCCCCCCAACAATAAATGTAATTCAAAATTTTGAATCTCCAAAAATGGACAGAACCTACTTATATATGATAATATCAGTGTGCCACACACCCCCCTCCCGCCAAAAAGCTGACCAGAGTTTTAGAGCAGTATGCAGCAAAATATAGCTGTCTGTCTGCTTGCTTTCTCAGTCAGTCAATCAATCAGTCAGTCAGCCAGCTTGCCCAATCAACCGCTTCAATTTCTTAGTGTAGACAGAGCCTCTTTGTAAAAGTGTATTCTTGTCACAGAAGAGTATATGCGTGTCCCAGGGGGCTTTGGAGGGGTGGGTAACTCTTTTTTTCTTCATACCAAGGGTCTGGCCCAGCATCTACCATTCACCCCCAAGAAATATCAGGAATTTTAAGGACCTCAAAAATATTTGAAATTTTAGCAACCCCCAAAAAATCTTTGACGTAAAGAAAAGACCCTAAAATGCATAGAAATTACACCTAAATATAGTCCAATTTCGTGGTGAACCCCCCCCCCCCTCCAAAACAAAAAAATATCCATATATCTTCATGTCCACAAAAATATTCATTTTTCTGAGGCTAGAGGTCAAAATCTAGGACATCTTATTTCCTTTTAGGAATCATTTGGGTTTGAACAACAGTGGCGAGTTCAACAATGTGAGCGTTTGCGGGCACACTTTAATGATGGTACCTACGAGGGATGCACGAAATGAATTGCTTATTGTCCTATATCTCAATATCCACGTGGGACACGATAAAAACCAATATATACCTATATAGGTTTATTTAAGGTCTACACAACGGTGTATAAATGTACACGTTAGACTTAATGTAAGACACAAAATTTGCCATATTAATACACGTAGTCATTGACCACTGTAATAAAAATAGTTGGTACATGTAGAAGAGTCAACCAGAAAGATGAAATAAGGGGTTACATTAAAGCTCGCTCAAAACTTGTCTGTTCTTTGAAGCAGCTGATGATTGAACTTTCTACTACTTACGGACCTTCTTGTGTGTCTTATGACACAGTTTGGCGCTGGAAAAATAAAATTTAATCTGGGTTAGAGTCCATCAAAAATGCACCAAAATCAGGAAGGCGAAAATTCGCAGCTTGTAAAGAAATCGTTTAAAAAATGAAGGAAATCATTGAAGGAGATGCCAGATTTACAGTTTGTGATATTGCATGAAAAGTAGGCATGTCACCATCAACGGTTCACTTTATTTTGAAGAAACATTTAAAAGTCCGAAATATTTTTGCTAGATGGGTGCCACATCTGTTGACTGATGAGCAAAACAGACAACGGGTTTTAGTGGCCAAAAAGCTGCTTAAAATGTTTCAAAGTTATGACAAAAAGCAGTTTGCCAATGTCGTCCCAGGTGATGAAAATCGGGTCTATTATTTTGAGCTGGTCAGAAAGATTAGCAATAAAATCTTGGCCACTAAACATAGCAGACGCCCAATAATTGTCAAACGGTCTTTAAGTGCAAGGAAGGTTTGGTATGCAATTTTCTTCTCTGGTGAAGGAGTCGCAATAAAAGTGCTGGTGGAAAAGGGCAAAAACATCAATGGAAAGGACTACAAAGACATATAGTACTGGAGAAGCCTAAAACATATCAGAAACGACGCCCTGTCACTGGTTTTAAACATATCTGTCTTCTACATGGCAATGGCCCTGCTCATGCCTCTGAAATAGTTACAGTGTTTTTGAAGAAAGAAAAAGTAACAATTTTGCCTCACCTCCTGCATTCCCTAGATCTTGCCCCATGTGATTTCTTTATGTTTACGAAATTAAAATAATTCCTTGCTGGGCGGAAATACCAGTTATTTTATAGAACCATTTGTATTTGAAGAACATGTACTATTTCATTTTCTTACTTTCTGTGACTTTAGACCTTCAGGTTCGTGACCAGATGTTCAACTCTTTTGAACAAAATGACTGCCAGAGCTCTAGCTAAGAAACTTCTTTTAACAGAATTTCCTCCTGAACAACTGGCCCAAAAGCAAGTTGATTTCACAGAACTGTCCCCTATGGTGTCTTCTACCAATTTTGCACAAATGTTTCCACTCCACTGAACAATGGATCCGCAAAAGCTCCAGATAAGAAATGCCTTTGAATTATTTGTCCTCCCGAACCAATGATCCAAAATGTACAATAATTTCACAAACTTGGCCCTAATGATGCACTCTACCAAAATTATACAATTGGTTTGGCTCTGCCATTAAGAGATTTCATTCAAGCTTGCACATAATGTCTATGGTGGCGATTAAATAAAAGTAGGAAAAACATATACAAAAGTGGACAGAACTTTATCAAATCAGTTCTTGATTATCATTGATTTCTTTGAATAAGTGGGTGGATTTGTATTAGGTAAGATACTAGGAAACACTTTCCCTCATCCTCATAAGATCTTTAACCAACAGAAACCAAATGGAAATCTGAAGGAGAAAAAAAAACATGCCACGGTTTTAGGAAACAAATTACAACTGTTTAGTTTTGGTTGTGCCAAACAAAGTTAAGAGAAAATTGTTTACCGCTTACCTGCCTGAAGAGCTTTCACAAACATTTATTGAGGGATCATTTTAACACTCTATAATAAAAGTGTTTGAAAATAAAGTTTGATTATATTTACTTCTTAAGTTAGCAATTATCATCTGGTTTCTTGCATTGTTCAATAATGGATTACATTTGATAAACTCTCCCCAAAAAAGGCTGTTTTTGTCCAATGAACAAATGCCAATGTCGTCAGAAAGCTTGCTTTCCCATTTCACTTTGTGGCAATATGTTTGACCCTACATCAGAGACGGGACTTCCAGTTTCCATTTGCAGGCTATAGAAAAGATATCTAACTAACAACCTCCCTATTTGAACGCTTCAATGCAGCCGTCCCCACCAGTACTCTCAGTGCTTTGATCTCTTTTCTTTTTCAATATAACCTTCGCTAATTCATTTGTAGAAAGACAATGGAACGTAGCATCAGCAGCAGTGCTGCCAGTAGTAGTAGTTATAAAATTTACACTCTCGGTGGTGTGATGCGGTAGTCAAGAGCTGATCCCGGAATTCAATTCGTAAAAGTCTGGCACCGATTGGTAGTTAAGCCTGTCTCTTCTGTTCAAAAACGGTGTAAGATCTCACGGTCTACATTTGCGCAAATGCGAGTCAATCTTTACGTCGATTGTGCATACCTTCCACTGAAATTGAGTTTTGAATTTTAAAGGCAGTCAAAATTGAAACGGCAAGACATCTAGTATAATCGGTTATATATACATGTACAATGTATTTTCAAAATAGAAGTAATACATGTAACATGCTGCGCAGCTTAAAACAAAGGCAGAGAAAAGAGTAGACTAGCTCACACAAAATATAACCAAGTTCGATATCAAAACGTGGCGAAATTATGTCCTCCTTTCGCTAGATGCATTCAAGACCAATGGATACCCAAAGCGCTATTTTCTTATTTCTCAAAGAAAATGTTTGCAGTGGGTACTCATTAGAAGCGGCTCTTTCTAATGTGAATGACAGCTTTACCTTTGGCAGATTAATGAAACGACCCAAAACATTTTGCCCGGCACGCGATGAGTACCCACAACTTACGTTTTTTAATATATACAGAAACGCGGTTTCAACAATGTGTAAGCTTATTTTGAACATCTACATAATAATATAACTCCGACACCATTCAAATGCTGTTAGAATCATATGCTAAAATTTCAAATTACAGTCGCGGAAGTTGTGAACAGTGTAGACTATGAATCTGCATCTTATAAGTCGAGGTACTTTAAATCTACGGGCCGGGAATACATGTGTACATGTACCTATACCTACCCGAATAGCTTTGGTTGCATTTTTGTACGTGTAAGGGTATCAGCTATAACCATAAATAACTACAATCAGCTTGCGCCCATGTACACACCGAAGACACAGATCAGATCGAAATGTGTCCAACTCTAAACTTCGGAATTATTGAAGTAGATCAGAAAAGGCGCAGATAAAAATGGGATGTGCCTGGCTTAAACGCTACAGAACATGATTTTACACAACTTATAAGATTTTGGTACTTGGCGCGTATGCGTTATAAATTCATTATATGCATACATGCTTCAACCACCACGACCTCTAAGGAATGCCCATCGATTCATTCAATACATTTACCCGTAACAGTCACGCATCAAAGCGTTTTGTGGATATACAGCTAACTAGTTGAGCTAGAAGTGTAGTGTTTGGCTTGAGCCTTGGTCTACATGTACTTCCATACTTTGTAGATTATAGCAGAACAGGCTCTGGCTGCGCTTTAGAACAGGCTTATCTGAGCCTTTGCTGTTGGCAAATGCGATAAGTGATAAGCTGGCACAATTTTCAAGTGGCTCTAACACACGGTAAACATGACACGCATGGAACAAAACGGATAGCCCGAAAGTCGAGTCTGAATATACGGAGAATTTCTAAATATAGTGCAAAAAAGCGCTCATGGCAAAAGCTCGTGACTTGATCTTACAGCATACGCACATCGCCGATTATGCCACGCTCATACAATACACTTGTGACATGTAGCATACACGGTCAGACTTGTAGCCCTATTAGCACACACGGAGCAGTCAGCACACCAGACTAGTAACCCAAATATTGATATTTGTGTTCATACATATTCGTCACTTCGCGCCGTCGCAGTTTAAACAGTGCATTTCCCGAATTTTTGTGAAAATTACCCTGGCAATGTTAATAGGTGCATTTTTTAAAACAGATTTAAGGGGATGGAAGTCAAATATAAAATAGCAATATACAATAAAATATTAAAATGAATTGTAATTTTGGTTCTCAAGTAGGTCCCGTTTAAAGTGAACATACATTTTAAAATTTCACGATTCCCATTGACGCTAAAGTTAAGGTCGCCAAATATACCATTTAAATTTGTCGTCGTACAACAATACGAAAACAACAGACACCAAGAAGCTACAATAAAATTGTGTATTGCGTAAATCAATTTGCGTTCATTTGGTACTTTTTTCACGGTTGTAGCTTCTATTGTTTTGCGACAATAATTTTGCCAAAAATCTGGAAATACATTGATTTAAACGGCGACGTTGTAAGACAGCGAATAATTATGCCCTGTGACTGTACCTCAAAGTATTACGCTTATTGCATACGCTGAAACAAGCATCGTATGTCACATCACCTATAAGTAGGGAACTTTCCACTTGTAGTGTGTCGTCTCAACACAACAGGCAACAAAACCGCTCACGTGCTCTACGACAACATGGGGACAAAAGGTACTGAAACGGACACACATTTTGCACATACAATTTGCGTTCGAAATGGAATTGATTCCGTTGTTTTATAAAATGCACTATAATATCAGGCCTGGTCTTGGTCTGCAGTGTGTGATTGTGGTATTTCCTGGTCATACTCATTTGTTTTTTTTTCTGGTCTTTAATATGCACAGTAGAAAAAGAATAAAAATGCACTACGGCCGATACAGAAAGTGTCGGAGAGACGGTGTATTTTTGTTTTTTTAATACATGTTTTACTGTAATTTCTCCAACCCCATGATTTAAAAAGTCGTGTGTACATGTATAAATATCCTTATCCATATTTTAATATATCTTTGCGATGAAATCGTAAAATGTTTGCGCCTCTGTTTAAACGTCGTTAACAAGTGACGCTAAACGACGTACAAATTGCGCAACAAAGTGCAGTTGCATAAATTACGTCACTTTTGCAGCGCGTTTTCCCGACGTCACGTTTTACCGCATTTGGGCACAAAATGTCATGGCGCGTCACAAATATGCAACCGTATCACGAGCTTGTACACAGTTGATGAAATCTAGATATTGTTATTTTGTGATAATATGCTGCTCGTTGACTTTTACTGCGACGCAAATTTTTAAATAGTTTATAATGTCAATTGTCATAACGGTATAGCCTGTGTTGAAGTGTATGTCTTTTACAAGATTACAAAGCCTACAGTGTAGAACAGTCAACTCATGTACCTTCATATCTTGATCAAGTCTTAAATAAACACACTTCAAAATAGCATACGATGACGTCACAAATTATATGTTTCGCTCCCATGAAGTTAAGCACATATAATGTATATGTCAATTTTATAACATAATTTGATTATATTGATGACATCGATGAAAAACAATTACTTGTTCGCAAATAAAAGCAGAAGAGGCTAGATAGTGCCTGTGCAAAAGCAAATTCGCTGCTCTAATATATCAAGAGAAGATGATGCGGACAAATACAAAGGAAACATTTGGGCATCTGGCCTCACTTGATGACAGCGCATTCATGGCCAGGGATGAATGAAAACAAGTGAGAAGTATTATATGACATTTTGGTAACTGTAAAGGTGGCACCTCATGATTGCGTAATTAGAACTGGTCAACCTTAGACATAGGCAAAAGCTGAAAATGAGGCGTGGTTTAATTCAAAAGTAACTGTATCATCTTGCGCCATTACCTCATTATAGACGCAAAACACATTATTTAGTCCTTAAAACGCCAGCAAAATAACTAAATCTGAAAATGTCTATTTAACATAAGCATATAGGCAAAACATTGTGGCCCAAGATTAGACTACAGGAGCAATCTGATCTGGGTCCACAGTGTTTGTCTATGAGGCTTCAAATATTTTAGTGGACGACAAACACATACATTCTGTGATGCGCTTTAAGAATTTATTAATGTGAGTTCAGTGTGTATACAGTTTTTTCATGAAATGCACGCACGTTTGCGCGGACCAAACAACTTTTTAATTCTTCACCAAATTATAAATAGAACCTGATTTCCTTTTTTAGCAGATGGAATAGCCGAACCACGCCCTTTAAAGTACTAAGCGAAAAGTCTATTAAGACCAACATCACATTTACAAGCGCAGCATAATCAAGCATAGTGATAGTAGTGTCTATCCGTTGCTGAGAAAGACTTTAAGAAACAAATTAAGTGTTTCAGTGCAGTTTCTCATTACATGTATATAGCCAAACTTGCAGCCATTGAAACCAGGTATGGCATCTATGCAAGAACATTTCATACGGCGAAATATTATATCTATAAGTAAAATTAGAGCGCGCAGTCGATGGGGCGCCATCGCAAATCTCCACGCTAAAGTTTTTGACTCCGCCAGCACCCCGCAGTCCCACCCTGGGGCATGACCTTGGCAACAGAATGAAAATTATGTTCAATATGTTTTCTATCTTTTATTTGTGAGAACACACCCAAAGTTTGGTATAAAAATCTTTGAAATTGACTTGGTAATGATATTTGACCTTTTGACCTTGCCCCAAGGTCACCAGTTTGACCCTAGGATGAAAATGTTACTTGCATTTTGTTCTGCTTGTCATCCCCGTCGATTTAATATGCTATATGACCATGTTTGAAAAAAAAATATTTGACTCCCTAGGTACCCCCAGTGCCCCAAAGTCCCACCCCTGGGGCATGACCCAGGCGAATAAATAAAAATCCCGTCGAATATGTTTTGTATCTTTCGTTTGTGGGAACACACACAGAATTTGGTATAAAAAATCTTTAAAATTGACATGGTAACCAAAATTTAATGAAATTTGACCTTTGACCTTGCTCCAAGGTCACCAGTTTGACCCGAGGATGAAAATTGTACTTGCATTCTGTTCTGCTCGTCATCCTCGTCGATTTGACATACCACATGACCATGTTTGAAATTTTTTTTGACCCCCTGGGCATCCCCAGCGCCCCAAAGTCCCACCCCTGGTGCATGGCCCAGGGGACAGAATGAAAATCCCGTCTGGTATGTTTTGTATCTTTCATTTGTGAGAACACACACAAAGTTTGGTATAAAAATCTTTGAAATTGACTTTGTAATTGAAATTAAATGATATTTGACCTTTTGACCCCTCCCCAGGGCCCCAGGTGGCGGGCCAAAAAAGTTTGACGTTGCACGTCCCATTCATGTCAGTTACTCACACACCAAATTTGGTTGAATTTCGTCCAATGGTTTAGGAGGAGATGGCATAACGGACAGACGGAGGGAGGCGATTACAATATCCCCTTCGCTTTTTTAAAAAAGCATGGGGATAATTAACTCCCATAAACTCGCCTCCCCTGATAGACAACTACTTGACTAAATATCAAAATCGATAAGAAAATATGCGAATACACAACCGTGCCAGCATATATGCAAGAACGCACGCACATAGGAGGGAATACATTCTTTGAATGGTTTCTTACGTCTTTAGCTCTGCAACCACCATTATAGATTATCGTTAGCTGCTCTGTTGCCACTTGGTCTAAATAACACTCCTGCAAAATGAATTGTAAAGTTGTTACATAGAGTAAAACCTGCCTGAAGCGGCCAAAAAAAGAAGACCAAAATTGGTTTACAATACCGAATATTGCTTAATGCATGCCATAAAATTGCAGAATGCTATTCTTTAAACCTTCATTATTCTACCATTTTGCCATTTAGACCTGGACAGCACAATGGCTCAGTGGTCAAATGCTTGACTTGAGACTGAAGAGCCGCGGGTTCAAGCCTCATTGGCGTCACTGTGTTGTGTCCTTGAGCAAAGTAAGTAAGGGTGCAAAGATCAGGAATCGATACAAGACACATTTATCCTTGCCTAGTACGGATTCAACCCAAAAAGACCCGTTCCAACGTAGCTGAAAAAATGTTGTCTGGGATGTAATGATTCAGATCAAACAAAAAAAAAACAAAACATTAAGACCTTTGTTTTATCTATTTATGAGTAGCCGCTTAAGACAAGTTTTACTGTATCACTAGAACGAGGAGTTCTAGAAAGTTATGAAGCAACTTGCATTCATATTTGAATATCTCTCGCACCAGTGATATTTTATACATAGAGAAGTCTTGGGAAGCATCTCAAAGATAGGCAAATACCCTATCAAAGTCAAGAGTTGTGTAAAAATGTTAATTTGTTATAAATGTTAAATAAAATCATATGCCATCTTCATAGTACCTACTGCGTGCACATGTGCTTCATACTATTTAAAAAAATGTGCAATGAAAATGCAAAATTCCTCACTTTTCTTAATTCGTGACATGCATCTACGAGTATACGTAAACTTTAAGGGTGATCCTAGGATTTATGTTGCTGATATATTGCTTAATGTACTTCCCATTGTTTGTGGGATTTCTTTTTTTGTCTTTGTTTTGTTATGTATTACTTCGTGTTCATTCTAGTTTTGCATTCGTCTTGAAGAGGAAGAGAAAGCCTGTTTGCTATGCTATTATTGTCTTACCGATGTAGTGTTACAATATATGTTATGTGGTTCTTCTTCACGGAGCCGTGGGTTAGTCTGCAGTGTGTGGTTGTGGAGTTTCCTGATCATACTCACTTACTTTTAGATTACATATCATTTGCTCTTGTCATAAATCTATATAAGCCAAACTCTTGCAAAACTTCTCTATGCACTTAAAGATTTCTAGTCAACCATATTTTAGCAAATTTAGCATAATTAAGAAGTGATAATAAGGATTCAAAAGATTGTGGGACTGGAGTCCAGACACCTTGGCATTCCTTCCAAATCACAAACCTGCATGTTTGCTAAGGACCAGTATTGAGTAGCAAATAAAATGTCTTGCTTTAGTGCACAATGCGGCTACTCTGTCAGCATTGAAGCGCGAACCAGCAACCTCTTGATCCCCAGTTAAACACCCTACCAACTTAGTCACTACGCTCCATGAAAATCGATAGTTGTTAACTTTTGTATTGTTGAGCCAAGATTTATCCTTTTATGAAACCACTGTAGATCTAGAGCAGCTGGTTTCTAAAATAGCCATCTGATCAGCATCCACTCTATTATCTACTTGGTTTGAAAATAGAATACTGGAAGGCTGCAGATCAACAGGAAAAAAATAGGTAGTATGTTGTGCATACAATAAATTAGGGGATAACTGTATTCAAAATTTTCATTCTGGGAGATATATCGTTGGATATACGGTCAGAAATTTAGTTTTAATGGCGACGTGTGAGCGGTGCCGTAAAACGTGATTTCTGAACGTATATCCGATGATATACATCCCCAAATGAACATTTTGAATATGGTTATCCCCATTCTAATGCACTTCTGCAGTTTGAGCTCTAATTGGAGCGTTGAAAGCCGCATAAAGCCGCACGTCATGCAACCAAATGTGACGTAATTAATGACGTCAAACTATTTCCGACAGTTTATCGCAGGATATATTGTCACACATTTTTGACGCTCTAATCAGACGTCTCGTCACTAACTCATTGGCATTAGAATAGCAAGATGATTAGTGTATACTCGATAAATTATGACGCGTTTAGTTCATTTTTGAAAATCATGGTGACATTTTGTACAATTTTATCAAATATTTACCTCATTAGGGCCACAGTTCACACTTCTGATGCAATCATCTAAAGACAATGCATTACTACATTGCCGGCACCGAAGAGCTCCTGCAAATATTCAGTTGAAAATTTCGTGAGAGTATGTTCTTGACTCTGCACATGATGTATACTGTACCTTTGTATTATATAATTATTGTCGACTATTTCATTGGACAAGCTGTGCTCACGACCTGGAGATACTAATCTTAACCTCGGATTTACCTTGGTCAATATTGGTCGATGTCACATCATGTTGATGCCTGAATAGTCAAAATATATTTATTATTAAACAAACACAACTAAAGAGGAACTAGAAAAGAAAAGAATATATCGATTGACGTTGTACCAAATATCCGCACTTAAATTAGATCACCAATCTTTATCGTTAAGGTCATACTAGCATGTTGCCATTAACAAACCATACTCAATCAGTGTCCAAAATATAAACCACTTACATGTAGATATACAACAAATGTGTATGCTGCAGGCCATAGCATGTTTGTCCACGACCTTTGATTCCACGATAATAGCAACAATGTGCTACCTTCGCATTAATCTAATTACCATCGGTTATTGTGTTAAATGTATAGACCATCTGGCACCAAATGAATTGGGACTTGGGTTACACGCCAGAAAATTAATTTAAGTGCATTGTACCTGGACTTTAGGCCCATGGGCGCTAATAGTACACAGAAATCAATGTTTAATCTACATAGCAGATTTAAAACCCCTTGGTCTAAACATAAAAATGGTTCAGATTACAAACAGTATTACAGATTTTAAGCAGATTTAGACCTGGCCGCCAACACGAAGGTAATAAGCTTTGTTTAATTTACACACCTTAGGTAATATTTGTGCTAAACCTGAACGCTATCCATCAGAAATAAATTAATATTACGCACTAAGACCCAAAATACATATTTGAAACGTAATTGACCTTAACCCTAGAGTCAAAGGGCATAGAAGTGGTAAGGAACTTCCTCTATAATCTACATTAAAATGAAGGTTACATATTATTGTTATGCACTTCCATTCAAACGTTATGTTCAACTACTCTTAGAGCCAGTCTAACAGCTGGTAACATATACTCCTCTTGTATATGGCTTGTAGAGTCTCCATTTTAGTAGATATAAGTGGTTTATAATTATACCACTGATTTTATATGGTTTGTAGATGACACCAAAGGTTTTGAACTATTTATATAATGCATGTTGGAGACAACGGTCAAGGTCAGAAACCTCTTATATAATGTACTATTCCATGGTGTTGTGTTTTTTTGTGACCCAATACTAGTTACTAGAGCGAAAGCAAAATTTTTAACTACCTATATATGATGAGTAGTAGTTCATTGTTAATGCTTGTGTCTCTCACAGATTGGATTTACAGCAGATTACTTAGGTTTCTGCTGATATCACACATATTATAGAAAATGTCTATGAAATCTAAATTTAGTAACTAATGTAATAATGGGTAGTGTGTTATGTAATTATATCATCTCAAGTTCTGTTCCAATCAGAAGTATGTGCTGATTTAAACATTTTATCACACGACATCGCGTCTGGGAATGAATTAACGCCATGCAATAAAATCGATAAACCACTTGTGGTTTACAGATTTTCGAGAACCTTATGGCGTGTTTAACAACGTTGCGTAAATAAAGTCAAAATTATAACGTTTTTACGGCAGAGATGAGATTTCAAAGTAATCTTAATGTCATATGATAAACAGAATCTAACATCCGTGCTCTTGTATTATTGAATTTATTGAACCCGTTGCGAAAAAGAGATAAAATACCCGGCAAGCCTCGCATTTAATTCTAATCCCCGACTCGTTTAATAAATCCAATAAAGCTTGGCACCAGAATGGCGCTGGGCAAAGACAGATCAGGATCCAAATTAATCATAAAGTTTATCAGTAGATGACAAGTTAAATAGAGAATACTAGGTGAGCGTCTTTTGGTATCAAGTTTACCAGGCAAGGCTTGAGAATGCCTGTTGACATCGCGAGGCTTGCAGAGCGATTCAACAAGCGTTCTTAAAGCCCAGCCTGGTAAACTTGATTCCTGACACTCACTGGTATTCTATTTACCAGTTTACCCATTGTTTCACTCTGCAAACTAGCGAATGTGACGTACTGTTCTATTTTTGCGTTATATGCATCATTAGCTACGTCATTCAAAAAGTACAACGTCATAATGACCTGATATAGGCAGACAACGTTTATCAGGCACTGTACAACACTGCAGTTAATACACTAAAACCCGCGTATTTGTCCTGCGAAATCGCGTTTCGTGTTCTAAAACCAGATGTATTCTAAAACCAGATCCCTAAACCTTATAACACAACGTTGAACTGGTCCACACACTGGAATAGCTCAGCGTACTGGAATTGTAATCGATAGTTAAACAAATAGCATGGGATGTGAAGACAGTTGACATGAAAAAATCTCGCAACAATGGCCAAAAATAAGGGTGCGTCATTGAGACACAAAGAAGGGAAAGAAACGATAAAGCATTTTATTGGGATAATGTTTTCGTTGTTTTCTTGGTTTTGTTTACTAAATAATCATTTATTTGCACGTAACGGGTCTGGCATCACACTTAAATTTTTTTGATTGGCTGTTCAACAATGAGTTTCAACTCGTTTGTACGTTGAACTGCGTTGATATACTTGGGCTATCGATTGGTTAACAGGTAACTGCGGTGCACTGCAGCTCAACGCGTATCATTGTGAGATTTGATTGGACATTTGAATTTTGCGTTGGAAACATAATGCTTAGTACGTGCGTTTTCAATGCGTTATCAACGCGAATTCGACAAGGACAAATACGCAGTCGGTAGTGTATGAGAGGTAACTGATAAAAGTTTATATATAGCGACTTAAGAAGAGCTTAGGACTTTTAACCATTGGTTATCAAAGTGAACATTTAAATAATAAGCATAGAACGTATGTACCATTAAGTATACACTACCGCCCGCGTATTTGTCCTGCGAATTCGCGTTTCAAGTGCGTTTCCAACGCATTGTACGTGCGTTGAGTTTAATTTGTGTATGAAACGCGAATCAACGTATTTCGAAACTCATGAATATTCATTAGTAGCCCTCTAACGCGTTTCAACGATAAAATATGCGTTTCTTTCTTTAGCCAATCAAATCGTTTTGTTACAACGCAGTAATGCGTTAACCAATCAAAATTGAGTTGACCTTGCTCAATGTTTACATTGTTATTCAAGGTTTAACTTTGCTTTGAATATTTCTGATAAGACTTGTCTTGCAAATCTCAATTCCCGTTTCCTTTGAGATTTTAAAGCCCAGTTGGAATCAAATATCTCACTCCATTCATTGATCAATATTTTGAGCCAACTATCACGACTTTTCAGCAGAGAATAAATGGAGTTACTCAAGGCCGAAAAATGAATATATAACAGTAAAATCACATCGATATTCATCAGATATAGATCTTTAATTAGTCTATTATAGTGTCCAATAAAAAATATTTTTCTAAAAGCAACGACATGAAGCAAATGAATTGAACATATATCGCACTGCATTCAATTTTGTTTCTTGGGATTCGCGTCAAACAATTTCAAACTTTCAGATTGGGTCAACTGAGATTAGATGCAAACTCTCCTTGTTAAGTAAAATAATCGAGCCAAACACACTTTTTGACATTCTAACTGAATAGATCTCTCTCAAAAGAAAAAAGAAGGCACTCCTAAGCAAAAGCAATTGCATGTGCCCAGGCTTCACCTGATCAGTCCTAAAATAAAAGTAGAGCAGTATATCCAGTTCTGCCCATCTAACCTGCCCAGGAGGTAGAAACTGAAACCGCTTAATTAACCTGCACCCCTGCTTGACAGTGCCAAGGAGGTAGGTTCTGGCCCCATTTAAACAGCCTGCACCACAGTGCCGGGGAGGTAGGTTCCGACACCCCTAAAACAGCCTGCACCCTTGCAACACAGTGCCCGGCAGGTAGGTTCCAACACTGCTTAAACAGCCTGCACCTCTGTATCACAGTGCCGTCAGGTAGGTTCCGACACCACTTAAACAGCTGCACCCCTGCAACACAGTGCCGGCAGATAGGTTTCAACACCACTTAAACAGCTGCAGCACAGTCCCGGCAGATAGGTTTCAACACCAACCCGTGCAGCACAGTGCCTGCAGATATGTTTCGACACCGCTTAAACAGCTGCACCCCTGCAACACAGTGCTGGCAGATATGTTTCCCAACCGCTTAAACAGCTGCACTCCTGCAACACAGTGCTGGCAGATAGGTTTCGACACCACTTAAACAGCTGCAGCACAGTGCCGGCAAATAGGTTGTAACACCGCTTAAACAGCTGCGCCAGCAGTTAGGTTACGACACTGCTTAAACAGCTGCACCTCTGCAAAACAGTGCCAGCAGATAGGTTTCGACACCACTTAAACAGCTGCACCCCTGCAACACAGTGCAGGCAGATAGATTTCCACACCACTAAAACAGCTGCACCCCTGCAACACAGTACCGACAGATAGGTTTTGACACGGCTTAAACAGCTGCACCTCTGCAACACAGTGCCGGCAGACAGGTTTTGACACCACTTAAACAGCTACACCTCTGCAACACAAACCCAGCAGATAGGTTTTGACACCACTTAAACAGCTGCACCCCTGCAGCACAGTGGCAGCAGGTAGGTTTTGACACCACTTTAACAGCTGCACCCCTGCAGCACAGTGCCGTCAGATAGGTTTCGACACCACTTAAACAGCTACACCCCTGCAACACAGTGCTGGCAGATAAATTTCAAGCACACTTAAACAGCTGCACCCCTGCAGCACAGTGCCGGCAGATAGGTTTCCAAACCAATTAAACAGCTGCATCCCTGCAACACAGTCCCAGCAGATAGGTTTCAACACCACTTTAAGAGCTACACCCCTGCAGCACAGTACAGGCAGATAGGTTGTGACACAGCTTAAACAGCTCCAACCCTGCAGCACAGTGCCCAGCAGTTAGGTTGCGACACTGCTTAAACAGCTGCACCTCTGCAACACAGTGCCGGCAGATAGGTTTCGACACTGCTTAAACAGCTGCACCTCTGCAACACAGTGCCGGCATATAGGTTTAAACACCACTTAAACAGCTGCCCCCTGCAACACAGTGCTGGCAGAAAGGTTTTGACACTGCTTAAACAGCTGCACCTCTGCAACACAGTGCCGACATATAGGTTTTGACACCGCTTAAACAGCTGCACCTCTGCAATACAGTGCCTGCAGATAGGTTTAGACATCACTTAAACAGCTGCACCTCTGAAACACAGTCCCAGCAGATAGGTTTTGACACCACTTAAACAGCTGCACCCCTGCAACACAGTGCCGGCAGGTAGGTTTCAACGCCTCTTAAACAGCTGCACCCCTGCAGCACAGTGCCGGCAGATAGGTTTTGACACCGCTTAAACAGCTGCACCACTGCAACACAGTACCCGCAGGTAGGTTTCTACACCATTTAAACAGCTGCACCCCTGCAGCACAGTGCTGGCAGATAGGTTTCGACACCGCTTACACAGCTTCACCCCTGCAGCACAGTGCCAAGCAGTTAGGTTGTGACTCTGCTTAAACAGCTGCACCTCTGCAACACAATCCCGGCAGATAGGTTTCGACACCACTTAAACAGCTGCACCCCTGCAACACAGTGCTGGCAGATAGTTTTCGACACCGCTTAAACAGCTGCACCTCTGCAACACAGTGCCCGCAGATAGGTTTTGACACCGCTTAAACAGCTGCATCACAGTGCCGGCAGATAGGTTTCTACACCACTTAAACAGCTGCACCTCTGCAACACAGTCCCGGCAGATAGGTTTTAACACCACTTAAGCAGCTGCACCCCTGCAGCTCAGTGCCGGCAGGTAGGTTTCGACACCACTTAAACAGCTGCAGCACAGTGCCGACAGGTAGGTTGAGACACTGCTTAAACAGCTGCACCCCTGCAGCACATTGTCCGGCAGAAAGGTATCGACACCTCTTAAACAGCTGCGCCCCTGCAACACAGTGCAGGCAGATAGGTTGCGACACCATTTAAACAGCTGCACCCCTGCAGCACAGTGCCTGGCAGATAGGTTCTGACACTGTTTAAACAGCCTTCTTTCTCTCTCTCTTCCTTTTTCTCTCTCTCTGTCTTTCTCACTCTCTTTCTCTCTAAACACGTTGCCTTCTGTGAGGCTTTGACTTGGAGCTTCATCAACTGAAGACCCAAATTTAATCGAGCCAGTAAGAAGAGATTGATCGATAAAGACTTCAAGCTAATTTTTTGATCAAAATGCAGCAGGTTCAGGTTCTGAAAGCTGATCCCAAGGCCTGATAACACAGAATTACGGACCTGTTTGATATTGTTGGACTAAACACGATGAACTGGTCCACATATTTGAATTGTAACCGATGTTGAACAAATGTCATGGGATGTGAAGTCAGCTGACATGAAAATTCTCGCAACGATGGCCATAAATGAGTGAGTGCCATTGACACAAGCAAGAAAAAAGAACGATAAACAAAGCATTTTGTGGGGTAATGTTTTCGCTGTTTTCTTGGTTTCAATAATAAAATTATCATTTATTTACATGTAACAGGTCTGGCAACGCAATTGAACCCTTTTGATTGGCTGTTCAACAATGCGTTTCAACGTGAATTGTACGTTGAACTGCGTTGCTATACTTGAGTTATTGATTGGTTAACAGGTAAATGCGTTGCACTGCAGTTCAACGCGTATCGAAAGTGAGCTTTGATTGGATTTTCGAAATTCGCGTCGGAAAACTAATGCGTATTACGTGCGTTTTCAATGCGTTTTCAACGCGAATTTGACAAGGACAAATAGATGGGCGGTAGTGTATGCACATAGCTAAACAAGAGGGCCATGAATGTCCTGGATCGCTCTCCTGGGTGTACTGGCCTGGAGGCAGATTTGTAACTAAATAAAATCCTTTCTGTAACGTATGTTTAGTCCAATATAGAGAGCGTCGAGTACACTACCGCCCATCTATTTGTCCTTGTCGAATTCGCGTTGAAAACGCATTGAAAACGCACGTAATACGCATTAGTTTTCCAACGCGAATTTCGAAAATCCAATCAAAGCCCACTTTCGATACGCGTTGAACTGCAGTGCAACGCATTTATCTGTTAACCAATCAATAACTCAAGTATAGAAACGCAGTTCAACGTACAATTCACGTTGAAACGCATTGTTGAACAGCCAATCAAAATGGTTCAATTGCGTTGCCAGACCTGTTACATGTAAATCAATGATAATTTTATTATTGAAACCAAGAAAACAGCGAAAACATTATCCCACAAAATGATCTGTTTATCGTTTTTTTTTTCTTTTTTGTGTCAATGGCACTCACTCATTTATGGCCATCGTTGCGAGATATTTCATGTCAGCTGACTTCACATCCCATGACATTTGTTTAACATCGGTTACAATACAAATATGGGGACCAGTTCATCGTGTTTAGTCCAACCATATCAAACAGGTCCGTAATTCTGTGTTATCAGGCCTTGGGATCAGCTTTCAGAACCTGAACCTGCTGCATTTTGATAAGATAATTAGCTTGAAGTCTTTATCGATCAATCTCTTCTTACTGGCTCGATTAAATTTGGGTCTTCAGTTGATGAGGCCCCAGGTCCACGCCTCACAGAAGGCACTGTGTTCAGAGAGAGAGAGAGAGAGAGAGAGAGAGAGAGAAAGAGAGAGAGAGAGAGAAAGAAGGCTGTTTAAACAGTGTCGGAACCTATCTGCATGGCACTGTGCTGTAGGGGTGCAGCTGTTTAAGTGGTGTTGCAACCTATCTGCCGGCACTGTGTTGCAGGGGTGCAGCTGTTTAAGCAGTGTCGCAACCTAACTGCTGGGCACTGTGCTGCAGGGGTGCAGCTGTTAAAGCAGTGTCGCAACCTATCTGCCGACACTGTGCTGCAGTGGTGCAGCTGTTTAAGTGGTGTGGAAAACTATCTGCCAGCACTGTGTTGCAGAGGTGCAGCTGTTTAAGTGGTGTCAAAACCTATCTGCAGGCACTGTGTTGCAGAGGTAAAGCTGTTTAAGCAGTGTCCAAACCTATCTGCCAGCACTGTGTTGCAGAGGTGCAGCTGTTTAAGCGGTTTCGAAACCTATCTGCCGGCACTGTGTTGCAAGGATGCAGCTGTTTAAGCGGTGTCAAAACCTATCTGCCGGGACTGTGTTGCAGGGGTGAAGCTGTTGAAGTGGTGTAGAAACCTATCTGCCATGACTGTGTTGCAGGGGTGCAGCTGTTTAAGTGCTGTCAAAACCTATCTGCCGGGACTGTGTTGCAGAGGGAGCTGTTTAAGTGGTGTCTAAACCTATCTGCCAGGACTGTGTTGCAGGGGTGCAGCTGTTTAAGTGGTGTCAAAACCTATCTGCCGGGACTGTGTTGCAGGGGTGCAGCTGTTTAAGTGGTGTTAAAACCTATCTGCCGGGACTGTGTTGCAGAGGTGCAGCTGTTTAAGTGGTGTTGAAATCTATCTGCCGGGACTGTGTTGCAGGGGTTCAGCTGTTTAAGTGGTGTTGAAACCTATCTGCCTGAACTGTGTTGCAGTGGTGCAGCTGTTTTAGTGGTGTCAAAACCTATCTGCCCGCACTGTGTTGCAGAGGTGCAGCTGTTTAAGCGGTATCGAAACCTATCTGCAGGCACTGTGTTGCAGAGATGCCGCTGTTTAAGCAGTGTCTCAACATATCTGCCTGCATTGTGCTGCAGGGGTGCAGCTGTTAAAGCGGTGTCGAAACCTACCTGCCGACACTGTGCTGCAGGGGTGCAGCTGTTTAAGTTGTATTGAAACCTATCTGCCTGCACTGTGTTGCAGAGGTGCAGCTGTTTAAGTGGTGTCGAAACCTATCTGCGGGCACTGTGTTGCAGGGGTGCAGCTGTTTAAGTGGTGTCGAAACCTATCTGCCTGCACTGTGTTGCAGGGGTGCAGCTGTTTAAGCGGTGTCGAAACCTATCTGCCAGCACTGTGTTGCAGGGATGCAGCTGTTTAAGTGGTGTCGAAACCTATCTGCCAGCACTGTGTTGCAGGGGTGCAGCTGTTTAAGCGATGTCAAAACCTATTTGCTGGCACTGTGCTGCAGCTGTTTAAGCAGTGTCGAGACCTACCTGCCTGCACTGTGATGCAGAGGTGCAGGCTGTTTAAGCAGTGTCGGAACCTACCTACCGGGCACTGTGTTGCAATGCTGCAGGCTGTTTAAATGGGATCTGAACCTACCTCCTTGGCACTGTCGAGCAGGGGTGCAGGTTGTTTAAGCGGTGTCAGTTTCTACCTCCTGAGCAGGTTAGATGGGCAGAACTGGATATACTGATCTACTTTTATTTTAGGACTGATCAGGTGAAGCATGGGCACATGCAATTGCTTTTGCTTCGGAGTGCCTTCTTTTTTTCTTTTGAGAGAGATCTGTTCAGTTAGAATGTCAACAAATGAGTTTGGCTCGATTATTTTACTGAACAAGGAGAGTTTGCATCTAATCTCAGTTGACCCAATCTGAAAGTTCGAAATTGTTTGATGCGAATCCCAAGAAACAAAATTGAATGCAGTGCGACATATTTTCAATTCGTTTGCTTCATGTCGTTGTTTTAAGAAAAATATTTTACATTGGGCATTAAAAGAGACTAATTTTAGATCTAAATCTGATGAATATCGATGTGATTTTACTGTTGTATATTCATTTTTCGGCCTTGAGTAACTCCATTCATTTCTCTGCTGAAAAGTCGTGATAGTCGGCTCAAAATATTGATCAATGAATGGAGTGAGATATTTGATTCAAACTGGGCTTTAAAACCTCTAAGGAAACGGGAATTGAGATTTGCAAGACAAGTCTTATCAGAAATATTCAAAGCAAAGTTAAACCGTGAATAACAATGTAAACATTGAGAAAGGTCAACTCAATTTTGATTGGTTTACGCATTACTGTGTTGTAACAAAACGATTTGATTGGCTAAAGGAAGAAACGCATATTTTATCGTTGAAACGCGTTTGAGGGCTGCTAATGAATATTCATGAGTTTCGAAATACGTTGATTCGCGTTTCATACGCAATTTAAACTCAACGCACGTACAATGCGTTGGAAACGCACATGAAACGCGAATTCGCAGGACAAATACGCGGGCGGAAGTGTACCATAAGAGATTTAATGAATTGGAAACATATGGATACAATTATTTTGAATGGATTATATGTTGCTCAAAGAATGATCTTACATGAGTGTTGTGCATTTTTTTTATTAGACGAGTTGGGGAAAAGTGATGTAATTCGAGTCTTGTCGAGCATTTTTTCATTTTTTGCAACGATTGTAATAGATCCAATAATACAGGAGAACGCATGTTACGTATATTCCATGTTCCATATGATACAAAACAAAAATACAATCGTGTTTTGGCGTTAAAAACTTCCTGAATTTGGCTATTTATGCGCGACGTAGTTATGAATGTCATCACATAACGTTAATAAATTCTGTAAACAACTAGTGCTTTTTCGATTTAAATACATGACGTCATTTCACTCTATTTTTCATTAACTGGCCACAGGGGGACTGACGTGCTTCTTAGCTAAGAGTCATGTGCCTAATGTTTGATGTAATTCTATTTCCATGTTGCAATATTGGATATTGTGTATAGCAGATTTACTCGTAACTCAAATTTTTCACAGTAAATGTGGTTGTAATGTACTTGCTTATGTAACGCGACGTCTGATTGGATAACGTCAAAAATTTGCGACAGTATATCCTGCGATATACTGCAGGAAATAGTTTGACGTCATTAATTACGTCACATTTTCTTGGATGACGTGCGGCTTTATGTGGCTTTTAACGCTCCGATTCGAGTCGAAACTGCAGAAGTGCATTAGAACTGGGGATAACCATATTCAAAAATTTCATTTGGGGAGGTATATCGTCGGATATACGTTCGGAAATCACGTTTTACGGCTCCGCTCGCGCGTCGCCGTAAAACTAGATTTCCGACCGTATATCCGACGATATACCTCCCCAAATTAAAATTTTGAATACAGTTATCCCCTAAATGAATCTACAGATTCTTGCAACCGTTCATCACCTCATGAAAGAAGTGATTATGGTTGACAGCTGACAAGCTCACTTTCCCATGCAATACGTTTCGAACATCGAATTCATTCAAAAGAAGTGATACAGATGTTGTGATAAATACAAAACGCTTTTAATTCCTAAATTATGAATACTTTTTAGATATCAGAAAATAATAATAAAAAGTACTTATCAGTTATAAATTCAATTTTGGCCTGTACATGGAATCATGAACACATTGGGTCTTTTTGCAAAGTTAACATGAAGCCCTTACTTTGCAGAAAACCCGATGTGTTCATAATACCTTTAAAAGACCAACATTAGATATAATAATGAGCCACGGCATGAGATTTCCAACAACTTGACATTTTGACAAGTGTAGACACGGACTAGCCTCTGCAGCCTCCTTGTAAGCTTAGAAACTCCAAATGGTGTTCAGCCAGTAGCTTAACAATCATAGAATGCTCAAGCGGCTAGCTAAGGCTCTGATCAGACTGCGCGTATGCGCAGGCTGATCTAAGGCTTTGCTGGTCGCAAATACCACTTTGTTGGAAATCTTACACACTGGCTCAATTATAGTGCGACCAGCTAACAGAGACTGGGCGTGTCCGGCAGAGCGCTGTCATTTACTGTCAAATTAGACTATTCTACAGTAAATTGGGTGTAATAGCCTATGTGCGCTTTACTCGTGCAACCAACTGAAGCGCAGACGACAAGACTGACCAACTTTAAACGTTAGCATGCCTGGTAAACGTTTATCTTTAGTATGCTGCTAGGGATCTGCTGCATTTAATTTTCCGTAATATATATGTTGTGAAAATCTTGGGGGAGAGATAGGTTTGCACTTTCTTCAAAGTCTGTTTTATGGCAAAATTAGATTTTTAAGCCTGATACAGTAATAAAAATCACCAATAATAATTCAGCGGGACAGGGGTTAAGTATCTGGACCATGAGAAAAGGGCTTGCACCCATGTGATTGGGCCTTATCGCATATATCCGCAAAAGCCTCCAATAACTGCCCATTATTGCATGTCGAGGGACTAGTTGTCTAAAAGCTGTTCAGAGTGTTCTTCAACTCTCATACTTTGCGGCTGCGAGAAACGAAAACTCTGGCGATGCTATGTGTACGTGCAGGCTCGTCGGAGCCTTCGCCACACGCGATGTAATTAGAAACATCATCTCGTGTGCTGACCAATTTATTGTACAAATTTAGTGTGATTAAAATTTCATTGTGGACTTATTTAATTCAGTATGATAATTTGAATACTTGGAATTTTGAACATTATATATCAGCGCATATACTGAACAGCAAAAGAAACGCATATTTTGCAAATTTGGTATCCTGTATAAATTGGGGGTTAAATACTGATCTAATGATATGTAATGTAGCACTGATGTATTCAACATGTGAATATTATCAAATGCATCACAAATGAATGGCTCATTGGAATAATGATAACAAAGGGGCGTAACTCTGGGTGTAATAAAATAACGCATAATAAAAGGCGACTTTCGTGATGGTGTATGCCTACAACACGACTGAACGGATTCGAATGAAAATCCCTCTGTGCGATAATCATGATATACAGAATCCTTAAGAAGTTTAAATTTTCCGATATTCTTTAAGGTGGACTATTCTGACCCAGTTACATAATCGGACAATTAACCGAAAGTCTGTTTAATACAGGCATGAAAGGGTCCAAACAATTGTTTCAAACGGTTCTGTTGGACACTACCTTACTTGACATCAATCATACTGTCCCAGATATTCTTACACCCCAAAGATTCCAGTGGTTTTCAATACCAATGCAAAAATGCAAAAGAATGAAGATTTTTGGATTAGCAGTATAATTTCTACAGCAGTGAATTTTAAAGTTTTATGCCATTTTCTTATCTGTTACAGTGTGTTATCATGACCCGCAATAAAATCGGATTCAAATCCTGTGTTTTCCAATGTACGGCACTGTTTTTGCGTTTTTTGCACCAATTGACAAAAAAATATAATTAACTGTGAAATGACGAATACAATGGTCTGGAACGAACGCATGAGTCCGTTCAAACATGTTCACATCATCTAGGGTAAAATTTGATAAGGGTGTCTGATATTAAACATAAATTGAAAATATGCGTTTCTTTTGCTGTCAAGTATATATCCAGACCGGTAAGTCTCCTTGCAATCCAAATGCCCTTTTCTCTTAATGTGGCTGAAAACTTCTACAGGTATATAGGTTTAAAACATTTCACAGGTGAATGAATACACTCTGTCTTACCGAGTTTTAAATGGAAATGTCCACAGGTGTGTCTTTGCTAAGAACCGCCCAGTCTCTCTTAACTGGACGGACTATATTATTTCTTTAAAGAATGATACAGTGTGACTCACCCGTTGCATCGAGACAGCTGATAGCTATAAACACAAAGACTGAAATGTAAAACGAGTATGTGATAGTGGGTATTTTATCAGTTAAAGACAATTAGTATCTAACCTGTTCTTATATCCCACTAAGAGCATCCCTTTCCTTTAACCTTATCCTGATTTGGTTTCATTCTAGTTTTGCAATTATCCCGCTTAGGAAGAGAGGGCTGATTGCTTTCCACTTACTGTCTTCTGAATGGCATGTTTCTCATGTTTTTCTTTGGCTCCTCCTTACGGTGCCGTGAATTGGATGTACATGTAGTATGTGACTGTTGTATTTTTTGGTCATAATTAAGCTACGTTTAGGTCCATTTCTATACTTGTGTAATAAAAGGCTTGGTTTACGTTCACTCCGAGTTTTGCTAACCGTTAAATAAAGTCACAAATAAAACTGTAAAAGCCGTAACGCATGAATGCAAATTCACCTTTCTCAACGTTACATTTTTGACATTTTATTGGAATTTGACATACCTCCATAATTTAATGTAAGTAGCGAGTGCGTTATATTCGGTTCAGTACTGCCGTCTTGTCAATTCATCAGCACAGTTGAATCGTGCTTTTTTTTGCAGAAATGGCGGTCAATTTTAATGGCTAATTTGTCACTTCACAAGTCCTAGTTGTTTGCATGTTGTTAGCCATTTGCTATTGTTCAGATCCTACTCTTTCAGAATTATTTTAATAAAATGCATATGAAGCATATTGAACCTTGCCATTATTTGAGCCAACTTTGGATCATCATTTATACAAATATAGTAGGACCATAGTAGGACATACTACATACCTAGTCCCAAGGTCATCTGTCTTCTTGGTCTGGAAAAGAAGAATTTAAAGAACGGTTCACAATACAAGGGAGTGGGGCTATCTTGGTCACTCATGTTACCAAAATTGTTTGTATACATTTTCATTTCGCAAACCCTAAGAAGCCGTAGCTCAACTTGAAGTTTTCTTCAGCTCTGACTATCTGTGAGTCATGAGCCCTTTTCTTTTTATCATCATGGTGTGCTAATTTGATTTGATTGTTTCTCTGTGATGTTTCATTGCATTAGTTAGGGAGCCTCTATGCGAACTAAACAATTTTGTGATTTAACAATAACAAAATCTATGGGGAGATCAAAGACAAATGGCTAAGTTTGCTTTTTATAGTCTACTCCCTACCTTTAAAACCACGCAATTAGTAATTAAGCAATATTACTCCCATGAAACGTCTCAAGATAAGCTTCCAGAAGCATAAAATAGACAGTCTATTATTGTATTCCAGGTGCATAAAGTTGTTCATTTCTACATGCTATTTTTTTAATAAATGAAAGTGGTTGTGAATTTGTTTAAATAAAAGCTTATGGTGAAAAACTCATCTATTGAAAAGACATATGTTTGAGTTACACATTGGAATTGCCTCATAAAGGCAATTCCAATGTGTACCTTCAACATATGTTACTGAAAATAATGGAAGAAAACTATTTGGAAATTCACTTTAAAATTTTTTCCAAGTTTCATGTCCAACTACCTTCGATATGTTTTTAAACAAACAACTAAAATTGTGAATTAAATTATATGGCTATCGATAAAAATGACATGGGGCTTTACTTATTTTGATTCATGACATGGGGTTTTACTTATTTCAGTCATGCGATATTGGGGTTATAAAAGCTCAGTGCAATAAAGTACTGGTTCGGTACAACAGGAACCAGCTCTGGACTGTGTAATCCATAGTTCAGAGCACTAATCGCTGGGATATGCGGTCGCTTCTACAACCAAAGGATGTCATTCTCCGAGGGGGTTAGGACTGCGCTAGAAACTGTCTTTTTAGCTCATCTGAGCCATTGGCTCATGATGAGCTATTGTGTTCGTTGAATGTCCGTCGTGTGTCGTGCGTCGTCCGTCGGCAACAATTGCTTTAAAGGACATCTCCTCCAAAACTACCGGCTGGAACTTGTAAGGAATGATCCTTATATGGCCCTCTTAAAAACTGTTCAATGGTTTCGGTCCATTGCATATCTAGGTCACACAGGTTAAAATAGAATTTTCAAAAGGCCTGGGGCTTTGATATTTGGTATGTAGCATCGCCTGGTAGACCTCTTCCAAGTTTGGTTAAACTATCCCCCTGGGGCCAAAAATGGCCCTGCCCTGGAGGTCACATGATTTACATAGGCTTATAAAAATCTACTTGTCTGAAACCAACCTTAATGCCTAGAGCCTTGATATTTGGTATGTAGCATCACCTAGTAAAACTCTTCCAAGTGTGTTCTAATTATGCCCCTGGGGCCGAAAATGGTCCCGCCCCAGGGGTCACATGTTTTACATAGGCTTATAAAGAAAAATATATAAAAAACTTTTAGTCTGAAACCATAAGCCCTAGAGCCTTGATATTTGGTATGTAGCATCACCTAGTGGACGTAGTTTATTCAAATTATGCCCCTTGAGTCAAAAATTGCTCACCCAGGGGTCACATGTTTTACATAGGCTTATATATAGGGAAAAACATAAACCAATCTTCTTGTCAGAAACCATAAGGCCTAGAGCCTTAATATTTGGTATGCTAAGCTTCACTTAGTAGTTCTCTACCAAGTTTGTTCAAATTATCCCCCTGTGGCCAAACTTGGCCCCGCCCCTGGAGGCACATGTTTTATATAGGCTTATAATACGGAAAAACATGGAAAAATCTTCTTGTCTGAAACCATAAGGCATAGAGCCTTGATTTTTGGTATGTAGCATGACCTAGTGAGCCTCTACCAAGTTTGTTCAAATTATGCACCTGGAGTTAAAATTGGCCCCAACCAAGGTGTCACCAGGGACATGGCCAGCTTTCAGCAGATACCTATATGTAAGCTTTAAACAAAACTTAGGTGAGCGATTAAGGGCCACTTGGCCCTCTTGTTCTATTGAGGGTATTCATATTTTAGCACAATGATTGCTTATGGTGTATAGTCGACAACAAAGGTTTCAGATCACCGCTAATACCTTATAGCCAAAGGCAGTCCTGGGCTAATCGTAATCAGTAATTGTAATTATCAGTAATTAAATACAATTTTTAAAGTAATCATATGTAAGTGTAATCATGGTTTGGCTCAAATACATGTAATGTAATTGTTATCATTACTGAAAATATTTTAGCTGTATTTATAATTACCTTCAGATACTTTTTAGATACATTTGGCTACTTACTTAGAACATTTGCCCACCACTAGAAACTAACTAATGAGTGACGAGTGATGACTTATGGTATTATTTTCATTCAGATGATTGGGCAAAGGTACACTGTGGGTGAATAAAAAACATTGACTTTTGTGGACAATAAATTAATAACAGCAAACTTTAAAGAATTTGTCACTTTCAGAATTTACATCAGTTTTATTCAATGTTTGAGATAAGTGTGCATTGTGTATAAAAATCAGATTGATTTTTTTTACAAAATTTAAATATTTTTTTAAAATACTGCAACAGATATTGTAAATGGTTTTTCTCCTAAATTCACACTGACTCTGATTTTGCAGGTAAATTTGTCTAATCCAGACCATAAAAACAAGACTTCTCAAAGGTGTTAAAGTATTTTGTTATTAAATATAGCTAGCTCATGTGAAATAGGACAAACCAATCCTCTAAATGGGTGCAAGCTGGATTAAGTTTTGACACGAAAATACCTTTTTGTGGAATAGTTAAATGATATCAAGTTGCAAGTTTTATTTCAATCACATCCCTAAAATTTCTAAATCAATGTTTGTGCAATGGCAGCACAAGTTTTAAGCCATTTTTAATTATATTCCCTCAGAGATGACACTTTTGAAAAACTTATAAATAAAAGTAAACATCACAGTAAATCTGTTAACAATTTGAAAATAGCTGACTGTTAAACTGAGCAAAAGATTTAAGTACCAAACAATTTCCGTTTTACTTCCCTTTATAAATCTATCTTACTATGTGGCATGCTCATCATCTATAAATATGTTAGCAGATCTGATGTATGAGTATAGGACATGGCATTCCATATGTTTTAAAAGCTGCAAAGACCCTACTTTCTTTATAACTTTAAAAGTGAGTACCATACAACATTACAATTTTATACGAAAACTTCAGAGTAATTAGTAATTATTTGACTACATTTCTAAAGAAATTGTAATTGTAACCATTACATTTCTACAGGTCCTGTTATTGTAATGTAATTGTAATCATATATCAGTGAAAGTAACTGCAATGTATTTGAATACTTGTATTTGACCCCAGGTCTGGTCAAAGGACAGGATCAAACATACTAAACTTCCAGCTCATAACATGAACCCCTTTTACATTTTTGATGTAGGATATTCATAGATTATAAGTGTCCATTTTGATCATTAATTTTGTTAAAGATTAACGCAGTCATCAATGTTTCAGTTATGTTGGGACTCTTCCCAGAGAGAGGGAGAGAGATCAAAGAAAAAATGATAGACTAAAAGCCCCGACCCAAATAAAAGATTGCCTAAAGTGAAGCAAATTTCATCCTGCCAACAGAAAAAAACTATGGCTTCAATTTTGATGGTTGAATAAGTAACAAACAAGGAAAATTCATCGAATGTATATCCCCGAACGAAAGGTTATTTTAAGGGAACAAATGAATCACCAGACAAACATCCCATTTTTCTAACCTCTTAGTTCAACTTGGGTATCATACAGATCATAATTAAAAGCCTGTTTTAGTGTTCAGTTCAATAAAGAAAATAAACTTATCTGTACAATTCCATTATCTGACCCTTCAACCCAACGAGAGGTCAGGATGTGTGTAAAATCAACGTTTTTACTTCTATGTTGGTCTATACTTCTTCCCCTTTAATTTGATATGCAACATGACAACATTCAGAAAAAAAAAGATTTGACCTTTTGACCTTTTTGTTTGTTTTGTTTGTTTGCTGCTTAACGACGCATCAACCATTGTGGGTCATTAGCGTCAGACGGTATTAAACTAAACATGATGTGGATGGAAAAAGTAAAAATTTGTAAGAAAAAATAAAATGAATGATGATGATGAGTTTGTATAACGATAATAAGTTGCAATACGATTGTTGACAGGAGAGACAACGTACAATATCTGACAGTTTCAATGAGCTATTCAGATACATGTAACTGTACATGTTCTTTAACTGAACAGAATACACCATAAAAGAATCTGTTTTATGGTCTGAACAAATGTAAAACAAAACATGATTTTATAAATAGCAATTAGATTTTGTTAAGAAGATTTATTTGTCTTAAAATGTCATAATACTATTAATATGTATCTGTTGAAATAATTCTTTCATATTATCAACATGGAAGCAATTATTTCTAGCTTCTGCATGGTAGATCAGCAAGCAAAAAAATAGCTTTCATTAGAACCAACTTCTTTTAAGATTCCATTTTCTAATTTAAAGCCATTTATTAATAAATATATCTTGGAAGAATGGCAAACTTCATGGAATAACAGCATTGGAAATAAACTTCTTGACATCAAACCAACTATTGGTGAATATCAATCAGTTGTTCGAAACATTAGAAAAGAAGAAGTAGTTTTAGCTCGACTCCGCCTAGGTTATACAAGAGTCACTCATTCATACTTACTACAAGGTGAAGAGCAGCCACAATGTGTTGGTTGCGACGCACCATTCACTGTACGTCACTTCCTTTTGGAATATGCGACTTTGCACCTTTTGACCCAACCCCTCGGACCGAGGGTGTGTGTTAGGACAGAATATATGTGCTTGCATGGTGCTTTACGCCCCATTTCCTTTAATTTAATATGCACCATTACTACTTTAAGAAAAAACGTTTGACCTTTTGACCAAACCTCAGGAGCTGAGAGTATGTGTAAAAACAGATATGTGCTTGCATTGTGCTCTATGCTCCATCCCTTTAATTTGATATGCAACATGACAACTTTCAGAAAAAAAATATGACATTTTGAACCAACCGAAGGAACCGAGGGTGTGTGGAAAGACAAAATATGTGCTTACACGGTGCTCTATGATTGATATACAACATGTCGACTACTTTCAGAAAAAAAAAGTTTTGAACTCTTTACCCATCTCCAGGGTGTGCGTTAGGACAGACGTTTTGCTTAAATGTTGCTGTATACTCCGTTCCCTTCAATTTGATATGCAACACGATTACTCTCAGAAATAAAATATATATATTGACCTTAAGACCCCATCTCCGGGGTCGAGGGTGTGTATACGGGCAAAACATATGCTTCCATGATGCTGCATGCGTAAATCCCTTTAATTTGATAATTATGCAACATGACCATATTCTGAAAAAGTTTTAAAAAATGCCTCTCTCCGACCCCCTAAGTCTACCCAGGGGATCGGAACAAGGCATTCGAACAAAAAACATTTGATATGATTCATATATATTGTACATCTGTCTGCATGCGAAATTTCGGTTAAAAATATTGACATCTGACTTAGTTATTGCAAAATTTAAATATTTATCCTCTGGCCCAGCCTTAGATGTCAAAGCGGTAAATTAATTGTCTCATTCAAGCTTATCTACAGGCACTGGGCAATCATGGCCATAGTGAGAAGTTGTCCGATAAAATAAGCTTTTGGGAATGTGAAGGTCATTTCACAAAAATAGCAAATACAGCTTTTGCATTAGCCAAAACCTAAGTTAAAAGATCCATGACTGAGTCAAACTTTTGCGGATTATCCCCCGATTCAACCTTGCCCTGCATATGATAATGCTTTACCGTTCTGTAAACTTTGAATGACATTTCCAATATATGGGCATTTACCACATGAAGAAGCAGGCTTAAAACATCCCTCGTTCATGTAGTTATCTGCTTTTGAAAACATTGTTTTATTTCATATCGCAGTGTACTTCAGTACCCTATTTTAAACGCGGCTTGTGTAAATTAGATAAGGAGCTGAACAACTGCAATTTTACATTTATTTAGCCAAGAAACAGGCCTTTTGATGAAAGTAATTATGAAGTGTGAAAATATAAAACATTGGGATATACTGGGCTGTTTTCATAACATATTAAGCGCCCCTCGTATCCATTCTAGTTTCGCAATCATCTTGATGGGGAAGAGAGGGATGGTTACTTTGCTTAGTTTGTCTTTCTGGTGTCTCGTGATGGTTGTGTGGCTCTTCCTCGCGGTGCCATGTGTTTGTCTGCGGTTTGTGATTGTGTTTTTTTTCTGTTCATACTCACTTACTATTTTTGCAGATTTTTTATGGTCCAAAATTTAGTACTTCCATTTATGGTAAATTGTTGTTTTTTTTAAAAAAACTGAATGCGTGGGGGTGGGGGAAGGTGATGCGGGGACATTACAAACTGGGCTTTTTATAATTAGACTATATTTTGGGTTTTGCTAAAATTTCAAGTATTTTATGGTATGCCTGATATTTTGGGGCTAAACAGTAGATGCTGGGGCGGAGCCTATGTAGCAAGACAATTTGAGAGTACCATTACTCTGAGGGAAACAACTGAAGACAACTTAGAATAATAAATAATCCAACACGTAAAGATCTTATAATAACTAAAACATACCAGGAAAACGTGTCCTCTGAAGAAAATATTATCTTATCTTTGAACGCCACTATTTAACAAACATGTTGCTTATCTTTGACCAACTATGTTACGTACAATCACTTACATACATGAACTTAAGTAATAAGGTTGCAAAGATCAGGAATCGATACAATCAAGTACCACACCTGACCCAGGATACCAATGGGAAAGTGACAAACTCACAGAAGACACCACAAACGAGAGCCAAGAGGTCAGTCCTTTCCCAGCAGGTGACCACAAAGCACATATAAACAGACGCGCACAAAACATAGCAAACACAAGACAGAACAAAAACATAAAAGATCCACAAAAGAAGTACCGCCTTGGAACGGTCAGTAAAATATTTTACTGGAGGGCTTAAACCGGTTTAACGGCGCCAACCTCACCCTTAATTCAGATGTGGATCAAGACACATAAATATTTGGTTTGCATGAAAGACCCCTAACTTATCAATGCATCATCTCCTAAAACATATAAATCAAGATATAACAAGGAGATAAAGCAAGGATAAGGACTCAACAGTAAATTAAACTGAATACCGGAGCAAAAGAAATCCAACAGGTAAACCCCGGTGGGCCCGACAAACAGCCAAAGCATCAGGCCCCTACCATCTCATCAATAGATAAGTCTTTAAGTCGGAACCATCATAGAGTCTGAAGTCCGACCCACCGGCGTGCAATTAAAGAGGAAAGCAAAGTTGCCAACCGTGATTGGGTTGACTACCAAGCATGCAGTCTGTTGCAATACATTAATGTTATAGCCAATCTTTTTATAATGGGAAATTATTTTAATGAACTGCGCTGAAAAATTATTAGAGCCAACAATCTTCTTCAACTTATACACCAAGTCACCATAGAAATCAGGTTCCGAAAGTCCTTGGCGCAAGAGAGATTTAAGTCCAACTTGGAATTTAGAAATCAAATCATAGTATCGTCTATAAAATTTTGAAAATGTTTTGCGAAGTTTATGATACCGATAGCCCTGTTTAAGAAGTTTCTGAGTTAACAATTTATTGCGAGTGTTGAAGTCAGTAACATAGCTAGATGCTCTAGCAAAACGAATGAGTTGAGAGATATAGACTCCATAGGATGTAGAACGAGGAACATCACCATCTAAAAATGGGAAATTGACAATTTCAAAATCAAAGTCGTCACGTTTATCATAAATTTTGGTAGAAACAATATCATTAGAAATTGACAAATGCAAGTCTAAAAATGCGGCTTCGGTATCAGAGGCATTGGCTTTATTAAGTTGGAGCTCTGAAGGGTATATTTGACTAACCATATTTTCAAAATAAACATTATTAATATTTAAAATATCGTCCAAATATCTGGAAGTAGTGTTAAATGCATCAATAACATCAGCCTGCTTATCATCAGAAAGAGACATCATAAAGTCCCTTTCATAACAAAACAGGAATAAATCTGCAACCAGGGGAGCACAATTAGTGCCCATAGGATTCCCAACTACTTGTCTATAGAGCTTGGTGCCAAATCGAATAAAAATGTTGTCCAACAAAAAGGTCAGCGCATCACATACATTTTGACACGACCATGCATGATATTTTTTAGGTTTTTCTGAAGTAAAAAATGCATTTCTGTCACTACATGCAAGGTAAGGAGAGGCTTCTCTCTGGAAGGTTCTTTCAATAAGATCAATAAGTTTATCTTTCATTAAATTATGAGGTAAAGTAGTGTAAAGAGTAGAAAAATCATAAGTAGACAAACTGGTCGCATTGAAATCTCTAGCTTTAAGTTTACCTAAATTTCACCTGAATTTTTAATGGACCAAAATAGGTTTTTACCGGATCTCTCATATACTTTTTCACAATATTTGATAACATGTTTTTAACAGCTGTAAGACACGAGGTTAACAATTTAGAAAGTTCTGTTGTCGTACAAGAACTAGAATTTGCAATAAATCTTGCTTTATAGGGTTTTTATGGAGTTTAGGTAACCAGTACAACGTAGGAACTTTGTCTTGATTTTCTTTAGCTTTGACACCAAAATGTAGGGCTGTATGACAACCATGCCCATCAACAATCACCCTTTCACTTAAAGAAGGCTGCAGTTTATAGGCATTAGTGTCAACCAGCTCACGCTTAAGAGTATTAATATAATACAATCGTCAAACAACTACAACATTGTTAGCAGCTTTATCTGCTGGAACCAAAACATAGTTCATATGAAAATCCTGGATACCTCGTTTAAGATGACGAAAAGAAGATTTAGGTTTAGGGGGCAAAAGATGTGTATTACGAGAGTAAAATGAAATACGAGTATCAATAATTTTAAATGTTAATCTTCCATTCCTTCAAAGCATCAGGTTCAACATTTTCCCGTTTGCACCAACGATTACTGAAGTCATTTAAAGAAGCAGCGATCTCTCTACGACATTTAGAGAAATCAATATTAGAAGGAAATCTATATTTAGGACCTTTAGAAATGATATTGCGAACTCTAGCGTCAGGAATGACATTTAGATTACCTGTAATAACATGCCCTGCAGAGGGATATAAATAATTTGAATTTTTACAATCTCAGGAGGCAGGAGTATTGGAATCTATATCTAAATCATTTACAATTTTATTAAAGTTAAATATCGTAGACCTTATTGGTTGTTATATTTATAACAAATGATAGGAGTTTCAGAATTATTAAAGTAATTTGGAATAGATGAAATCACTGAATTATCCTTGAAGATACTATGTAAATCAATAAACTCAATACCTTTGTTAATGAATGGAATTTTGATAAAATGTCGTTTATGGTTGACTTCAGAATCGATATAAGGACTAAGGAAATGTTGAACATAACACCTTGTAAGGAGTGCTGCTTTATATAATTTGTTTGCTCTATCATAAAGTTTATTAACCTCTAACTCTAAATTGCGTAAAACTGAGATAGGCAAGGAACTTAAAAATGAAAATAAGCCATGTCGACCATGATTAGTTAAAGCCAAAGAAAGATCCTTTAGAGAAGTATTTAAGCGTTTTTCAGTACAAATTTTGCGCTTAATGTTGCCATTTTTACGTTTACCATGAAATCTACTTTTACGTTTTTTACATTCCGAAACAGAAAAAACATCAAAATCTGGCATTTTAGAAATGTTGCCTTCATGGTATATATTATCATTAAAGCCTAAAGGAAAAGGTGATTGCAAAAATTTAATCCATTTAAGTTCAGTTTCATGTCTCTTAATATTTTTTAATCTAGTTGATGAATTAGGATCATATATAATTTTTTCAACAGGCTGAATTACAATTTTACTAGGTGAATGACCATTATTTTTGAAATGGCGATAAAGAAATGTGTCAAATTTTTTAGGCTTTTTCATTTTACGAAAGTGCTCACGAAACCTAGTCTTGAGGGATCGGCCAGTTTGTCCAACATATTGCATTCCACAGTTAGTTTCAGTTCAAGTTATAACATAAATTAGATCCGATGAAGTTCAGTCCAAATCATTATTATTAATTATGGAGAATTTTCTACCATTTACAGATGATGTAATGGTAGTTTTAGTACATAAATGTGCGCAACAGACACACCTCTTGGCATTGCACTTAGAAACATTAGGATACATTCCGCGTCTTTTGAATGCATTAAATGGTTTAGTATACTTCCTGATAATAGCTGACCCAAGAGGAGATAACCTAATGGTAGGAAGCATATCCCGAAAATTGTTAACTGAACTAGGAATACAAACAGAGGACGCCGAATGTAAACTAATGGGAGATAAATGTAATTTTGTTATTTTCGTTCTTATCATTAAAAGTTGTGTGGGTAAGTACCATCCCAAGACAAGCAATCAACACACCGGTTATTAAAATGACAAGCCAGTATAATATGAGTCCTTAAAAGCAAAGGAAGGTATAACAAATGCAAGCGATAATCCAAATGGCTAATACAAGTCCACAGATATATAGAAAGCAGAAGTTATACAACGGGGTATGAAAATCGGTCATCTAGTGATCTTAAATGCGGTACAAGACATAGAGGATATCCAGGGACAGGAATAATGGAAGGAGATTGTACACACAATCCTGAGGATTGGAAAAATAAGAGCATTAAATGAAAGTGCGGGGAGACTTTTTAGGGCCCCCACGCAGCACAGACAAAACAACTCTGATAATCAAAGTAATAAGGTTGCAAAGATCAGGAATAGATACAATCAAGTACCACACCTGACCCAGGATACCAATGGGAAAGTGACAAACTCACAGAAGACACCACAAACGAGAGCCAAGAGGTCAGCCCTTTCCCAGCAGGTGACCACAAAGCACATATAAACAGACGCACACAAAACATAGCAAACACAAGACAGAACAAAAACATAAAAGATCCACAAAAGAAGTACCGCCTTGGAACGGTCAGTAAAATATTTTACTGGAGGGCTTAAACCGGTTTAACGGCGCCAACCTCACCCTTAATTCAGATGTGGATCAAGACACATAAATATTTGGTTTGCATGAAAGACCCCTAACTTATCAATGCATCATCTCCTAAAACATATAAATCAAGATATAACAAGGAGATAAAGCAAGGATAAGGACTCAACAGTAAATTAAACTGAATACTGGAGCAAAAGAAATCCAACAGGTAAACCCCGGTGGGCCCGACAAACAGCCAAAGCATCAGGCCCCTACCATCTCATCAATAGATAAGTCTTTAAGTCGGAACCATCATAGATTCTGAAGTCCGACCCACCGGCGTGCAATTAAAGAGGAAAGCAAAGTTGCCAACCGTGATTGGGTTGACCACCAAGCATGCAGTCTGTTGCAATACATTAATGTTATAGCCAATCTTTTTATAATGGGAAATTATTTTAATGAACTGCGCTGAAAAATTATTAGAGCCAACAATCTTCTTCAACTTATACACCAAGTCACCATAGAAATCAGGTTCCGAAAGTCCTTGGCGCAAGAGAGATTTAAGTCCAACTTGGATTTCAGAAATCAAATCATAGTATCGTCTATAAAATTTTGAAAATGTTTTGCGAAGTTTATGATACCGATAGCCCTGTTTAAGAAGTTTCTGAGTTAATAATTTATTGCGAGTGTTGAAGTCAGTAACATAGCTAGATGCTCTAGCAAAACGAATGAGTTGAGAGATATAGACTCCATAGGATGTAGAACGAGGAACATCACCATCTAAAAATGGGAAATTGACAATTTCAAAATCAAAGTCGTCACGTTTATCATAAATTTTGGTAGAAACAATATCATTAGAAATTGACAAATGCAAGTCTAAAAATGCGGCTTCGGTATCAGAGGCATTGGCTTTATTAAGTTGGAGCTCTGAAGGGTATATTTGACTAACCATATTTTCAAAATAAACATTATTAATATTTAAAATATCGTCCAAATATCTGGAAGTAGTGTTAAACGCATCAATAACATCAGCCTGCTTATCATCAGAAAGAGACATCATAAAGTCCCTTTCATAACAAAACAGGAATAAATCTGCAACCAGGGGAGCACAATTAGTGCCCATAGGAATCCCAACTACTTGTCTATAGAGCTTGGTGCCAAATCGAATAAAAATGTTGTCCAACAAAAAGGTCAGCGCATCACATACATTTTGACACGACCATGCATGATATTTTTTAGGTTTTTCTGAAGTAAAAAATGCATTTCTGTCACTACATGCAAGGTAAGGAGAGGCTTCTCTCTGGAAGGTTCTTTCAATAAGATCAATAACTTTATCTTTAATTAAATTATGAGGTAAAGTAGTGTAAAGAGTAGAAAAATCATAAGTAGACAAACTGGTCGCATTGAAATCTCTAGCTTTAAGTTTATCTAAAATTTCACCTGAATTTTTAATGGACCAAAATAGGTTTTTACCGGATCTCTCATATACTTTTTCACAATATTTGATAACTTGTTTTTTAACAGCTGTAAGACACGAGGTTAACAATTCAGAAAGTTCTGTTGTCGTACAAGAACTAGAATTTGCAATAAATCTTGCTTTATAGGGTTTTTATGGAGTTTAGGTAACCAGTACAACGTAGGAACTTTGTCTTGATTTTCTTTAGCTTTGACACCAAAATGTAGGGCTGTATGACAACCATGCCCATCAACAATCACCCTTTCACTTAAAGAAGGCTGCAGTTTATAGGCATTAGTGTCAACCAGCTCACGCTTAAGAGTATTAATATAATACAATCGTCAAACAACTACAACATTGTTAGCAGCTTTATCTGCTGGAACCAAAACACAGTTCATATGAAAATCCTGGATACCTCGTTTAAGATGACGAAAAGAAGATTTAGGTTTAGGGGGCAAAAGATGTGTATTACGAGAGTAAAATGAAATACGAGTATCAATAATTTTAAATGTTAATCTTCCATTCCTTCAAAGCATCAGGTTCAACATTTTCCCGTTTGCACCAACGATTACTGAAGTCATTTAAAGAAGCAGCGATCTCTCTACGACATTTAGAGAAATCAATATTAGAAGGAAATCTATATTTAGGACCTTTAGAAATGATATTGCGAACTCTAGCGTCAGGAATGACATTTAGATTACCTGTAATAACATGCCCTGCAGAGGGATATAAATAATTTGAATTTTTACAATCTCAGGAGGCAGGAGTATTGGAATCTATATCTAAATCATTTACAATTTTATTAAAGTTAAATTTATAATTTATTTAAATTAAGTTTATAATATAGCTCATTGCGCCGAGCATCCAGACCCCACACCGTGAGTGCACAGAATAGGTTTGTCAGAGGTGACTTCTCTTATTAAAGCTTAACCCATAAAAGCCTATCATCCTTTTCTGTGGGACAAAGGCAAATTGTTCAGACCCAAATCAGTGGAGTCTGATCAAGGTCTCCACTGTTTGTACATAGAATGTTCTATTAAACTTTGAATCATAATGAAAATACCTGGCAACAACCTTTTAAACGGAAATGAAGTGGTTCAAATGGGTTAAGCAACTATTAAAACTAAAACGAAAAACATCGCACCCTATTAAAACCAAGATAAGTGGGGAAGAAAAGAAAAAAAGGTATTTTTGTATATTGTAAAAATTATTGATTTAATACGTGAGTACGAAATTTCATAAACAGAACTTCGACCCTGAAAAGGAAATCTTATGAGGCTATTTCTGGTTTTGTATATCATGTATATGGAGGCTGATAAAATTGCCTAAAAAGGCAAGTTTTCTATACAGTGCTTGTATGGTGTTAAAAAGCGAAAAATTAAAATGTAACTCGGGGATGTTTTTTTTGCAATTTAGGGAAGGGGCCCTAGGGCTTTCAGATTGGGAAAATTAGCCCGGTAAACCTCTAAATTGGGAAAATGGTTATAGTGCACAATTACGGCATTTTCGGTAAAATAAAAAAAAAAAAAAATTAGCTTTTACAAATGTACATATACTATATTGCCATTATATCAAAGGAGAAAGAAGATGCACTTGTAGTAGATTGTCACCATGTACCTTGTGCGGTGTGTGTGGTGACTGAAAAATAATCTTAAAAAAAATAAAAAATTAAGATTGTGATTTTTCAAAGTTTTGAAAAAATCACCTAATTTCCATTCGGAAATCCTTATGTATTGCATCACTCTGGTCTTTTAACTTCCTATCTAAGCTAATTGGAGTTGCAAACTGTGTACCCTTTTGTTTGTAGTTTGTTTTGTTGCTTTAACATCTAGTCAACATATGTGGTCATGGCGGGACGGTCAGTTCACCTAACCACACTTTTTCCTGGGCAAGCTCGAACAAGCGGTTACAAAATGTAACCAGTACTTCTTGAATGATTCAGCGGAAGGGAGGAGAATGACCGTCGAAATTATTTCATGATCAATCTCCACGGAAGTATAGGACCGGGTCGTGATGAAGGTTGTTTACCTCACTGCAAAACCGATCGAAATTCCCAGCTCACATCAGCTGGGATTAGAAGTTGAAAGACCAGAGCGGAGCACTACATTCTCATTTTTTACTATTTTACACGGTTAAGCACGGAGTGAAAACACTTCGTATTTTTGTGATTTTTTCAGCCTCCATATACACATCCACAGAACTAGCGGGTCTGTTTATGAGCGATAGGCCGCTCCACAGCACGACCAGCAGCAACAATTATTCGGATTTATTTAATTCAGACCATTTTTTTTTTATTCTAAAAGAACTAAAAACAGTTGTCAACCTTCATATAATGACAGCGGTGCTGTAATACCATGTAGCGCAAATATCGAATTTTATACTTTAGCCCAATGCCTGACACCGCATTTCGCGTTGGCGAATTTCTCCATCGGAATTTGAAGACAGCACGGGCGGATCCAGAAGGGGGGAGGCTTGGGATCCGGACACCCCCTCTGGAAAATCACAAAAATTTATGGTTTCTTAGCGAAACTGGTCCGGATCGCCTGAAAAAATCACAAAGTTACAAAGTCAGCATTCAATGTTGGGACACCATCGGCTCGCCAGCGAAACGACATTTAAATGGCGTTTCGCTGGCGGGCCAATGATAGCCCAGTTTTAGTGGGATTTGGATTCTCTCTTCCCTCATTAACTAATAAAAAAACGTCAGGGTTGGACCCCCTCTAATAAAATTTTCAGTCCGCGCTTGGACAGTGCTATTGAATATTTGCTGCAGATGTAAAAATCAGACGAAAGTTTCCGGATAAAACGTTTGCAATGGCAGGGATAGAGTTAAAAAAACAAGGCCAACTACAGTTTTAGCTTGCACAATTGAAAACCGATGTCTCATACTACATGTACAACGATAAGGCACACTTCTTCTTTCTGCATACTACAAGGTAGGCCAATAGTATACTATTTGCATAATTGCACAAAATTCCAAGAGATTGAGATGTTAAACATTTTGTCGGCTAGCGGAGAGTTTTGTCGTCTTCTGACAAACAGTTTGAACCCAGGTTGGACTCGACAGGACGACGGATCTATTCTAAATCCAAACAGTTTGAAGCTCTGAAGGTATCCCCCATCCGCCAAGAAAAAAAACATCAGTAGACGACAGAAAATAAACACATTCAAAACCACCCAGCCTGCAAAGTGTTAAGGTTTGTTGAGGCAATATATACACGTAGAATTTCAGCACAATATTTTGTGTCAGGCTTGTGGTTCGACCAAGGACCACAACAAAAGTTGAATCATGCGCGGATCCAGAAAGTTTTGCCAGAGAGGGGTCCAACTTTGACAACTTTTTTTTTATATTTTATGTATTTTTTTTTTTGTTTAATGAGGGAGGATGGATCTAAATACAGCTATACGTGGGCCGATGATGACACAACATTGAATCGTGGATTGGTAGCTTTGTGATTTTAAGGGGATCCGTAGCAGTATTGCTAAAGAACCCTATATTTTTGTGCATTCCACAGCTTCTTCTGTAGTGCTCTCTACTGAACGCGGCGGCACGCGATGACTAGCCTTCACTTCATGCTGCACAAATATACACAAGGCTGTTATTACACATTTCTGCACCGTCTGTTGACTAACGCCATAATTTCAAATACGAAATTTTACTTTATCATTTAAAGATGATGACACTCGCTAATGTATTGTCTTCGCATGACCAATGATCGGGAAAATAACAATAGAAATAAAATTCTGGTGCTGTTAATTGACATTGTTGAACATAATCGTGTTTATTTTGTAATAAAGTAGCAATTTTCACTCAAGTCAGTGCTCCTATGGAAGCCCATATGGTCTAAAAGAACACAGAAATGTGTTTATGGTGATGAAATGTTTTTGTCTATAATATTAAACAAACATCCGTCACCCATTAACAGTGTACTGCACATCAATCTCGACCCAGTGATATCTAGCAGCGTAATAAAGCATCTATCTCTATTTGATACGAATATCTGTAAGAGGCGGACGTATTTGCTAAACTGAGAAAGGTATACAATTTTTTTCTTATATACAGCACAGGGGGCTGCTGACCTATACTGAAACAATAAAGTTATGTCCGCTTGACGTTTATGTCTGCCAGTTCCTAATGTATGAACACATTTCATTCAAAATTTCACATTACCAACTGTGATCATTTAAAAACGTTTTGCAACAAAGATAAATTCATTTGATAATCAGTAGAGCCGCTGACAAAGCAGCGAAATCAAGTACCCCTAAAATCAAAAGTCACAACATCAATAGCTTGTGTGTCCGTCATAATCTCGAATTTTTAAGCACATTTAAACATCACTGAGCAAACTTTTTAGATGCTATGCTTGCTAGCTGTATGCATTGATTTTACAACCGCATCCATTAATCTATAACATACTTTGACGTGACAAAATACCGATCACGAGCGTGCGTGAAAACACTTAGAAAAATCATTTTTGGTCCAGTATTTTGATAATCAACAGAATCAGACAAATTTGATTTGCTTTCGTCATCACAAGCATTTAAAAATTAATTAAGACTATTCAGCATCAAACCATTTGATAATGGAATTTTTTTTGATGATTTTGCAGTAAGGGGTGGGGTATAAAACGCAGCTTTAATAAACCTTTGATGCCCGATATCAGCCATAGATTTTGTTGTTCTCTTTTGTGTAATTGTTGTCATAAACAAACACATCACATTAAAACAAAAACGGTCTCAAAATAATGTTAGGTAACGGAGATTTGGAAGTTCTTAAATTGTTATTTGTTTAATTCAAAGGGAGGTAATTTCAGTTAATTTAGTAAATTAAAGGTTTTGAACTGCAATGTCGCTCGTCCAATAAGCAGACTTGGAATTTTTAGATGCTTTTTCATCGTTGGACAATTCTGGCTGCCATTTAACGTAAAATGTGTCACGTTTTGATGATTAACTTCCTGATGATAATGGAAAAAGCTGTGTGCACATTAGGTTCAATAACCCTTCATGGTGAGAAGATAAAATCAAATAATTACCAATTTTTGTGTGTCCTACGTTTGATAAACATTTTGGTTTTATTTTTGTTGCAACATCTTAACCGGATTGATAGATACAGTACCATGAAAATCGGACGTTACTTTTTTGTTTGAGTATAGATGGTCATTTTTCAGCTTTGGTAGCTGATCGACCTTGGTGGTCATTTTAGGCCTTAGTGGTCATTAGACCTTGGTGGTTATTTGGACCTTGGTGGTCATTTAGACCTTGGTGGTCATTTAGTGTCGGGGTCACTATAGTTTTCTCAAATATACCATTAGCGGTTTTGAAATATGTTCATTATAGTGTTTGTTTGTATGTATGTTTCAAAAATATACAGTTCTTGCAAATTCAATGGCTGATGATTTTGAATGATTTGCGTAAACGTGCCGCCATCTTGATACTGATGTTTCATGGATTTTATATTAAATTTCAGATGATACTGCCAACAACCATTAAGAGAAAACATTCGGTGAAAGACATAAACATTTTACCACTCATCAAAAAAGTCAGGGCTGAGGCTGGGCGTCGGGTACCTGAGTACGCCCGCATGGAAGTGTCAAAACGGACGGAGGAGATGCCGTTGCGAGGCCTTTGGTATGATTTCATCTGGACTTTTGATAAGCAGACTTTAGGTTCCTCAAAATACAGAATTTTATATCAAGATATGTCCTCTGTGTATTACCATATTATGATAACGTGGTTAGTAAATTACTATTCCACAAGTCGCTTATGACAGTGACGTGAGGCATACCTAAAAATCGATATCACGTTCAACTAATTTATGATAATTTAAAATTAGTACCAATTTATATTCTGACCCCACAGTCAGAATTGCCTTATTTTATACAATGTTTCTACCCAGCTGTGCTTTAAGACTTAAATTCTAAGGACATGTACCTTTCTGAAGACATCAGTCACGTGTAAGTTTATGACGTGTGGGTCAACTTTAAAACAGGCTTTGTAGAAGCTTTGGAAAGATTTATCCCATCGAAAATGACCAAAATGAAATACTCTGTGCCATTGATCGATGTAACGATCAAACTGCTAGTAAAAAGAGACATAAGCTTTACTTTCATGCTCGTAAATCCAAGGACTCTCACAGATGTCAAGATTCATTACAAGCGGTTCAGAGCACATGTACCGAAGGTATTGATAGATGCCTAGTGGAAATACGTTTCCAACATATTTACGAGGAACGTTTTTATGTTCATTGAGTGGTGAATTAAATGAAAACAGCGTAAGTAAATGCAACATCATGTATATATTTGGAAATATTAAGCTTTTATCTATACATGCAATCTAAAATTATTTCAAAATGCATTACTTTAATGACTTCCAAGAACAAAGACATACCTATATATCGGACACTGGAAATATGGTAGAAATATGACATTTACGGACTTAGTCTCTGACAGAACGTTATAGTCCTGCCGCAATAATAAGAAACGCAAAAATCTGGAATATTATTTTATTACTTGCATTTTTCCAAAAATAAAGCTCAAATCTGGATTTAGAATATCCTGCGGTGTCAGAAGAAAATTGTTTGAGGAATCTACTACCACTGCCCTGACCCCTAATCTCTTGGGAATTTCGACATTTTTAGGCTTTCAGAAAAGTGGGGGGAATTTAAACGGCGTAACAGCCATGTGGCGACCTATATATCTGAACATAAATTTCTACAGGTAAGTTTCAAAAGCAACACACACCTTAAAAGCGTAACTGCTTTGTACACGTCAGTTTTATTTTTTAAGAACTGCCATTTAGTTGATAGTATCGATTCAATAAGCGTAGACTCAGATCCAAATGATCCAATTCGCTCAGTTTGATCCGGGTTAATACTGTTTGCTATATTTGTAAGGACATTTTTCTACTAAAACAGCGTGAGATGGCTATTATGGGCAGTTTTATAAAACAACTTTTACAGTGGTAAACATTATAAACTACATATGTAATTTCATAGTCAACCATTAATTTTCTGTAATTAGTTTATTTGAGCTGTTTACATACATTCTTTCAATGGTAACACCCAAGTTTCAAATAAGTGGAATAAAATGCCCCATTTTTTAGAGCAAAACTTAGCGGTTATACCAGGTTATATCTTTTGTCAACATTCTGCCTGAAATTATTCACGATTATTGAATGCTCAATGTGATATAAATTGAAAACGTACATCTAAAGTCATTTATTTGTGATTCTAATTTATGCAGCAGTACTTTATATGTACGAGACTCTTTATGCTATACTGAACAAAAGTGAAAATGCTACACTACAATATTCTATATTTTGTGAGAAAGTAATGGATGAAAAGTATTTACTATAGTTTAATAATGTTTCCAGACATTTAGCAAACGATTGGTCGAAACTCCACCAATCTGTCTCTTTTGATGTCGTGAGTTATGTTCCTTTTTGTGATTAAAGCTTTATTCAATGAATTATGCAACTGCGCATATGCAAAAAAGATTGTTATGCTTATCATAATTTGTCATACTTGTGTTGCATTAAAACACAAGAAAACTGACTAGTCACTTAAAACAAGCACAGAAATCAATTTCGAATTTATCAAATTTGTAAAAATTTGTAAGTTGTCTCCCTTTGACGAAAACAAATAGGGAATATCAAATGTCTGTTAGTCTTCGATTTATCAAGATTATCGATACATTTATTTTACCAAATCAGGTAGACCTATCAGCACATTGTTCCTACCATTTCTCGACCGGTAATGTTCTCAGACTAAGATGCAACAGCACGTTGATTTCCTAGTATGGAGATTTCAGTGATAAAATTTCAAGCTTGGCCAATTTGATTTAAACCCCACTTTCTAAGTTTGCATTTAACGATCAAACTATTTCTGGTTGTCACATGTCTAGACTACCATTTTGTTCAGTCGGATCTGGTTGGCAGTGGATTTCTGAAGGCATAAACTACGTGAGATTTCCGTTCAAATTTCTAACCTGAAAAATTGGACCACTGTCACATTTAAATGGCTTTTACGTTTCCCTCGTGACACCATCCGTAAAGCTTTTACTTTTATGCATAACCCAGTCTTTGAACATTCAGATACAGTTTTATTTGCTTTACTGGCGTGCATCATTTTGCACATAAATGACAAACAATTCAGGTGTAGCGTTTACACTTTTGTTCGGTATATCATATACGGCGATTACTGACCTGAAACGACATCGAATGATTTAGTCAACCGTTGCATATTATTATTAAACTGGGTCAGTTTATGTCCATTCTACCAACAATAATACTCCCCCGTTGAAAAGAACCAAAAATATGCCAAAATTCCATCTAATTACAGAAAAACACAGCGAAAACATCAAGTTAAAAACTATATCAAAAAATACTGCAGCTTTTTCTATCTGCATATCGAAAAATTCAGGAGAAAATAACATGAACAGATGCGCTTAAAGTCGATTTTTCGCAGTTCTTATTAATGCGGCAGTACTTTAGTTACACTTGCATGGAAATGGGTCAATAGCCATACACAGCTTCTGAGAATTTGGTTGCAGACAAAGGACACTTTGTGCTACAATATTATATGATTATTATAGTGTAATCGCAGCAATTTTTGGATATGGAATATTTATTTGAAACCTCAGCAAATTGTACAGTATGGATATAAACTTTTATTGTAAAAAGTTGACACAGTGGAAGTTAGATACGGGCTTTTGAATGTGGCTTAATATATTAGCTGTAAAGAACTATCATATCTTTTCTTGTTTATATGGTAGATTGAAGTTTTATGGTAACTTTCATCCGAAAAAACAAAGTTAATATTTCTATTTTATTAGAAATGAACTGCAAAATCAATATCCTATGGGGTGCTAAAATTCCCTCTTCTGTACATTAATGACGTCATGGAGCGTTACTATATTTAGAAAATACATTAAAACTGTTTTTGTGCCTCTTAACAGGTGTTGGAATCGACGCAATAAGAAAATCATGCAGACCTGATTGTTATTGTTTTTTTGTTTCTACACACAGTTGATTTACCCCACCCACTTTTTATAAGAAGGGGGTATGATAGTACCGGAACTTGCCAGGTACAATATCTAATCAATACATCAATATAACTGCTGACGAATGATTGAGTATATCATGTGATATGCAAAACAAGAAGAAATTTTAAAATTCGTTTATACTTGTAATTTTAACAGATATAATAACTAGCACTTAACTGTGATTATTTTGGTATATAGATAGATGTTTTAAACTTGTTATAGAAGAGCAAACAACATGCCTATAGTTTTGCTGCACTTGTCTACGATTAGCGTTTGGAATAATTAATTAATGATGGTGCAAAAGAAATCGGTTTGAAAAATAATTATACCACAACAGCGAAGGGAACTTAACAGCGTCTAACTTTCTGCTGGCTGCGTGGTTAAAATGGCATGGATTTCGACCAGTGTCCTTTACTATGCCCAATTCAAAGCTATATATCTTGACTGAACTAAGCGCTAATGATGTAAAAATTATATCAGTTGATAGACAGAAGCTAGACAGCCTTCACACGTGAGGACGACTCTGACCCGCCCTCGAAAGCGCTAGTCCATTCTCCTCCATAGGGGTCACAACAGTTGATCCAAAAGTAGTCTCCAAGCTTTTGGACGGACTAAATGTTCATGAAGCATCTGGTCCAGATGGACTGAATAGCAGAGTGCTTAGAGAGTGTAGCAATGATATCTATCCAATACTGGCACTTATCTTCAATGAGTCTTTAGCTCGGGGCGATGTACCAGACGAATTGCAACAAGCAAATGTTTCTCTGGTATTTTAAAAAAGGTGGAAATTACGATACTGCTAACTACAGGCTGGTGTCCCTCCTATGCATCTGCTGCTAAATCCTTGAGCATATTCTAGTAAGCAACGTGAACAAACACTTAGCCTTAAATAGCATACTTGCTGACTGTCAGCATTGTTTCAGAATTTAGAGGTCTTGTGAAACCCAATTGCTTCAGTTTGTGTACGACATCATAAGCAACCTGGATGGGGCTGTGAATCGTGCTCACAAACAGGCAGATCTGATCATAATGGATTTTGCTAAGGCCTTTGACATGGTTTCTCACAGGACGCTATTACAAAAAATAGAATAATATGGGATTAGAGGGTTCACCCACATGTGGATCAACTCATGGCTCTATGGGCGCACTCAACAAGTTGTTTAGATGACCACGCCTTAAATCCAGTTCCAGTGCTATCTAGTAACAGGGATTGGTCCTTGGTCCAGTCTTGTTCTCCATCTTCATAAACGATCTGCCAGATAACATAAGGTATTTTACTTACCTGTTCGCAGACGACTATGTCGTGTATAGCAATATACATTCACTCCAGGATTATTTGACCTCACCAACTTAGGACAGTAGGAAGGCATTGGTAAATGAAATTAAATGTCGCGAAATGTCTGTCTATGAGAGTGACTCAACATCAGCATCACAAACAAATACTGTTTGATTATTTACTTCACAACCAAACTTGGGAAAGTGTTTAGATCGCAAAATATCTTGGAATAGCCATCACTGATAACATTAATTGGGGTCAGCACATTTCATAAATCTCTTCTAAAGACACTTGGTTTTCTACGCAGGACTGAACTTTGCTTTTGCACCTAGGAGTGCTGAGGAAGAAGTTTCAAACAAAACTTTGGTTTGGTTTAAACTAAAGTTTGCAACACCCATTTGGGTCCCTTACTCGAAACTTCAGATTAATAAGATTAAAAAAGTACAAAGGACAGCGGCCCGCTGTACCTGCAGGAGATGTAGAAACACGAGAAGTGTCTGCAATGTTAATGCTCGATGACCTTGAATGGCCATCTCTTGAGACCCGTAGGGATCAGTCATCCCTGCTTCTCTATCATGAGATTCATTGTGGAGCAGTGTCTATTGAAAAAGACAAGTATATGACCCAGGCTCACAGTTGAAAACTACCATCACATAGTGCTCAGTATTGTAGATTCCAGACATACAGTGATGCCCTGAATATTTTTTTTTCACTCGAACTATTCATCATTGGAATAGTCTGTCTCCTGTAGTCAATACCCAGACCACAGAGGAGATTAGGGCACTCCTCATTTAGTCAAAAACAAAGCTGACATGTGTGTGTTTTTTTTTTTCTCAAAATTTCAAAATTTGCACTCCTGGCATAATGTTCAAAACTGAGAAAGCCAGTATATATAGAAAAAAAGGAAAGAATATTCATTAGACTAAAAGTGTGATAAAAATTCACTTTCAAAACATAGGAAGCTTTTCCTTTAAATAAGAAAACTTTCTATCAATTAAGCTTGTTCATAAGGTTTAGGTATTTCTTGCACACCAGATAAGGCCATCTGAGTATTTACCCTGAGATAGAAAATCTTTTCTCCCACCTTTGCCCAGGTTTTTTTTTCCATTTTGCATGTCAACCAATAATTCTAAAGTTGCAAATTATGTTTACATCCATTCTAATACCCGATAAAAACACCCGTAAACTCGGAAATAATGTATATCCAACGAGTAAAAAGTAAAAATCTTCACGTATTTATTTATCTTTTTTACTTTTTCATGCTCGGACAAAAAACCTTGGAAGAGTGGGGGAGAAAAACAATCCAGCACAAGCCTGTCCATGTAGGATAGAGAAATCTCACTTCGGGATCGAAATTTTACAAGGGGGGATTGTTAAGTCCAAAAAATGAAATATTAACTTTTTATTCCTTAGCTTTACATTATTTCTGAGTTCAAGAGTATTCTATAGGGTATCAAAATGGGTGTTAACAGTGTTTTGCACCTTCTGATATACTGAAAACACGATTGGAGTATTAGTTCAGTTGCAAAATGCAAAATTAAGTCCTGCTAGTCTCCCTGCGGCATAATTGTCACATTGGCATTATCGTCACGAGGTGCACGTTTGTTGACGCCATTAACGTTATATGACGTCAGTAAGCGACGTTAAACCTTGCGTGGGGCCCTTGAGTTACTTAGGCTTAATATATTTAGGAAATGGATCAGCTCTTTTAGTGAATTGTTACATATAATAATTCACTGTTTAGAGGTCAGTTGTAAAGAAGATCAAATCATGAGCACGCAGCGCGAGTGGTTTATCTTGATACAACTGACCGACAAACAGTGAATTATTACTCAATAATTCACGCACTAGAGCTGATCTATTTCGATTATAACACACAATAAACGACGAAAACGAATTTGAAGTATTCAGCTTCTTCCAACTTTCCGCCATTGCACTGAAGTAATCCCGCCAATGGTTGGACTGCGTCGCATACGTTTACATGAATATATACCGTCGTTCAAGCGTAAAAACGACGTTACACAGTCCAACGACACAATTGGCGTCATTTTGCAGTTACAATTAACGTCAGCTAGTCCCCGCTTTCCACGCGCTTTCAAAACTGTGACTAAATCGTTTGATATAACACGTTTTTATAGCATTGGCTCTATAGGCGAGATGTGTTAGAATGGTCCTTTAAATACACTTTGTTGGAAAAAAGAATATTTTACTCTGCCCATGTAAGAAAGCAGTCACGAAGTCATGTAAGATTATAATATCCACCATGAGTGTCCACGCAAGAGTATATAACAATCCATCATGAGTGTCCATGCAGGATAATATAACACTCAACCATGAGTGTCCATGTAGGATAATATAACACTCAACCATGAGTGTCCATGTAGGATAATATAACACTCAACTATGAGTGTCCGTGATGATTATATAACAATCCACATGAGTGTCCATGTAGGATAGATATATCTCACCTGGGGGATGGGAATTTTAACCAGGGACGATGCTTGCCGAGTCCCTTATAAAACTCTAACCCCTAGGTGAGATTATAAGAATCCATCATGAGTGTGAGGATTGGATAGGAAAATCCGCCCTGAGGATCACCGAATGGCACAACGAGGCTTGTCGGGTGATGACAAACAGTGATCGCTAGGGACGGATTATAAGAATATATCATAAGTGTGAGATTTCCAACAAAGTGGTAGGTGCGACCAGCAAAGCCTCAGATCAGCCTGCGCATACGCGCAGTCTGATCAGAGCCTTGGCTAGTCGCGTATATATTCTATGAGTGTTAAGCTACTGACCGAACATCATTTGGAGTTTCTAAGCTTAAAAGGAGGCTGCACAGGCTTGTCTGAATCTACACATGTCAAAATACCACATTGTTGGAAATCACATGTCACGGCTAAATTATCATAAGTGTGAGGGTTGGATAGAAAAATCCGTCCCAAGAATAACCGAGTGCCATCACGAGGCTTGCCGAATGATGACAACCTGTGATCGCGAGAGACGGGTTTTTCTATCCCACTCTCACACGAATATTGGAGTATTTTTATTACTCACCACTAAGTACCTCATTTTATATTGAAAAAAAACATGAAAAAAGCTTTCAGAAAAACCTGAATTCGTCAGAAAACCCTGAATTCGCCGAGATGCGACGCGGTGACGTCATTTTTAACATTACAATGACGTTACAGATCGACGTGCCGCCAGCGTGCGACCGACGTACGACTGTTGTTTTATCTTTCCCTAGGACTAGTACGGGTATGTGAGATAGAATCTCAAGTGGGTAAAACCAGCAGAAATCCTGATCTGGTGTGCGAGAATTTTCTATCCTATCCTCACACAAACAATGGAGTATTCTTCTTGCTCATCACTAAGTACTGCATTATATATTAAAAAAAACCCATTATAATAGGCTTTAAGAAAATACTGAATTCGCTTAAATGCGACAGGGTGACGTCAGTTTGCAAGTTTAAGAGTGATCCTCTCACTTCCTTAGCAAAAGGGCGTATTATGTACCGTTTACGGAGCTCTTGTTACCGGTTATATTGTATTATTGCGTCCGTTCTTGTCTTTGTCAGTAAACTGTGAAAGGCGTGTGTAGTATTTCAAGGTCATATTCCGTTGTGATACATGTATATTTCCTGTTGCAATTATTAAGACACTACCAATCTTTATTCGAAGAAAAAATCACTGTAAATGCAAACTGCATAAGCAGAGACTGTTTGGCTTAAAAAAATTGGGCCTCGACGCGAGAAAACCTGTCTTCAGGGGTTTGCGAAGAACACAGGCGCAGACCAACCTGCACATTCGCGCAGTCTGGTCAGCATCAGCGCAGTCTGGTCAGCGCCTTTGTTGTTCGCTTTTTGTTAAGTAGCATATGTTAACTTGCTACAGGTGAAATGTCAATTTTTAGCTAGTATCTGTAGCTGAGGAGGCTGGTTTGAAACTCGCTTTGTCGGAAACCCCGAAGTCAGGTTTTCTCGCGACGTGGGCCATTTGTACTGATGATGACTAGAAGATGCCACACTCACACATCACAGCCGACTCATGGCACAAAGAGGATGATATACGAGGGCTGGTCAGAAAGTTCGCGGAAAAAGTGCTATTAAATCGTATTGCGTTTATGGATTACAATGAAAATTCACATTCTTTGCAAGTTTTAGAAAATGTGACGTCAGACCCACTAGCACGCGGCGCCGTTGTGACGTCACTGCGCTGGACCAAGGTCATCTATATCACAGGTATGTCTACCGGAGCTCAAGTTCGCAGTGGTGCTTGAATTAAATGGAGGATCTTACATGAGTGCTCATGTTTTATTGAATTTATTAAACGACTTGGGGAAAAGAGATAAAATGCGAGGCTTGCCGAGCATTTTATCTCTTTTTCGCAACGAGTTTAATAAATTCAATAATACAAGAGCACGAATGTTACATGTAGATTTTATTTATCATATGACAAATACTTTGAAATCTCATTTCTGGCGTAAAAAACGTTATGATTTTGTCATTATGTACGCAACGTTGTTATGGACGTCATAACGTTATCGTAAATCTGTAAACCACTAGTGGTTTATCGATTTTATTGCATGGCGTTATTTCACTCCAAGACGCGACGTCATACGATAATTGGCAATTGTAACTAAAAGCAATTTTCCATCATTCTTGGAACATAATATGAGGTTCTTATGTTATTCCGATGCACTATGTAGGCCTATTTATATTTAAACGGTTTGAGATCAAAGGTCATGCCTAAAATGCTTAATTTCTTTCGACATTTTGTAAATTTCAAATGAAAACCTATTTTCTAGTCTGTGTTCAACCTAATAATCACCTTTTTGGACTTTACTATTGATTTTAAATCTACTGTGAGCGAGGCCCCTGGGAGGGGTCTGTGCTCCTTTGATCCCTGAAAATTGTTACGATACAGAATGGCTTGAATAACAGAATCAGCTATGGTTGCGTATACGCACAAATACGCAGTGGTTTAGGTATGCACCTGGTCACCTATTCGAACCATGATACGGTACTCTTTCTATTGATAGTCCCAATAAAAGGTCGGTTTGTCTGAGATGGAATTCATTGTATCTATATTTATCAACGCTTGCACGTTTTCCTTATTCTTCTTGAATATCTCGGAAATCCTGTGCAGTTTTCAATATATAAAGGATGGAATTTCCCATTCTTGTTAGGGGACATTTTAAACATACCGTTGAAAGGTTCGATATAGAGACGCTATTCATTATTATAAAAGGTACGTGAAGTTATATATATTGTTACTGTGTTGATTGTACATGACAGGGCGATGGCGATTCGTGTAATTGCATTGAATCGCAATGTCTCTAGCATGTCACATTGTATTGAAATAATAAGTCACTCGTTTTCTATTTTGTCGTCTGTTGAATCGGCCAGCATTCCGTGTATGAGTTCTTTCGGGTGTTATCAATAACGTCCCGTTTTTTCGGTGAAAATAGCGATTGTTACGCACTTGCGTATGAAGTTACGCACATGCGTATTGCCTAAAAATCTGCTGGGACCATTCTTGCGGCTATAGTAAAAGCTGTCCGGATGGACTCGTCGGGTTATTTCGGACAAAAGTAGTCACAGGCCATGTCGTGCCTGTAGTCAGGGCCCTTAGGGACAAAAAATAGGTCCCGTGCGATTTGTGTGCCGATTTATGGTGACCTATATCAAAACCTTCATTGGAGTCTTACCTTTAATTTAAAGGTGGTCACCCATCTCAAATCCGCGTCTAAGGCTAGTTATGACGTCATAAAGATGGCGACCATAATAAGAAGCTGCCCGTTAATAAAAGTTACAGTTTGTGTTGGTATGGTCATATTTATCCAGCACGAACGCTTTTTTTAACATAATATCAATTATTTTAGTCATATAATGGTTACATCAATGCTTTACCTGACTTTGGCAATGAATGATTTAGCGATAACTATATTTTGCATGCAAAATACCGTAGATTTCCTATAAATACCCAGTTTATCGGGCCACCTTTAGACTGATGGCTGAGAATGTTATTGCTCCCCGTCGGGAATTTCGCAAGCTTATCCTATCTAAAAGAGGATTTCAAGCTGCTTCTTTTAATATATGTTTGCACTATGTTCGCCCGGGCGTTAGTCTCTGACAGCCTGTTACATATGTTACCATTTTAAATTTAGAAAAAAAAAAGAAAATTAAAAGTTTGAGCTACAGAAAGAAGGCTAATTATTTAAATTACTCATATGGTCTGCATATTGACTACTGTAGCTACATATAAATTTTTTTCGAGCAAAATTACAGCTTCATGTGGTGTTATGTGCGTTACTTTAATTTGATTACCCTTTAAACATAAAATTGTGACCAATATCATTTACTTTTTAGCTGATATGTGCATTTTCCAAAATGTTTTCAAATTGATCATTTATACTAACAAACGCATTTTGGTTAGTGAAAATCCAAAGTTTGCTTTTATACTTTAACTATAGTGTCTTATACGTGCAATTAAACAACCCAAAGGTTACACCCAATTTTAAGGAGCCGAATTTGGTAGGCATCATTTAAGTAAAAATATATAAAAACATTTGCTGCTGTTGGATATCTTGCATATTTGGGATTGTCATGCTCATATTATAAAGAATATAGATTTTGCAGGTTTAACAACAAGATTGAAGCACGTGTTAAAGGCTGTGACATATGTTACATGACATAATAAATGAGCAAGGACATTGACTTGATGTAGGAGATGATATTTCAGGAAAATGAATATATTTCGCATGTTTTCCTAGCAAAAGTCTCTAGCCTCTCGTGCCTAAATCTTAGGTATTGATGATTATTAAGCCCCTGTACCTTTGTTACAGATGTTGAGAATATTTGTTTTCAATATTTCCTAATATAAATAATTCTAAAATAAAAATACATCCTAGAGGAACATAGAAAATAATCGGTTCACATTTAAACAGTTTGGTTTAAAGTATAGCCTAGCTAAAGTCTCTAGCCTCTCGTGCCTAAATCTTAGGCATTGATGATTATTAAGCCCCTGTACCTTTGTTACAGATGTTGAGAATATTTGTTTTCAATATTTCCTAATATAAATAATTCTAAAATAAAAATACATCCTAGAGGAACATAGAAAATAATTGGTTCACATTTAAACAGTTTAATTTAGTAAATGTTCCTTTCTAATGTAAATATTCTAAACCAATCCTTATCCAAGTCATATACAATATTGATTATTATTTCTGCTTCTATGGTAAAATAATTGACCTCCTCATCTCATAAAAACCAGAATAATCATCAAACAAGATTTTGACTGCAAGCTGAGTAATGACCTGCTTCATCCCAAACCCTTTTAGACATACACTATCGTATGTATCAATTCGAGGTGCATCAAATAGGAGATGTTTGCACACTGTAAGCATGGGTGTTAGCCTGTAACAGCTTGTTACATATGTTACTTTATCAATTTGAGAATAAGAAATTGAAAGTTTGAGCTACAGAAAGAAGACATTAAAACTAAGTAATCATTGAACATTCTAAAAGTCTGCAAATTACTGGATGTCTTTACTACATATGACAGCTGTTTACGGCTACATGTTGTATTATGTGCGTTACATGAACTTAATTATAATAATTTAAAATTGGTAATTTGGCTATCGTCATTTAGTTTAACAACTGCTCAGAGTTGGTTTCAAACCATTGTAGATTAGGTTTAACAAACATATACAGACGAATACAAAAAACAAAGTTTACTTCCCATCTTAAAGATTTTGTCTTATATGAGCTAACGCACAACCCTACCCCAAGTTTTGCAGTGGAGCAAATTTTGTTTTCACCGCTTAAATAAAACACATATAAAACAATTGCAGAGTGTTGATATTTTACATTTTTTAAACAGTCTTGCTCATATATCATCAAGTTTCTAAGATCAGGACACTTATTAAAGATGTCAATGTGCCATTGGTGATGTCACAACCAGGGCTCTGATCGAATTCCATGCACTTTCAGGCGCTGATATTAACTAGTTCAATGTCAGGAAAGAGCAAGAAATCATATTGGCAGGCATTTAGTTATGCTGGAGACTCAATCCCCGAAGCATTCTTTCACCTCGGCTCAGTGCCCTTAGAAAGCACTATGGCAGATGCACTAGAGTAATATATTTGTAAATTGTCCTGACCTCTTAGCTCTCGTTTGTGATGTCTACATATAACTGTGAGTTTATATGTGCTTTGTGGTCACCTGCTGGGAAAGGGCTGACCTCTTGGCTCTCGTTTGTGGTGTCTGCTGTGAGTTTGTCACTTTCCCATTGGTATCCTGTGTCAGGTGTGGTACTTGATTGTATCGATTCCTGATCTTTGCACCCTTACTTACTTTGTTACTTTCCCATTAGTATCCTTGGTCAGGTGTGGTACTTGATTGTATCGATTCCTGATCTTTGCTGCCTTTCTAACTTTGTATTAGCCAGTCACCGATATTGTTTGACTCACTGCGTTGAGGTACTGCAAAAACTACCACTTCCAAGAGCTGTGTTTCTCAAAGGTGTCAAACGTGCGCAGTACCAGAGCATCATTTGAAAACCTCATCTGTCATTAATCCTGACAAATCAATGCCTGACAACTATGGTTAGAAGCGGGACTGTGATAAATATTGTCCCGTTATGATGATATTGCCCATGTGTGGATCCAGAGGGAGATAGGGGGTCCGGACACCCCCTGGAAAATAACAAGTACGTATATGGGTTTCTATAGAAATTAGCATTTGGACCCCCCCCCCCCCTAGAGAAAAATGGACACCCACTCCCTGGAAAATAATGGACCCCCTCTGGATCCTTTGTAGAGTATAGGTATAGTTTTCTCAGCAGTAAAACCATAAGACCCCCCCCCCTGTAAACTGTAAAATAAGCTGAGGACTAAATAAAACTGACAAAAATTCCTGGATCCGCGCATGTTGTCTCCTGCCCCCGAAACCCCTCTGCAGCTGATAAATTGTGGTTGCAGCATGTCTGTTGTGTAAGTACAAAGCAAACCATTTATATTGTACTGATTTGTGTTGCTGTGGAACAGAAGAAGACTCGTGTAAAATATTGCCAGTGATCAATATGCTTATGACTTTTGAACAACTATTTGTCATGTGGACAAGAATGCCTTATTGTCCGATTTTGACCTTTGAAGACGATTCTGCCTATAAGCATGCGAAAGATAAAGCAGATTGTAGCAGTTTCTATTGCCCGTGCTGTCGAAGTACCATCGATAACTTGTAGAGGGCTCTATCCTTATGTCCATATCATGAACTACTGAGTAGACTCTTCTAGCTTTTGATCCATCAGGGGTCAAAATCAGACTATAATGAGTTTGTTTGATGTTGTGTGCAAATGATTATTTCTACTATATTCGCTTTGGGTGTAGGAAAAGCAGCTACAGATAAACCAAAAGCTTTGAAGTGCGACTCTATTTACAATATTGATTTGTTTTTCTAGAAAAAAAGGGTTTCAGGCATTTATATACATTTACTATAAAAGCTTTGACATACGCATATTGTTCTAGCCGGACTGGCTCATTTTACGTATTCTGCACCAATCGTTTGAAATAGAAAGACCCAAAGATCATTGGTCAGAAGTCGTGGTACATCTATATATATATAAGCATAAGATATTATATTTACAAGAGTTTGTATTCAGTTATGATAAGGCTACCAGTTCATAAAAGGAATATTTTAATGCGTTTGAAATAGACAAAACGCATATATATGTGGTATTTACATATAAGGCGTCATTTCAATGACGTCATCTTTTTGTTCTGATGAGAAAACAATATGGGCGACATGTTAATTTTAATTGTTTACCCCCTAAGATTAAATTTGGTGCATTTCGACTGAAATTGGCAAACAAAATGAAAGAAAGTCCTGATCGCCATAGACAACAATGGACATACCGTTTAAATTGCACTGATACAATATACGTTACTTTGATGACGTCATAATGACGTCCAGACGTGAAACCCAGATGGGTGACCAGGTGATTTTCATTAGTTACCCCCTAAAGTTTGATTTGGTATAGGTCACCATAAATCGGCATCAAATTCGCACGGGAGTCCCTAAGGGCCCTGACTACTGCACCTAAAACTATAATGGCATGCTGAAAGATTTACCAGGGACCGATAGGTGAAAAACAATTTTAGCAGCTAGATTTTAAATTGTTGTGATTTTGTACGGCGTTGTTGGAAAGACGATTTAACTGCCAGTGATAATCGACTTTCTGTAGCGACCTGTATGTGTCACCTCGAGTTATATCTGACGCATATAAGAATAAGGGTTAGGTGCATACACTACAACACACTTACATAAATAAGGTGATAGCTGACATGTATGTTTAGAGATTAGGTAGGTGTAATGTTACACCAAAGTAAATGTAAAATATTTTTTTTTACACCAAAGTAAATGTAAGATATTTTCGTTACACCAAAGTAAATGTAAAATATTTTGTGTTACACCAAAATAAATGTAAGAAAGCATTGTACGGTTTTACACACATAAAACAGCAGAATGAAATCTCTCAATATTGATGTATATATTTTTTGCCGAGAGGTAATAATTAGTTGTTTACAACTGATACGTTATACATGTACGAAATTAGTGCGTGGGCAGGGTGATGTCCGACGTAAACGTCCAAACGTTACGTCGGCACCACACTGTTCAACCTTTTTCCTGGAATTTTAAGAGAATTGGTATCAGTATGTGTAAACCTCGAAACTATCTAGATAACGTGACCTTGAAGGGAAAAAGGGCCACGGGATCTTGATGTTTCGGCTGCGATAGCGTCTCAACCAGGGTGACGTTACGCCAGTGTATAGAAGAGTTTGTTACGTATGGGTTTGTTCGTTTGGCATAAGAGGTATTGTTTAGCGCTGACATAGGCCAGTCACTAAAAATACTTCTCTATTATATAATTTTAAGTGTGGATATTTAGAAGAGCCGATCCATCCTAACCGCATGGGAGCCGTTAGCCATACACCCACAGGTGAGGGCTAATCGCGCGCTTATAGGGTTAGGATGTAATTTAAAAGAGTAAGACCACTGAAATTATTTCTATTTTTGTGAACTTTGAACGAACAACCCCATTATTGACGCAAAAGAGTGATTCTGAGATTCTAAATATAGATTGTTTTTTGCAGAATCGTCTCTTGTGTCCCCTCCTACGTTGGAGGCTGAATGTTGGTGAGCCGTTGATTATCACCTGAGGGCACATATTAGTTGTCCCCCTCAGGCCACGACCAGCGTGGATCAAGGCCCAATCGTTACAACGTAGCACACTCGAATGGGAAGCCAACCGGCTTGAATGGTTATATGTGAATCTGACACCCAACGTGGGGATATGATCAGGAAGATTTATTTATACGAATTCTGACGTCTTGAACGACGATCAGTAATACGCGTAACAAATAATACGTGAATCCAGTGACGACCAAAGTACAGGTTCGATCACCTCAGCGCCGATGGTCTGAAGTAGACACACGTGCAGCTTAGAAGACATAGTGTTCGCGAGACGCGTATAATCTCGAGATTTCTCGTCAATACGAGAACTGAAATATTAAAGGGCCCAATTGTTTTTTTTATGAGATCTTAAGATATATGTTAATCATATTCTTTACGTCTCTTATTTCTGACTAGTTGACGTACATCTAGAACAGGACAGTCCAAGATAAGTTCTAATTGAAATGATCTTGGAGTGGCAACTTGCTCTAGTATAGGATGGTCAATTAGTCAGAAATAACAGCGTAGGTGGTGTCATTGTATATTAATGTGTTGTTGATGTTTTCTTAGTACATAAAGTACTGAAAAGTTTTTGCTAGTTGTGTGCATTATTTTTCCCTGGTAGCATCGTCATCGCATAAAGGAATTTTCCAATAAGATTTCCCCTCTTCCTTCCTGACCGGCTTTATGTCGTAACAAAAATGATGCATTGATCTCCCCAAATCCCCGAATGAAAACTCCTCAGCTGCCTGAAAGTATTTCTACTTAGCTCCCCAAATCCTTAAAATTAATTCAGCTTCTCACCAAATCCCCCAAAATATAAGCCAATTCTCCCTAAAATATAGGTTTTTCGTTTCATAGGATTAAATTCACATACTTATAAACTATGAAACTATACACCAGCGGATGACTTAATTAATATTCATTTAGTATTTTACGTTATACATGTAAAGATAGGGCTTAGCCACGTAATACAGGATATATAATTGTTTTAATGAAATGCATGATGTTATATAGCTCAAAGTATGAGGTAATCCATAAAATTCTGTTGCCTCACCTGGTAGAGTAAGTATGGGGGAATGCTCTCTAGATTTGATTTTTTATTACGGGTAGGTAGACCGTTAGGTTTTCTGTTGGAGGGGGGAGGGGCTGTAGTTTACCAATAGATGAAACAGGTTTTTCTTAGACAAAGTGAAAACTTTTATTTTTGCAACCATAGAAAGTGTTATAATTGCCCTATACATAAGTTTAACTTCATTTCACAGACATCAAAGTTTTAATAAAAACCATCTAATTACATAGATAGAAAATTACATACCAGGTGCATAGTTACCCCTGTTATGATGTTGATTCACACTTGTGCTAGGGGGATCCAAGAGAATGCTGCCCCGAACTTTTTTGATAAAAAATAGTGCGATCTGTTGCATTTTGAGTGTTCCAGAGTATGTTACTATCAACCTAAAAATCAGCAATGTTTAGGATAATAAATCAACAACTCAAATTTTGTGCCATATTTTTCTCCAAGATCAATCCAAATGCGCACGTTAGCACAAAATAGATACATTCCCCATTTAACAAGAAGCCAAAGAAATGTAAAAAATGGTGGCTTTTCCTTTTTTTACATCAAATATTACATACCAGGCGCGTAGACAGCCTTGTAATGATGTGGATTCAGATTCGTGCTAGGGGTCCAGAATTTTGTAATAGAATGGTGCAATCTGGCGCATTCTGAGTGTTCCAAAATATGTTATTATTAACTTAAAAACAAACAATTTTAAGAATAATTTCCCACAATAGAAAAAGATTATTCGCCATATCAGTCTCCAATACGAATCCCGATTAGCATGTTAGCATGAAAGTAAATACATTTAGATTATCAAATGGGGGGTCGGGGGGAGGGAGGGGGGGCTTACCCACCAGAAGCCGAAGATTTAAAAAAAATCAAACGAAATGAAAGCTTTTCCTTTAAAGTTAGATTTTTGCTTTACTTTTTTGCAGGACTCTCTAAACCCCTAAAACTATGAGCATGCTCCCAAAATCCCTGAAAATAATTACCAGTGCTCCCCAGCTCCCTGATGATAAATAGCCATTCTCCCCAGATCCCCAAATCCCTGGGGGCCCCACTGTCATGAAAGAGGGTGCTTTTCAAAGTGTGTAAGTAATTTATATAATAACTGACGTCATTGAAACAAGCAGTACGTTTATAGAAGTTGGATGTTTTTACTTATGATAGTACCGTTATTCGTTTCGGTTTAGTTCAAAATCCTTCTGAAAGTTGCATAGAGCAGGAGTAGACATGTCGTTAAATATGTATGGGACACAATATGAGCTAACACAGCATACCAAAATAATACAGGACGTTAAGGTTTGATTGGTTATGTAGTAAACAATCATAATGCAATGTAAATAACCCCGGTCGTGCTACGTAGCGTTGCCTTGACGACAGCTGTAGCGCGCGTAGTCGACTAACATAAACCATATTAATGCGGATCAACTGCATATGTGTTGTAGTTTTAGATGCTGAAATTCAAACGATGTGGAAATGGTAACAATTTTCCGTGCATTTGTTTATCGGCCCTCGTACTAGAACGGAGCCAAGCAAAGAAGCAACAACGCAATAACTAAACTGAAGTAGGTTGGTAATGCTCTAACTCAAACGCTAAATGCGCAAATAACTGTATACATATGCACTCCATTGAAAAGGAACCAATATACGACGTGTACTGCATCAGTCGTCGTCAATATCAGCGCTTCCTGAACATTCTTTATTGGGGATGTCTCGGTGGCGCAGTTTGAAGCGTCGATGTCTGGTGTAGTGCTATGCGGAGTTGTTATGGACGTGGGTTCGGGTCTCGCTAGAGGCAAAATATCTCTCTCTCTCTCTCTCTCTATATATATATATATATATATATATTCTATATATTCTATATATATATATAACTTAGCGTCAGATGATCAGGCGCAACGGCGCTATATAAGCTATATAGACGCTGTCGTCAAAAGCTCATATGAAGTTGACCTTGCCTTGCAAACTGGTCTAGCTAATTAAGTATTATATTAAAGGCCCAGATCCGCTTGAACATACGTTTTTTTTCTGATCAGAGTATACACCACTGTCTGCATGAAAACGCTAGGGTCAATAAATACACTTCAAGCCTACCGACAAGACTGAGCAGTCGAGGTGGATGCCTAACTATAGGCAGATCTGAGTATTCCTGGGCCAACATGTCCTGAGATTTTTCTAATTCAATGCATGAATATTTTATTGTAGATGTGTAATAAAACATAAGCAGTCATTCCACGTTTTGATGAACAATTCACTACATCTTATGTCCTGAGTTAATATTTTCTGCTTCATGCTTGGCGCTATGACAGAAATCATTTTTGGGAGTGTAGGCATACAGTACATGGAAGTAGGACGTGATTTAAAGAGTCTGTATCGGTCAAGCAAGAAATAATGCTGCTAAAATAGTCATTTTCCATGTCCCCAGTGAGGAGTAGTTTGGTTCAAGCATCAGCATAAAATGAGTGCCACTGAACTTGAATGTGTTTCATTTTTTATTAATGATGCAAAGTAAGTAAGGTTGCAAAGATCAGGAATCGATACAATCAAGTACCACACCTGACCCGGATACCAATGGGAAAGTGACAAACTCACAGAAGACACCACAAACGAGAGCCAAGAGGTCAGCCCTTTCCCAGCAGGTGACCACGAAGCACATATAACCAGACGCGCACAAAACATAGCAAACACAAGACAGAACAAAAACATAAAAGATCCACAAAAGAAGTACCGCCTTGGAACGGTCAGTAAAATATTTTACTGGGGGGCTTAAACCGGTTTAACGGCGCCAACCTCACCCTTAATTCAGATGTGGATCAAGACACATAGATATTTGGTTTGCATGAAAGACCCCTAACTTATCAATGCATCATCTCCTAAAACATATAAATCAAGATATAACAAGGAGATAAAGCAAGGATAAGGACTCAACAGTAAATTAAACTGAATACTGGAGCAAAAGAAATCCAACAGGTAAACCCCGGTGGGCCCGACAAACAGCCAAAGTATCAGGCCCCTACCATCTCATCAATAGATAAGTCTTTAAGTCGGAACCATCATAGAGTCTGAAGTCCGACCCACCGGCGTGCAATTAAAGAGGAAAGCAAAGTTGCCAACTGTGATTGGGTTGACTTCCAAGCATGCAGTCTGTTGCAATACATTAATGTTATAGCCAATCTTTTTATAATGGGAAATTATTTTAATGAACTGCGCTGAAAAATTATTAGAGCCAACAATCTTCTTCAACTTATACACCAAGTCACCATAGAAATCAGGTTCCGAAAGTCCTTGGCGCAAGAAAGCGTAATTGACTAATTTTCTCAAAAAAAGGTATTATGTGTGGTAAGTTTGCATATTTTTGTAAAAATTGCAATGTCCCCAGAATCGCTTTAATTACCGATACCATCTGAAAATGGTCAATAATGTGTTCTTTTACTTCTTGTCAAAGCAATTTATGTTCTTATTAAGGTATACGTATACATATTTAAAGTAATACAATAGATAAGAGAATGTACAATGCATCACAGTACTCGATCTGGAGCATATTTATTTGGATATGAAAGTAACTTTTAACTTCCGTTCCCTTTAACTTCCGTTACCAAGACCATAAATGATTCATTTGCGTCAGTTTTTCTACTATAAACATATGTTATACAATTATTTCGAAACACTTTTATAAAGTGACCAGCTTAAAGCTACAAGTGCTTAAAATTAGGTCAAAAATAAGCAAAAATTAATGACTAAGATTTAATGTTAATACAATGGTTTTGAACGGATGCAACTTGTAAGCTGAGTAACTGACTTGAATACATTGTAATAAGGAAATATCACCAGGTACTTATGTCCGACAGACTGTCTACTGACTTATGTCAGTTATGGTCACGCTAGTTAAATTTTATTAAGAAAAACAACATAGCTGATGTGAGCTTTCACCCCACAACTATATCCTGCGCGTATATTGTTGAAAATGGCATTGAATATATTATGTCAGACTTGTATATTCGGTTTATGTTTATGTTTGTGTCTTTTTTTATTTCTGACACAAAGAAATAAGTTATTGTACAACTCACATCAGATGCCATCTTCCAGTCCTCATCCCCTCTCAGTTGTCGGAACAGATAAAAGTCCTTTTGTTTCAAGCAAAGAAATACATGTACGATTAGTATATCAGTATATGTATTGTTCAATTTTATTAACCTGACACAGGTGCATAATTTCACGGTAAGTGCACAAGATATTTTTACCTTCCGTCGACTTTCGGTATTTACCGTAAGTTTTACAGGAATTTCGCAGATATTGAAACGTTTTGCACTGTCCTACTTACTAGTCAAGTGGTTATGGTACAGAGTTTAAAACCAAAAGGTCGTGAGTTCGAGTCCAAGCGTATTCTTTTAGTTTTGTTTTGTTTTGTATTTTTACCTTTACTCGAGTCGTTAACTTCATTTATTATAGATGTACCACGACCTCTGAGTAATTTCCTTTGGATCATTTATTCAAAAGGTTGATGCGTAACGCATACACTGAACCAGTCTGTCTGGATCATCTGCGTGCTTCAAAATAGAAAAGTATACGTAATGAAACGCCTAAACCCCTATTTCTAGATCCGTATTTTCAATTTTGTAAAATTTAATATAGACACGCTTCAAAGTTATTTGTTTATCTATACTTGCATTTGTTATTGTTATTTTTGTAGGATCCTCACCGAGAACGTTTACCGTACGCTCGATATGTGAAATTGAATCTCTGTGCTTTTGACATATTTCTAAGGTAATCGCAGATATTTAAAAAAAATATCTGCTTTGCCTTAGTGGCAAGACTTGCCGCATACTTTTCTTCAGACGTTTTCACACTGAACTTAAGTTAAAACAAGATGTAAAGTGAATAATTTTCGACCGTAATATGGAACAGTATTTTCACGTGAATCTCTGAAGATGTTTTGGACAGACTGACTCATTTTACGCGTTACGCATCAACCTTTTGAAATAGAAATGATCCAAAATTTTATTCCTCGAAGGTCGTGGTACATCTAAAATAAATGAAATTAAACGAATCGAATAAATGTAAAAAAACACGTGGACTCGAACTCACGACCTTTTGGTTGTAAACTCTGTATCATAACTACTTGACTAGCCAGTAGGCCGGTACAAAATGGTTCATTATTCTGCATTAGTACTTGCAATATTCCTGTAAAACTTGCGGTAAATACCGAAAGTCGACGGAAGCTAAAATATCTTGTGCACTAACCGTGAAACTATGCACCTGTGTCAGGTTAATAAAATTGAACAATACATATACTGACATACTAATCGTAAATGTATTTCTATGCTAGAAACAAAAGGACGTTTATCTGTTCCGACAACTGAGAGGGGTGGAGGACTGGAAGATGGCTGAAATATTTTTAAGAATCTCCTAAATTTTCAGATTTTATACTCATACTCAGACGCCAACATTTCTCTTACAAGAGCCAGAAAATTAACATTTGTCTTGTAGAAAACAGTAAATAAGATTCCATTTAATTGTTGCATGTTGTTTGACTGTTTGACAAAAGTGATATTATTTGCACTTAAGGTAGTACCGCACTCACCGTCATATGTCCAAAAGTGTTTTATCTTTTAATATATTATAATATAGACTTATACTTATAATCTAAGAAAAAAAAAATACCTCACCGTTCTTTTTAAAAAGTTATTTGATGTCAAAAACTGCAAAATCGCAGTTTTTTGAAATAAACAAACACAGATTTTGTTAACAAATTAACAAGAAACGCAATACAGTTTTTTTTTCAGAACAAATACTACTCACACCAGAGATATAAATAAAAACAAAAAATAGTGAAATAACATGTATTTACACAATTTATTAAGCAAAATCCTAATTAAGTCAAACGAATAAATGCCAAAAGAAACATTAATATTCAAAATAAACATATTAGAGAATGTAACTGGAACAACAAAAAACATACTTTTACAAAGATATTTTCATAAAGAATCTAATGATTGAATAAAAAATATGTGTCACCGTGCTCGTTTTTTTGTTTTGGTGACTTTTCTGAAAAATCCTGAAATAAGTAAAGACTATAATAAGTGTTGTCTCCCCTTTCAACCAATTTTTTTGTTTGTCTACGCCCTATGTATATCACTGGGCGGAGACATAGCTATTATTGATTAAGCACTGATAAGTGGGCGTAGAAAATGACAAAAAAGATTTTGACCTAGCATATGTGACCCAGCACATTACATTATGATTCTCATTAAAGCATGGCTATAGCATGTCTTGATACTTTGATGCTTTCTTAAGCCCCATTCTCACTGTCCAGGTTTAAGGTGCCGGTTCATCCCAGTTTGATGATCCTGTATGAATCGTGATGAACCGTGTCACAACCGTGGCGGCACCGTGGACAGCCTTGGAGATCCGGGATAAACCGTGTTGAACCGTGTTAAACCGGCTCATGTCCCCGGTTGTTTTAAAATGTTTAAAACAACCGGGACTCACCGGGAGTAATCGGGAAGGCTGTCAAATACCGTGATAAACCAGGAAGACGCCGGGAGCAACCGTGTCTCCACCGGGACGGCGTCGGGGCGATACAGGCGTAATCCGGGAACATCCGTGTCTCCACCGTGATAAACCGTGTGGTTCCACTGCCTATGTATATGTAATAAAATGCAAAATAAAAATGAAAAGTCACTCCTGCTGCACCTAAAATGCAAGTGGATTCATCCAAATGATAAGGATGGGAAAGTCCATTCGTCACAAGTTGGTTAAATTGTCAGCAGTATAAATGTGCTCATTTACAAAGCTCATGAATATATGCGCTTATAGTTACTGAAGAGTCAAGCATATATGAGCCACGACATGAGATCTCCAACAATGTGGTAGTTGCCATAAGCAAAGCCTCAGATCAGCCTGCGCCTAGGCGTAGAGCCTTTGCTAGTCGCTTGATTATTCTATGACTGTTAAGCTACTGACCGAACAACTTTAAAGCTTAATTGGGGACTGCACAGGCTTGTCTGAGTCTACACTTCTCAAAATATCACATTGTTGGAAATCACATGCCGCGCTCAAAGAGTTTATATATTTTTACGAAAAAGCAAGACAATCTGGGCCTAGAATTACAATGTATCCTTAAAGTTAATGAGTACATAAGCTAGGTATTGAAAGTCCAGGATGCAAAAAATAACGTTTCCAAACTGATTAAAACCATAATAGTTTCATTTTTTCTGTAGATCACAATGATATCTTTGACCATGAGTACTGCATCGGTCTTGACAATTTATTAAGCATTTAATTTACATGTTGAAGTATCAATACTTAAATTAAATCTTCCTTAACTTTAAGGAGGCATTGTAATTCTGGGCCCAGATCAACAACATTTAAACCTCGTCGTAAGAAAACAGGTCTGCTTCTGCTTATTTGCCATGCAAATGAGCTGCGAGGTTACTAGGCATTTGCTTTCGCTACACAGATCATGATTCCTCTAGTAACTCGTATATGGCTGTGCAGTCCAATTTGTGTCATAACTGTTATGCGATAGAGACAGAAGAACACTGATGTTACTCCACGTTTTTATCCTGGTTTTATAGTGTAGAGTAGCACCGGGACGCAACCGTGGCTCTACCGGCATGTAACCGTGGCGCAACCGGCAGTTACCGGGGCATCACCGTAAACAACCTGGGTAACACCGGGGTATACTGGCACGAACCGTGGCTCCACCGTGCTGCACCGTAAGTGCTCCGTGGTGAACCGGGGATCAATCGGCGTCTTGCTTTCTCGAGAACCGGGGCTATACCGGGGTAACGTCGGCAAGGTGAGAACGCAATTTATTTTTTATGAAATGTGTCCCGGTGCATCACGGTATACCGGCTGTCCTGCATCGGGATGAACCGTGGCTACATCGGCACAGTGAGAATGGGGCTTTACACGTAGGATTTATGTAGATAAAAGCTAAAAATTATAGCTTTATTCCTGATGCATAGATCTAAATGTCATTTAAAGAATAAACTTACAAATATGCAATAAGAGGATAAAACATTCTTTTACTTGTATTAATGTTTGGCAAGCCTGAATGTGATGTGTTGCAACCAGAAACACACAGCGGTGAGGCCTGCAACACATTATCGCACAAGGGCTTGACAAACGTTAATATACAGAAAGGAATGTTATATTGTCATTGTTATATACATGTATTATAGGACTTTTTGGGTACTGTAAAGGTGGCAACTTTAATTTTCATATCTGGGCGTGGTTCGGTTATTTGAACTGCTCAAGAATGGAAATCAGGTTCTATCCATTGGTTAAGCGTTTAAAAGTTGCTTGAGCCGCGCAGGTCTGCGTGCATTTCATGAAAGTCCTGTCCGTTAATGCACTGAACCCACATTTATTAACCCTTAAAGCGTATATTACAACACAATTGTATGTTTTTATCGTCTATTAAAATATTATGAAGCCTCTTAAACAAACAGTGTAGATCTAGAGCAGTCTGATCTGGGTCCACACTGTTTGCCTCTATACTAATAGTAAACAATAAACAAACACTTTCGAATGTAGTTATAACGCCTCATTTTCAGATTTTACCTATGTCTAAAGTAGACTAATAAGGCAGTCATGAGGTGCCGCCTTTACAGTATCCAAAAAGTTCTAGAATACTTTCCTTTCAAGCAAAAGCATTTCCAAAAAAAATGTCCACTGTAACATCGTGAGGCATACAACAAAACCACACCTTATAGGCGCAATCGAAAACATCAATACTATCGACGATTATAGACCAAAAATAGTTAGAATCATAGTTTCTTTTATTACCATCAATCATCAAACAGGCGACACTTTGCAATCAAAACACTGTTTCTAGCGAGTTTTGATCCGCGTTCGTCAATGGTTTAGAGTGTTTTCGATTGCTCACTATCCGGTGTGGAAACAAACTTTTTTTTCAACAGAAACATGACTGAAAAATGTAGATACAATGTAACTCCTAGCTCTTGTTTCATATTGTTTTGGATACGTATTCATTGTATCAATACACATACCCGATAGGTGGCAATCGAAAACGTAGATGCTATCGACGAACGTAGATCAAATACCGTCAGAAACAGACTTTTTGGATTGCAGTTTGTTTGGCTGACTGGCGACAAATGGTAAATTCTAGCGTTCATCGATTGGTCAGAGCCTTCTCGATTGTCGCCTATCCGATGTAATAAAGTAGCGTATCTTATGATAATTGAATATTTTGGTCATTTCTCAATAAAGCATAAGCGACGGTATCTTAACTCGCAGAGGATATCCGTGAGCAAGTTGAAATGGCAATTAAGCCCTCTGCAGTCATGTTTTATCGGAAATAAAGCCATCGGTCAGTGATTGGTCAACGATCAACCAAAATATGACACATTATTAAATAAAATGTACAATTGTCAGCGATTGAAACACCTCAAGTTTCTATAGTAAACACTTATTATAAGGTATATAACAATAAAAGGATGATACATTCTTCTGTCTATTAACGTTTGCCAAGCCCAAATGAGATAATGTATTGTAGCCTTAACCATGAAGCTGTGAGGGCTGCACCAAGTGCGGATCCAGAGGGGGGGGGGCAGGGGGTCCGGACCCCCTCTGGAAAATCACAAATTAAATGGGTTTCTATAGGGAATAAGCAATTGGACACCCCTGAAAAAGTTGGACCCCCTGGAAAAAATTGGACCCCATCTGGAGCCTTGAAAAACGATAAATTTCTTTGAAATTGACCATTTGACTTCTGTAAAATAAGTTGAGGACTAAAAAAATCGTTGTTAGAGCTTTTTTGTCAGACTGACCTGTACCCTTCCCCCCCTGATGAAAATTCCTGGATCCGCGCATCTGTACCATGCTTGTCAACCGTTAATATACAGAAAAGAATGTTATATTGTCATATATCTTCCTTTCAGGCACATGCAGTTCCAATTAATTTTATTAAAATGTATGCAGAAATGTCCATTTTATCATCATGAAACATGCAACGAAACAAAATATTTTTTTCAACAGACACATGAAATAACTCCTGGTCCTTGTATCAGATTGTTTTGGCTATGTCTTCAGTATATCAAAAACACACTAGATAGGCGGCAATCGAAAACGTTAATGCTATCGACGAACGTAGTTAAATATAAGTAAGTTACAGAATTTTGGATTGTTGTTTGTAGTCCGATAGACAACAAATGGCAATCACAAACACTGTTTCTAGCAATTTGTTATCAGCATTCATCGATTGTTTAGACTGTTTTTATTGCTGCCTATCCGGTGTGATAAGGTAATTGAAATAGTTACGTCATTTCTCCATAAAACATTAGTGACCATGTACCTCCATGGGACCTAAAACATGAGAATGTCACATACAAGGCATGTGCACGTCTACATCCCCCTTTTTGGGGTGGGGGTGGGTCTTAGGTTAGTGGCAGCATGCAGAAATAGCAACCGAGACATGTATATAGTATGTATATTTATACGGTCTGCAACTTTTAACCATCAAAATACTGAATGACTTCATACTCTGGGTGATGTTTTTAAAAGCTAATACTTGCATTCCTTCTTTTTGTGAAAGAAAAATACTTACAGAATTACGTTTCAAGCATCAAAGAGTTGTCAGGGGAGAATACTATCTACCGTCTTACAAATAAGTATTCTCTTTTAAAAACAAGATTCAGGAACGATAACTCTTACACTCTTACTTTTAAGTAAAAGTAAGGTTATCTTTTGACATGGGTCCCGCACTACTTTAATTTACCTCGTTTGAACTGCAAGTCACAGATCTTGTACAATCATCCAGTGATAGTGCATTGTCGCATCTTCTGCATTTCACCGCATCTGAAAGGTAGACAAAAAGTTACGTCATACAAATACACAATAGTTTCAGTGGGAATATGCTTATATTCATAATTTTATGATTTTAAAATGACAAGAATTGGTCAATGTTTGAAAAAAAAACAACGCCACTTATCGGTAGGGTTTTTACTATAACTGTCAGTCAAATTAGGTAAAATGTTTTGAAAGAGTTAAAAACTATACCTAAAGATAAACCTGTTCCCATATTTTTTTCTATTATATTCTTAGTTCTAGTTTTTAAATGCCTTAAAAGCGACCAACGTGTCTTGCTTCAGGTCACAGTATAAAACAAATATTATTTCTATGCATTCAGGTCCTACCTAGCTACCATTTATCATTTTTAACCCAAATCTGCAAACTAGTTATGCTTGTTTTTGTTTTTTGTCCAAATTCAATTCACTATATTAAAAAGTTTAATTTATAAAATAAGCAAGTTAGATCCATATGCATGCATGCAGTGCAATACGACATATACAAGAGGTACAATTGCTACATCTTATAATATAAATCCATAGGTCCAGATAAGTAAATATAATGAGCGTAAAATTGTAATCATTTTCTTACCCATAAATTCAAACATGTGTTTTGGGTGCTCAAAAAGAACTGGTTCTTTTGAGTACCCACAATATAAGTTTTGGATGAAAAATAAATAAAATAGTTTTATATGAAGCCCTGTAATAAAATCAGATTTTTTTCTTCTGAAACCTGCTTGAAAATTACCAAAGTCTGAGCTAAACACAAATTTAAATACCCAACCGAAACGGCAGTAATATCTGTTAAAAGCTTTGGTATTTGTGGTTTTCCTTCAGTTGTATAAAAATAAAGTAATTAGCGTCTTCTTCATATGAGAATAACATGTCATAAAATATTACAGTTAAAGAAATGTGTCAACGTCAAAAGTGTACAAGGCCTGAGTGTTGGAAAAAAACCTTCACAAGGCTGAATTATAATTATTGTCAGAAATTTTACGAACGCTTAATAATTAGTATATATAGTTTTCTGTGAAATTTGTCGCTGATTATACGTATTTTAAGTATATGCATACAATACAATCAGTCAGGCCCCTAGATGATTTTTTCATTTCTCAAATAAACCATATGTTGTGGGTAAATTACGCTGCATTTCATCTGCGTCTTCATTTTTACCAAAATACATGTGCATAGGGGTTCCAGTATATAATGGGTTGACGCCCGATATACAATCTGCTTGGCTATACTAGCTTTGCGTTCATGTTAAATGATATATAAACGTATGTACCATATAAAACTATCGTATAGTAAAATATCTCCCTGATTATATATAGTCAAAATATTTAGTCTACGTATTATTGTATGTAGTATGTATATTTATACGGTCCGCAACTTTTAACCATCAAAATACTGAATGACTTCATACTCTGGGTGATGTTTTTAAAAGCTAATACTTGCATTCCTTCTTTTTGTGAAAGCAAAATACTTACAGAATTACGTTTCAAGCATCAAAGAGTTGTCAGGGGAGAATAATATCTACCGTCTTACAAATAAGTATTCTCTTTTAAAAACAAGATTCAGGAACGATAACTCTTACACTCTTACTTTTAAGTAAAAGTAAGGTTATCTTTTGACATGGGTCCCGCACTACCTTAACGTGTTTATACTAATGAACGATTATAAATCTGGAGTTCCTTTTTAAGCTGACATTAAATGAGAATGGGTGTGTGTGGTGTGAGGAGAGTTCATCCTATTTCTCTCTGTCTATGGGGTTACTGTTGTTTTTTGCATCATAAGGGCTCGCCAACGGAGCTCTATTGTTTTTGGCCTGTCCATCTCTCTGTCAGTCTGCCCGTGGTCACTCTAACTCAGCCATTTTAATCGGATTTCTTCCAAATTTCATATATGGATTGCTTATATCAAACTCTAGTTCAAGTTCGAATACAGGGTTTTCCGACGAACGATAGCCAAAATGGCCGAGAAAATGGCCGCCACCCTTTGTGTACACTGTCGTGTTCACTCTAACTCAGTCATTTTTGATAGGATTTCTTTCAAATTTCACATACGGATTACTTTCATCAAACTCTTGTTCGAGTTTGAATAGGGGTTTTGTCTTGTGACGTATAATTAAGATGGCCGACAAAATGACCTCCGCCTATCAGTTTGCACTTGAGTGCGGTGTCGTGGTCACTCTGACTCAGTCATTTAAAATCAGATTTCTTTCAAATTAAATAGTTGTATTGCTTCCACCAAACTCTTGTTCAAGTTCGATTACAGGTTTTGTCCGACGAACGATTACCAAGATGGCTGACAAAAAGGTGGCCGCCTATCAGTTTGCTCTTGTGGTCACTCAAACCGGATTTCTTCTAAATTTCATATATGGTTTGCTTCCATCAACTCTCACTTAAGTCCTAATATGGGTTGTGTTTGATGAACGATACCCAAGATTGCCGACAAAATGGCCGCCCTCTATCAATTTGAACTTGTGTACAGTGTCTTGGTCACTCTGACTCGGTCATTTTAATCGGATTTCTTCCAAATTTTAAATATGGATTACTTCCATCAAACTCTCGTTCAAGATCGAATACGGGTTTTGTCCGACGAACGATAACCATGATGGTCGACAATATGCTTGCACTTATGAACGCTGTTGTGGTCACTCTAACTCGGTCATTTTTAATCAGATTTCTTTCAAATTAAATATATATTTATTGGTTCCATCAAACTCTCATTCAAGTTTGAATATAGGTTATGACCAAAACACTCTTTGGTTTTAAGTTCGGAATCAATTTCTCGTCATGCCACTAACTAAAATTTTCAAAATTCATTTTATGGTGATAGTCACTGTACTTTAACCCGCCTTATAAAAGTAAGTAATGGTGCAAAGATCAGGAATCGATACAATCAAGTACCACACCTGACCCAGGATACCAATGGGAAAGTGACAAACTCACAGAAGACACCACAAACGAGAGCCAAGAGGTCAGCCCTTTCCCAGCAGGTGACCACAAAGCACATATAAACAGACGCGCACAAAACATAGCAAACACAAGACAGAACAAAAACATAAAATATCTACCAATGGGAAAGTGACAAACTCACAGAAGACACCACAAACGAGAGCCAAGATATGCCCCAGAAATAAATCCGTTCATTGTACCAGCGTGGAAACTTATCATTCTCTCTCCATTGCTTATTGGAGCTGTAAGGCCAATGGCATCTGTTTGCCTGCATCTAGTTACGGCATGGCCCGCATTCACATATCATATGACTCATCTGTATAAACGATATCACGACCCTTCTCTCTGTATTCCTTTATCTGTCGCAAAAAGTTAATCCTTTGGGCAACAATATTTGATCTCTCAAAAAGAAATTTTCTGTTGTCAGTGCTCTTTCTCCAGACGAACCCCATTTCTTTCAGACGTCTCCTTAAAGTTTCTCTGCCACCCTTAAACTCGATAGAACCTGGAGACTTAATCTGTTTCAGGATCGAGTTTACACTTGGCAAGTTTTTTTTCAATATCAGCATGTTGTTTATTGTGCGCCGAATCATGCATATGTCGAAATCGTCAACGACGATTTTGTCAGCTCTTTCTTTCATCTTAGCCCTTTCCTCTAGGATTGATGCAGCTCTAAACCTGGTCAACGTTCGTTCTGAAACACCGGTCAGCATTGATGCCCTCGCTAAATACTGTGACACTGGTAAAAATAGCTCTCCATTTCGCTTTTCTTCCTTGCAGATTTGCAGAACGTCAAGTGCCGTTTGCTTTCTTTCCTCGCCGAAACGTACTCGCCTTTCTGTGTCTTGAGATTAGGGTAACTCTTTGTATTTTCCCCTTTAAATAGGATTTAAGAGCGTGTAAGCACGTTTAACGTGCTTGTATCAAAAAGATCGTGAGCAAAATGGCGCGCGCAAGTGAATTGTAATCATATTGAAAATAAAAACTATATGAAAATATCCTAGTAGGGGGAGCGAACCATCAACCTTATGGATAAAGATTTAGTGGCCTATCCACTACACTTGGAAAACGCACGATCAAACTTTTTATATATTTTACTCTATATTTGCATCAAAATATCTGTATAATTCTATAAATAGTTATCTAAAAATATCTTTGTTATTGGTAAATATTTACAATAATACAGACTGTCAACAAAGACAGAATATCGCTGTAGCACTTTACAAATTGATAGACAAAAATAGATTATTCTCTGGAATGAAAATTCTACAATGTACCCAAAAATGACGTTACTGTAATGATCAATTTCAATGACTTCATAAAAATTATGCATTGTGCTTTAAATATTGATTCGACACAACCTGTCGCCATTCTTACATTTGAATTGCCACTCTTAGTAACAAAAAGTAGAAATACAATGCAGTTTTATTTTGTGGTTTTAAAAATGCCAGGCTTCAGGCTTAAATATTCAGATTCAAATATTAATATAATTCTATAACATGAAAAGAGGCCAGTGGTATGGAGTGCCATATATAATGTGCTGTAATCATTAAACGAAACAGTACAGCGAGAAAATATAAGCATCATTATAAAGGTACTTTTGAATGGTGCATATTATGCCTCTCAAAAATGTCTCTGACAAGGCTACAAGGTAACGATCAGAACTTTTGGATCCTTCCTCGAAATGCAATGTATCATCACAGAGATACAATCAAATCAAATATAAACATTATAATGATACAAAGAAAAGGACTCAGGGGTTACAGATAGTCAGGGTTAAAGAAAACCTCAAGCTGAGCTACTTGGGCCCAGTCAACGACAAGCTTAAGCCCCAACCAACTGATTAAAGCTTTACGTCAGGGCCGTAATTAAGTTTGAGGCCTGGCCCACCATCATGCAATAAAAGAGGAAACCATAGATACATTAAATCAACCGTGATTGGGTTCACAACCAGGCATGCAGACTGTCGCGTGATATCCAAGCTGTATCCCGCTCTTTTATAACGTTTAATAATCTTTTTAAATTGATCACTAAAATAGGCTTTCCAACAAATCTTTTAAATTTATAAACTAAATTGCCAAAAAATACAGGTTCTGATATGCCGTGTTGCAGAAGAGTATTTAAGCAATATTGTATTAAACAATTAACTCCGGTTTTTTTTAATAAAATTTAGAAAACGCTTGTGGAGTTTACGGTATCGATAACCTTGTTTTAGTAACCTATAAGTCAAATATTTGTTTCTATTTTCGAAGCATATTTTCAGCAAATATTGTCTCTTATTTTCTTTCCCCAAGCATTCAAAAACTTCTATGAAGTCTTAGTAATTCTGAAGTACTGAAACAGAGGTAAAACGATCCCTTCAGACGAACAAGCTAGATTTATCACAGCAGGTAAAGCAATGCATTGCAGGATGAACATAGCACAGATTAGACCCTTTCACTTCAATGATTCACTTAATTTCTAAGACTAGAGCGCTTGTTAAAGGATGTAACATATATAACTTGACTTAATAAATAAACAATGGAATTGTCTTGACATTATCCTTTTTTATTACATCATCAGAGGCAAGTGTTTCCAATTTCAGCCATTTGAATGAATCGTGAAATGGGACAGCATAATCAACTTGTTTACTCTGTATAAATTCTCCATTGAGCACGATATAGACCTACTGATAATCCTATTCTACCCATAGTCCAGTTTCCCTTTTTTCGAATGCAAAAGCTAATTATACTCTATGACTGCAAAATCTGAGAAATGAAAGGTTTTATATTCTATTAAGGCTTGACACTTATCCTTTACTGACCGTTTCAAGGCGGTGCTTCTTTTGTGGATCATTTTTTGTTATTTATGTTTCGTGTTAATCATGTTTTCTTGTCTGTCCATTGTAGCCTTGTGGTCACCTGCTGAGAAAGAGCTGACCTTTTGACTCTCTTGTATCATTGTATGTGATGTTGTATTGTGTTTTGTCAGTTTCCCATGTGGTGTCCTGGGTCAGATGTGGTGCTTGATTGTATTGATACATGATCTTTGCCGTCTTTCTTACTTTGCTTCAATTGACTGACAACAAAAAATGAACCAGTAGCAAACATAATTAATAGCAATGTCTTTTCTCATATACCAGATAACTTTCAAGGTGTAACAGAAATGGTATTTTACCATCTCAAAACCATCAAGAGTCGACATTGTAACATACATGTATATAATTATCTAAAGAAAACTCCATTAAGATCTCTGGGCGCTTCTAAATTCGTTTGTTCTAAGACCTGAAGTCTTAAGCACCAAATGGCTGGAAAGGTTTCATGGGAAATGATGCACTGAAAAGGCAACCTATCAAATTATTGTTTGATCAATGGCAGAAACCTTAATATATGCTTAGAGATACACGGAAGAGACATATATTTTGCAATGCTATCACCTAAATACGTTGGATGCAGATGCAGTTGAAGTAAGACTGCTCTTGATACTTCAATAGCATGCATATATGTGCAAAACACTAACACTACCCATATTAAATTCATTGTTTGATCCTATTACACTGACATGCCGTTTTTGTTTTTCAAGAATGCTAAGGATTCAAGATATAGCTCAGTCATTTAGTTTGATACTGGCACAGGCCATGTATACAAAGAAATGTCAATAACTTTCTCTGAGGGCAAAACATGAGGAACACAAAAATCGCTTATAAATCATGTTTGTCACAATTACCAATTTTAAAAGGTGATTTCAATTAATGTAACCAACATAACACCATAGGAAGCTGTATTGTTGTTAAAAAGCGTTGTTTGCTATGTCTTTGTGCGCGTCTGTTTATATGTGCTTTGTGGTCACCTGCTGGGAAAGGGCTAACCTCTTGGCTCTCGTTTTTGGTGTCTAACTGTGAGTGTGTCACTTTCCCATTGGTATCCTGGGTCAGGCGTGGTACTTGATTGTATCGATTCCTGATCTTTGCACCCTTACTTACTTTCATATGTAGCCTCAAGACATTCAGCATGCAAACTACATGAATAGACTATTCATTGTTTTCTTTCTATAGCTCAGACTTTCAATTTACTTTATTTTAATTTCATATTGTAACATATGTAACATGATGTTACAGGCTAACACCCTGGTTTACAGGGTGCAAACATCTCTTATTTGACGCAACTTTAATTGTTCATTGAGATAGAATATGTCTGCATAATTCTGAAGGGGTTGGTATGAAACAGAACCTTTTTAGTTTGTAGTTCTAATACTATGCGATGATTCTACTGGTTGTGATGAAAAGGGTTATTATTTTGCCACAGAAGCAGACACAACCAATGACATTGTATGTGAGGTTGACTTGAACAAAGATTGGTTTTAAATATTTATATTTGGTAGGAACATTTAATAAATTATCACATTTAAATGTGAAACTATTGTTTCTTTATTTGTATCTTTTTATGCTTTAGTAGTATACGCATTAGGATATATGTGATGAAAAAGATTATTTTAACATCTGTAACACACGTCCATGGGCTTGTTATCAGCAATGACTATAATTGCTCAGGTAAAGGCGCCAAAGGCTAGATAATTATAGGAAAACATGTGAAAAAATAATATTTTTTTCTGAAAATAAACACAAACACTCTTACATCAAGACAATTTCCTTGCTTATTTATTATGCCATGTAATAAATATATGTATATATATATTTCATCATTTAATAAGTGCTCTGAGCCTAGTGTTAAACTTGCAAATCTCTTATTATTATTATATTAGCAAGACAGTCCCACAAATGTAAGATATCCACCATTGTCAAATACTTTCAGACAGTTTTTCTTCAATAATAAATATCGAAATTGGCTACTTAAAATTTGTGATAGTGTTGTTTAACTGCTCATTTAAGACAATATATTTAAGATAGAAATCAAACTCTATTTTATATATAAGTCAAATAAATATAGTAGTAAACAAAGATTAATATCAGTTGGAAAAATACACATATCAGCTGTAAAAGTAAAAGGTGTTAGACACAATTACTATTTCTTAAGGGATATTTAATCTATGGTAACGCACATAACACAATTGGAAGCAGTAATGCTGATCAAAATACCTTTTGTGTAGCTTTGGTATCAAGCTTGCTGACTTAATAGTAATTTGAATAATTAGATAGTTAACTATTTTGTTTCTGCATTCTGCAGCTCAACCTTTCATTTTACTTTTCTTCTTAGTTTGTTACAGTAACATATGTCACAGGCTGTTACAGGCTAACGCCTCGGCATACAGAATGCAAACCTCTCTTAAAAGACGCAGCATAAAATTGTTATGAAGATATGTCTGCAAAATTCCCTAGGGGGTGCAGGACCGTTTTTAGCTTGAAGTCTAAATGAAAATACTGATATGCCCCGGTGTCCGGAGTTATGATACACACAGATCTCCTACCACTCATATGTTTACATCCTTTGTCAAGTTATTTTAACTCTAAGGCTATACGATGAACTGACATGCATGTTTTCATAAATCATTACACATACTTGGAGTTTGCGCATGGGTGTCAGGTCTGGACGAGTATGCACAGGACTGATTTCTTTCTTGTTTTATACAGCAGCATCACGCACTTGTCAGTGTCCGCCATATTGATTGGGACGTGTTTTTATGTTAAATTGCATTATGGGAGTGTTGTCAAGGTGTTGATGTAAACACGTCGTCTGGTTTTTCGACTGTCAAATCGAAAAGTTCAACTTCAAGAGTATATTTACATTAATTCTATTCATCAAGTTTTAAATCATCGTTTGGGTCATTTTATACATTCATTTGCCAATGTTTACATGTATTCACTATGCATCAGTCATTCATCATTTAGCATTTATCCGTGTTTGAAGCCGATCACCCATTCATTTTATCGGTCATTTTCAGTGTCGGCATTGTTTTCGAACGTTTGTGTGCACCCGCAAAGTAAAGTGTTTGCATCACGTGCGTTAACGTCAACTATCGGTGCGTGATTGCAGACAGTTTACGTTGTGTGCATGGTTAGTATATAAGTCGGCGCACATTTGGCGCAGGGTCCTCGCATTTTTGGCTTTGAACTGTGCAGTCAAACAAAAGCACGACAGTCTTCGCAGCGCAATATCTGCTGATTACACGCATATTAATCTATTCTTGTAACCTGAAATATTCTTATTTGATAAAATTGTGTACGTATATCCCAAATATAGCAAGAATTATCTTTTAAAGGGAATTTTAATCATTTTTACTTAGCGAAAAAGACTGAAAACTCAGACTGCTCAGACTATTTTATTTCCTAAGTTTCTTATCGCAGTTTCAAGCGATTAGCCTTTACGCATGCACTTTCGGCTTAGTATTTGTAAACAAATATTCATTTGTTTAACCATTGTAACTGCTTATAGGTACATTCAACTATGGAGAAATCCTATTTATGCCCATTCATCATTGATCGAGTCATATTTTCTCATTGCCGCTCAACTCTTCAAGATATCATCTCTTGCATCAGTGTATTGTTTTTAAATTTGGTTCATAAAACGTTTGCATCTACAATAAATAAGCAAACGGTACTTAAGTGTTATTCTTATTAAAATTACCAAGGATAGCCGGGTCTGAAAGAACAACAAAATCTAAGTCGAGGTCCAATTTATTTAATTCCCCATTGTTTCTCACTACGTAACAGTGTGACCACGAGAACCACAATCACATACAAAGGTTAACGTACGAGGGTCATCAATACATGTATAAACTGGCTAAAGAGCAGCTCATTTGAGACACAGGTAGCGCGTAACAATACTTAAAACCACAGGGCATTTATTTTGAATATTATGTCTTTTATATCAATCAGTGAGGGAGTTAGCACAAAATTACATGTAACACAATGTAGACGCAGTTTACTTGAAAAAAAACGGAAACAGGAAAATAATATTATAACAAAGGATCGGGGTATAAATAAAAAGTGAACAAGTTGAAAAGCAGCTGATATCATCAGAAGATTAAAGTAAGTTAGCTTAGAAAATATAGAGACTGGGTGTAGAGAGGAATGTGCAAAAACACGGATGTCTTCTTCTTACATTTATAAGATGTGGAATTTCACTAGGATCTCTCTCTCTCTCTCTCTCTCTCTCTCTCTCTCTCTCTCTCTCCGTACTGTGTTTGCTGGGCAGTCATCCTAGCAGACAAACGTCGTATCGACGTCGGGGCGATGTAATTACGTCGCAATTTCGCCTATGCGACGCTGTGTGTTTGCTGGCTTGGAAAAAACATCAAATACTGTATTTAATTGGTTCTAAAAGCTAATGTATGGTGGATGCTGATTTTTGTATATTTATCTAAGTTTAATTGAATGAAATCTTATAAACTATGTACATGTATTTAAAATATTTTGGGTATCCAATTTACTGGTGCTCACATCATACAAACATTGTCAGTAACATGATACGGGGTAGTTCTTTTTATAACTAGGTTAATTAACAAATAAAGATTGCAACTTACAAAAGGCTTCTAATGATAGTGGTAGCAAACACATTTTTTCTTTACTTTAAATCCAGATTTAATGAATAATAAAAGATTTGGTAGAATAAAATTCAATGTTTGTTATATCAGATATTATGCATCATACGTGTTTTTAATCACTTAATTTTTAAAAAGACTGTCTCAAAATTATATTGTATACTGATATGCAGATGTTATGCAGATGATCACACACTACTTGTTTATTGGCATTTAAACTGATTTTAGCTTATTTTTAGCATAACTTTCATTTTTTTAATCGATGAAACTGTTAAACACATCAACTTAGTGCTTCAAATCATTTGCTAAACTAACACCTTGTAAGTAGGTGTTTTGTTTAGAAGAAAACATTTCCTCGGACATTGGAAAAATCAATTATAATGGTGGGTTTTATTCCATGGCAATGATGTCATGTGATATGACAATATCCAAGCAAACAGGTCATTTGTTACGTACAAAACCAATTTAAACTTAATAAGACTTTGCTGACCTCTTGGCTCTTGTTTGTGTTGTTTATTGTGATTTTGTTACTTTCCCATTTGGCATCCTGGGACAGGTGTGGTACTTGATTGTATCGGTTCCTGATCCTTGCTGTCTTTCTTACTTTTATCAATCAGAATTATGCTAGGCTGAATTAGTCATTGTGTCAGTCAAAAAGTAAATGTAAATACATTTTACAATGTTTTTTTTACAATATTGGATGGAAAAAAAGTTTCATAACAATGTGCAGTCATGAGATCGGACATTGTTTAGCAATAAATGCTTTTATGACTTATGCTGATTTCAACTTTGATGAATGTGGTATGGCCAAATTATAACACGAATCTTGTAAATCGAATCCTGTTTGATTCAGCTGCTGATTGAATACACAATTTCATAAAGTTTCTTGTATCTTGTACAAACCTCCTTCTTAAACGGTCGTTTGGCAGCCTATGGTCTAAAGATAGTACTGTATTGAATAATACTACATTGACTTAAGGAGCTTATATATTGTGTAATAATTTATAGTTTGTCGTTTTAATTATCTCACATTGGATGTTTACTGCATTTAATAAAATGCATTTTAAGGCAATCATCATATCGATTAATTGCGCCGTGACATGAGATTTCAGTGCGACAAGCAAAGCCTTAGATTAGCCTGTGCGTATAGCCTGTGCATACGCACAGTCTGACCAGAGCCTTTACTAGTCGCTTGAATATTCTATGAGTGTTAAGCTACTGACAAAACAACATTTGTTTTTTCTCAGCTTAAAAGGAGGCTACACAGGCTCGTCTGAGTCTACACTTGTCAAAATACCACATTGTTGGAAATCACATGTCGTGGCTAAATTATATCAGCTAAGTATAGATCACAGATGCAAAAATTAACTTCTTTGTTTGAATTGTATGACATGCCAAACAAGAAAACATATGATAGAGATAAAGTTAAAATATGATGCAATTATGGTAGCATATTTTATTAATGAAAAACAAGGAAGACTGCATTTTTTTTTCAAATTTCGATACAATTATAGTAGTGGGGTTTGGTCAAGCATGTTTGCGTCTGATGTATCATTCATCTAGGTATTTTATATTATTTTACTATCTTATGTCTGTGCATAATTACAAAACAAACATTTAAAAAGAAATAATTTGAAAATAACAGCAATAGGCGAACATCATGCATGTGTCCTCTCATTTCTGCTTAAGCTGCATTATGCAAAGTAGGGAAAGTATATAAGATTGCATCCTACAAAAAACTGCTACCACAAATAGACTGTACGATGTGCCTATGAATGTTGCAGAAACCCTCAGGATTGCGTTTCTGTCGTCAAAGTATGGCAGAAGGCAAAGATCAGGAATTGAGCCAAGAGGTCAACCTTTTCCAAACAGGTGTCAACAAGGCTGTAAGAAACAGACATGGCATTTTTGCAAAGACAAACCCAAATAACAAAAAAGATCCACGAAAGAAGCACCGCCTTGGACGGGTCAGTAACAAAGTTACTTAAGAGCTTTAACAGATTTCACGGAACCATCTTAACCCTCAAACCTTTTCTGGCAGGTAGGTTGTGCCAGGTCAAAAACTAAGGCCCGTACAGAATTCAGCTCTTTGAATATAATAATGAGGATTAAGTTCAACAGCGCAAAAGATAGGATTCGAAACAGTAACCCCTTATTGCGGGATCTGCTTTACAGTACGTGCCCCTCGTAAACCTATAAGTTTACGCTTGATGTTAATGTTGTTTTGATACAAACTTTAATTTTACAAAAATGCCCCTCATGATGTATCTTTTACTAAATTTCATAAACGGTTACCAATGTCCAACAGGGCTAAAATAGAAATAATTTTATACGACATATTCTGAACCTCTGGCCCAAATGATTTCAAAGAAATGTTCCTCATAATGCCCTCTACTAAAATTGCTCAAACAGTTATGCTCAATTGAACGTTATAACAACCAGTACTAAAATAACATCAACTGATTATATTTAATCACTAACTTATATACAAAACAGTTTTACTCAAATGCACCCCCCAAAATGCCCTCTTTTAGAATTACACAAGTGGTTCTGCTCCAACAAGCGAACTGACCACAGCCAGTAAATCTTAATAATTCTTGATCTCTACCTTACTGTACTCCTCTAAGATATCAACCTTGTCACAGTGATGTTTTTATCTGTAGCAAAGGTTTATCTAAAAAGACAGATTTTACATAACACTTAAGACTCTCCGTCACGAGCTTAGTCAGTTAGTCCTGGCCTCGGGGTTATATAACTTGAGTACATTCTCAGACTCAAAATAAAGTCAAATGATTGGTTGCTTGCGGACACGTGTCCGCAAGCAGCCAATGATTGCGCTTTATTTTAATGTGATTAATGACTCTCGCTGCAGAGCCTTGTCACAGTAGTGGCGTGTCTACTGGCTTCGATTTAAATATAATTGGCGGAAATGTTCCCAAAGAATAGCAATTAATTGTTTATGCTGGCCACCTGAGCTAAAAAAACAAAATATCTTTAAACGATATCCCCTTTTGCCCTAAATTTCACAAAAAGACCTTCGTTATAATTCCCTCTACCGAAATGTCATAAATTATTTTAATCAGCTGAAAAAATGGCGAATAAAAAAGAATATAATTTTGAACATCAACATATCCTGAAAAGATGTAGCTTCCACCGCTATCAACAATATTCTAGTTTTAATCTTACATCTGCATATGAAATGTGATTCTGTTCATGAAAAGTATCATCTGATGCATTATAATAGTCTCCATTCAAACAGTAAATACCCAGATCCATCTGGTTCCTTATGAGCACTCTGATTACGATAAATTCTATTGATTTCAAGATAGAATAGTTGTGTATGCACTTGAACGCATGCAGCGGACGTGATAAGTAGATGCAATTTCAAGACTGGCCAAGATTTGCTTGATTTAAAATTAGCATATTATGTATGATTTATTAAAAAAACTAGATATTTTTGAATCCGCAATGTCCGTAAGCTTATTTTAATACCAAAGACCGCCAATTAGTTTAAACATACTTTTAACATACTAATCTATTATAGAGTTTGTAAACTGGGATTCAGAAATAATTTTAAGAAGTCTTGATGACTTATTCAAATCCGTTTCCCAACAACATATATATATATATATATATATATATATATATATATATATATATATATATATATATATATATATATATATATATATACATATATATATATATATATATATATATATATATATATATATATATATATATATATATATATATATATATATATATATATATATATATATATATATATATATATATATATATATATATATATATGTATATATATATATATATATATATATATATATATAAAATTCTGGTGAAAGCAATATCGATTTAAAGAAAGATTAAATGATCATCAACCATATAAATAGAAAGTTTATATAAGAACATACTGTCTAATCATATAGGCATGGGGCCCCCCAGGGGGGCCTGTGCTCTCTTTATCCCTCAAAATAATGCATTGATCTCCACAAATCCCTGAAAAAAAATTCCTCAGCTCGCTGAAAGTATTTTCCTTGGCTCCCCAAATCCTTAAAATTAATTCAGCTTCTCCCGAAATCCCCCAAAATATAAGCCAATTCTCCCTAAAATGTATTTTTTCCATAGGATTAAATTCACATACTTTAAAACAACGAAGCTTTACACGAGCGAATGACTTAATATTCACTTAATATTTTACGTTATATATGTTAAGATAGGGCTTAGCCGCGGAATACATGATATATATTTATTTCAATGAAATGCATGATGTATAGCTTAAAGTATGAGGCCATCCTTATAATTCTATTGCTGTACCTGGTAGAGTAGGTGTGGAGGAATAATCCCTAGATTTGACTTTTTTTTATTAAGGGCAGCTATACAATTTGGTTTTTCTGGTGGGGAAGGGGTCTTTTTTCCCAATAGATGAAACTAGATTTTCTTAGCCAAGTGAAAGCATTTATATTTGTAACCTTAGAAAGTGTTTTAACTTTAGCTTCAACAAGTAAGAATATATCTGATCAACATTCATCAAAGTGTTAAGTACAGCTCTTGCTAAGAACCATGCAAAACCTGAAAAAGGTGATACATCGCATGTTACAAAAATGAACCTTTTTTGTTTTTCCCAATTGATTATGTCCTAAAATAAGTCAAATGACCCTTTTTACTGGTAAACGATTTTGTAGAAGAATGCTATCGATGGATTAAAAATCATCATTTGAGATGAAATTCCCATAGGGTTCCATTATGAAATTTGAAGTTAAATTTTCTCTCATGATGGTCCTGTTATTATTATGAAACTGGGTCTTTTATATGGCAACAGCCTTTGTTTTCTTATTTCAAAATTCAAACCCATGTGTTTTTTAGGTTATCTATGGTAAAAAGGCTAAAATGTAGTTGTCATGGAGATACCTCCCTTTATATTCGGGAGAAATCCTCAATTGGAAACGAAAACATTATAATTTCTATAACTATTTTAGAATAAATTCTTAGAACTATGCTAAAAACAACAGTTTATTTTTTTTAATTATTTGTAACACTGTAATATAGGTTTTAATTCCTTAATTATCCAAAAATTGAATTATATTACTCCAAATAAATGAGGGATCCCTAACAAGTATGGCAGCTTTTTTAAAAGAGCATGACACTGAAAATGCCCCATTGTCTGCGCAGGCGCGATACTAAACACATCGACAATGCCCAGTTTAGAAATCTTTTACTAGATCTATCATATATATATATATATATATATATATATTATTTTAAAGAGGACGACCTTCCCTCTTTTCAAATACATAACAAATGATTTAAAAATTCTTCCCTAATACTGCAAATCATCCATTACAAATAATTATGAGGCAAAAATATCGGTAAAATTTATGCAATTGCCCTCCCTTGCCATTTTTGAATTAGCTCCCTTGTTGAAATTAATTTCGCAAGTTTTGTAATTCAAAGGTGATTATTTGCTTGTTTTAATATATATATATTTATTCCAAATTACAATAGTTTTGTTTTAAATATTTTATAATTTCATATTCTACCAAAGATGCCATTGACTGAAAGCCTTTAATCACTAAAAACAATAATAAAATATATGAAGTAAAAAAAAACTCATAATATTTTAAATTGGCGTCATATTACTGCATTATAATTCTCACGTTCAGGTGATTTATACTGAATAGAGGTGTTCCACACATGGGAAAGGTTGACTATCTATCAAATTGGACCCTAAAATGGATCCAACCAAAATAAACGGAAGCCTGAACAATATGAGCCCTGTTTGAACATTGACCACATCATCATTCATGTGCAAAAATACAGTGATAAACACACATATCTACTATAGGGATTCTTGACCTTTTCATTCTGGGTACTGGTAACAGGTACTTAGGCAAACAGTGAAGACCCAAACAGTGGCATTTCATCAGTGTCTGCACTGTTTATTAAGATATTTACCAATTTTCAGGTAGCTAACAAATTATAAGGCGGAAACAGAAACGACTTACTTTGCATACATGCAAACTGTCTTGACCAAGATCAAACTGCTCTGAAAAGGATAAAAAATGTGGGCTACAGAGACGCTAAAACTGGATCTATAATGGTTGCAAGACTCGATCACATACAGCAAATAGATCTAAAATGATGTCTGTTGTCGTCATCTGCTACATGTTTTAAATTAGCTAATTTCGGTATACAGACAAACAGTGTGGACCCGGATCAGACTGCTGCTATGGTAGCAGTCTGATCTAGGTCCACACTGTTTGCTAAAAAAACGTTTTAAATGGGCTAGCATACTGTTATATTGGTCTGCTAAGTCAATAGTTAATTTTGGCAAAAACAAGTTTATGTATTGTCTAAAAATCGGCCCATCCCACCAGTACGGCATTCCTCTGGCAGGTCGACAGTGGCAACTCTTGAGTCTTATGCTTAGCTTTGACATAGCTTTTGGGTGCTCGAAAGAACTGTCTCATTGACGGGCGGAACATATTATTAAAAGTACGATGATTTAGGTTTATGCAACAAAGTGAAGCATTACTGTAATCATGCTGTTCGGTATGCTGTGAATAATTTCTTATCCAGCTTTTGGGTGCTCAAAAGAACAATTTCATTGGTTGGGAATAAAGAAAAATATTTCAATCATGCAATCTGATCTAGGTTCCTGGCAGACGGACGGACGGAGTGGCAGACAGACGGACGATCAAATATACCTGTTTTTTTTCCTTTCACATCTATCTGGATTTCATGTTCATGCTGCCGCTAATACAGTGTTAAGATACTTAATGATACCTAAGAGCTTGTCTTGTTAGAAACTCTGCCCTTTGCAGCTTTCAAAGATGATTGGTCGTTAATTGTGTATGATTGTACTGTTCGCGAAAATCGTATCACAACTTAAGGATTATCTTTGTCGGGTACGATAGCAATTAAACAATGTGCCTGCAATCGCTTTTTGCTAACTATTGAAAGTGCAATGTGGCAAAGAAAAAACAATACGGCAAGTCCTTGGGTTGAGCCAGTTATTCAACAATGTGCTGGACAATGCACATACTACCAGACCCTGGGCCACTCCTTATAGGTGGGGCTCGGGGTCTGGCATCTGACTCTGAGACTCTGTGTCTAGGGGTCTGATACCGAACTCAAAGACTGCCCAGTACCAGACCCAGAGACACTGAGTATTAATTATTTTATTTATCTTTTGCGTCAAACTTCATTATTCTACACGTAGCCCCCCTAACATAATCCCTAACAGGCCTGCAAAAAAAAAACGCACGCACAACTCATTAAACACAAAAAATCCGTTCTTCATGGCTTTTTTCAGCTATGTCAAGACTTACCACAACGGGCTAGGGCGACCTCCAAGGCACGGATTTATCAAAGCTACATTTTCGATCGTTTAAAGAAAATGAATTTTTTCAATGAAAAAGATAGTAGGTTCAACCCTCGAATTTTCCACAAAAGTGTTTTTCTCATTGGACAAATAACAATTTAAAGATATGGGTAAAAACTCTGTCTTTGCTACACATATTCAACATATAGAAAATATCAAAAGTTTTACTGAAGTGCTCCCCCGCCCCTCACCGTATTCAAACTAATCATTTTGTTTACACTTGTACTTTAACATTTCACACATCATAGAAATTTTATGTTAAAATGTGTCATTTTGCTGATTTCTTCGATCTTGAAAAAGGTTGCTGTTACCTTAACACAATTGCACACAAGAGAAGAAAAAAAAAACATGGGTTTCTTGCATTTTTGTTTAAGAACAAACATTATTTTATTGGTTTTAAAACATCATTGTCTTACATAAGTATGGTCATGGGTGAAAAATTATGTTAAAATGTGCCATTTTTTGCCGATTTCTTAGATTTTGAAAACGGTTGCTGCTACCTTAACACAATTGCACGAAAGAGAAGAAAAAACGCATGGGTTTCTTGCATTTTTTGCTTAAGATCGTACATTACGTTATTGGTTTAAATACATCATTGTTTTACATTAGGATGGTCATTGGAGAAAAATTATGTTAAAATGTGCCATTTTGGCAGATTTCTAAGATTTTGAAAATGGTTGCTGCTACCTTAACACAATTGCATGTTAGAGAAGAAAAAACACACGGGTTTCTTCCATTTTTGTTTGAGAACATATATCAATTTATTGATGTAAATACATCATTGTCTTACATTAGGATGGTCGTGGGAGAAAAATTATCTTGAAATTTGCTGATTTTTCATAATTTTGCTAAAATCCACATTATAAGTACCCCACATCCCAATACTAGTTTGATTTTCGTGTACGAGTTATCATAATACAATTGTTAGTATATCATTTATTAAAGCCAAGATCAATCTACAGAACTGATATACCAAATTAACTATTTACTACCATGGCACAAACTCTTGGTAAATCAAAATAACCAAAAATCAGCTTTTTTGTAGCATTTACACTGGAAAATGAGGTTAAATTGAAAATTTTTGGTTGCCATGGCAATGAGCTTCCAATCAAAGAAATATTGTACCAGTCTGTGTTTGGTGACAAGTACTACATGATAGGACACAAATTTACAATTTCTGTAACCATGGATATATCGCCATTTGCATGGTGCTTAGCAAAAGCTGTACTTAATACAAACCATCTAATTAACTAGATAGAGAATTACATACCAGGCACGTAATCAGTCCTGTTATGGTTGATTTACTCTTGTGCTAGGGGGGTCCAGGAGACCACCCCCCCCCCCCGAAAAAATGATAAAAATGATTTGATCTGGAGCATTTTGAGTGTTCCAAAGTATGCTATTATCAACCTAAAACTCAACAACTTTAAGGATAATTAATCAACAACCCATATTTTGTGCCATATTTTTCTCCAAGATCAATTAAGATGCGCACAATAGTTCAAAAATGTATACATCCACATTTTACAAGGTAGGTCTGGCAATAGCCCCCACGAAGCCAAAGAAATGTAAAAATGGAGGCTTTTCCTTTTCACTTCTAATATTACATACCAGTCGCGTAGATAGCCCTGTAATGATGTGGACTCAGATTCGTGCTAGATGGGGGGTGGGGTCCGGGGAATGCTCCCCCGGAATTATTTTTATAAAAATGGTGCAATCTGGCGCATTCTGAATGTTCCAAAAAACGTTATTATCAACCTGAAAATCAACAATTTTAAGGATAATTTTCCACAGTAGTAAAAGTTATTCGCCATATCAGTCAGCAGTACCAATCCAAATTAGCATTTGAGTATGGAAGTAAATACATTTAGATTTTTGAAGGGGGTCTGGGGGCTTCCCTCCAGAAACTGAAGATTTAAAAAAAATCGAACAAAATGAAGGCTTTTCCTTTTGTGACAATTCTATATGCATTACGAGGGTCATTTGGAAAGTTCTTAGCATAGTTTTTTTTATCTCAGTAACCAATTGACAAACCCTATCCGGTTGGTATCATTTTAAAGAGCTATTTTTTTCTCATTGTTCTAGCACAAATTCCATGATGATGTGATAACGCAAACACGAAAAATATTAGTGTGGATCGTACATGTACTGTTTGTTTACTGGAAAACGCATTTCAGTGGAAAATATAACTTTTTACCTTTGGGAAAGTGTGCAGAACATTAAGAATAGTTCATGAATTTAGATAACTTTGTAACATTTAGTAGGCCACCATCTGGTACAATGATTATACAATTGATGACTGAGTTGGATGTTTCTAATAAAAAAATACCAGAAACAGCAATTATACCAAAACCGTTTAGAAAGCAAAACAATGCACATATTTTTACGTCTAAAATCGCATGTCACAATGCACAAATTTTGAAAATATATAAACGACAGTAGTTTAAAAAATGCCAAATGTTGGTATTTTTGTCAAGCACACTTTTTGTTCTTTTTATTGAAACCAAAAGAAATTTTGTAAACCAGAACAAAGGGAGATAACTCTTAAAATCCTCGCATGGGCAGGATGAGAGTTGATATTCTGGTTCATTTCAATTGAAAACGGTGGTAAACCAAAAAGAAAAAACACGCTGAGAGAAGAAGTCAATCAATTTTGTGATGGCTAATGCGATACCATGATATGTTCTTATGACATCAACAAAATATGCGTTGTTAAGTTACCCAACCCACTTCTTGAAAAGTAGGGGTAGTGTTATTAGGAATAATTTTCTTGAATACAAAACTAATAAAGCCACACATTTTGTGCGACGAATTGATTGTTATGCATTGTTGGATATAAATAAAGCCAATCATATACTCAATAGGCTTTTTTCGTGTTCTTCTACTGACACATTTTTCTAGTAAATGTATAAAGAAAAATCGAAAAAATACCATTTTTGAAAGTTTACCATTTCTCTATTAGTCAACATTTTCGAGTGTAAAGGTGGTAGTCGTGCAAGCAGTGATCGCATTATATATTTTAATAAAAATAAGTCGGCACCAACTCGTTAATTTATCAAATCATGATCGCAAATAAGGTCCCCAATTTTCCTTCGCTCTTTTCCAAGTATTTTGCTTAAAATTTCCGACAGTATATAAACCCCTACTCATTTTGAGCATGCGCTGCATGTGCACGCCAAGTCCTTTTTCGACAAAAAATAAACCATCAAGTAGCCGTTGAGAGAGAGAGAGAGAGAGAGAGAGAGAGAGAGAGAGAGAGAGAGACGCTCCTTAATCTAAAACAAAACGTTTGCTGTCAGAAATGTATTTCTGAACTGTTTGTAATATTAACTAGTTGTGATGGTTCTCAGATTTGTGTCTCCTTATAATAAGTTTTTAGACTCAGAACACAAAAAAGTAGACCATGTGGTAATCATATCTCTTCTACCTTGAATATATTGTGGACATTTTAAACTCCAGCTGTTAAGTTTTTAGACTTAATTTTTCGCAATAACTTTTTTATCTTTAATTTTAGCAAAATGTGTTTGCGATGAAAAGTATTCAGGAACATCCTCGCCAACTTCTCCAAATGGTTCCAACATCCTAGATGTTGCAGGTTCCTCTGTGCTTATATGCACTCTTTGAACATTTTAAGCAAAGCGCAAATAAATAAAGTCCAAGATGTCAGTCAAAAGTTACATTGTACCGCCCTAATTCAATTACTAAAGCGATGGATAGCTGGTTCAAATATAATAGAAATCGCGCCTGATTAGCTCGTGCGTTAAACTAGTAGGGTCATCTCAAAACCGTTTATTCCACAACACGTGCATAAGAGAAAAATTGCTTGCCATATGATAACCCAGCCTTTGTTCCTACAGATGAGCCTGCTTTAAGTTGATTCTGCATATGCACGGTAAATGCTGAGTATATTAACCGCAGTATTATGCTATGCACAGCCTTCAAAGAACGGAAAATGCACCACCCAGGAATATTTTTTGAAACCACCCCTTTCTGTCACGCCTATACGAATTATACCTGTCATTAAGAGACTTAGAAATTTAGGACGAATTCAATTTATTGCAAAATCTTCATCTGTATACACAAAAATCTGTTTGCGCCACAAGCACAAGACCTTTTGGAGAAGTTGGCGGAATTCTCCTCTACATCTTTCATCGCAAACACATTTTGCTAAAATTTAAGACAAAAAAGTTATTGCAAAACAAATAGTTCTAATAACTTAACAGCTGGAGTTTTTTTTATAATAGAAAATGGTTAATGACACATGGACATAATGGGTCGTCAATGATATTTTAGATTGGAGATGCTGGTTTACAGATCTACATTTAGTTCTTAACCTAGTGTGATGTTTTCGTAGCAATGGGTTGCCTGAACTGTAATAGACTGGTACCTTAATGTTGTTTTTGTTAAGCTGTTGTTTAAAACTTGAGAGAGGGGTTGATTTCGAATATTAAGGGAAATTTCATTTCATTCTCTAATGCATGACGGCAAACAGATTAATAGTATAACTGTGTTCTTGTAAGTAAATGCCTAATGTTTTGAGAGTCTCATAGGTTATACGCGTATGTGTTTTCAACAGATGAAAGAACTAAAGACGTTAAGTAGGTAGGTGTTAAATCATTTATCATTTTGTATAATTGACATATTTTATGTTTGTATCATCTGTTCGGTAATGATTTCTAACCAGTCTCCTTAGATAGTATATCTAAAGAGACAAGTCTGGTTCCCCCAGTAGCTACCATGGCTGCCTTTATTTATATTCTTTCAATTGCATTTATCTCATATGGTGTACAGTTGTCCCATACGATATAGCATATTCAATAGTAGGTCGTACAAATGAAATGTAAATGTAGTTCAAAGAGTCCATATCATGCATAAATTTTAGTTTACGCATGACATATATGTTTTGCCATGCTTTAGAAGTGATATAATTAATATGTTCATGGCAAGTGCCATCGTTTGATAAAACAAAACCCTAGTGCTTATGATGTTGAACTTCATTGATATAAACTGCATTCATTATTAATGGTGGGTGCATGTTTCTATTATTTTTCCGGGAAACCAAAAGCGATTCAGATTTAGAGGGATTAAATTTTTCTAACCATTTTTCTAACCATTTATGAATAGTTTCTAAATCCGTATTTCTGCAGCACATGTAGTGTTGTCTACTATTAGGTACAAGCTGGTATCGTCTGCGACAAGTCGAGCACATGATTGTATATCAGCAACAATATCATTTATGTATAATTAAAATAGCAGTGGGCTGAGAATAGATCCTTGAAGTACACTAGTACTGATAAACTGCCAATCAGATCTTCCTCTGGAATGACGACTTTTTTCCTATTTGTAAAAATAGTCACTTAACCAATCAAGCAATAACCCATTTATTCCAGCTTTTTTCAGTTTGTATACGAGACCTTTATGCAAAACCCGATTAAAAGCTTTGCTTATGTCACAAAAACAGCCCGTACTTCCAAAAAGTATTACATGTATAAATATCAGGTAATTGATTCACAGTCGAATCTCCAGGGACAAAACCGGATTGCAAACTTGTTATTATACGTTATTATAGAATGATCATTAAACTAATCCGCTAATTATTATCTATCATGTTGTGGTAAATACAATCAACTGAATTTATTTTGACCAAGCTGACCTGTTTGCATGTTTCACTAATGCTGAAGATAGGATAACAATTTTCTGACATATTTATCAATAGAAGGGGAAAGAGGCATTGAAAAAAAATAACAAGTACAAAAAACACAATTACATAAATAAAAGAAGAATAAACACAAATAAATCTTCTTGTCTGACACCGCAAGGTGTATAGCTTTGAAATTTGTTATGTAATATCACCTCTACTTAGTTTGTTCAAAATATAGCCCTTACGCCAAAAATGGTCCCGCCCTGGGGTCAAACCTTCTACATAGTCTTATATATATAGAACACATAAATTAGTTTTGTCTGAAACCACAAGGCCTATGGCCTATATGTGGCATGTAGCATCACCTAGTAGACGTCCACTAAGTTTGTTCAAATTATGGCACTGGGGCCAGATTATTGTTCTGAAACTTTCACAAATGATGTGAATAATTAACAACATAATAGTGAAATTGTTTAACATAATTAAGCTTTTGTAGTAAATTGTTAGATGTATGCGTTGGAAGATTCCTTAAGTATCGAACTACATACAGTTTATTATGTGAAAACGATGCATCGATCAGCAAGCGCTTCTGCAGGCTCATCAAGGTATTTACTTACCTGCAAATACATTATGCAAATAGCTTATTATTCAAACTCTCCGCGTGCAATGGCTTTACAATAGACATGAGTGACAGATATCTAACTTCAATAAAACGTGGACGACATTAAGTACATATCAATATTAACTTATCTGACCAGAATTGCCTGACCAGGTATCGACGGGTGAACAGGACCTGAAGGTCGAATATACCTAGTTATAGAGAGATGTTGATAAACGAGAAGTATGTTTTTGTGACTGTGAATACTTGTACGTTGTAACACAATAAATAAAGATATCTCTTTATTTTATAAAACACCCGGTTATCTTTCCACATAAGTCCTGTTATACCTTAATAATTTTAAAGAACGCCAAAAGCAAAATACCACAAAAAACAACAAAGTGAAGTAATACATGCCTTATATTAACCGTAGCAAGCAAACCTTTCTCAACCTTGATAGTTTGCTGACTATTTGTAAAATAACGGTGTGTAAGACAAGGGGCTTCATCTGAGAGGGTTCACAATAAATGTGAATCGCCTGTGGGGATTCACAATATTTATGATTGATTGGTTTGGAGTAGGCACATATGTTCCCACCCAAGGTGTTTTGTTTGTTTGATTTGATTTTTGACGTCCCATCAACAATTTTTCAGTTAAACAGGGACGGGTCTTCCTGTGTTGAACCAGTACTAAGCTAGGGTAAATGGGTCTTGCTCAAGGACCACAACGCAGTGACGCCGGTGAGGCCCGAACCCATGGCCCCTCAGTCTACGCGCAAGGTGTGCTGTTGACATTTGTGATTGACATGTTCATGTTTTTATAAGGAATTATGACACCATTTTGTTTTTGTTTCTCAAAGGTATGTTTTATACGCCTCTCAATTCTGATGGGATTTTTTAAAACTTTGGAAAGGTCGTGTTGATAAATTTCACTTAGTTTAGTAAAATAATACACTATTCAGCCCAATAAGTAAATCAATATAGCATACCAGTGGCTGGACTGTTAAAATGAATAAGTATGCAAAATGTGATCCATATATAACATGCGGTTTAAGAGCTATGAGCATTTTCACTAACTGACATACCCTCAGCTGAAATGATACTCAGCAAAGCCTCGTCCATCACAAAAGACTGCTACACATATCAGTGGTTAGATAATGTAAATATGTATTTTTTATGCAAAATTTGATTAAATCATACTACATGGTTAAAAAATTGTGAGCATTTTTACTAGCTGACCACAGATGGACGGACACACATATTGATACTAGTGGAGACCTAAGGTATGTGAAAGGTTATAGTGCAGACCCAAGTGTCATGCAAGAATAACATAGTAATTATAGTATCAACCCAATGTGTAGGGTTGTGCAATATAGTGCAGACTAAAGGGTTATGCAATTTTAATCTGACGAGCACATAATGCAAATTGCTCCAGTTTAGTATACAATACCTGGTGGTCAAGTGGTCTAAGAAGTTTTTTTTGTAAGTCCACAGCCTAACTCACACTGGTTCAAATCCAGGTGTAACCGATATTTTTCTGATATGTTTTTTTTTCTTGATCATTTTTCTCTGCCAATTTAAAATTAATGTATACTTATGCAAAATTTGATCAAACTATACATGTATGGTGTGGTTCAATAGTTATGAGCATTCTCACTAAAAGACCTCGACCAGCCAAAATGATGCTAAGCAAAATTTCACCATTTAGCATATAAGTTGCGAACTATTTTTTTAATAAATAAGTATTCAAAATTGTATCCCAGTGTAATCATAGTTTTGTGATTTTTTAGGGGATCCCGACCAGTATTGCTAGGGAACCCTATATATTTTTTTGATTTCCAGGGGCCTGGACCCCCTGTCCCCCCTCTGGATCCGCGCATGTTAATCAGTCTGCGCATCCGCGCCTACTGATTAGAGTCTTCGTTGGGCGCACATAATTGCTTGTACCTTTTGCTATAGCAGCTCATACGTAATTATATTCTATTTTTAGACCATGGCTTACTGGAGGTTTAACCCTACGCGTGTCTTCCAGAAGATGTATATGGCTTATTTATTTTGGACTATTATAAATTCAGCCAGAGGAGAAAACTGTCCAAATGGGTGTATTTGCGAAGAAAAAATCATTCGGTGTCTAAGAATTATTCCAGATAATATTCCACCTGAGATAAATGATGTACAATTATACAAAATTCCGGCTGAAGAACTTGTAAGTAGAAGATTTTGCAGTGCTTCATGGAGTCACAATATAACTCACTTTACTATTTCCGGAGTGCACGGCTTTCTAAATTTGAATCACGATGTTTTTGTGTGTTTTAATAAACTTGAAAGTTTACATCTTCACGATGGTAAGATATTGAATTTTTCACCAATAACATTTAATGGATTGCACACTCTTTCTACTTTGGATCTTTCTGGGTGCGATCAAATATACGTAAAAGATATGTCTACAGCCCTGATGCATCCATCAATCCTTCCTCTACTTTCCACTGTGATACTGGTTCAAACGGGGAGCCATAGAAACATAGAACTAACACAGGAAATCATTGATGAAGTAGGTTTAAGGGAAATCAGAGAGGTCGATCTGAGTCAAACTCAAATTCTTTACCAACCTGTAAACTTAGATCCGATATGTGACACAATAAGGGTTATTAACCTGTCTTATACTAGCTTCGACTCTGAATCGGATTGGAGAAACTGGACGAGAGAATGTGACTCATTGGAAGTTCTTGACGTGTCTGGTATGAATTATCCAAACACTCATCATGGGCCAAAGAATCTCAATATAAGTAACTTTGATATAGTGCTTGATTTCCAAACGTTTTTCTCTATTATTCCTGTCAGTTTCTTTCGCTCGATTAAAAAGTTCTTCATCAGCAGTGCATTTGGTCCAGATCATCATATCAGATTCAGCAATTGCACGATTAGAGTAGAAATGAATAATTCATTAACGGAATGGCATATGTCAAATTCTGGATTAAACTTGCTCGATGTAGAGGTTATATTAAAGCATAATAATATGCAATATATAGACTTGTCTTTTAACGGAATGGAGGCAATTAGTCCGAAACTATTTTCTAAGATGCCCAAGCTTACAAACGTCGACTTGTCAATTAATAAGCTATTTAGCATGGAACAAACTTCATTTTCAGAATTGTTTGCCAAAAACCTACTTCTTGAGGAAGTTAATCTATCAGGCAATAACTTGAACGAAATACCAGTTAATATGTTTGCTCATAATCGTGCCATAGAATATTTAGATTTATCTAGTAATGATCTCCAACAAATAACATTTGAAATAAAACAGCTTCTTAATCTAAGTGAACTGAAAATGAGTAAAAATTTAATAACATATTTGGATGCCGCGTCAAGAAAACGTATGGATGATCTGTATAATTTGAAGTGCATGCAAAGCTGTAATTATAGTTCTTTTACAGTAGACCTTCAGGAAAATCCGTTTTCATGTGGATGTGAATCTCTGGAGTTTATAGAATGGTTTATCAGTTCACCAATGTTTGATGAAAGCAGATCAATGTATAGCTGTAAGTTTGATGGTCAGGAATATGCTATGGATACCGATGCCTTGGCTGTCGCTAAATATGAGTGTGCACTTCCAGGTCTTAGGTTAAAACGCATCTTATTTGGTGTTTTAATTCCTATAGCAGCTTTATGTTTACTCAGCTTTTGTAGTTATTGTGTCTATAAAGTAGTCCAGAAGCGACGACAGAGCCAGGATTACGAGGAAAGGAGGCAGCTACTACATGAATACCCGGATGAGAAAATTCCAGTTTTTCTCTCGTATTCTCCGAATGATAGATGCATAGCGCTGAAATACTTACTTAAACCCTTGTCGGTGAGTAAAAACTGGCTGCCATTTAGCAGCTTGTTATTAGACGTAATCGGACGTCGAATCCAAATCTTGCTCGACTATATTGGTGGGGCCTCAACGCGAAACGTTTCCGATCAACAAAGGGACAGACCAGCCTGCGCATTTGCGCAGTCTAGTCAGTGCCTTTGCTTTTCGAATATTTAAGAAATGAATTCGAGTTTTGGAATGTTCATGGAATCTTGAATACTTCGGTTCTCTTGCAAATCAGTGAAATTTGTGTCATTCATGAGGCTATGAACGGTTGCAAAATTCTAAAGATTCATTGAAGACTTGCTTCCAAAATGTAAATATTAGAAAGTATAACATCCAAGCTTTCTAAAACAGGGAAATTTCACTATTCTAGTTTGTTTCTTTGTATCTGTGGAGTCTGGTTTATGTGTCGCTTTGTCGGAAACCCTTGAGACAGGTTTTGTCGCCGCGCCAATGCCCATTTGGTAAAATCTGGCCACTCAGCAATGTGTTCATTGTAACAGGGCGGGACTTATAAAACACTTATTGGTCTACAGAGCAAAGCTATTCCGAAGCATTGCATTGAAGGCTCTGACATGTCTACAAAAATTCTCAAACTCACCACAGCCTTCTCTGTTTGATAAAGTTTTGGGTGTAGATGAAGACTTATACCAAAATACGAACCTATAACCCCACAGAATACGTCAGCACGGAGTCTTACTCTCATGCTTGTTTGTTTGATTTGATTCTTTACAACCCATCAACAATCCTTTAGTTATGTAGGGACGGGTCTTCCTCGGTTGAATCAGTACTAAGCAAGGATCAGTGTGTCTTGCTCAAGGACACAACGCAGTGACGCCGGTGAGGCTCAAACCGCGGGCCTCAGTCTCGAGTGAAGCACTCTACCACTGAGCCACTGAGTTCCCCTTTTCTCTCAGGCGAGTACTCGTATGATATACAAGAACATGTCATGCCCGTGTGTGTGTGTGTGTGTGTGTGTGTGTGTGTGTGTGTGTGTGCGCGCGCGCGCACGTGTGTACATGTGTCTATGCACGACAGCTTGTGATGAATGAAGACGAACTCTCGAAATCAACATGGATATTATCGATGACAGGAATAGGTATTAAACAAGGATTAAATTGAATGTCCTTTATTTTAAGGGCAATCGGAAAACGTCGGCTCAGTTTGAGAATAATGATGTCGGGAGTATGTAAGGCGTAGTACTATTTATGCAAAAGCTCAACTTTATTAGCCGAAACTGGCCAAAGAAAAATAGCACTATAGCATCTGGGTCGTGTCCTATCAAAATCCTTCATTTTGATTACCCGAAACATATTATCAACAGAAAAAATAAGTTTTACGATTTTTAATAAATATCGCTTATTCAAAAAACATAAATTTCATTTATAACCGTTTGTTTTGCTGTAATCACACTTGTTATTATGTTGGCATGACTTCTGTCACGTCAGTGCCATGTTATGTCACCTCGGCGTCACGTCATCAAAGGATATCCTCGATGTACATCCGAGGTCTGATTATACTGACTTCAACGGAATTGGCCGAGGCAGTTCTGATTCACTTAAAGTGGTTAGGTGTTAGGCTTTCACATCATCTGGAGCAACAGTTTAAGCAAACAACACATACCTGGGTAAGGATATATGCTACTAAATACTTCCCATGTTGAAATCTGTTAAATACTTTGCAAACAGTTTATTTTATGCATGAGCTATTGATTTATGAAATAAAAAGGATATGTCACCGTGCTTAATTGTTCATACTATCATATCGAAGTTTTCAGCATTTGACCAATTTTCTAAGCAGATGAAAGAATAACACTAGACCTAACTATCGAGCTCAAAGTCTTGTAATCTTCAACCAGCTCCTTTCTATTAACTTAGATAATTGCCCATTACCCCAAACCTTTTAGAAAATGTGCAAGTTTATTTGTATCCCAAGCTTTGACAAGATACTGCATGATATATTTTGGCATTTCGTCAAAAATTGGAATTTGCTTTTAGAATAAATTATACATTAAAAAATCTTAAGAATTTTTTTATTTCATTGACCAATATAATACCTTTCAGAAAAAAAATTAAAATCTAGGGGCACCGAACTAATTCTCTTTCAGGAGGGCCAAATTCAACACCACCCCCCCCCCATATGTTTCATGCATAATTCAATATGAAAAAGTTCAGGAATGACCATTTCGGTCGTTTTGATGATGCTGTTTTACTAGGATGAAGCAAATTAAGGACATATGCTACTAAATACTTCTCATGTTGAAATTTTATTAATGCTTTGAATACAGTTTGTTTTATGCATGGACTATCCATTTATGAAATAAAAAGGATATGTCACCGTGCTTAGTTTTTCATAATCTCATATTGAAGTGTTAAGCATTTCTAAACAGATGAAAGAATAACTATAGTCCTAAATATCAGGCTAAAATAGTTGTAATCTTCAGACAGCTTCATTATTTTAACTCAAATTATTGCTCATGACCTCAAACCTTCTAGAAAATATGCAAGTTTGTTATACCTGCGATGATATACACCTGATACAACCCATTTTCCTACTGGAAGATACAAAATCTTGTATCTAGCTACTAGTGTGGTATTTTTCCGTATCACCATCCTCCATATTTTACCCATCACATCATATAAAATCCAGTACCTGACGGCGAACTCGTAATCGAAATTACAATCTGAACGACAACAATATTAATCGCTAAAATGACGTGTTTTTTTCGTATACAAAGGGAATTTAACACGATAAACTCATTTTCTTCCGCCGCTGCATGTTTACACAATGAGAATTCATCAAAAATTGGGCGCGAGGCTATTTGCACAAAGTGACGCCATCAAATTTGGCGCGACGTAATTTGCTACTGCGTCGAAACGTCGCATCAAAATTTTGTTATTAGTTTATAGCTAACACTGAAGCGTTTTGTTGTTTTTATGTAGATATATACGTGGGTCAGTCAAAAATAACTGAGAGTTGATTAATATCTTTTTACTGGGGAGGCACTTTTGGTTGAAACTTAATACACATATACAATGAACCTTCGGGCTTCATTGCATATAGAAGTTGACGTCTTATTAGCTTCAATGTTCTGTTGCTAGGCAACCGAAGACAGTCTCTTAGCGATGTGCGTTCGCGCTGATGACACTTTTGACTAAGCAGCCATGAATTCAAAATCATTTCAAATCTAAAACAGTATAATAGCAGACCTTTTATCTCGCCAATTGTATCAAACAATGTGTTAGCAATGTTTTGAAGAAGTGAAATAGAAAGTAAATACAATACATGCGATGTTCGTTGCCTAGCAACCAAAATCGATGGAAATTCCATTTTTAACAAAAACACCAGATTTTGTTGCTATGGCAACCGTTTATCGTGGGAATATTCAAGATATGCATTCAGATATTAAAACCAATTGCTAAATACAATGAAATGGTCATATGATATGATACTTAGTTGATAATATTGCTCTAGAATGAACCGTTACTGGTGGGTGGGGTATAATTTTCCGAAAATTTAGGTAATTTTCCTTTTATTTGTGTAATAAAATTCCAAAACCTCAATCTCAGTTGTTGTATTTAACAAAATACATTCAAACACTTTATTTGCAACAAATGCACAAGTTGATGTTACTTAAATTTTGCATAGTGTGTCCATGGCAACGCTATATTCCAGCGTGAATGCATGACTTTATTTCACATTCTTTGGTTGCTTAGCAACGACAATCTATACTTTGCATGGTCTTGTAGTTTGTATATTCTGACGCAGGACAGTTCATTGCATGCATGTGCCAAATTTGACTAGTGTACGTTAGCCAACGTAAGAGATATGTACCAACTCTCAGTTATTTTTGACTGACCCTCGTAATAAAAACATCATTACTTTAGTAACTTGATCTGATGGGTCGGATCACGTCTCGTGGCTGCGCAAAGAACTACTGGATCACACTCATGTCGCAATGTAATCGCGCTTATAAACACTTTTGATCCAGATCAGTCCCGACGAAGCTGGGCCTGATCTGATCTGGGTTCGAGGTTTTTGTCAAGCTTTCGACAAACAACATAGGCATCAGAAACGAGTAACGAGGACATATTATTGGAGCGCATGCCACTTTGAAATCAGAGCGGGTCCGATGGTGTCGGAGCGGGTCCGATGGCTCTGGGACCCGATCTGGGTCAAAGAAGCTTGTATTTGAGCATCACCAGTGCATAGAATAAATCGTTCATTTATTCTGACAGAATAATATATACGCTTAACATAAGGCTATAAGGTAGATATACTTGACTAAAGTGATCTCTCTCCATTCGTTTTGTCTGAAAGATCATCCGGGTTTCAAAGTTATTTCTGAAGGAAGTTGAATTTGGTATTATAATGAATTCTTGATTTTTTTATAAGAATATTGTTATCCCCCCACATCTATATAACATGTATACCGGAAAATGAGGTATTTTACGGTAAGCTATTTTTCTTTCTGCTCGTATAGCATTACTTTATTATCCCCACGCTTTTTTTAAAAAGCGAAGGGGATATTGTTATCGCCTCCGTCCGTCGGTCCATCCGCCCGTCCGTGATGCTATCTCCTCCTAAACCATTGAACGAAATTCAACCAAATTTGGTGTGTGAGTTACTCACATGAATGGGGTGCGCAACGTCACATTTTTTGCCCCGTCCCCTGGGGCCCTGGAGAGGGGTCAAAGGTCAAATATTAATTAATTCAATTACAAAGTCACATTCAAAGATTTTTATTCCAAACTTTGTGTGTATTCTCACAAATGAAAGATACAAAACATATCAGACAGGTTTTATATTCTTTTGCCTGGGTCATGCCCTAGGGTGGGACTTAGGGGCCAAAATCAAATTCCGTCCTGCTGTCTGTCCGTTAGCTATCTCCCCCTTAAACCAAATTTGGTGTGTGAGTAACTCACATAAATTGGGCGCGCAACATTATTTTTTTTGCCCTGCCCCCTGGGGCCTTGGGGAGGGGTCAAAAGGTTAACTATCATTTTTCAATTACAAAGTCAATTTCAAAGATTTTAATACCAAACTTTGTGTGTTCTCACAAATGAAAGATACAAAATATATCAGACGGGATTTTCATTTTGTAGCTTGGTAATGCCCCAGGGGTGGGACTTTAGGGCGCTGGGGGTGCCCAGGTGGTCAAAAAAAGTAATTTTCAAACAAGGTCATGTGGCATATCAAATCGACGAGGATGACGAGCAGATCAAAATGAACGTATTTTATTATCCTAGGGTCTAACTGGTGACCTTGGGGTGAGGTCAAATGTCAATTATAATTAAATTTCGGTTACCATGTCAATTTCAAAGATGTTTATACAAAACTTTGTGTGTGTACTCACAAATGAAAGATACAAAACATATCAGACGGGATTTTTATTCTGTCGTCCAGGTCATACCCCAGGGATGGGACTTTGGAGCACTGCGGATGCCCAGGGGGTCAAAAAAATTCAAACATGGCCATGTGGCATATCAAATCGGCGGGGATGACGAGCAGAACAGAATACAAATAACATTTTCATCCTAATGTCAAACTGGTGACCTTGGGGCGAAGTCAAATGGTCAAATATCATTAACATATCAATTTCAAAGATTTTCATAACAAACTTTGTGTGTTTTCTCACAAATAAAAAAGACAGAAAAAATATTGAACATAATTTTCATTCTGTTGTCATGCCTGGGGTGGGACTTGTGGGTGCTGAGGGGAGTCAAAAACTTTAGCGTGGGGATTTGCGATGGCGCCCCATCGACTGCGCACTCTAGTGTTTTGTTTATGTTACTATCAGCTATGTCTTCTCAATTATAGGTTTATTCCTGGTGTTATATATTTTACAATTTTTCTGAAGTAAAATTGAAATGGATAAAAATTTACTTATATTCTCGCAAAACTGCCGAGGAGGATTTCCGTGACAGAAAAACGTAGAAATATGTTCCATTATGTTAGGAACAAAAAATATAATATAATATGTCTGCAAGATGTACTTATGAATGCACAACTAGAACCTTTATAAATATCTTAATGGGGATATGAAGTATTTTTTAGTTCCTTCACAAATAGTAGTCGAGGGGTCATGATATTAATGAATAATAATTTTGAATATAAGGTAGAGAGAGTCAAACCCGATTATATGTTTGCAAGATGTACTTATAAATGCACAACTAGAACCTTTAAAAATATCTTAAAAGGGATACGAAGTATTTTAGTTCCTTCACAAATAGTAGTAGTGGGGTCGTGATATTAATGAATAATAATTTTGAATATAAGGTAGAGAGAGTCAAACCTGATTAATACGGTAATAACATTATACTGGATGTCAATATACTAGGGAAACGAATTACATTAGTAAATTTATATGGTCCCAATCAAGATAATCCTAATTTTTACACCAACATTATAATAATTATTTACACATTAATAACCCAAAAGCAAGAAAATCGATTTTAAATTATATTGAAGAAGAAAAACTAATGGATGTTTGGCGCGTTAGTAATGAAGATAGTAGAAAATATACATGTTGCAGGTTTAACCCAGTGATAAAACAAGCCAGGTTAGATTTTTATCTTTTAAGTGAAAACATGTTTCAATTTGTAACTGACACCAAAATTATTCCAGGGTATGGAACAGATCATTCGAGGATAACTTTAAAATTTAAATTGATAGATAGCGAAAGAGGGAGGGGGTGCTGGAAGTTTAATAACACACTTTTAAAAGGTAAGGATTATGTTTGGCTTATAAAAATACAATTGACGATGTTGAGAAAGCATATTTAAGTAATGAAAACAATTGAAACCATGAAAACATTTCTAAGGAAGAAATTCAATTAAATATAAGTGATCAACTAATTTTAGAAACTTTGTTAATGATGATCAGGGGCAATACAATTAAATACAGTTCAGAAAAGAAGAAAAAAAGATTGAAAGAGGAAAAAACACTAGAAGAAGACATCAAACGCCTAAAATGAGCTATACGAAAATGGTATAAATATAAATAATCAAACTGTTGCCGATTTGGTGCAAAAGCAAAACCAATTAATTAATGTGAGGAATGAGAAAATAGAAGGGTAATGTTAAGATCAAAATGTAGATATATGGACCTAGGCGAAAAACCTACATCTTTTTTTAATCTGGAAAATAGAAATGATACCAGCAAATTCATAAATAAACTAATATATGATGACATTGAATATACAAAAAACAATGAGGTATTAAACTGTCAAAACCATTTTTATGAAAAACTATATGACAATGTAAATGAAGTAGACGAAGATACACCAATTGAAAATATTATTGGGGAAAATGACACCAAACTTTCAGAAGCTGGGACACATCAAATTGAAGGGGAAATGACATATGTTGAGTTACATGTAACAAAGGCATTAAAAATATAAAGGATGAGAAAAGTCCAGGTCTGTGGATGGTTTAACAGTTGAATGTTTTTGTATTCTTTTGGATTGGTATTGGAGTGTTTGTTCTAAGATCTATACAGTATGGCTATAGAATAGGTTCTTTATCAGTAACCTAAAAAACAAGGTATAATAACATTTTTGCACAAACTAAATAAATGTAGATATAATTTAAAAAACTGGAGACCATTTTCTCTGTTAAATGTAGTATACCAAATGGTTTCAGCTGTAATAGCAAATCAGCTTAAATCAACTTTAGATGAATTAATCTACAAGATCAAAAAGGTTTTATCCCAGGAACAGTTATGGGAGAAAATATACGTCTAATTTATAATGTTTTATTTGAAACTAAAAATTGGAATCTACAGGGGCCTTATTTTATCAATTGACTTGGCAAAAGCATTTGATACTGTCTCATGGAAGTTTATGGAAAAAACATTAAAATATTGTAATTTCGGAGACTCAAATATTAGATGGATAAGCATCTTCCAAAAAGGAGCAGAATCATGGATCATCCAGAATGGACTTATATCCCATTTTTTTTCTATTTAAAACGGGGCCTGATGCTTTGGCTTTTTGTTGGGCCCACCAGGGTTAACCTGTTGGATTTCTTTTGCTCTGGTATTCAGTTTTATTTATTGTTGAGTCCTTATCTTTGCTTTATCTCCTTGTTATATCTTGATTTATATGTTTTAGGAGATGATGCATTGATAAGTTAGGGGTATTTCATGTAAACCAAATATCTAGGTGTCTAGATCCACATCTGAATTAAGGGTGAGGTTGGCGCCGTTAAACCAGTTTAAGCCCTCCAGTAAAATATTTTACTGACCGTTCCAAGGCGGTACTTCTTTTGTGGATATTTTATGTTTTTGTTCTGTCTTGTGTTTGCTATGTCTTTGTGCGCGTCTGTTTATATGTGCTTTTTGGTCACCTGCTTGGAAAGGGCTGACCTCTTGTCTCTCGTTTGTGGTGTCTTACTGTGAGTTTGTCTCTTTCCCATTGGTATCCTGGGTCAGGTGTGGTACTTGATTGTATCGATTCCTGATCTTTGCACCCTTACTTATTTTGCAGACAAGGTGACCCAATATCACCTTATATTTTTATCTTATGCGCTGATGTATTAGGAAAAATAATAAGAAATAACAATGATATCCGTGGAATTATTATTGATAATAAGAAGTATAAAATAAGTCAGTATGCAGACGATACTCAACTATTTTTAAACAGGTCTGAAAACTCACTCTGAGAAACACTAGATGTCTTACAAAAATTTCATTAATTGTCCGGACTAAAGATAAACGTTGTAAAAACCAAAAGCAATATGGACAGGCTCACTCAGTAACTCCCCAACAAGAATATGTCATAATATACATTAGACTGGACACAGGGCCCTTTTAAAATTTTCGGTGTTACATTCTCAACAGAAATATATAATATTTGGGACTTAAACTCTATAGATATAATCAAAAAAGTTGAAGGTGTTTGCAGGCAATGGTCAAAAAGACAATTAACCCTCATTGGCAGAACAACAATCATAAAGGCACTAGCACTTGCAAAATTCATTCATCTGTTACTGGCACTACCTATGCCCCCTGGTGATCCATCATGAGTGTTAGTGTGGGATAGAATAAAAGAATCCTTCATGAGTGTGAGAGTGGTATATAATTTAAATATTCATCATGCGTGTGAGGGTGAGAAAGAATATAAGAATTCATCATGAGTGTGAGGGTGGGATAAAATATAAGAATCCATCATGAGTGTGAGTATGTGATAGAATTTCAGAATCCACCAAGCGTGTGAGGTAGGGATAGAATATACGAATACATCATGAATGTGAGGGTTGGATAGAATATAAGAATCCATCATGAGTGTGAGGGTGGGATAGAATATAAGAATCCACCATGAGTGTGAGGGTGGGATAGAATCTAAGAATACATCATGAGTGTGAGTGCGGAAAGAATATAAGAATCCATCATGTGTATGAGTGTTGGATAGAATATTATAATCCATCATGAGTGTGAGGATGGGATAGAATCTAAGAATACATCATGGTTGTGACGGTGGGATGGAATATAAGAATCCATCATAAGTGTAAGGGTGGGATAAAATTTACGAATGCATCATTAGTGTGAGGGTGGGATAGAATATAAGAATCCATCATGAGTTTGAAGGTGGGATAGATTATAAGAATCCATCATGAGTATTAGTGTGGGGTAGAATATAAGAATCTATCATGAGTCTGAGGGTGGGATAGAATTTAAGGACCCATAATGAGTGTGATGGTGGAAAACAATATAAGAATCCATAATGAGTGTGAGGGTGGGATATAATATAAGAATCCATCATGAGTGTAAGTGCGGAAAGAATATAAGAATCCATCATGAGTGTGAGTGTTGGATAGAATATTATAATCCATCATGAGTGTGAGGTAGGGATAGAATATAAGAATCCATCAAAAGTGTGAGGGTGTATTAGTTTGGGATAGAATATAAGAATCTATCATGAGTGTGAGGGTGGGATAGAATTTAAGAACCCATAATGAGCGTGAGGTTGGAAAACAATATAAGAATCCATCATGAGTGTGAGGGTGGGATAGAATATTAGAATCAATCATGGGTGTGAGGGTGGGATAGAATATAAGAATCCATCATGAGTGTAAGTGCGGAAAGAATATAAGAATCCATCATGAGTGTGAGTGTTGGATATAATATTAGAATCCATCATGAGTGTGAGGTAGCGATAAAACATAAGAATTCATCATAAGTGTGACGGAGGGATAGAATATAAGAATCCATCATGAGTGTGAGGGTGGGAAAAATTTAAGAATCCATCATTAGTGTGAGGGTGGGATAGAATATAAGAATCCATCATCAGTGTGAGGTTGGGTTAGAATATATAAGAATCCATCATGAGTGTTAGTGTAGGATAGAATTTAAGAATCTATCATGAGTGTGAGGGTGGGATAGAATTTAAGAACCCAACATGAGTGTGGGGGTTGAATACGATATAGAAATTCATCATGAGTGTGAGTGTGGGATAAAATATAAGAATCCATCATTAGGGTGCGAGTCGGATAGAATATAAAAATCCATCATGGGTGTGAGCGTGGGATAGAATATAAGAATCCATCATGAGTGTAAGGATTGGATAGAATATAAGAATCCATCATGAGTGTGAGGATGGGATAGAATATAAGAATGCATCATGAGTGTGACTGTCGGAGAGAATAAAAGTATCGATCATGAGAGTTAGTGTAGGATAGAATTTAAGAATCTATCAAAAGTGTGAGGGTGGGATAGAATTAAAGAACCCATCATGGGTGTGAGGGTTGAATACAATATGAGATTTCATCATGAGTGTGAGGGTGGGATAAAATATAAGAATCCATCATTAGGGTGCGGGTAGGATAGAATATAAGAATCCATCATGGGTGTGAGTGTGGGATAGAATATAAGAATCCATCATGAGTGTAAGGGTGGGATAGAATATAAGAATCCATCATGAGTGTAAGGGTGGGATAGAATATAAGAATCCATCATGAGGGTGCGAAAGAAAATAAGAATACATCATGAGTGTGAGTGTGGGATCGAATATAAGAATCCATCATGATTATGAGGATGGGATAAAACTAAAGAATCCATCATTAGTGTGAGAGTGGTATAGCATATAAGAATCCATCATGAGTTTGAGTGTGGGATATAATATAAGAATTCATCATGAGTGTGAGTGTGGGATAGAATATAAGAATCCATCATGAGTGTAGAGGTGGGATAGAATATAAGAATCCATCATGAGTGTGAGGGTGGGATAGAATAAAAGAATCCATCATGAGTGTGAGGGTGGGATGAAATTTAAGAATCCATCATGAGTGTGAGTGTGGGATGGAATATAAGTATCCATCATGAGTGTGAGGGATGGATATAATATTAGAATCCATCATTAGGGTTTGATAGAATATAAGAGTTCACCATGACTGTGAGTGTTGGATAGAATATAAGAATCTATCATGAGTGTTTAGGTGGGATAGAATATAAGACTCCATCATGAGTGTAAGGGTTTGGATTAGAATATAAGAATTCATCATGAGTTTGAGTGTGGGATAGAATATAAGAATCCAGCATGAGTGTGAGTGTGGGATAGAATTAAAGAATCCATCATGAGTGTGAGGGTGGTATAGAATATAGGAATCTATCATGAGTGTGCGTGTGGGATAGAATATAAGAATCTATCATGAGTGTGAGTGTGGAATAAAATATAAGAATCCATGAGTTTCAGGGTGGGATAGAATATAAGATTTTACTATTAGTGTGAGGGTGGGATAAAATATAAGAATTTATCATTAGTATGGGGGTGGGGTAGAATATAAGAATCCACCATGAATTGGAGTAAGGGATAGAATTTACGTATCCATCATGAGTGTAAGGGTGGGATAGAATATTAGAATCCTTCAACAGTATGAGTGTGTGATAGAATATAAGAATCCATCATGATTGTGAGGGTAGGATTGAAAAATCCGTCCTGAGGATCGCAGTTTAACATCACGAGGCTTGCCAAGTGATGACAAACGGTGATCTCGATGGACGGATTTTCCTATCCTACTCTTACACGTATAATGGATTCTTTTTCTTGCTCACCACTGTTTGTATTTATTTATTTATTTTGAAATAAGCTTCCAGAAGTCCCTGAATACGCAAAGAAGCAATTTCACATGATGACGTTACTTGATGTCATGGGCCCGGAATTACAATGCCTCCTTAACGTTAAGGAATACTTGAGCTAAGTATTGTTTTTTCAGGATGCGAAAAATAACTTTTTAAACTGATTAAAATCAAAATAGTTTCATTTTTTCTGCAGATCACAGTGATATTTTTGACCACAAGTACCACATGGATCCAGACAATTTATTAAGTATTTAATAAAGCATGTTGAAATATCAATACTTAACTTAAGTCTTCCTTAACTTTAAGGAGGCATCGTAATTCTGGGTCCAGGGTAAGATAGCATGGGTAAGATACAAATGAAAGATTTTCTATCCCAGGGTACAATTTCTGATATCCTTATCCAGTGTGCAAGAAAAATCCGTCCCGAGGATCACCGATTGGCATCACGAGGGACGGATTTTTCTATCCCATCCTCACACGAAAAATGGATTCTTTTTCCTGCTTACCACTTAGTACCGCATTTTATATTTGGAAAAAAAACAGACATGGAAAAGGCTTCCGGAAATCCTGAATTAGCTGAGATGCGACATGGTGACGTCATTTTAACACTGCAATTGCGTCACAGAACGACGTGTGGCTCGCGTGCGGACGACGTGCGGCTGTTCGTTTTTTATCTTTCCCACGGGCTGGTACGGGTACATGTATGTGAGATAGAATCATTTCACATGTGCAAACAAAACGGAAATTCCGATCTGGTGTGCGAGAAAATCCATTTTAGAATGCGGATAACAAAGGCACTGATCAGACTGTGCGGATGTTGTACACATGCAAAAAAAACCGCAAGGTTTTCGCGCGTTGAGGCCCGCATAGTACAGTATCTATGCCCTTTTCAAATTTAAAGTCATTGATTAGATGTCACACCAAGTGCCACCTCACGTGGAATATACATGTATAATAAACTCGTTTATGGGCAAAGGCCTGCAAATCGCTTTAAATTTAGGATGATTACCTAAAATTTAGATAAGGTCTATTTGTTTTTGCGCAGAGCTAGGACTTAGCCTCAGTCTGGGAGTCTACCCAAGTTCATCTGTTTTACATTGATTCAGTTGATAAATAAGGATCCAAAAGTTTTTCACGGGGAGAGCGAAGAATCTGATCCAACTGAGCTATTGCCTAGGCTGATCTGAGATTTCTCGTGAGGTAAAGCCACATGTATGTTGTTCTTATTCGGAGGCTCAATTGTAGTTTCTGCGATAAGGCAAATCTAAAGGTGAGAATACAACCCCCCCCCCCCAAAAAAAAAAAAATATATATATAATAAATAAAAAGAAATAGAGTGCGTAAATGAAAATTATTTCATATTTCGCAACTGAAACATATATTACAACTGATGGATGAGAAAATAATCGCAATTTTACACTGAAAAATGGATTAACTGGTCCTATGAGTAGAAATGTGACCACATGTGCTAGTCTAGTGCTAAAAGTATGCCACAGAGTCTTAGTTTATAGTCTATTTCAGTATATTATCGGCGATGGCATATTATATATTAAGCTGGACTGGCCCCCTGTGGTTGTGACCAGATAAACCTCTACACACTAGAAAAGTCTAAATTTTGAAGGTACGCATACATGTACATGTAGCACATTTAGCGAATATACTATCCAGAAAGCGAACAAAGGCGCTAATCAGACTGCCCAAACGTGCAGGCTGATCTCGCGGCACCTTAGTTGTTACCAAGCTACAAAATGAGATTTGTTTACTCATGACAGGCATGCGCGGATCCAGAAAGTTTTTTGCAGAAAGGGTCTAACTTTTTTTTTTTTTTTTTTTTTTTTTTTTCGTAAATGAGTGGATCCAAATACAACTACAATCGGGTTATCATCGGCACGCCAGCGAAACGCCATTGAAATGCGTTTCGCTGGCCATTCGATGGTGGCCAAACATTGAATACTGGTTTGGTAGCTTTGTGGTTTTTAAGGGGATCCGGACCAGTATTGCTAAGAAACCCTATATTTTTGTGATTTTTCAGGGGGTGCGGACCCCCTGTCCCCCCTCTGGATCCGCACCTGAAACGGCCCAGCCCATTCATGTCCGGTGTGCTTTTGTAAACACCATGTATGCTTTATATTTTACAGGAAAAAATGCACGAACTGGTCCCTGATAAAGAAGAAGCAAATCTAATCGCTACTGAAGAGAACTTTACAGCTGGGCAAATGCTTACTAGCGAACAAGCTAAGTTTATTGATGACTGCGCCGTTCTTGTGGTTGCCATATCAAACAGTTACATCAACGATGCTTACTTCAAAATGCTTGTTGAAGACGCCTTAAGCCGAAAAGTGCCCATTGTTCCCATATTCATTGAGAACATAACTAGTGACCCTTTGCCAAGTCACATAAAAGTGGCAACTAGGAAGTGTCCAGAAGTCAAACTGTTACAGGAAGACAGAGAATTTAAGATACATCCTGACTGGGACACAATATGCAAATCTATTATAAGACAAAGCAGGAAGAGCAACTAACCTGAGAATCGATTTACATGAACACGTACTTTCATATATTCTAGGATAAAGCCAGGTAACTTAGGACTTCAGGCTAATTCGGACATACATTTGCAAACAGTGGACATGCAGATGAGACGGCCCCTTTGAGCCGTCTCGTCAGTATTTTCACGGTTTGCTTATTTAATTTAATGTGTTATTCCAGTTTCAATATCCGCCTGTTGACACTTCGAAAAAGTGTAGCGTCATAGTGTAAAATGGGCAGATAACTCTATACCATGAATATACCAGAAAGTTACTGGACAGTCATTAAAACGATGAAAACGACATGTTTTCATTCTTATCAAAATCCAAAAGTTAATATTTTCCAAAATTAAAATCAATTTAAGGATACTCATATTTTTATTTAAATCATTGAAAGTATTTTGACGTTAATGACGTCACGTTACGTAATTCAACCCTGCAAAATCGTTAAAATAAACTTTTCCACATTGATTCCTGAGCTGGATAATCAATATTCTGTCAGATATTTGTAATTATCAAACCCCAAAATGTCTTAGCTTTGCAAATATATAAAAGGTTGATTCCTATTATTTATACGCAGAAAGTTATATCGCTTTAAAGATGCCAACCCCATTTGCGAGCAATCCGCCATATTTGCCGACGTGTTTTCATAAGTATATGGAATTCAAATAAGGCCTAAATAAGAAGAAAAATATTTTTGCATATTCATGAATATATATGAAATCGAAAAAAGAGGGAATATCACGTAAAACTATCATGGGGTGGGGGCGAATGAGGTGGTATATAACCAAACCTTGCATCCTTAGGATATTTTCTCATGCATGTCAAATTGTTAAGTGGGCCCCCTAAATGAAAATAAAATGTTATAAAAAAACCTGTTTGGGGTATGTAAAATGCATAGTTTCCATGGCAGCTCATAATGATATTCTCAAGAATTTGGGTGTACCAGCAAAATATTCATATCTCAGCAGTATCTCATCCTTGAATAGTATACGTGGTATCAAATAAAAGCTTAAAACGCTTTCACTCATTGATCACATATGCAAGTGTTCTAATGTGTATGTTCATAAATATTAATGAAAGCAATAGAAATGAGAGAAAACGGCTGAAAAATAATGGGGTGTACCTACAAAAGTACCAATATCTCAGCTGCTTATTATCCGTTACAACCGAACATGATACAAAGTTAATGCTACGACATGGCAGCTTTTTTAAATGGTCTGATATGCAAGTTATCTAATTTTCATATTCATGAATATTAATGAAGACATTAGCCAGGGGAAAACGCAGAAAAAAGTAAGGGGTGTGCTAACAGAATTAGCTATGTCTCAGCTGCTATGTGTTCTCTACTACCAATTGGGTACCATATAAATGCTAAGACTTATAAGGTTTTATATAATTCACGTTTAGTAGTATAATATTATTAACAACTGAGATCTTAGTGATCTTGTAAGTACACTATCATTAATTTGACTTCGAATACCAGTGCCGGACCCTAGGGGGGGGGGGCCTGGGCCCCCCCCCCCCCCCCCGAAGAGACCATGAGTACCATAAAAAACGGTTTTCACGCATTAGATGATATTGCGAGTATATACGGTAATGCATACTTATATGACATTGATGCTCTTCTGAAAGAAAATGTGGCCCTGGGGACATAGACAAGGCAGTGAGTGTGACCCGGGCTTGTAAATGATGGGATTTTAAATCTCCTGAGTCTGGTCGCCGAGGATAAAACACTTTTGTGCCCCCTCCCAGCCCCAAACAAAACTCGGAAAATTGGGGTGTGTTGGCGGGGGAACTTATCCCCAGTCCCGAGGCTGTGGGGCTGGAGTGTGTGCCCCCTCCATCTTCCAGTCCGTCGACGCTTCTATTGCACATGCCATGTAGTCTAGTAGTCGCAAAGCTAATAAGTAATAGCTGTGCCCCCCTCCTCCACCAGACTCAGAGAAATTAAAAGAGAGCCCCAGTTCCTAGGCTGCTGCCGCGCTGGGCCTATGTTATTGGGTTGGGAATGAATGAAAAATACAAAATACAGGGGAACATATGCCCATTTTTTTCTTAGGTGTGAACTTGTTTGTTTTCTAGCATTTTTTTCTCTCAAAATCCAAGCCCCCCCCCCATCCCCCTAACAAGGGCTCTGCTGTTTTTCTAAACATCGGGCTGACTCTGACTTGCATTGCAACTGCAGTCCTCCCCCCCCCCCACACACACACATAGGAACCTTACTAAAGTTCCAAGAGGGCGACAAGAAAATGCAAAATAATAGTCAGGAACAAAGTGTTTGAGTCCCAGGGGAGGGAGGTATTCTCATTTTTTCTTTATACATAGGCTCGGGCCCAGCATCTACCGTTAACCCCAAAATAGATATCAGGAATTTCAAGCACCCCCAAAAATATTCGAAACTTTAGCCATCCCAAAAATATCCCCAATTCTGTACCTTGACCTTAAGAAAAGACCCTAAAATGCATAGAAATGACCCTTAAGTTTTAGCCCAATTTTGTGATGACCCCAAAACAACATGCACAAAATCTTCATACCAAAAAGAATATTTATTTTTCTGAACCCCCCCCCCCTCCAATAGATAAATCAAAATTCAAAATTTTGAACCCCCCAAAAATAGCCCGAGCCTACGTATGTATGAGAAAATCAGAGTACCCCTTCTCCCCCTCCCCCTGTGGTTTGAGTGTCTGACCTTACTTAAAATTGAGGTCATAGAATATGGAAAAAAAGGGCTTCAAAATGGCTTGAAATGCATTCTCAGAGACATAGATTTTAAAAAATTATGTACCTTGACCTTAAGAAAAGACCCTTAAATGCATAGAAATGACACCTAAATATAGCCCAATTTTGTGATGACCCCAAAGTAACATACCCAAAAGAATATTCATTTTTCTGACCCCCCCCCCCCCCCAAGAAAAAAAATCTAAATTCAGAATTTGAAACAAAAAAAAGATAGCCTGAGCCTACTTATGTATGAAAATATCAGAGTACCCCCCACCCCTGGGGTTTGAGTGTCTAACCTTATTTAAAATTGAGGACATAGAATATGGAAAAAAGGGCTTCAAAATGGCTTAAAATGCATTATCAGAGACATAGATTTTAAAAAAGTTTTGGGGGAGGTCCCCCGGACCCCACTCCAATGAGCGAGGGGTTCTACCCCCCTCTCATACTCTCCCCGCGCTCACGGCTTGCGCCACTCACTTCAAGCCTACGGCGCCAAGAGCCCCCCCCCCCCCCCCCCCCCCCCCGTAAACAACCCTTATGGGCCCAGCCCTGAATATTTCTTATTTTCATACGTTTTCATTAGCATACATGACTATTTGAATCAGATAACTAGCATATTAAATAACAGAGTAAAGGAAAAAATACATGAGTTTTGATAAGGTGCCAAGTTTATAAGTGTATGATAAATGGTAGCTGAGATATGAGTAGTTTTGTAGGTACATCCTCATTTTTTCCACAATTTTCTCTCTTTTCTAATGTTTTCATTAATATTCACGAATATCATAATAAGATTACTTAAGATATCATATCATTAGGTAAAAGGTTTGTATCGTAGCATGTTTTTGGTATCATATTTAGTTCTCTAGGGCAATTAGCTACTGAAACATAAGAAATGTTCTAGGTACATCCCTACCTTTTCTCCAATTTTCTCTTATTTCTCGTGTTTTCATGAATATTCATGAATACTAGAAAAAATATCATCGCATATAAGCTCCTTGATTAAATAGACTTTGTCTTAGCATAATGTCGGTGCCAAGTTTAGTACTCTATGGCAATGAGCAGCTGAAAAAATAGAAAATTTGTAGGTGCATACCGAATTTTGCAATTTTTGCTTTCCTTTGTAATGTTTTGATTAACATGCATTCCGTTTCAAATTAGATAAATTGCCTACCAAATAATAGAAATAACGTAATTATCTAGACTTCGATTAGGTAAACGATTTTGAAGTCTGTGATAAATGGAAGCTGAGATATGAGTATTTTTGTAAATAAACCCCATTATTTTTTCAATGATTTTCTTTCATTTCTAATGTTTTCATTTATATTCAAGAATATAATAATTAGATAGTTTGCATATTGTATCATTATGTAGAGGGTTTCTACATTTATTTGATACCAAGTTTGGTACTCTATGGCAATGGGCAACTGAAATATAAGAATTTTCTAGGCACACCCCTAAATTGTTCTACAATTTTCTCTAATTTCTCATGTTTTCATGAATATTCATGAATATAAGAATTAGATCATTTGCATATCAGACCAGTGGTTGATAGTGTTATAACCAAGCATTTATTTGTTGTCAGTTTTAGAATTCTAGATCAATTACCAAATAAGATATGAGTAATTTTGTAGGTACACCCCTTATTTTTCTGCAATTTTCCCTCATTTCAAATTATTTCATTAATATTCATGAATGTGCAAATTATGTGATTTGAATATCTGACCATTTGGGTAAGAACGCTTTGTCTTAGCATTGATTTAATACCAAGTTGGTAGTTTGGATATTTAGCAGCTGATACCTACGTAATTTTGATGGTACAGACTTGACTCCTTCTACATGTCTCTCATTACTAATGTTTTCATTAAATTTATGAATATTCAACGGTTATACTTTGTGTATCGGAGCACACCGACATAGCATTAATTTGGTACCAGGTTTTGTATCCTAGAATATGTTGCTATGAGTATTTTTGAAGGTATACCCCATTCTTTAGGATTGCTTTTAAATTATTGATTGACATTGAAACCATGTGTTTTAACATAACGAGTTTATTTTTTAGGATTTTTTTTTTCAATTTGGTGGTCCAATTGAACAATTTGACATCCGTGCGAAAGTGTCCTTTGAGTTCAAAGTAGGTCTAACAACCCCCCCCCAACCCCCCTGGTGCAAAAGGATCTGTCAAATTGAATCAACGATAGGGTATAACTACATGTAAATGCATCGCTGAAAGTTTTAGCCATTTCCCCATAATTTTTAACCTTTACATTAATATTCATGAATATACAAATCAAACAAAAAATATCATTTACATATCTGATTATGCGATGAAAGACCTATATCTCAGCTTTAATTTGGTTTCAAGTTTAGTAGACTAGGTTAAGTAGGTGTTGAGATATGAATGTGTTTGTAGGTACAGCCCTATTCTTGAAAATCACATTAGTGTTTGACATGGAAACTGCATTTTCACATAGCCCAAACAGGTAAATCTTTTATTAGGATAACTTGTTTCCGCATTTAGGGGATCCGAATGAACAATTCGGCACCCATGACAAATTGCCCTTGGCGTCAAAGGTAGTTCAAAAAAGCTCCCAAACTAAGTATGTTTCCGGGAAACATCATATGAAAAGGCTTGTATAACAGTAACTGCTGTTTTTTGAAAACATGCTTCCTGATGATATAAGTACACCGCATACTGAGACATGATCAGTTATGCGTGGACGCATGCGTATGCGTTTTCACAGACGGATATGCGGACAGATCATAATACGAATAGTATATAATGAACCAAATGCACTATCCCCTTCATATTTTAATCAAAACGAGAAAAGCACATTTTAACGATGCTCAACTTTATTTTACTACAGGCTGCTACAATTAGTTATGTTACGTCATATTATACGCACATATTCGGTCAGAATCAGTAAAGCCTGTATAGATGGTGTTCGCTCTTTGTCATTTTAGTATTTCTACGAGAAGTCATCACTATTGTGTTTCCAGGTTCAACGTGACCCCCGGTTTTTGCCGATTATTCCTTATTGATGATTTTAATTGAAAAAGAAATTACAGAAATGAATTCAAATATAGACCGCGTAATTAGACATATTTTTCTCAATTATATATGATATTTTATATAGGCTGGGATTAGATGAAACTTTGGAGTGTTTTTGTTCCTCCACGTTGAATTAGTCCCCAAGTGTACCTTATCGGTGTATAAATAAACTTAATGTCCTATACCGATCACTGGTGTAAAGTTCTTGTATTAAGCTGATATACAGGCGAAAATGGGTATATATCGGATGGAAAAAGACTAAGTTATTCTGATTTACAGGGCATCTGGGCCTTAGTTTAAAATAAGGGCTGACCCCAAAAATAAGTTTTAGTTACGCGGTGTGCATTTACATCCATATGCTAAACGTCGATCGAATTATTAAGGATTAAAGCTGTTAAATAAAAGAAAAACGGGGGTCACTTAAAACCTGGAATCACTATAATATGCTTTATATTCACATCATTAAGCAAATACAGGAAAGCTGCTTTGAAATTCGTTTTCAGGATTTTATTATTTTCTTTAACTGGTGTTACGTTATGTAACTAACGGTTAAGTTACGTTAGTATTTCATCGTAGCTTGTAGTAAGAAACGTTATAAAGACAATCTGAGATGCCCACTAGAGTTTTTATAGCACGCAGCATTTCTTTTACTTTTAATATTTATTACTTGGCGTTATTATGCAGAAGGGTTGACATCTCCAAGCATTGTCTTTTATGAAAACACGTCAAATATTGCGGTTGTCCGCAAAGGGGTCGGTACCTTTAAAGCGGTATAACGTTTTTGCGTATAAATAGTAGGAATCAACGGTTTATATATTTGCAAAGCTAAGACAATTTTGGGGTTGATTATGGAAAAGATTAAATAGAATAATGAATATCCAGCTCAGGAATCAATGTGAAAAAGTTACTTTAACGATTTAAGAGGGTTGAATTACATAACGTGACGTCATTAACATAAAACGACCTCAATGATGTTTTTAAGATTATGAGCCTCCTTACAATTAATTTGATTTTCAATAAATATTATCATTTTGGGTTTAAATATTATGAAAACGTGTATGCATGGTATAGAGTTATCTACCCATCTTACACTTAGACGCTACGCTTTTTCGAAGTGCCAACAGGCGGATATTGAAAGCAGATATGATTAGCTAAATTTTGAGACCACTTTTATCCTTTCTAACGATGGGTGTATTTTTTACTTAAAAATCGAGTCCATACACCAGACTCGATGTCCGAAGTTACATGACTTTACCCTAATCCTTTACTCCTAAACGGGTACTTTAGAAAACACTGAATGCCCAGATGAAATTCAGGTTTACGCTGCTTTTCATAAGGGTCTGTATTGTTTTTTTTAAATAAAAACGATCCTCAGGGACGTATGCCAACTTCAGTTTTTAAAGTTCAAAATCATTTGGTTTCTACCTTACGGTGAATACTTGGAATATAAAATATACAACATCAACCTTATTGTATAATTTATATCTGGGGAAACCATTAAAATATGTGTTTTTGGTTAAAACGCTTGACATACAAAAATCGTACATGTCCATTTCGGCTGCCCCTGAAAACAATTCAGGACATATGTAGCAACCTGTTAAAAATGGAACGGCAAATTAAAGCTAATAAATCAATGCATATTCCGACGTCAACAACGCCTCACCTTGATGCAAAAACACATATATGACTGTTCAGACCTCAGTATGGAACCTTGTTACTGTCATAGATGTACGTCATTACAAAAGTCTTTATATGATGTTCATACTTCATAATACGATATGGTAACGTATTTATAGTATGCGCAAACTTCATTCTAAAGTGTCAAAACCTACCAGAACTGCCTAGGATAATTTCGCGAAATTGCGTGAAATCAGACCACGGATGTACATCGAGGTTCTTCTTTGATAACGCAGGTGATAACGTGACGGTGTTGTTATGTAACGTGATGCTGACGTCACAGAAACCATGCCAATACATTAACAAGTGTGATTGCAGCAAAACAAATGGCTATAAAAATATATTAATGAAGTGTTTGATTTTTTTTCAATTATTTTATTGAAAAATCATAAACTTTATTTATTCTGTTCATTAAACGTTTGGGGTAATCAGAATAATGGATTTTAATATGACTGGACCCAGACACTAAAGTGCTATTTTTTCTTACGCCAGTTCTGGCGAAAAATGGATTTTTTTTTTGTACATAGTACTACGCGTAATGCGCCTTACTACGCATAATGCGCCTTATGATCTTTTATGTTTTCTGTCTTGTGTTTGCTATGCCTATGTGCGCGTCTGTTTATATGTGCTTTGTGGTCACCTGCACGGAAAGGGCTGACCTCTTGGCTCTCGATTGTGGTGTCTATTAATTGTAATATTATTAATAGTAATACTATTATTGTATAGTAAGTAGTTGTGGTCATGCTTGTGGATAAGTTTTTTTTCCATTATTTTACCGACATAGCTTTAAAGAGAGATAGGTCTATTATTATCTACTGAACTTTTACCATCTTTTTGTGGACTGGGCTAGCATTAGCCATTATCCAAATATCTGGTACTGTGCAATGTAATAGAAATGTGATGAATAAGTCAGTTGGAACTGGAGCAAGTTCGATAGCTAGTTCTTTTAGAATTCTGTTGTTAATTTGATCAGGACCACATGCTTTGCCAGTGAGAAGAGATTTTAAAGTACTTTGGACCTCATCTACAGTGAGTTCAATAGAAAATAGGGAAAATTTTGATTGCGGAAGCTCAAGAACTAGAATTTTGCTGTCGTCTAGCTCTGTCTGAGATTGGAAGTACTGGTTGAAAGCATTAGCTTTATCGTTTGGGTCATTTCTGGGTTGTTCATTTTGTATTAGAGGTGGTATATCTTCAATTTGGTTGGACCTAAAAGAGATTTAATCAATCTTTGCTCGAAAATATCCCTGATGTAATATCTTCCCAAAGTTTGTTTTTATATTCATGTTTTGCAACCCTTAAAAGCAGAGATACATTTGTTTCAGAGTTTTCGAAATTTTTCCCAATTGTATGGTGTGTTCACTTTTTCTAATCCGTTTATTTTTTTTTTCTAAATTCGCTATTGATCCAAGGCGGACGCAAGGGTCTAACAGTAATCACATTGTTTGGAATGGTAAAACTACAAAACTCTAAATTTTTTGAGGCTACATTTTCTGCAAAGATATTGACATTGTCACTTTTTAGGCTTAGCCAATCAAAGTCCGTTACATTGTTTGAGTAGGTCGTAATTTCCCTCATCATATTTCCAAATATCTCTTTTGTAACAAAGTTGTTTATTCTTGTCAAAATTAAAGATTGCATATATTGGACAGTGGTATCTAATGTTCTGGTCAAGAAACGCACCGCCAGCATCACAAAGAAGAGAGGAAGCATTTCTGGTGAGCAAAAGATCAATAATTGATTCAGAAGTTTCAGTATAATGAGTAGGTTCATCAATAAGTTGGACCAGACTGTATGGTTCATAAAGGGAGGTCGCTTTTCTCAGGCCTACTGCGTTCAAATAGTTGTAATTAGAATCCCCCAGAGGCGGATGATACTATCTGAGGCTATCGGCTTTGGTTATAGGCCCTAACTGATCTTAAGTGCGGGCAAAATCTGAAATTTTTGTCAGACATTTATTGTTGGCTGTAGAGCTTATCAGCAATCTGATCTCAACCTCTCCGAAAAATCAGTTATAATAACCAGTTGGGCTCAGCAGCACATCATTAAAATGTTTACACTATCAATATCTTTAAGGCACCGTTGTAGTTCTTGTAAAGATTGTACCAATGTTTTAAATGCTACAACATGTAATTAGACACAGATCAGACATTTCTTTTATTAGATTTTAGCTTCATTTGCATCGTCTGTTACTTTACATTTTTGTTCAACATAAATACAGGTATTAAAACACATCACCATGTTGAAAACATACAGACCAAGGAACATTTATTTGGACCCTATTAAAAGTACGGTATTTAACAAAAGTCAAAATGCATGCTTGCTTCCTGATATTTAGGCTTTAAACATCATTGGAAAATGACCACAAAAGTAAAAAGGTCACTAATATTTCTAAAGAAGTCAGAAAGGAAACTACTCATTGGACCAATTAAAAAAGGAAAGAAGTCATAATTTACAAATTTAGAAAAAGAATTCAGTCACAGAGTATTTAAAACATTCGCCATTGAGAAAGTCAGTGTTTGTGAGTGCAAATAATCATCTGTCTTCAAATGGAGTACCAGAACATTATTTGATAAACTGATTAATATGTTTAGTTCAGTTAATAAAGGAGGCTAAAAGTACAGCAAATTTCAGCTGTAAAGACAGCTGCGTAGATTCAGGCAAAAATTAGAGAATTGTTGCACTTTCTATTAGTTCTCATGAACAGACTCCATAAGACCAAGTCTGCTGTTTTCTAATATGGTAGGTTCTCTCTATTTCCGAAGGATCTGTCTTCTCCGAACTGATGCGAATTGAAGCGTCCCTACGAGGCTTCTTCACTGCCTCAACAATCTTGTGCATAGTTCATATAAAAGGAGTATTGCAATATGATATGTTGTTCGTTCGCCAGAATGGAAGATACACAACGCCTGAAACTACAATACGTTGCTGCTATGGCTCACCAAGAGGTCTTCCAGCAACAATTGAATATATAGAGGATATTCACTTTTTTCAGGTGAATACCAAATATATTTCATCGAGTGCGGTGAAAAAAATCAGTATTTTTCACGAGTGCGTAGCTGATATTTTCACCACACGAGATGAAATATATTTTGTATTTGCCGTAAAAAAAGTAAATTTTCTTTTTATTTTATACTCAACGGAAATACAGAAATCACAACCTTACTTTTTACTTGGTCGTTTCTCGTTCGATTTGACTTTTGCAGTGTGTTTATTGGGTACGACTGATATAAGTCTAAGAACAACCGGAAAAGGTTATTTCGCGGTTTATTTGATCAAATTATTTATTCTTATATATTTTAAGATTTTCTGGCAACTAGTATACAAAACTGTGACGAGGCTTCGATGACCTCTTGACTTGCTTGTAGGTGACTTTTTCTTGTGTTTTTTTTTTGCCATCGCTGACTTGCCTCTTTATTTGGAACTCAGAAAAAGCGTCAAAGTAAGCAGCAGTCGTTGAGACTCGAACGTTCGCGCTTATGACTTTAAATTGACATATATACAAAAAAGAAGAATTGATGTGTGCGGATTATATGTCGAGACATCCTGTAAAAGATTCTCTTAAACACAGTTATGCAGAGGACTATGTGCAATTTGTTGCCACCAGTTCGGTTCCAAAAGCTCTTTGAATTTGATTGACATTGCTACAGATACGAAGGATGATAAAACATTGCAAAGTGTAATACTTTCTGTGAAAATAAACCAATGGGACAGGAAACTTATACAAAGGATAAGGCCTACGCTGTTTATGCTAAATAAAGTCACGAGCTTAATGTTCTGAATATGAACAACCAGGAAATTATTCTGCGAGGAACTAGATTGGTGATACCACATAGTTTACAAAATCATGTTGTGGATTTAGCACATGCAGAACATATGGGAATTGTAAAAACAAAGACACTTCTACGACAAAAGGTATGTTTTCCTTTTATTGACTCATTAGTTGAACAAAAGTGTAAAAATTACATACCCTGCTTGTCAGTTTCACCTAGAAACCCTCCAGAATTCGTAAAAATTAGCACCTTACCAGATAGACCATGGGACAAAGTTTCTATAGACTTCCCAGGCAGTATCGAAATCTCCAACTATTTCATGGTTGTCATAGATGATTATATACTGACCCACACTTCCGACGCAAAATGTTTCAGGAAATCAATGTAACTTTCATTAATATATGAGGTATTGCTGTAATCATTGTACCGTTCATGGGTTATGGCAGACTTTCACCCAATCAGGTTATGATTAAAAGGGAGTGATTGACTGATGAAGTTCTACTTTCATTTTCATAAAAAAGTTTTTTAATTCTTGACAAAATTGCATTACAATGGATGAACCAATACATATGTAATATTCAAGGTTTAGTTTGGTTTTGCGTTAGAAGTGTGGTTCAGTATAGTAGGTTCCCTGTAGCGGAAACCCTGCCATCGATTTCTGCAAAATCAGTCATAACACGTCTAGATCGAATATTTGCTATGTTTGGAATACCATCTATCTGTAGAACCGATAATGGACCACCATTTAGTGGTGAAGAATTTCGTCAATTCTCAATTCAGCTGGGGTTCAGACATCGTAGAATAAGTCCACTGAGATCACAAGCGAATAGTCACGTGGAAAAGATTCATGCCACCGCTAAAGAAAGCTATAAAAACATCAGTTATTGAGGGCAAGAACTATTAGCAAGAAATAAATACGTTTCTCAGACACTATCGTGCGTGTCCTCACCCATTAATAGGCATTTTACCTGCAGAAATATTTTTAACAGGCCAATGAAAACTCAGTTACCACAAGTTTCTGTTAAACGCCCTGACAAATGTATCAGACAAAGAGACGCCAAGGTGAAATTGAAACGCAAACTGTATTCGAACAAGAAATTTGGTGCTAAACAGTCAAAAAGCAAACCTGGAGATTCAGTCTTTATCAAACAGCCCAAGAAGGACAAACTAACTCCTCCATTTAACCCAAATCCTGGAATTATAACTCAGAAAAATGTTCAATGGTTACAGTTCGTCATAGTAATATGACGCTTACACGAGACGCTGCACACTTCAAACCGATTTTTCTATAAAGCACGCTCACCAGGATCCTCCTACACGCAATGACACCACGATATCAGAACCACGAGTTTCCCCTCATCGCCAGAGGAAAAACCAGCAAGATTCAAAGAGTCCGTCTGTACATAGTGTTAAATAGTGTTAAAGGGTCATAATAATACCCTATAGACTGTTCATAATGGATAAAAGTACAGGGAGTTGGATATAAATTTTGCCGATCAAAAACAATAACTTTAAAAGTAGCCCTTCAGCCCATAATCACTTAGACAGGCGTTTATGAGATGTAAAGCTGTGTTTTGCTGTTTAATTTCTGTTGTTTTTTTTCTCTATACTCATATTTGTTTGTTTCTCCTTGAAAAGAAATAATTTGGCAGCAAATTTGTAGGCGAATTGCATTTAAATTTTTGAACAGCATATTTTCTCTCTTGATTCGGATCAAGATTCAACAGCAGCTCAATAAAATTTCATTCATAAAACTACTTGAATTACTATTGAGCCACGGCATGAGATTTCCAACAATTTGACATTTTGACAAGTGTAGACTCTGACGAGCCTCTGTAGCCTCCTTTTAAGCATAGAAACTCCAAATGATGTTCAGTCAGTAGCTTAACAATCATAAATTACTCAAGCGGCAAGCAAAGGCTCTGATCAGACTGCGCGTATGCGCAGGCTGATCTGAGGCTTTGCTGGTCGCACATACCATATTGTTGGAAATCTCATGCACTGGCTCTATTTACTTATCCAAAATGTACTCTGACAGCTGACCACCTGCAGTAACAAAGGAACTAAGTTATATTTAGAGAATGCTTTGTACAAGTAATTTTTATAAACTGACGAGGGGGCGCAGCCCCAGAGTCAGTTTGTAAAATAACGAGTAAAAGCATCTTTAAAATGTTTTGTATCATTGTCGAACTAGATTTAAGTATCTAAACATTGACCCGCCTTTATCCACTAATATTAACTAAGACTGACAGATCTGATTGTTTGAGACAACACCTTCTGTTGATAAGTTAACCCTTAAATTGCCTCCAAAATATTAATTTGAAAATGTCGTCTGCTACATTTACTTGCTAACATTATTGAATAATGTAGGTGTATATGAAAACAATGTATATGCAGAACAGACTTCTCATATCAGTCTTATCTGCATCTACACTGTTTGACAAAGTTAATCAATAATGTTAGCAAATCATATGATGTTTAGATGCATTTTGATAGCGTTTAAAGGGTTAAAATTGTTCACTTAAAATCTCTGATAAAATAGAAAAAAATGTCCACAATATCCTTAATTTAGAAGACTGACAGATCTATTTCAGTCAGTTTCCTGCTGAAGCACTCACAGAGTGCACTGAACAATTTTTTGCCAAAAAATGGTATCTGCGTATGTCGTCTGCTGCATATATAACTAATGCAAGCTAAGTCAAACAGTGTGGACCCAATCAGATGGCTCCTGATCAGGATCCACACTGTTTGTCTCTACCCATTTATAAGTGGATAATGTCAGCAAATTTCTGCAGCAGAAAGATTCAGTATAGATATTTTTTGCCTGTAACTTCATAAGTTTATTTTTATCCTTAAAGCGCTTATCACAGCAAATTCGTCTGGTTTTATCGGCTGCTAAAATGTACTAGATGCCTCGGTGCCAAACAGTGAAGACACAGAATAGACTGCTGCTGATCTGGATCAACACTGTTTGCCCTGTACCATTACATTAGTCAATAATGCTAGCAAATATAATATAATTGAGCCAGTGCATGAGATTTCCAACAAGTTGGTATGTGCGACCAGCAAAGCCTCAGATCAGCCTGCGCATACGCGCAGTCTTATCAGAGCCTTTGCTAGTCGCTTGAGTATTTTATGATTGTTGAGCTACTGACTGAACATCATTTGGAGTTTCTAAGCTTAAAAGGTGGCTGCACATGCTCATCTGAATCTACACTTGTCAAAATACCACATTGTTGGAAATCACATACCAGGGCTCATATAGCATCAGAAGACTGGTAGATGCATTTTTGCTGGCGTTGAAAGGGTAAACATGGTTCCCTTGAAAACTTCTGTCTGGATCACAAATGAAATTCGACACGGTGGTCTAAGTGATTTATTCTGCTGTTAGAGCACGATCTAGATTTAGAAACAATAGAAATGAATGGATATGTTAAACTCCACCTACCTGACTAAGAAATCAAGGTCATAGTTTATTTGAATATATCATCAACACATCAAAGATAAATATCTATACCATGATACAATATCTAGAAACACTCCCCTTATTTGTGTCAGTTTAGAATAATTTAATTGTTTTTCAAGGCAATTACCGTTCATCTTAATTACATTTAGGTGGTTTCCCTGAATATGTTATATTTAGAGAATGCTTTGTACAAGTAATTTTTATAAAGTGACGAGAGGGCATAGCCCCCTGAGTCAGTTAATAAAAAATATGAGTAAAAACATTTTCTAAATGTTTTGGATCATTGTCTAACCAGATTTAAGTATTTAATCATTGACTCGCCTTTATCCACTAATATTAACCAAGCCTGACAGATCTAATTGTTTCAGCCAACACCTTCTGTTGAAGAGGCCTTATGTCAAAGGCGACATCAACACTTTTATTTGAACAAATATTATATCAAGCTCATGTAATTTTCAAAAATCGTTGATATTATAATTAGCACTCATTAGAAGTTTCTATAAGAAGTTTCTCTTGTCTATTAACTCTTTAAAGATTCAATTTTAAACAAAAGGAGGGATATAGTGTACAATGCATATGAGGTAAATTGCACACCATTATGCCAATGGTTGTAACAAGCTCCACATTCTTTTTAAGACATTTTCAACAGCTGGATATACTAATAGAGTTCACTCATCTAGTCCGATGAAGATACAATTCTCATTTTGTACTGCTCTCAGTGTGTATTAAACTAGTATATGTACCAACCGTCTTGTCAGTTTATGGCCCCTCAACATCCCACACTATAGACGCCATTATATGTACGAGTATATTACACGGTACGATTACTATATACATGATAAGTAGATATCTTTATATCCAAGCCCAAAAAGCTATGAAGCCCATAAGGATACAAACAATATATAATAAGATGACATCCTAACAAAAACAGTGAAGACAGTAATAGTCGTAATTAACAACTGCATTTAGCAGCCAAATGCAACACCTAATGTTCTCAGTTTTGTGAAGAAAGTGTTTAAATTCCTAGATCTGATTGCAACTTGGAATCACCTCAAAGCGATAAATCCAACAAGCAACCTAAACAAGCTTTGATTAACAGTTTGTTGCAAAATGGGTCGCCATTATAAATATCTATGAGGCTGCGCATAATAGTCTATTTTATCAGTCACCCCTAATACTAACTGAATTGTTTCAACATTACCTAATAAACGTTTCCTATCTCACGGCATGTTACCTTTATCAGGTCATGATGACGTTGCACTTTTGAATGACGTCGCTAATGACGCTGAATCAACACAAAAATCAACAATTACGTCATAATCGCTAGTTTGAAAAGTGTTCAACAATGGGTACACTGATAAATAGAATACCAGGTTCGCATCTTTTGATATCAAGTTTACCAGGCTCGGCTTTGAGAACGCATGTTGAATCGCTCGGCAAGCCTCGCGATGTCAACAAGCATTCTCAAAGCCTTGCCTGGTAAACTTAATATCAAAAGACACTCACCTAGTATTCTCTATTTATGCAGTTCTATCAAACACTTCTAATGAAGTGAAACATGTACGATAATATGCAATATGTCTGTGTTCATGTAATTTCAATTATGCCTCATATAATTGGGCCTCGTCGCAAGAAAACCTGTCTTCGGGGTTTCCGACAAAGCGAGTTTCAAAACAGTCTCCTCAGCTACAGAGACTAGCTAGAAAATTGAAATTTCATCTGTAGCAAGTTTATATATGGTACTTTGCAAAAAGCGAATAACAAAGGCGCTGATAATACTGCGCGTATGCGCAGGCTGGTCTGCGCCTGTGTTATTCGCAAACCCCCGAAGACTGGTTTTCTCGCGTCGAGGCCCAATTATTGTAACCATTATTATTTATTGTACCTCGTGTTGCCAATGAAGTGAATTTAAGAATTATTTGATTTGAATTTGATATAACATTCAGACAGATGACAAATGATCTAAAACAATACATGTCAAAACACGTTTGGCGGGATATAACACTCAGACAGAAGGAAAATGTCATAACATAATACACCGCCTAAACACGTTTTGCGGGATTTAACACTTGGCCAGATGGCAAAATAAATTAACATAATACACCGACAAAAACACCTTTCAAATTGGCGGGATATAACACTCAGACAGATGGCAGATGGCAAATGACATAACATAATACACTGTCAAAACACGTTTTGCGGGATATAACACTCAGAAAGAAACATAGAAGCTTCTTTTGCTTTCACACGGGTGGTCTTCAATGGCACAGTGGCAGATCCAGAGTGGGTTCAGAGGGATCGCTTGAACACCCTCCCAACCTTCGGTTCAGTTCCATGTTTAAATATCCTATTAAATGAAAAAAAATATTATTTCATTTTCATAAAAATGTTATAGAAAAATGAAATAAAATCAATAACCCTGACCTTTATACATATGAGTCCCCTTACCAGAAATCCTGGATCCACCCCTGGTGGCACTGGTCCCAAAAATAGTCAAAGGAATACTGCCCCTCGCCATCACGGCGGAAGAGATGAGCTAGCACTCTTTGCAGAAATTTCGTCAAAAATGGTAGGTCTCCATGAACATTATCAATTTTATACAAGTTTACCTTAATTAGCTACTGCATCCATTGAAAAATCCGGCAAAACGTTCGTGTGAAGATATGTTTTTGTTTGGTTTACGTCCTAGTCAACAACTGTGGTCATGGCAAGACGGTCAGTTAACATAAGCACACTTTTTTCCTGGACAAGCTTGACTCACCGGTTAGCCAGTACTCTGTGCAATACTTTCGCTTGTAATTGACACCAACCGATCTTGAATCAGCAGAAGCTTAGGTTGGAGAATGACAGTAGAAAATATTTCATCATCAATCTCCACGGAAGGTTGGGATTCAGACTTGCTACCGAAAGCGCTACGAGGCCAGTTGTGAAGAGACATGTTTAAGCCTTATTCTCAGTTGAAATTATCCACAGATGTATGCTGGGCTTGAACATAATTCTGCTACAATTTCAAAACATCGAATATTTCCGTCCAAAATTCGCTCTCTAAAACAATCTAGCACGTAAAGCGATGAAAAAGGTGCCCGTGCAGAAAACTTACACGTTTGTTGAACCAGAATATTTCCACAATTACTGTTTGTCACACTATGCCGTCAGGAATTGAGTGGACATCGTTTTTCTTTTTTTAAATTGTCTTCAATGATATCATTTCGGACTGATATTTTGCACATGCATATAATAAATCACCGCCTTATATACAATTGCATTTTTGAACAGTTAAGATTGCAAAATAAGTCTGGAATCTCATGTGGAACAAAATAATTTAGTCGTTTTCGATTCAGAAAACTCCTCTATACTAAAAAAAGGGAATTGTGTTTGAGAGCCTATGACAAAAGATCTAAAACATTTAAAGACATTTGAATTTCGCAGTATTTTAATGTGTCCATTTTTCTTTCGATGGATACTTTATTTGAGCCAACGCATGTGATTTCCAACAATGTGGTATTTTGACATGTTTAGACTCGGACGAACCTCTCCAACCTCCGTTTAAGCTTACAAACTCCAAATGGTGTTCAGTCAGTAGCTTAACAATCGTATAATACTCAAGCGACAAGCAAAGGCTCTGATCAGACTGCGCGTATGCGCAGGCTGATCCGAGGCTTTGCTGGTCGCACATACCACCTTGTTTGAAATCTCATGCACTGGCTCATTTGGATTTGTAGCACTTATTGCGGCTTACAAAATCAATTCATATCAAAATTGACTGTTCTTCATGCCATTTTTCGCAAAATTTCAATATTGGGATCAAACATGGGGTTTCGTGCAATAACGTTCGACATGTCCCTCTGGATGCATGTATGCTAAAACCTGAGGGCGACATATCTGGTGGTTATAGTTGGAAACTTGATGAGCCAATCGTACATGGAAGAGGTGTTGAGGGCTGTTGTCCTGCATAACCTGTGAAAGAACCAGTGCAAGTACCAGGCCTAGGATGACAACGCCAGAACACATCTCGCCAGAATCAGCAAAATGTTTTCTTTAGAACGATGTTGTGCGCATTGACTGGCGAATGCGCTCATCAGACATGTCTACAATTGATAATGTGAATGACATTTTTGTACAGAGGGTCCGATGCATAATACTGGCACTAAGAAACATCCAGGATCTCAATGCGGCGCAGGAGATGACCCGAATTATTCGGAGTATGCAAACCAGTGCAAGTCCTAATTTGCGCTGACGGGGACACACTCGTTACTGAGGGCAATCTCATCTTCTAAACGTGGCATTTAAGGCTATCACGTTAATTGCATGTGGTGTTTAAAGGAATTGCATATCAAGTTTTGAAAACTTACCGCTTATTCATGTGTTTTGCGTCAAAAGAGGGAATACTCTGTAGACACTTTTTGCGAAAAATGACTAGGCTACTTGACGCAGTGCCACAACAAGGGTATTAGAGCTACCAAACAAAAGGAAGTATCTTTTTCAACCGGTGAAATGTATCTAAATAAATAAATAAAAATGATATTATTGTTTGCTTTGGTGTTCTTTGTTCCATGATTTTCTAAGATTTCCTTAACTATTTTGTTGAGTATATTTCATATGGGTAATACGTGGTTTATAAAGATCAATGAAACCGTGTTTACTATAGAAAACGGTTACCAGCAGTATAAATCTTGGTGTGTCTACATACATACTGCAAATGCTTTGAAGAGACTGCGCAAATAACAATTCTGTCTGGGTTATAACATATTTCACGAAAATCAAATATTAAGTGACATTAAGCAATTGGACTGCGACTGAGAAAAACTGTCTGCGGTGATTTGTAACAGCGAAGGCGCAGACCAGCCTGCGCATCCGCTTTTTGTTATCTACTTTTAGAAAAGAATCATATCTAGACTTGCTACGAGCGAAACTTCAATGTTCTAGCTAGTCCTGTTTAGCCGAGGAGACTGGTTTGAGACTCGCTTTGCCGGAAACCCAGACGCGTCGTGGCCTCATATATTTCTGTTGCTTGCTCCACAGCTCTAGAACAAATATTACAAGTTCAAAAGATTATAATATTTAAAAAATAATGAGGAGGCTGTTCAGATATCTTAACAGGGGTCACATTATTTGCCTGCGCTCTACATCGTCTAATACACACGTCATTCGTAACTACAATCCACAGAGCGGGGGAACGGCGGGGACTTTGAATTTTAAGTTGCAGGTCCCTGGTATGGCCCTGTACTAACAGATCATTTGCCCGGCTGGGGTATGGTTACAAATGACTGGTGCGCATAAGTTATTTCGCCTTTATGCAACACTGCCCCCCAGCCCAGGGAATGTCGAGGACTTTGATATTGTGTCTGCAGTTCCCCATAGTAACCACCACACTGTGGGGACAGCTAGCTGGCAAAATCATAAGAGTTCTCTTCCGCAGTCTGTTATTATACTGCACTATGTCTATCAAACACCTACACTTCCTCCGTATTATGGAGACAATATACATATGTAAAAGTAAAATCACAGCACTTTACTCTGCCTTGAATGTAACACCATACGACACCAAATCGATCAAATAGACAAAAAACTTAATTCCAGCAAGAAATTCCGACGTAAAAAATGCATGCTTTGAATCTTAATTACTTATACTTGTGCATAAGAAGCACTTTAGTGGCCATTTTTATAAGGTCGTCGTTCGGTCCGGACGCAGAACTCAGATAGGTGAACTGGTTTAAATTGTTTTATATGCCCCAAAGTTTATTTTGATACAGGTCACCAAAAATCGTCACAAAATTCACACGAGATTCCCATTCGACATAGACTACAATGCGTGATTGTAAATTAGCAGTCTAATCTTGGCTTTGTTTTCTTGCAATGCGTCGATTCTGTGCATCGATATATATTCCTGTCTGTTCAAAGTAAGAAAGAGGGCAAAGATCAGGAATAGATACAATTAAGCACCACGCCTGATCCAGGATACCAATGGGAAAGTGGCAACGTCACAATTAGACATCACAACGAGAGCCAAGAGGTCAGCCCTTTTCCAGCAGGTGACTTCAAGGCATCAACAAATAAACGTGCATAAACGTATAACAAAACAAGACAGAAATAAAATAAATGGTCATCAAAAGAAGCACCGCCCGGAACGGCCAGCTAAAACACTCCACTGGAGGGACCAAACTGGCCCAACGGCGCACCGACCCCAGCCCAGATGCGGACCAAGACACGCAAACCATCTCATGAGGCTATGAGCAATAATGCTTGAGCAACCCAACGCTTTTGCCACGTGGATTACTCTTGGTACGGCGGCGACCTGCCTAAAGCTTTCTTACGCTCATTTTGACTTACAAGTAGCATTTTAATTTAGTACAGTATACATCGCGGACGGTATTTGTTCATTTTCGATTTTCTGACTCGAAAGACATATTCAATATAATTATATGTATTTTAATGCATAAAAAAGCTATGTTGCACGCTATTAACAACCATGTTTTAACCGGCAAAAACCCATGTATTAATCAGGCAATTCACGTGCTGTTGATGCACGGCTTTTGTACTTTACATATACGCATTATATGCCGTCACAAAAATTGACGTCATCAACAGTAACATCCATAGAAATGAACGTATTTAATGACGTTAGAATGACGTAAGTCTTTGCTCTGGAACAGGATTTTTCAAAACCTACGAATCCTTCATGCTTTTGCGCGCGACTATAGTAATGCAAAATGAACTTATCGAGGCGTTTTTCCAAAGTTTTCAAGCGACAAAATAACATTATGCAATAATAGCGATCAAATATGGTTTTCTGATACAATTACATCTGCTAGACCCCTTCTGGGCTCGTTAAATACCTCGCCTTCAGACTCGGGTTTCAACACCACCATCGGGGTCCAGCAGATGTTAACATGTTTGATCTCTATAGTAATGATAATCTTCAAGACTTTATATACAATATTTTCAGAGGGTTGCACTTTTAGCTTGTATAGTCAGTCTACCAAGTGGCCCTCTATAAAACAAGGAGGACGAAAAGCATTACAGATTAAAGATGGTGTAGCATTAGGTTACGTTATTACTGCCCAGAGTGTTTCAATGTTTGAAGTTTCAATTTCATGTCTACGTCTGCAGTTGATTGATTTGCGAGTATAGAATAATACGCCTCCTCCTTCTTTGTTCTGTGTGTCTGACCTGTCTTTGCGTAATATATCAAAATCGTCAATTACAATATGATCATCTGAAATAGAAGCTGTCAAATAGGTCTCACACATACCAAATATATCCGGGCATTTGTCATGTGCCATTGAAATGCGCAGTTCGTCTATTTTCGGGACAATATGATGAATATTTAAGTTGCAGAAATGAAGACCCTTTGATTTAAATAACAAGTCATTAGATAGACTTGGATCTATTTCAGATGACACATCTGGTGAAATAATGGAGTCAGATTGCTCAGTGTTAGGAATACATATATTTGCATTTAGATCTGGGTTTGTGTCAGAAACACTGTCTTTAATGGATTCACTGACCGCGTCTTCGACATCAATATCAAAATTAAGATTCATGAATTTGTTTTCTGTTGGAATAATAGCACTAATGTATCCTACTGGACCTTTTTGCATTGCTTTATGCATCCAATATTATCCTATTGAGATATGTATCCATTAAAGTGAGTGTTTCTGTTATTGTACCAGCAATCTATTATATTGTGACCCTTCCTACAACAAATGTGACAATTGTTTGATCTATTGTGAAAGTTTGTCCTTTTTGAGGAATTAAATGATTGGGTTTGGTATGAGTTTCTCCACCTGACTGAACCATAAGGCTTAAAGCTAGTACCAGGAGCTGCGACCCTGTGATAGACATCTATGTTTTTTAATATTTGCTTAATTCCAAAGGAATTAGGATGGACCCCATCCCTGTGAAAAACAGAATCTGCCAGATCACCTGAAGCAAGTAAGAATGAATTATAGCTATCTACGAAGTCTATGTTTAGATCTTCGTATAGAGTTCTAAGTCGCTCGTTATATGGGTCAAGATTCGCATTAGCTCTGGACAAAAGGCCTGATACTATAATATGGCGGTTTTTAGATGTTAGGTCATTTATAAGGGAAGTGTAACTGTCAGTAAAATTGTTCAAATCCATACCCTGTTCAGCATCATTGCCACCCACATGAATAATAACAGTTTCACATTTGTCTATATTGAGCTGTTGAAGTTTATCCTGTAATGTTTTAATGGTTCCACCTGGGAAAGATCTTATAGCAGTGTCCTTTTTCAAGTCATTTACACTGATGTTTTTAAAAATGGAGCTACCAACCAATAAGGTGGACTGATGTATGGTCTTTTTTGGGATTTGGGGAACAGTTAAATCAACTGTTTCGACTGTTTCATTTCCATTTAATGCAGATTGGTAACTGTTTCTTGTATGAAGTTTGTTATTTGTATTTGTATTTTCAGTCCTTCTGGTGTTTGCTGTTCTATTGGTTGGTTGTTTCTTAGAGCTCTGAACAGTTCTTCTATCATCAGAGTTGACGCGTATAGTTATTGAGTCATCAGTTTGCTTATTGTCATACGTGGTTTTCTCTTTTGGTTGCACATGAATCTGGCTTAGCGACTCATGGTGAACTTTAACTTGAACTATCATATATTGATGTTGCTTTGTTCAAAATTTTGCAGGTTTTCTGGTCGAAGCTTGCTTTCAAACTGTCTGACGCGTCACTCAAGAATTCTAGGGTCTCAGAAGTTCTCTTATCATTAACGTCTATCCGTTTGCACAATGCAGTAAGTTTGTCATTAATATTTCCTACACATGACGTAATCTGTTCTGAAAGTTTTTGCATTGTTATGGTTATAGACTTGGTAGACATCTTCAGTTGTTTTACGTCAGTTTTGATGTCAGATATATTATCCTGAAGTCCTTGAGGAATTTTGGGACAGGATAAGCACAACCAGACACCAAAGGGTTCATCTTTGTCTATTCCAACACATTGGTCATGGAACCATACCATACAGAGTGAACATCTTGTCATTGAATGTGCCTTTCTAGGCTTGGATTTGACAGTAAATGTATTGCAGCACTTTTGGCTTAAGTTGGCTTTTGTTTGCCTTTGTTCTGGCTTATTCTCTAAGGTCACTGGTTGTTTATAAGCATAGTTATGCTGTCATTGAGTGCACGTGTACTTTCATCTGTGAATGAGTTTGATGAATCATGTCCCTTATTTTTATCATCTTGGTCGTTCTGGTAATTATCATTGTTTTCAGTCATGGTGATTGAACATTCATTGCCACTGACTAATTGGGAGCTACTTGAACACAAAGTTGAATCTAGGTCTCCTAGAATAGACTCAGACAGTATAGATGGGTCCTTATATGGCACTGTTGATGGCTCTCGTGCCCTTTGAGCAAGTATTTCTATGACTTTGTTGCTTGGTGCATTTGATATATATATTGCGATGTTTCTTTTAATTGAGCCTTGTTATAAGTAGGTAGCATCTTTGACATTTCATTTACAACCAGCTTTTTGTAATCAGTTTTTTTAAAGTTTTTTTTCTGTTCTGTGTATGAAAAGTTAGATACTATTCCAAGGTATTTCTGCTTCAGCGCCTCCTCCACTTTCATCAGATCCGGATTTGATGCCATTCTACGCTATATATGGGACAACTCTCTTCTATTAAATATAACAGTCTAAACTGAGTTATCTCCCTTGTCGCATAACAATCTGGCGTGACCCGTCTTAGTAAATGGTATTCAGTTCATAAAATAGGAATTATGGTCTCAGGGCGGGCTAGTGTGGCCTTATATAATATCTGCCTTTTGTTAGACAATAGTGTTGATTGATTTTTGCAAAAACATAATATGAAGATAGGAGACTCACTATTGAGACAGAAGCTACTAATAGTCCATATGTTTTTCCATAATTACACAGAATTCCAGTTCACAATATTATCTATTTCACTAATTAATGTCAAATTTTTACACTCTCGATAAAACTGCAGTTTGACGTTGTTGCTTTTTCGACGTTATTCATGAACGCCTGATCAAGTTTGAATCTTTTTCCACGGTTTTCTTGTCAGACGCGTAGCGTTTTATATACGCATACTTTTGAAAGTACTGCATTTGCGTAATATTCAGGCTAAATTTCTATTTTCTTGTTTCTATTTTTGTTAAGCATTAATAAAACGGAAGCATTGCCGTTTTTTCCCAATGATCGCTAGGTGAAGAATAATTAAATAAACTAAAATAAAATATTGAAAAAAAGGATAGCTTTTCTGCTGAGATTGCTAGCTCGCCAGTTCCTGTATGTGTCGATGGAACAAAATTCCGTTTGTTTCTTTTTGGACCTAGTGCCACTAGTCACCAGCTGGTAGCATGTATAAATGAGCCGCGACATGTGATTTCCAACAATGTGACATTTTGACAAATGTAGACTCAGACGAGCTTGTGCAACCTCCTGTTTAGCTTAGAAACTCAAAATTTTGTTATGTCAGTAGCTTATCAGTCAGAGAATATTCAAGCGACTAGCAATGGTTCTGATCAGACTGCGCGTATGCGCAGGCTGATCTGAGGCTTTGCTGGTCGCACATACCACATTGTTGGAAATCTCATGTCGCGGCTCATATCCTTATCAGATAATAATACTGACGGACTTTAATTACGCAACACTAACTTCCCCTTATATCTTCTAAAAGACTGTTAAATGTAAACTTCCTTTGCCTCGATAGTGTCATCATGAGTTGGCGTCTTCAATAAACACTTTCATTTTAAGGAAATATGCTACTTAATACTTACCATGTTAAAATATGTTCAATACTTTGCATACAGTTTATTTTATGCATGGCCTATCCATTTATGAAATAAAAAAGGGTATGCCACCGTGCTTATTTTTCAGAATCTCATATGGAAGTTTTCAGCATTTGACCAATTTTCTAAAAATATATAATATGTGGAATGTGGTTTATTTACAATTCCAAAAGGCTATTAAGCCCATGAGGATACAAAAATGTACAATATCTGATGGCATAAAGACAGTACAGAACATATATATATATATATATATATATATATATATATATATATATATATATATATATATATATATATATATATACGTGCTGAGCTAAGCAGGTAGCTCTATCTTGAGAACTGAATTAAATCATACTCAGCGGAGAAGGTGCGGACTGGATATATATATATATATATAGTTCATATATATATATATATATATATATATAGTTCACAACTGTTCGGCCTCCGATCCAACCCATGCAAAAGTGGACCAAAGACCAGGCATTTGTGAGTTTGTTTACCTGTATGGCTGCATCACGTGACAAAATCAACATTTTTAACATAGGAATTATATTAAGGAAACCGTATTAGCCGACATTAAGGCTGTCTGGCTGACGTACCATGTACATCCATATATGGTACATTTGTTATCAATCATAGGCATAATTATGGTGGTCCAAATGCACCCACATAGAATTTGCCTACGCTTCATGAGTCACATGTAAAACCGTTACGTTTTGTTTATTCCATATAAATGTATGTCTAATCCATAAGTGAGCAAGGTAATTTACAAATGACATAGAGTTATTATACAACAATATACACACATATACAAACATACAGTTATATACAAACAGTAATAGTGCACCTCTTACTTTGCAAAACAGTGAAGACCCATATGCAATGTCGTATTGCGAGCCATCTCATCATGGGCCTGCAGTGTTGAGAGATAAATCTACATCTACATCTACATCGTTACACTAAGCTGTCATATTTGACATTTCTTTAGTGGTGCGCAAGAGAGAAATTTAAAGAGAAAAATAATAGTTAAAGACAGAAGCATTAGATGAGGCTGTAAGAGGGCGTGAGAATGCACTAGTAAAAGAAAGAAGTATAGAAAAAGTTGTTCCCAGCCACTTTTCGCCCATCAGAGTGAGACCAATCCGCCTTCCCTGGGGGTACCTGGGTGCAAGACCCGACGACACAGCTCACACTCCTCATCTGGGTTTACATTCATGGCTGGGGGATGATTCCCCATTAGAAGGTTAGGTTAGACAGCTCCCTCTTGAAGGATACCAAGGAGGGAGCCTCAGCTGCTGCTGCTGGTAGTCTGTTCCAAAGTGGGATTGTCCGCGGAAAGAAGCTGTACTTAATACTATCGATCGATGTAGAGTACTGCTGATACTTGTACTTGTGGGCTGTTCTGGTCCTGGAACAAGTCTGTGTCAGGTAGTCTGTGGGTGGGATATCTATTAGTCCATGCACAATTTTGTAAAGAACAATCAGCTGCAGTTTACTTCTTCTTGTTTCATGTGACTCCCAGCCGAGATGGTCAAGCATGTTGGTGACGCTGCTGGTGTTCCTGTATCGATTGGTGACAAAACGTGCAGATCTTCTCTGGACCATTTCAATCTGGTGTTTCTGGTCTCGTTGGTATGGACTCCAGATAGTAGAACAGTAGTCCAGATTGGACCGAACCATGGTAAAGTAAGCCTGAGCCTTGGTTTCTTCACTTGCTTGCCGTAGATTGCGACGTAGGAAACCTAACATGTTGTTGGACTTTTTAGTAATCTGGCTTATATGATTCTTCCATGATAAATTGGACTGCAGATCCACTCCCAGATATTTAGAGGACTGTTCTTCTGCTAGGGATACACCTTTATGATGGTACTGGAAGTTTCTGGCGATTCGTGCTCTCGAGATGCCCATGACACTACACTTCTGTGGGTGGAACTCCATTCCCCAGGTCTTCTCCCATGTGGCAAGCCTGTCCAGGTCTTCTTGCAGAAGGCGTTGATCGGTTTCAGATGTTATTTGTCGATAGAGTATACAATCATCGGCGAAGAGTCTAGTTCTGGAGTTAATGTTGTCTGGTAGGTCGTTAATAAAGATCAAGAAAAGAACTGGACCTAAAACGGACCCCTTAGGCACTCCACTGACAACGGGAACTTTCTCCGACGACTGTCCCTCTACTAAAACCTGTTGAGTTCTGGAGTTTAGGAACGATGAGATCCACTGATATGTAGTGCCTCGAATACCACAGTGGTGAACCTTCTTTAGTAAACGTTGATGGGGTACGCGATCAAACGCTTTGCTAAAGTCCAAAATGATCATGTCGGTCTGGATTTTCTTGTCTAGAGATGCTGCTAGCTCGTGATATAAGGTCAGGATCTGGGTCTCGCAGCTTCGCTTTGCTCTAAAACCATGCTGACAATCATTCAGGATGTTGTGTCTTTCCAGGTGCTTTACAGTCTTGGAGACGATGACATGTTCTAGTAGTTTACAGCATAGTGATGTAAGTGATACCGGTCGATAATTGGCAGCATCATGGCGAGTACCCTTCTTAAAGATGGCTGTCACATTCGCATGTCGCCAGTCCTCGGGCACTCTTCCCTCTTGTAGTGACTTATTGAAGATAATGGCAAGGATCGGGGCTAGCTCAGAAGCGCAGTCTTTCAAATATATTGTTAAATCTGCTTTTTAGTTTTAGAAATCATAACATGCAATCCCTTAATAGGAACCGTGTACTCAAAGTTCTGTGTATTGAACTTTTATGACAAAGTCCCGTTAAGCTAATTATACGGTACACTTTATGACCCCAAAAGTGTATGAAACAGACTATAGCGTAATGACAGTGGAATGGATGAGTTATTTTTATCATTAAGTTTCTTAATTCTGTGAAGGATTTGTTTAATACCACTGGTAAGTTATTAGTTTTTAAACAGATAGATACTTTTGCAACGGGTGTTTAGATAAGCAAAAAGACATGTTTTGTAAATTGTAGCTCCAATTAATATTATCATATGAGCACGCCGTTTCAAAATACCGTTAAGTATATACACACTTAAACGATAGCTATATGTAGACGTTACCTCTGATGTTAAGATAAACAAAATTTTGGGCATAAAATTGTAGGTACATGTATTTTCTTACCCATCAGTTTTAACATATGTTTTGGGTGCTAAAACGAATGGTCTCATTGAGACGGTTCTTTGAGTACCCACAATATATGTTTTGTATGAGAAATAAGATTTTTTTTTTGTACACCTTCACTATACTACGCAGGTCATCAATTTTTGGTCAATTAATACCACATAATCACTAAAAAGACGTTCAACAAGTAAGTTGACCCTTAAATACTGGACACAGTGTAGATCCTGAGCAGATTCTGTTGTGCTTTTTACTATGCTCGAGTTCTTAAACTTTACATAGACTGCAAATACTCCTTATCATCAGTTTATACATTGATTTTGGCTGCTCAAGAGAACCGTCTCGGTTAGACGCTCCTCCTGAGCACCCAGAACATGCATATATTTTTGTTAATAACATCAACAGAAATACCTTATACCCACTAGTAAACCGCTGCTAGTTAACTATAGAAAGTATCACCAATAATATCACTTAAAAGACATACAAAAATTGACATATGCTGGATACAGTTTTGATCCAGATCAGGGTCTGCTGTGCTTTTTACACTGCTTGAGTTCTTAAACATTATCCCCCAACCCAGGCCCTTGCCGAAACGAAATTGCAAGGGATATTTTGGGATGGCAGGCTGCAAATATGTAACAGAAGAGCATAATACATAGGCTGCAAATTTTAATACTCCTTATCATCGGTTTATACATTGATTTTGGCTGCTCAAAAGAACCGTCTCGGTGAGACGGCACTCGTGAGCACCCAGATCATGCATATGTTTCTGTTTATGAAATCAATAGATCTATACAGTAACACCCACTATTAAATCAACTATAGCAAGTATAACCAATAATTAACCATGTTATAGGCATACACCCGAGTACAGATGAAAATTATCCACATAGTTTAAACATTGATTTTAGGTTACTCAAAAGATATCTTCTCAATGTGATAACCCTCATGAGTACCCAGAACGTGCGTTTTTGCACTCATTTTCAACTAATCATTGTCTATCAATTGTCTGTTTTGTCAGCATGAAGGCTACTATAGTTAAAACTGAAAAGCTAACGCATTGGTTTTGGGTGCTAAAAAGAACCGTCTTGGAGAGACGGAACTAGTGAGCACCCAGAACATGCATATGTTTCTGTTGATAACATCAATAGATCTATACGGTAACACGCAAAAGAATCACCAATAATTAATCATATTATGGCAATACCACCGGGTAAAGCTGAAAATTATTCACATAAGTTTAAATATTGATTTTAGGGTACTCACAAGAATCCTCTCAATGAGACAACCCCCATGAGTACCCAAAACATGTGTTTTGTAGTCATTTTCAACTAATCATTAACTATAAATTGTCTGTTTTGGTTAGTATGAAGGTTACTATAGTTAAAACTGAAAAGCTAACACATTGGTTTTGGGTGCTCAAAAGAACCATCTCATTGAGACAATCCTCTTGAGGATCCAGAACATGTGTATCGGTAGACTTTTGTCTACCATTTTTTTGTGTGTTCCTCACCTTACAGCCTACTAAGCCCCTAAATCAATGGAAAGTGCAGATATGCTTTCATAAGTAATTGTTGTGCTCAAAAGAACCGTCTCAATGAGACAGCCCCCTTGAGGACCCAGAACATGTGTTTTTTTGCAGGCAAATTTTCAAATCATTTTCAAATATTTCATCATGGATTATCTTAAGTGTCTACTGAGCACAATAGGAACTTACTCATAGATCCTGATAAGCAAATGTTTTGGTTTTCCAGTGAGTAGTGAGTATTCTCTCTATCACTATACACATTTATTTATTTTGGGTGCTCAAAAGAACCGTCTCAGTGATACAGCTCCCATGAGCACCCACAACATATATGCTTTAGTCAAGGAATGATAGATTTATTTTCAAAAAGCCAGATTTTTATTCAAAAGGCAAATTGAATACTTAATAAATTCATTATTGCCCCTTTGTCTTATATGATATGGGCCTCGCCGCGAGAAAACCTGTCTTCGGTGGTTTGCGAGCAACACAGGCGCAGACCAGCCTGCGCATCCGCGCAGTCTGATCAGCGCCTTTGTTATTCGTTTTCTGAAAAGTATCATATGTAAACTTGCTACAGGTGAAATTTCAACTTTCTAGCTAGTCGCTGTAGCTGAGGAGACTGGTTTGAAACTCGCTTTGTCGGAAAACCCGAAGACAGGTTTTCTCGCGACGAGCCCAATTATGTACATGTAGTTTTTATCTGGTCTGTAGTACATTATAAGGCCTATCCAATGATCATGGGGACCATGACAACTTTATACTCAAGAAGATATATGATAGCAGTATGCCCAACTTTGTTTCTCATCACACTCAACACATAATGGGCAATGCTTATCCATCAGATTAACCTCTTAAGGAAACTCTGGTGAGTAAACAAGTCTCCCTCTCACTAATATTTAGCTTATCACTTGGTTCTTGTGGTGTAATTTAGAGTTGTTAAGTTAAGAATTGTTTCTATACAATAGCTCTGATCTTAACTCAAACGCCTTATAAATATAGACACATAATTTTCGACAGCAGTTTATACTTGTGGTATTAATAAGTTCAATAAATTTGTACATACACTGAACCGAAGTTATAAGTAGCCACCATACAATTTTTGCTCCCGTTCAGCAAGTAAAAATCGCCCTCACAAAATTTAAATTCTATAAAAAGGTCCAAGGCTTTGTCGAGCCTCTGCAAATTATGTCATTTCGAAATGACTGGTAGACCTTGCACAGACGAGGTCCGAGTAAAGGTACCCTCATTTCAAAAAGTCACATTTTTTAGTGTGATATAAACTATTCATCAGATACGTTATCCATTTATATTTTAATTAGTTTGAAGCTGTTTATAACAGCTGTGATATTCAATGAAAAGAATCAAAAGTTTTTTTTTGAAATTGAACGTTCCATTTCTCTTCTACGTTAACATGAAGACGGCCACGGTCAACAACTTAATCAAAGGATTTTTAGCTTAACCATGCAATTTGCATATTCACTTTGCATTGCTCTGTACGCTTTATTATCTGCGTGCAGTGCAATTTTCAGGGGTTCTTCATTATGAATTGGCGTCACTGTTCTGTGCAGTGCAATTTTCAGGGGTTCTTCATTATGAATTGGCGTCACTGTTCTGTTTAAAAATTAAAATAATTTAAAAAAAAAAATGCCATTTAAATGACCTTTAATGTTTCACGTTAAGTGGGTACCAATTTAGTATAAAATATCGTTAGAAATGGGCTCATCAAGTTGCATGGTGTTTTGTCGAACATATCAACATAAAATAAAACACATACAATGATTTTAGGATATGCAGCCGATGGTTTCCGAAAAATTCAGAAAATTTTCAATTTTTAAAAAATCATAAAAAATCTGTCATAAGCAAAATGTCAAGTGTTAGGTGTTTTTTCAAGTCGACAAGGCAGGTTTGCAATCACTTGTACTTGAATTTGATAAAACTGCACTCAACACGCTTATTTACTTCAAAAATTTGATTTTTGCATTTTTGAACCCAAAAATCGTGAATGGATAGAAAACTCTTCCAAAACACCGCTTAACTTTAGTCCATTACAATGCACATACTTTGGCAAAAAAACATTTAAATATCACTAGGGCTTAGTCAGAAAACAATAAATTGAAAAGTGGCTACATAGAACTTCGGTTCAGTGTACTTGGATATGTCCAATAATGACGGGTTATATATTGCTTTCTTATTTGAGCATAGACTGGGCACTCCAAGACAAAATGACGCTCATCTTCTAATGTTTGACAAGTAAACCATTTTCTTTCTCCCACTGGGATTGGAGTTGGTCTTACCCACCTACCTGTTTCTATAGCTAGCCTATGAGATGAAACACGGAGCTTACTAAAAACATGGCTGAATAATAATAAAACTAGTCCTAAATTTCAATCTAAAACGGTTGTAATCATCAGCCAGCTTCTTTCTTCTAACTTAAACTATTCCCCATGACCTCAAACTCTTTAGAAAATGTGCAAGTTTTTTTGTTATCCTGTGCTGTGACAAGATACTGCATGATATATTTTGGCATTTCGTCGAATATTTGAATTTGTTTTTAGAATAAATCATGTATTAAAAAATCTGATGTTGAAAATCTTAAGAAATTATTTTCAATTCATAGACTTTTATAATACCTTTCAGAAAAAAAATAATAAAAATGCGGGGTCACCGAACTAATTCTCTTTCAAGAGGGCCAAAGTTAACCCCACCCCCATAGGTTTCATGCGTAATTCAGTATAAAAAGTTCAGGAATGACAATTTTGGTCGTTTTGATAATGCCCTTTTACTAGTATATGAAGCAATTTAGCATTAGAATGTTAAAAAATAAAGAAAAAATTCATTGAAAATATGTGCTCACCCGGGAATCTGGCTTCGTAGACAGACACGCTAACCACTAGGCCACGAGGTCAGGTCGTGCGCCGCTCTAAATAACCGTACAAATATTAGAGACTCGGCCACTATCATATTCATAACCAGGGTAATTGTGTACGTCGTTTGATTTCGACTGAGCTACATTTATCTGTCTTTAGTGCCGAGATGCTCAGTTCTGATAAGATATATCAATAGATATTTCGGACACACTTCAATTACTTTATTTTGTCAAGAAAATGTCGGAACACCGATATGACATGAGCATATCGGAAAGCTGTGTTGATCCAAATCCGTTAATGGTCGAAAGACAGGACCCAGACAACTTTACCCGTTTCCAGACGCATGAAAGGTTCGCATTGGAAATAGCCGCATATGTCTTTAAATGTACTGCACCACTGGACGACGTTATTTGCTCCGTATGAATTTATCCATTTAAACATTTCTTAAGTAGAGGAGATTTTAAGCTATTGAATGAAAGGGTACATCCAGATAAACGTCATATACGCAAATAAGCTGTATCGCTGACCTGCCAATCAATATGGGAATGAATCCTCGATGACTTACACAGTCCATGATACATATTTGATGCTTCTAGTGTTTCTTGATTTAAAGAAGTATGGAATCTTTCATTCATGACATTTGGTCACGTGAAACAGTTGACCCCTATCTCAAAAAGTTTACATTTAAATGCATTAAGTTAATCTTAGTTGGACAAGTTTTCCATGTTTTACTTACGATTGAAAACTCTTTAACATACAATCAAAATTGTTTGTCTGCCTTTTTTGAGACATAAAAGATCATTGACACTTGCTATGGGTAAATGCCTATGGTTTTCAGTAAAAATAAAAGTTTGTCAATCGTCCCTTTCTTCACCTTGTAGCTACCCTGACCTGAGTACTTTATGGCTGTGAAATCCGTTTTCGATATTAAATGCTTCAAAGATGTAAAATTTTGGGTAGAACAATCAGTTTTACATTAAAATATATAGAAATCCGAAAACATTTTTTAAAATATCATCCCCCCCTGTGCCAGCAAAAGCTTTTGCATGTATATGTGTTACCATATTTTACACATTGTAAGGTAGTAGCTTGCTGGCACAAGGGGGGGGGGGAAGATGTTCAGCAGCCCAAAAACCCAGGGCCTAAGCCCATAAAGTGCCTTCTCTACCAAATAAGAAATTAATGACAGTAATGAAGTTCTCTAGAACCAACCTCCTAAATTGCTTTGTATTCTGTGCTATAGTGTTTCCAGGTTATAAGTGACCCCCGTTTTTCTTTTTTTAAACTGCTTTAAATTGAACTTAGAAGAACGGCACTTAGCATGTGGATTGAAATGCACACCCCGTAACTAAAACTTATTTTTGGGAGACGCCCTTATTTGTAACTGAAGCCCCAGTCCCCTGTACAAAAGAATAACTTAGTTGTTTTTCCCTGTGAATATACCCATGTGTACCCCAATAGATACACGTGGTATATTTGCATGGCTACGATGATATGTACTAGCCTACAGGACTCTCTATATCCGATGATTCAACGAAAATATATTCCGCAATCCTCACTCGTCATCATTTGTACACACACACACGCACGTACACACGCAATTGTAAAAGTCTATAGGGGTCCTAGACCGTGCCGTATTGAAAGCAGGCAAATATAAGGCTTAAGCATGAAACATGCATGGACATGTAGCACCTTCTATTTAAATCATTGACTCTTTTTGCCTACGAGGTAATTTGTAATGATTTTGTCGTCTGCTGAAATTTTTTTCAAAATCAGTTTGTTTCTTGTTGTTGTTGTTTTTCTAAAATGATCTTTCAGGAATATCAGTAGAGTGTCAAGCAGGTTGGATCTAGATCATGCCCGACGTTCTGTCAGGCCTGATCTGGATTCAAATTGTTTGCAAAGGTTATCAGCAGACGACACTAGTAAGTAAAGGGTTTATGACGACAATTCAAGTTTAGAGAGTTGACGAGATATAGCGAAGTAGGGATATACATTAAACTCAAAGAGCATCAAATATTTGCCTGCTAAAGCTATTTCGCTGATAAACTTTGTCAACAGCCGAAGGCAAGTTCAGGTTAAAATGTTGGGCATTATCTGGATCCATACTGTTTGATAATCTACTTGTATTCCTGAAAGACATATTTTAGGAAACAATGATCTCGAAAGAAAATTCAGCCATCATTTAAGGTTCAGACATACTGTTACTTGAATCGTTTTTTAAACACAGGCCACTTCGATGCATCGCCTTTAGATGAACAGTGAAGTTTATTAGTCAGTATAAGCAGTGAATCATAGCTTAATGCACGAAGATTGAACCAGTTAAGCAAATTTTAGCATGAAGTTGCGATTGTTTTTATCAGTTTAAACACGTGTTTTGGGTACTCAACAGAACCATATCATCGAGACAGTTGTTTTGAGTACACACAACATATTTTTGGTTGGGAAATCGGAAAAAAAGTAATTCTCTGTTACACACTCTTATCTGTGGGACTGACGGATTACCTCCACTGACCTGTATAAGCCATGTTTTATTTATATCGCTAGGTTCACTTGGGGACTAATTCAAAGAAGAGCAGCAAAAACACACCAAAATTCCATCTGATCCCAGCCTATACAAAAAATCATATTTATGTGAAAAAAATAAATTCAATTACGCGGTATATATCTAAATTCATTTCTCCAATTAATTTTTCAATTAAAATTACCATTAAAGAATAATTAGCAAATAACGGGGGTCACTTAAGTCCTGGAATCACATTAGTTTAATATAAAGTACTTAAAGATTAAAAGTAGAATTAGCAAGGTTTTATGCATTTTTTCATAAGAAAAATCTCACTGTTATTAAATGACACATTATTTTGCAAACGTCCTGTACTTATCTATTTGCATGCTAGGGAATTGTTCATGTTTTTATTTTGGTCTGCTGACTTTCTTCAAAATTATTTTTTTTAAAATAAACCACCCAGGACCACCATCAGAGTGTCAAACAGATTGGATCCAGATCAAGACTGACATTCTGTTGTGAGTCTTCATCTTGGTTCAAACTGCTTGCAAGGCAATTGGCAGACGACAAAATTATCCACTGACATGCAAAGAGTTATATCAGGTAAATACTTTAGTGTTCAATATATTGTCTCATATTGGGATATACATGCATATGTATACCATAATTATTCTGATACTTTAAATACATTTAACATGCTATGCCCTTTAAAGCTGCATAGTCTGTAACTTTTGATCTTTTAATTTTAGAACTAATGTTTCTATTTTTCAAGAACACAGTAAAAAACTAAAATTAAAGTATATATTTTAGCAATTTCGTAAATCTTAGCAAATTATCAGTATCAAAACAACAGCATATATGTTAAAATTAACTGTCTATAATTATTGGAGGGACGCAAATAATTACCAATAAGAGAAAACACACCTGTTTTTATAAGATAATTCACTTTTGCGTGCAGTTTTCAGCTATAGTGAACAGATCTATTATGAAAACATAACTTTATTCTACTATTACAAATGTTTTAAAAAGATAATAATTTTTTTTTGAAAAATGTTCATAGTTGCAGACTTAGTCTCTTTAAACAAAGCAAAAGTAATATTCAAAAGATCTAGTTAGAATCAGTTTTACTTTCCAATGCTAAATGGGACACTTTCATTCCTTCAAAAATACTTATTTCTTTTGTTAAGCTTTCAGTTTTGTATTATTTACGGTACATGTAGTCAAAATGTACAGGTAACTGCTAAATTATCTCCCTAAAATCATTTTATTACAAAACATATTTTGTTTTTAAAACAATTTCATCAATTATCGTGATTCGTTAATATTCTGCATATGGTTTGTTCAATAAATATCACCATTACTACCAAATAAATCAAGAAAACGTGCAGAAATCACTCTTTAAAGCACTTTTTATTTTCATGAAATCGCAGACCCCCTCCCTTTTCAACCGCCATAACTCTGGAGTGCGTAGGAATTTTGAAAATATTTTTGCTAGCTGGCTCTTGCCATTAGATTCACCTATTGCACTGATACTACATGCACCACAATAGAAGCTCACAAGCAGCGTTCTGGGAATCAAAAAAATAGGCGTATAAAGCCCAAACCGTCAATAATCCTTAAAGCTCTAATCCAAGTGTTGCTTTATTAAAGTCCGTCAGTATATTAGGCTAAGCGTTTTTAACATTTCCTAAACCCATTTAAGCCTACAGCGTCTTTTTATGGGACATCTGCAAACAGGGTAGAATCAGATGAGACGCCGCGATGCATCTAATCAGGTTCTGCACTGGTTATTATATACCTTTAAATGATATATCTTTAGAACTGTCTGTTTTCTGGCCATCAGATACATAAAGCCGGATCAACGAACTGAGGTTTTCTGATTCCATATCACTATCCTTTAAAACGAGGCTAACGTGGGTAATCTGTTTTTGCGGCGACGTTACGTAAAATAAATTTCAAGCATGGAACCAGAGACGGAAAAAACATAAGGACGTTACTTCAAGAAACGAAGTGTAATGGAAAACGTTCCCGCGATTTTTCTTGATTAATGACAAAAAAAAAATGTCAGAAGAAATGTATATAATAAACATATTCTTGTCTCGGGCGATCCGATGGTATGACCTCATACACTTGACGTGATACAGTACGACAGTTCAAGTTACTGTTATAATTATAATGCGTCCTTATTTGCAGAATGTTCTTTTTCGATTTGAACGAAATTGAAACTTACTCACCAACAGCTCTCAACTTCGAAATGAATTCATCCAATTGATAATGGTGTGACATTCCATTTGGCTTAAATGGGTTTAATAGGACACATATGTACGGATGACGGACCATTATAGCTCTTCAGATCCTAGCTAGCATGCAACCTCGGGACATAAGCGGCCCATCAGCAAAACGCCATTCCACTGTTGTTTCTCTGAGGTCGGCCGATAAGGAACGGATTTTTATTTACTTTTAGGAATAAAGAAACGCAACATACGGAAATATATGTTTGCGTGTATAAATGGCGGTTTTATGAAATCTCTTTTGAAAATCTCTAATTGAATACTTATAGCATGCGATGAAATACCAAAACGCCATTTTAACGCTAGAGTTTACGCTACAATATGAAAACATATGAAAACGTAAAATATTAAGTGAGCGTCAGAATAAAGATCAAGAAAATCCGTCTTTTGCATCCTTGGCTACATGGCGTCGATTTGACAATATGCAAATAAAAAAACGTCCAGTCATATTCGCAATACAGTCAAGTATTGCGTTTAACAGGCTACTTGAATGGCCAGATACATAATGGCAGAGAATAAGCGATACATGTCAATAAGTGCCTTCGAGTTTGTGTCGCTGGTGCATATACGGGGTAAGATAAACCTAGAGACATCAGAACCAGCTTTCTTTGGAAAACCTGGCTTTCAGATACCGTAGAAATACGCTAGCAGGGTGTTTATATTGACGTTAGCCAAACAAAGCACGGCAAAATGCAAATGAAAACACCTGATTACATGCCGAAAGTAACCACTAAACTTGCTACATGTAACTGTAACTTTGTCACTGGACCATTCTCTCATTGGAAAACCGCATATACATTATGGAAACCATTAAAATGAAGGATATCGAATTTTGACGTCAGAATTCACGTTTTTGAAGTCTGAAGATCTCAAGTCATAATTCTTGAAGAAAACGTCCATGTATTGAATGAAACTCAAGCAAAAAATACGCGCAATATTCTGAGGCGACGTTAATGACGTTAAGTCGTTTCAGAATTTAACAGGAAAATTGCCAGCTGACCATTTCCATGATCCGCAATCTATGCCAAGACTTTTCAAACCGGTTTGATTCAAATCTTGCTTTTGTTGACAATGTTTTAACAGTGTTCTTCAGGGGACAGGCTTGTTCCGCGCATACCAACATGATTACGTAATCGATAATTACGTTGAACCTGCTTTAATTTAACGGATACATACTGCTCCCATGAATAAATATCATTTGCACCAAAACTTGCATCAAATTCTATGCTTACAATAAACCAAAGTGTGTGTTGCGTTTCTTTATTCCTTAAGTATACTTGCTGGGTAATCTCTCCAGCCTGACGTTTTGCGCGTTAATTTGTTTTAAAATCACATGGTGAGATGCTAAAGGCGTATATTTCTGTCAAATAGAGATCATTAGCTGTCAGTTGCTCTTCCTGCTTTGTCTTATAATAGATTTGCATATTATGTCCCAGTCAGGTTGTATCTTAAATTCGCTGCCTTCCTGTAACAGTTTGGCTTCTGGACACTTCCTAGTTGCCACTTTTATGTGACTTGGCAAATGGTCACTAGTTATGTTGTCAATGAATATGGGAACAATGGGCACATTTCGGTCTAAGGCGTCTTCAACAAGCATTTTGAAGTAAGCATCGTTGATGTAACTGTTCGATACGGCAACCACAAGAACGGCGCAGTCATCGATAAACTTGGCTTGTTCGCTAGTAAGCATTTGCCCAGCTGTAAAGTTCTCTTCAGTAGCGATTAGATTTGCTTCTTCTTTATCTGGGACCAGTTCGTGCAGTTTTTGCTGTAGAAATATAAAACATATTATATGACGTTTTGCTTACTGTAAAGGCGGCACCTCATGAATGCGTAATTAGGCCTGGTCAATCTTAGACATAGGTAAAAGCTGAAAATGAGGCGTAGTTTTATTCAAAAGTAACTGTATCATCTTGCACCAACACATTATTAAGCCCCTAAAACGCCAGCAAAATAACTGCATCTGAAAATGCCTATTTAACATAAGCATAGAAGCAAACATTGTGGACCACGACCAGACTGCTCCTACAAGAGCAGTCTGATCTGGATCCACACTGTTTGTCTTTGGGGCTTCAAATATTTTAGTGGACGACAACAAAACATTCATTTTTGTGATTTTGCGCATTAGGGGTTAATACTGATCAGTAAATATGAATTAGTGTGTATACGGTTAGGATTTTCACAAAATGCACGCACGTTTGCACGGCCCAAACAACTTATTAATTCTTCACCAAATTATAAATAGGACCTGATTTCACTTGTTTAGCAGATAAAATAGCCAAACCACGCCCAGATATGAATATTAAAGTTGCCGCCTTTACAGTAAGCTTTGTTTGTTTGTTTGTTTGATTTAATTCGTTACGTCCCATCAACAATCTATCAGTTAAACAGGGACGGGTCTTCCTGGGTTAAACCAGTACTAAGCTAGGATAAATGTGTCTTGCTGAAGGACCACAACGCAGTGACGCCGGATGAGGCTTTACAGTTAGCGAAAAGTCAATTAAATACATGGTGTTTACAAAAGTACATGGGAGCGCAGTGGCTCAGTGGTAGAGTGCTTGACTCGAGACCGAGGGGCCGCGGGTTCGAGCCTCACCGGCGTCACTGCGTTGTGGTCCTTGCCTAGCTTAGTACTGGTTCAACCCAAGAAGACCCGTCCCTGTTTAACTGAAATATTGTTGATGGGACATAAAGAATCAAATCAAACAAACAAAAGAACACTGGGCATGAATGGGCTTTGCCCTGTGATGAGAAAGCAAATCTTATTTTGTATCATGGTAACAGCTAAGGGGCCGCGAGATCAGCCTGCACATTTGTGTAGTCTGATTAGCGCCTTTGTTTGCTCCCTGGATAGTATATTCCACATGTTTTGATAAACAAAATTTTTCAGCGTCAAGATGTTAATACTTTCTTACCCATCAGTTTTAACATATGTTTTTGGGTGCTGAGACGGTTCTTTTGAGTACCCACAACATATATGGGTGCTCAAAAGAACCGTCTCAATGAGACATGTGTTTTGGTTGAGAAAAAAGAAAGAAAATTAAATGTTCGTTACACACTCTTAACTAAAGTCCTGCTATTCGCTAAATGTGCTACATGTGCTTGTATGCGAACCTTCAAAAGTCAGACTTATCTCGTGTGGTCACAATCACAGGGGCCAGTCCATCTTAATTATATGCCATCTCCGATAATATACTGAATCAGACTATAAGCTCGACTCTGTGGCATACTGTTAGCACTAGATTGGCACCTACGGTCACAATTCTACTCATAGGACCAGTTAATCCCTTTTTAGTGTAAAATTGTGATTATTTTCAAATTTATTAGTTTGAACATATGTTTCAGTTGAGAAATATGAAAATAATTTTCAGTTACGCACTCTATTTTATTTTTTTTTTTTTTTTTTTTTTTTTGGGGGGGGGGGGGGGGGTTGTTTTCTCATCTTTAAATTTTCCTTATCGCAGAACCTACAATTGAGCCTCTGAATAGGAACAACATACTTGTGGCTGTACCTCATGAAAATCTCAGATCAGCCTGGGCAATAGCTCAATAGAATCAGATTCTTCGCCCTCCCCGTGAAAAACTTTTGGATCCTTACATGTATTTATAACTGAACTCAATGTAAAACAGATGAACTTGGGTAGACTCCCAGACTGAGGCTAAGTCCTAGCTCTGCGCAAAAACAAATAGACCTTATCTAAATTTTAGGTAATCATCCTCGATTTTTGCGACTTGTAGGCCTTTGCCCATTAACGAGTTCATTATATATTCCACATGAGTTGGCACATTGTGTGACATCTAATCAATGACTTATAGAGATACTAATTGCTAAGATTTGAAAAGGGCATAGATATTGCACTTTGCGGGCCTCAACGCGAGAAACCCTGGCGTGTTTTGCATATGTAAAACATCCGCACAGTCTGATCAGTGCCTTCATTATCCGCATTCTGGAACGGACTTTATCGCACACCAGATTGGGATTTCCGTTTAGTTTGCACATGTGAAGTTACATGTAAATGTAGGCCTACCCGTACCAGCCCGTGGGAAAGATCAAAAACGAACAGCTGCACGTCGGCCGCACGCTAGCCACACGTCGTTCTGTGACGTCATTGTAATGTTAAAATGACGTCACCATGTAGCATCTCAGCTAATTCAGGATATTCGGAAGCCTTTTCCAAGTTTTTTTCTTTTTTTTCAAATATAAAATGCGGTGCTTAGTGGTAAGCAGGAAAAAGAATCCATTTTTCGTGTGAGGATGGGATAGAAAAATCCGTCCCTCGTGATACCAATCGGTGATCCTGAGGACAGATTTTTCTTGCACACTAAGGATATCTGAAATTTTACTCTGAGATAGAAAATCTTTAATTTCTTGCACACCGGATAAGGATATCTGAGATTTTACCCTGGGTTAGAAAATCTTATTTTACCCAGGCTATCTTTCCCAGGCTGTCACGTGAGGGCTACATACATTGGTTGTATTGGAACTCACGCACATGGTCGTCACGTGACGTCATTGTTATGTATAAGTGACGTCATCATGTACAGTTGGGTCTAAGCGTATTCAGGGACTTCTTGTAGCTTATTTCAAAATAAAAAAAACAGTGGTGAGCAAGAAAGCTAATCTATTATTCGGGTGAGGGTAGGATAGAAAAATCCGTCCCTCGGGATCAACATTTGTCGTCACTTGGCAAGCCTCGTGCTGCCAAACGGTGATCCTCGGGACAGATATTTCTATTCTACCCTCACATTCCGGATAGATTATTATAATCTTACCCATGCTATCTTACCCAGGGCGTCAAGTAACGTCATCATGTGAAATTGCATCTTTGCGTTTTCGGGGACTTCTGGAAGCTTATTTTAAAATAACATAATAAAAACTGTGGTGAGCAATAAAAAAATCAATTTTCGTGTGAAGGTAGGATAGAAAAATCCCTCCCTCGAGATCTTCGTTTATTATCACTCTGCATGCCTCGTCATGTCCAACGGCGATCCTCGGGACGAATTTTATATCCTATTTCACACTCACACTCATGATGGATTCTTATATTCTATACCACCCTTACACTCATGATGGATTCTTATATTCTATACCACCCTTACACTCATGATGGATTCTTATATTCTATACCACCCTTACACTCATGATGGATTCTTATATTCTATACCACCCTTACACTCATGATGGATTCTTATATTCTATACCACCCTTACACTCATGATGGATTCTTATATTCTATACCACCCTTACACTCATGATGGATTCTTATATTCTATACCACCCTTACACTCATGATGGATTCTTATATTCTATACCACCCTTACACTCATGATGGATTCTTATATTCTATACCACCCTCACACTCATGATGGATTATTATATTCTATACCACCCTCAAACTCATGATGGATTCTTATATTCCATACCACCCTCACACTCATGATGGATTCTTATATGCTCCCCCACCCTCACACTCATGGTGGATTCTTATATTCTATACCACCCTCACACTCATGATGGATTCTTATATTCTATACCACCCTCACACTCATGATGGATTCTTATATTCTATACCACCCTCACATTCATGATGGATTCTTATATTCTATACCACCCTCACACTCAAGATGGATTCTTAAATTCTATACCACCCTTACACTCATGATGGATTCTTATATTCTATACCACCCTCACACTCATGATGGATTCTTATATTCTATACCACCCACAAACTCATGATGGATTCTTATATTCTATCCACACTCACACTAATGATGGATTCTTATATTCTATACCACCCTCACACTCATGATGGATTCTTATATTCTATACAACCCTCACACTCATGATGGATTCTTATATTCTATCCACACTCACACTAATGATGGATTCTTATATTCTATACCACCCTCACATTCATGATGGATTCTTATATTCCATACCACCCTCACACTCATGATGGATTCTTATATGCTCCCCCACCCTCACACTCATGATGGATTCTTATATGCTCCCCCACCCTCACACTCATGATGGATTAATATATGCTCCCCCATTCTCACACTCATGATGGATTCTTATATTCTACTCACCCTAATGATGGTTTTTATATTCTATCCCTCACTCACACTCATGATCGATTCTTATATTCTCTCCTACCCTCACACTCCTGATGGATTCTTATATTCTATCCAACACTCACACTTATGATGGATTTTTATATGCTCTCCCATCCGCACACTCATGATGGATTCTTATATTCTATCCACACTCACTCTCTTGATGGATTCTTATATTCTATCCCACCCTCACACTCATGATGGATTCTTATATTCTCTCCCACCCTCAAACTCATGTTGGATTCTTATATTCTATCCACACCCACACTCATGATGAATTCTTATATGCTCTCCTACCCTCACACACAAAATGTATTCTTATATTCTCTCCCACCCTCACACTCAAGATGGAGTCTAATATTCTATCCCATCCTCACACTCATGATGGATTCTTATATGCTCTCCCACCCTCACACTCATGATGGATTTTGATATTCTATCCACGCTCACACTCATGATGGATTCTTAAATTCTATCCCACCCTCATACTGATGATGGATTCTTATATTCTATCCCCCACTCACACTCATGATCGGTACTTATATTCTTTCCCATCCTCACACTACTGATGGATTCTTATATTCTATCCCACCCTCACACTCATGATGGATTCTTATATGCTCTCCCACCCTCACACTCATGATGGATTCTTATATTCTTTCCCACCCTCACACTCATGATGGATTCTTATATGCTCTCCCACCCTCACACTCATGATGGATTCTTATATTCTATCCACACTCACACTCATGATGGATTCTTAAATTTTATCTCACCCTCACACTGACGATGGATTCTTATATTCTATCCCCCACTCACACTCATGATCGGTACTTATATTCTCTCCCACCCTCACACTACTGATGGATTCTTATATTCTATCCAACCCTCACACTCATGATGGATTCTTATATGCTCTCCCACCCTCACACTCTTGATGGATTCTTATATTCTATCCCACCCTCACACTCATGATGGATTCTTATATGCTCTCCCACCCTCACACTCATGATGTATTCTTATATTCTATCCACACTAACACTCCTGATGGAGTCTTATATGCTCTCCCACCCTTACACTTATGATGGATTCTTATATTCTATCCCTCACTCACACTCATGATGGATTCTTATATGCTCTCCCACCCTCACACTCATGATGGATTGTTATATTCTATCACTCGCTTACACTCATGATGGATTCTTATATTCTCTCCCATCCTCACACTCATGATGGATTCCTACATGCGCTCCCACCCTCAAACTCATGATGGATCTTATATTCTATCCCTTACTCACACTCATGATGGATTCTTGTATTCTATCCCACCCTCAAACTCATGATGGATTCTTGTATTTTATCCACCCTCACACTCATGATGGATTCTTACAATCTCTCCCACCCTCACACTCAAGATGGATTCTTATAGGCTCCCCCACCCTCACCCTCATGAAGGATTCTTATATTCTATCCCACACTCACACTAATAACGGATTCTTATATTCTTTTCCACCCTCAAACTCATTATAGATTCTTATATTCTATCCCACCCTCACACTCATGATGTATTCATATATTCTATCCCAAACTCACACTTTTGATGGATTCTTTTATTCTATCCCACCCTCACACTCATGATGGATTCTTATATTCTATCCAAACCTTAAACGTATTATGGATTCTTATATTCTTTCCCACACTTACACTCATATTGGCTTACTTTATTCTTTTCAACACTCACACTCAAGATGGATTCTTATATTTTTCTCACCCTCACACTCATGATGAATTCTTATATTCTATCCCACCCTCACACTCATGATGGATTCTTATATGCTTTTCCACCCTCACACACATTATTTATTCTTAAATTCTATCCCAACCTCACACTCATGATGGATTCTAATATTCTATCCCACCCTCACACTCATGATGGATTCTTATAAGCTCTCCCACCCTCACACTCATGATGGATTCTTATATTCTCTTCCATCCCGACACTCATGATGGACTTTTATATTCTATCCCTCACTCACATTCATGATGGAGTCTTATATACTCTCCCACCCTTACACTCATGATGGATTCTTATATTCTATCCAACCCACACATTCATGATAGATTCTTATATTCTATCCCTCACTCACACTCATGATGTATTCTTATATTCTATCACACCCTTACACTGATGATGGATTCGTATATCCTCTCCCACTCTCAAATTCATGATGGTTTTTATATTCTATCCCACCCTCACACTCATGATTTTTTTTATATTCTACCCCACCCTCACCCTCATGAAGGATTCTTATATTCTATCCCACACTCACACTAATGAGGGATTCTTATATTCTATCCCACCCTCAAACTCATTATAGATTCTTATATTCTATCCCACCCTCACACTCATGATGTATTTTTATATTCTATCCCACACTCACACTTATGATGGATTTTTATATTCTCTTCCTCACTTACACTCATGATGGATTCTTATATTCTATCCCATCCTCACACTCGTGATGCATTCTTATATTTTATCCCTCACTCACACTCATGATAGATTCTGATATTCTATCCCTCACTCACACTCATGATGGATATTTACATTCTATCCCACCTCACACTCATAATGGATTCTTATATTCTATCACTCGCTTACACTCATGATGGATTCTTATTTTCTCTCCCATCCTCACACTCATGATGGATTCCTACATGCGCTCCCACCCTCAAACTCATGATGGATCTTATATTCTATCCCTTACTCACACTCATGATGGATTCTTGTATTCTATCGCACCCTCACACTCATGATGGATTCTTACAATCTCTCCCACCCTCACACTCAAGATGGATTCTTATAGGCTCCCCCACCCTCAAACTCATGATGGATTCTTATATTCTATCCCTCGCTCACACTCATGATGGATCTTATATTCTCTCCCACCCTCACACTCATGATGGATTCTTATATGCGCTCCCACCCTCAAACTCATGATGGATCTTAAATTCTATTCCACCCTCAAACTCATGATGGATTCTTATATTCTATCCCACCCTCACACTCATGATGGATTCTTATATTCTATCCAAACCTTAAACTCATTATGGATTCTTATATTCTTTCCCACACTTACACTCATAATGGCTTATTTTATTCTTTTACACACTCACGCTCAAGATTGATTCTTATATTTTTCTCACCCTCACACTCATGATGAATTCTTATATTCTATCCCACCCTCACACTCATGATGGATTCTTATATGCTCTCCCACCCTCACACACATTATTTATTCTTAAATTCTATCCCAACCTCACACTCATGATGGCTTCTAATATTCTATCCCACCCTCACACTCATGGTGGATTTTTATATTCTATCCCACCCTCACATTCATTTTTATCCCACCCTCACATTCATGATGGATTATTTTATTATTTTACACACTCACACACAAGATGGATTCTTATATTTTTCTCACTCTCACACTCATAATGGATTCTTTAAATTTATCCCACTTCCACACTCATGATGGATTCTTATATTATATAATGGATTGTCCATACAAAAAACAAACTCTATGCAAAGTATTGAAAAATTTAAACATGGGAAGTATTTAGTAGCATATGTCCTTAAATTGCATCAGACTAGTAAAACGGCATCATCAAAACGACTGAAATGGCCATTCCTGAACTTTTTTGAATTCAGTAATGCATGAAACCTTTGGGATGGGGTTAAATTTGGCCTCCTGAAAGATAATTAGTTCGGTGACCCTAGATTTTTATTTTTTCTGACAAAAATATAATAGTCTATGAAATAAAAAAAATCTTAAGGCTTTCAACATCATATCTTTTAATAAGTGATTTATTCTAAAAACAAATTAAAATTTTTGACGAAATGCCAAAATATATCATCAGTACCTTGTCAAAGCTTGGGATAACAAATAGACTTGCACATTTTCTAAAAGGTTTGAGATAAAGGGCAGTTATTTAAGTTAATAGAAAGAAGCTGGCTGAAGATTGCAACACTATGAGCTCGATATTTAGGACTAGTGTTATTCTTTCATCTGTTTAGAAGATTGGTCAAATGCTGAAAACTTCGAGATGAGATTATGAACACATAAGCACGGTGACATATCCTTTTTATTTCATAAATGGATAGCACAAGCATAAAATAAACCGTTTGCAAAGTATCAAACAGATTTCAACATGGGAAGTATTTAGTAGCTTATGTCTTTAACCAGGTATGTGCTGTTTGCTTAAACTTTTGCCCCAGATGATGTGAAAGCCTAACCCCTTAAAATCAATCGGAACTGCCTCGGCCGATTCCGTTGAATTTTGTGTAATCAGACCTCGGATGTACATCGAGGATCTACTTTGATGACGTGACGCCGAGGTTACATAACATGGCGCTGACGTAACAGAAGTCATGCAGTACTAATTTTTCAAAGGTGCATAGTTATGAGGCGATTCTATATTTCTTAGAAACAGGTAAAGATGACGTAATCACTACCACGTGCATATGCAGTATTCTGTGGTAGGTTCATTATAACTGTAAACTGAGACTACCTGTACGCCCAAAACAAGGTTAACTCGCCAATGTTTTTTACAGCGATTCTCATCTACCTTTGAAACATCAATAAAACAAACGGTTATCAATGAAGTTTATGTGTTGTTTTTTTTTCAATAAGATATCGCTATAGTGATATTTTATAGAAAAAAAAACATAAACTTCATTTATTCTGTTGATAAAACATTTCGGGTAATCAAAATAGTGGATTTTAATAGGACTCGACCCAGATGCTACAACACAAGTTTACCTTTGGCCAGTTCGGGCTAATAAAGTTGAGCTTTTGCATAACTAGTACATTTACTACGCCTTACATACACCCGACATTGAGCTGAAGTTTTCCAATTGCCCTTAAAATAAAGGACATTCAATTTAATCTACCTATTCCCGTCCTCGATAATATCCATGTTGATTTACGAGAGTTTTCTTCATTCATCACAACCTGTCGTGCCAACACAAATATACACACACGCGCGCGCGCACGCACTCACGCACGCACGCACACAAACACACACACACACACACACACGGGCATGACATGTACTTGTATATCATACGAGTACTCACATTAGAGTAGAGAAAAGGGGAACTCAGTGGTAGAGTGCTAGACTCGAGAACGTAAGGCCGCGGGTTCGAGCCTCACCGGCGTCACTGCGTTGTGTCAATGATCCTAGCTGAGTACTGGTCCAACCCAGGAAGACCCGTCCCTACATAACTGAAAGATTGTTGATGGGACGTAAAGAATCAAATGAAACAAACAAGCATGAGAGAAAGACTCCGTGCTGACGTATTCTGTGGGGCTATAGGTTTGTATTCTGGAATAAGTCTTCATCTACACCCAATACTTTGTTATCAAACAGAGAAGGCTGTGGTGAGTTTGAGAATTTTTGCGGACATGTCAGAGCCTTCAATGCAATGCTTCGGAATAGCTTTGCTCTGTAGACCAATAACTTGTGTACACGTTGTTTTATTAGTCCCGCCCCTGTTACAATGAACACATTGCTGAGTGGCCAGATTCTACCAAATGGGCATTGGCGCGGCGACAAAACCTGTCTTCAGGGGTTCGGACAAAGCGACACATAAGTGTAAACCAGTCTCCACAGTTACACAGAAACAAACAAGAATAGTGAAATTACGCTGTTATAGAAAGCTTGGATGTTATACTTTCTAATATTTACATTTTCGAAGCAAGCCTTTAATGAATCTTTAAACTTTTGCAACCGTTCATAGCCTCATGAATGACACAAATTCGATTGGCAGCTGCCAAGCTCACTTGCCCGTGCAATACGCGTTGAACATCGCATTCATTCGCCAGAAGTGACACTGCTGTTGTCCACACCTGAGTCGCACGTGGAAAACAAGCTTCTTGTTTGCTCCATTGGCTGTCCGTGTTCACACTGGCTGTAACGCTTTTCCATTTTGCACTCCAACAAAACCGTCAATACGATTACATATAAAATACAAAAATAGTAAGTGAGTATGATCAGGAAATACCACAATCCCAAACCGCAGACAACCCTGTGGCACCGCGAGGAAGAGCCGCTCAGCCATCACGAGACGCCAGGAAGACAATTTAAGCAAAGCAACCAGCTCTCTCTTCCCCATCAGGATGATTGCAATACTAGAATGGACACAAAGCAACGTACAACAAAACATAGAACAATTACAGACTCCCACAATGGGAGTAACAATAAACAAAAAGTCAACAACAACAGAACCACCGTCTTAGAACGGACATCAGCCTAAGCCACCTGGGGGGGGGGGGGGGGGCTTAAATGCATTTTACTGGTACCAAATCTTCGCCCAGATTCTGCTGTTGTTGAAGTACAAGAAATGTTTTGTTTCCTAAATTATAAATTAATTCTATATATTAGATATGTATAATAAAATGTAAATATAAGCAATTAAAATGTTTTGTTTCCTTAATCATAAATTAGTTCTATATATTAGATATTTATAATAAAATGTAAATATAAGCAATAAATTCATCTTTTAGAATATTCATTGAATCATGAATACTTCGGGTCTCTTACAAAGTTAACGTAAATGCTTCGGGCTTCACTTACTTTGCAAGAGACCCGAAGTACTCATGATTCCGTGAACATTCTAAAACTCGAATTCATTTCTTAAATAAACGAAAAACAAAGGCGCTGACCAGACTGCGCAAATGCGCAGGCTGGTTTGCGCCTTTGTTGATCGGAAACGTTTCGCGTCGAGGCCCCAATATAGTCGTGAAAGATTTGGATTCGACGTCTGAACACGTCTAATAACAAGCTGCTAAATGGTAGCCAGTTTTTACTCACCGACAAGGGTTTAAGTAAGTATTTCAGCGCTATACATCTATCATTCGGAGAATACGAGAGAAAAACTGGAATTTTCTCATCCGGGTATTCATGTAGTAACTGCCTCCTTTCCTCGTAATCCTGGCTCTGTCGTCGCTTCTGGACTACTTTATAGACACAATAACTACAAAAGCTGAGTAAACATAAAGCTGCTATAGGAATTAAAACACCAAATAAGATGCGTTTTAACCTAAGACCTGGAAGTTCACACTCATATTTAGCGACAGCCAAAGCATCGGTATCCATAGCATATTCCTGACCATCAAACTTACAGCTATACATTGATCTGCTTTCATCAAACATTGGTGAACTGATAAACCATTCTATAAACTCCAGAGATTCACATCCACATGAAAACGGATTTTCCTGAAGGTCTACCGTAAAAGAACTATGATTACAGCTTTGCTTGCACTTCAAGTTATATAGATCATCCAAACGTTTTCTTGACGCGGCATCCAAATATGTTATTAAATTTTTACTCATTTTTAGTTCACTTAGATTAAGAAGCTGTTTTATTTCAAATGTTATTTGTTGAAGAGCATTACTAGATAAATCTAAATATTCTATGGCACGATTATGAACAAACATATTAACTGGTATTTCGTTTAAGTTATTGCCCGATAGATTAACTTCCTCAAGAAGTAGGTTTCTGGCAAACAATTCTGAAAATAAATTTTGACCCATGTTAAATAGCTTATTAACTGACAAGTCAACGTTTGTAAGCTGGAGCATATTAGAAAATAATTTCGGACTAATTGCCTCCATTCCGTTAAAAGACAAGTCTATATATTGCATATTATTATGCTTTAATATAACCTCTACATCGAACAAGTTAAATCCACAATTTGACATATGAATTTCCGTCAATGAATTATTCATTTCTAACTTAAACTTGGAATTGCTGATTCTGATGTGATGATCTGGGCCCATCATACTGTTGATGAAGAGTTTTCTAATCGAGCGAAGGAAACTAGCAGGAACGATCTTGAAAAAACTTGCAAAATCAATCACTATATCCCAGTTTCTTATATTAAGATGTTTTGGCCCATGATGAGCGTTTGGATAATGCATACCAGACATGTCAAGAACTTGCAGTGAATCACACTCTCTCGTCCAGTTTCTCCAGTCCGATTCGGAGTCGTAGGAAGTATAAGAGATGTTAATAACCCTTATTGTGTCACATATCGGATCAAAGTTTATAGGTCGGTAAAGAATTTGAGTTTGACTCAGATCGATCTCTCTGATTTCCCTTAAACCTACTTCATCAAAGAATTCCTGTGTGATTTCTATGTTTCTACGGCTCCCCGTTTGAACCAGTATCAAAGTGGAAAGTAGAGGAAGGATTGATGGATGCATCAGGGCAGTAGACAGATCTTTTATGTATACTTGATCACACCCAGAAAGATCTAGGGTAGAAAGAGTGTGCAATCCATTAAATGTTATTGGTGAAAAATTCAATATCTTACCATCGTGAAGCTGTAAACTTTCAAGTTTATTAAAACACACAAAAACGTCGTGATTCAAATTTAGAGAGCCGAGCAATCCGTCAATAGTAAAGTGAGTTATATTGTGACTCCATGAAACACTGCAAAATCTTCTACTTACAAGTTCATGAGCCGGAACTTGGTATAATTGTACATCATTTATCGCAGGTGGAATATTATCTGGAATACTTCCATGACACCGAATTCTTTTTTCTTCGTAAACACACCCACTTGGACATTTTCTACCCCTGGCTAAATTTATAATAGTCCAAAATAAGTAAGCCATATACATCTTCTGGTAGACACGCGTAGGGTTAAACCTCCAGTATGCCATGGTCTAAAATGGAAGATAATTACGTTCGAGCTGGTATAGCAAAAGGTACAAGCAATCATGTGCGCCCATCGAAAACTCTAATCAGTAGGCGCGGATGCGCAGACTTATTAACATGCGCGGATTCAGAGGGTGGCAGGGGGTCCAGGCCCCTGGAAATCAAGAAAATATAGGGTTCCTTAGCAATACTGGTCCCCTGGTAAATCACAAATCTACAAAGCGGGTATTTCAATTTCGGGCCATTATCGGCCCATCAGTGAAACGCTATTTAAATGACGTTCGCTCGCGGGCCGATGATGGCCCACTTTTTGTGGTATCTGGATCCTTCCTTCACTCATCGACCCCACCCCCCCCCCCCCTAAAAAAAAATCGTTGTCAAAGTTGGACCCCCTCTGACAAAACTTTCTTGATCCGAGCATGATTAGAGTATTCTATGGGCGCTCTATGGATAGCCAGGCCCCAAGGTTATAAAACCTTTTTCATGCTCAACTGAGCACGAAATTTGAACTACTCATAAACGCTAAAATACTGACAATAAAGAAGTGTCTTGCTTTAAGTTCTCAAATGTTGTGTTTATCCTGCTAATAAATTTTAAAATGGCAACAGTTGTTGACATTTTAAAATTTATGAGCAGGATAAACTTCACGCTCAGCTGAGTTGAGCATGAAAAAAGATTTATTACCTTGGGACCAAGGATCATTTTTTTAAAATCTTAACACATGCTTACTTTAACCTTTTTTGGGTACCGACTCATTATGTATGCTAAGCCAAGTGAATAATACACTTTACCAACCCATTGCACTATAGGGATAAGGCAATATTCTTACACATACAACTAAAAAGTAAGTGAGTATTATCGGGAAATATCAAAATCCCAAACTGAAGATCAATCCACGGCTCCATGAGTAAGAGCCACAGAACATTCACAGTAACAATACACATGTAAGACATTATAGCAAGGCAACCAGCTTTCTCTTCCTCTTCAAGATGATTGCAAAACTAGAATTAGTCCGTTAGGTGAAATGAAATAAGTGGCCTAATTAAGGAGTTGGTTGCACCCCTAGGTACCAAGGTTCCTATATATCATCTTAAAGCTGAAAGTGTGCTGAATATGATGCACGATGTTGTCAAGCTGAAAACCTGTGCAGTTATTTGCAAACATGATATATCATTTACAAATTTCCTAAAATGTCCTCGTTTGCAAGTATTTAAACTAACTCTATAATGTTACATACTTAACATTTACATAATATTATAATTAAATGACCAAAATCTTGATCTTGTCAGAATATTGTCAGATTTTCCAAGATATTTGAAAACTACATCTAATGACATTTATCTCACAAAACGTTGCAATATTTGTTCTGGTGTATTCACTTATTTGAATAACCTATAACTTGCTGTATACATTATCACAATTTGATGTTGTTATGCCTTTGAAGAAGTAATGTATGTTACAGAAATGTGGGTTATAGTGCTGCCTAAATTATAATACCATCTCTGACCTATTCAAAGATCATTTTAAAGTGAAAAAATAACTTTGGTGAGCAATGTTGCATCTTTAAAGTTTCTTCTCTTTCTGTTCCCATATATATAGGTCTTAAACCAGTTAAATTGCAATATGTACATGATTAGGAATAAGATATATCGGTTGGCATTCAATTGACTCAAGTTTTGTGTGATTTTACTATTCAGAACTTCTATGCTAGCCAATGAAAATTCGATTTCATTATAATTATTATCTCCCTTTGGAAAAAGATTCCATTTCACTTGCTGATACGTAAACGGTTAATGTGTTGAATTCTAAGATAATGTTCTTGTAGTGTTTGTATTGGCAATGCATATTATGTAGGCTTTGTCATTACCAAATGAAGTGTACTTTAAACTGTTGAATTCCAAGATAATATTTGTGTAGTGTTTGCTCTGGTAATACACATTTTGTGGGCTTTGTCATCACCAAATGAACTGTGCTTAAAGCTGGTGTCAATCATCGAGTGAAGTGCCCTTTATCACATCCCAAATATATTCTGATTTTGAAATCTAAATACAACATTTATTTGTGATATTAACTTTATGGTATGTACTATCTATCTGTTACAGCTATAAAAACATATAATATGAGACAAGTTTTGGAACACGACCATGGACAAACCGATTTACGAGAGCGAGTACAACGATTGTCAGCAGCTCATCACAAAGTCACATGGTCGATCCTGATTGGATTCAAATTTTCAACCGCAAGAGGAAATCAACGCCTACCTGTCTGTAAAGGGAAGGGTCGCTGTAAACGTAACGTGTCAGTGCGCCGAAAATAGCTACTTTTGGCGTGTCATAGATCACAAATATCAGGCTCCGTGTTGGGTGTTTTTAATCTCCACGTATATTCCTCAGCATATAACCTTATCGTGTGTCCTCCGTGTAGAAATTGAGACCACGATCTTTCACTGTGCTTGCAGTATAAATCACACATTTCTTACGCAATAATTAAAGCTGACCCTATTAGATTTGCATGCCCACAAAAAACAGACAGCACTTTTAAATTTTGTTGCTGTCCTAGGAATCAAATAAGGAACGACATTTCATGTGAATTGTGTGCTGATAGATGATTCATATGAAATATCAAATTCTATTTTCTCCCTGAAATTCAAGCAATACATTGATCACAAAAGTGTACAGTGCAATTTGTCATGATTGGCGTTTTAAGGGTTAAGATCAAAGCGATATCCTTTTCCTCCAGATAAAAAGATTTTTGACACTGACCTGTTTGAAATGAGCTTATTATAACTCTTTGCATGCTGGATAAGTTTTCATATTTTTGTCATCTTTATCATGTACAATTCAATATCAAGACTATTTTAGGAACATCACCAATCAGACCGTTTGATCATGTCTGATCTGGGTTCAAACTGTTGCAAGCCCGCAATCTTTTAGTGTCACTTTCCCAATCTTTTAGTGTCACTTTCCGGACAAACTGATCTGTTAAAATTGTATGCAAAGGTAATTAGCTCCAGCAGGCAAAGTTAAATCTATTGTCGACAAGACCGAGACAGTTCGAAATGTCTGTCTGAACTTCACAATGTCCAGGAATAGATCATGATGCAGCTTGTGTATACGTGCTATTTGACATATAGAACACTGCAAGGTAGGAGTTTCTTTCCTGTCTTGTTATTTATTTGACAATCCAATCAGCGACAATGCTTTGACTTTGACGAGCGTCCGATTGTAAACATTGGTTCATCGCAAAGTCCATGGTCATTGTCCATCTACAGTATAACATACATTACAAAGCATTGATCTGATAAACCTGTACAATGAATAATTTAGATGGGTTGGTACCACATATTTATGAAAGAAAACACTAAATCAATAGCTTTTGGACTGCCTTATAATGCAGGTATGCTGTCACCATGTAATCTATATGTATATCATAACGCTACACTTACAAAAGAGAATATATGCATCTATTTCGATAGTAAGTGAAACATGAATGTTATTTCATTATGATATCATAATACTATATTATGACGAAAAAACTATTTTTGCTTGTTTGTCTGCTTAAAGTCCCAGTCAACATTGTTTCAATTGTGTTGAGACAATTGCCTGTCTTCTAAGGTTGAGCCCGTACTTAGCAGCAGATAAGGTGCCTAGTTCAAGGATAGAACACAGTGACTCCACAGGTGGTGAGACTCAAACTAGCAACCCTTCGATTCCCAATCTAATGTTTTACCAACTGAGCCACAGTGTTCCACCAAAAATCATATCAAAAGACAATTGGAATCTATGGCATGATGGTATGGGAGCAACTAATATTCAATTTTTGGCGAGAAAAAGGATGTGAGCATGATTAAATTATTGCTGTTATGTATGTTACAATTATGATATTATGCTATACAAATACAAGAATGTTTTAAAATGACCTTTGTTGATGTCCATGCAAGTTGTTTTGGCTAACATAAACATAGACTGATATCAGAGCCCCTATGAATCCATACCAACCGCTACCTATCCATATTTTATCTTATGCTAGCATTCAAGTCCAGAATTTTATATTATGCTGACTCAAACATCATCTGATTAGATAGCACAAGAAAAATAAAGTATTTGAGAGAAATGATACATTTAGCTCAAAGATATCAATATGAAAAAATTCATCATTAGACTTTATAAGTCTAACGTAAGCAGACTTGAACTATGTTATATATTTAAGCGAGGCTGTATGAGTATTTATACATTTTCTAGTAACATGTTAAGCCATACATCATGTAAATACTGAAGTGTGTGAAGGTTTTGTTCAAATAAAGATCTGTTTTGAATTAGAATATTGATTTTAGCATAGCATAGAAGTAAAATGAGTTGAACATTGCACTCATTAGTAAAATTTAGATTACTTTTAACCTGTGACAAAAATAATGTATTACTGCTCAACTGATATTGTAACGCATGTAACATTATGGCAACCATTTCCTCACTTAGCTATAATAATTAAGGAATATTCATTAGCTTTATGTTTAGCGACAGCTATATCCTAAGGTAAATGTGATGTTATACCTCTACAAAATTAACCTGATTCCTACCTTTATGCATGAATAAATTATTACGGTATTAACACTGAATATATAGTTTTTCGTGATGGAGCGTGTGCAATCGTTATGTTTCGAGCAATTACGGAAATAAACGTCTTGGTACAATTGTGATGAGATCCGTTGATAACTCAATGAAGTTGTACATTCCACGGTAGTCGTGTGGTTAGTCAGAAAAGCTTCAGATACGTAAATTTGTGGGTTCGAATCCTGGTCGACCAAACTTTTTTTTATTTCATTTTTCTTTGTTTTCATGTCAAAGAAATGCACATAAACACAAACCATGTAAGTTCACGCTTTCTTTGAAAATGTAATGACTTACAACTTCTTGATGCTTGGAGTTAGAATTTAGTTTGCGAATATAGGTCTACACACGTGCTCTTGGCTCTATAGCAAAATAAATCAGTTATAGCAGGTCGAAGCATTTCTCTAACGAGCAGCAAGGAGGTCCATGTATGAACCACGACATGAGATTTCCAACAATGTGGTATGTGCGACAAGCAAAGGCGCAGACCAGCATGCGCATACGCACAGTCTGATCAGAGCCTTTGCTAGTCACTTGAATATTCTATGGATGGTAAGCTACTGAATGAACAGCATTTAGTTTCAATTCTTAAAAGGAGGGTGCACAGGCTCACTTGTGCTATTTCGTGTCAAAATGCCACATTGTTGGAAATCTCATGTCGCGGCTCATATTTTAAAAACTGAAGAGATGACAAGCGATAGTTGAAGTACAGTGTTACGGATCTGACGAGAGAATGTTGTTGTCACCAAAGAGATCAAATTAATTAAAATAGAGAAACGATGTTGCAAAAGGAGAAAAATTTAATAAAAATAAAAAAAATAGTCTTTTGAATAGTTACAATAATAAATGTTGTGTACGGGATTTGAACTAACAACACAGAGCTTAAAAATATAAGTGTGCAATATTCACGTGTTCACCCACTGAGCCATGCAGGCAGCTGATAGCCAATTGAGCATAATAGCGGTATATATATCTACTGTGTTAAAAAGTACCACGTGCATTTCCGTATTAGTTATACGATGCACGCGGAAGATATATTTAGAAGCTCAGTCGGCTGTGAAATTATGTTAATGATTAAGGCCAGGATCAGGTTAATATTTTCAAGGTATAACAATACTTAAGCTGACAATACTTTTTGTTTACATCAATTACGTAACATAGAAAACAAGCTTTCACGTATAAATGCAATGATTTTGACTCATAGAATATTATGAGGATACAACGTCTATGCCACAAAAGAATCACCACCTTAGAATGGACAGCAGCCTAAGCCACCGGGGGAGGGGGCTGAAATGCATTTTATTGGCACCAAATTTTCGCCCTAGATTCTGTTGTTGTTAAAGCACAAAATTGTTTAGCTCGCATGGAGGTTCCCCAACTAATGCAATGTATCATCACAGAGAAACAATCAAAACAAAATACATGTAACACACTATTATAATGCAAAGAAAAGGGCTCATGACTCACAGATAGTCAGAGCTAAAGACAGTTTTCAATCTGCAATCAACAAATTCAGATCATGTTTCATAAATTCAATAAACCATGAGTACTCGTGTAAAGTTCTGAAAAGTTAAACCTTTGATTCTCACTATCAAACATGCTGCCTTTTGCGAAACTCCGAGAGATAGCACAGGAGAGGACTGCTCATAAACAACAGCAACGAAGAGGATCGTGCTGTGAATTCGGATATTTTCGCAAAGCTTCGCATAGTTTCGTGACAATAAATTAATCGTGAGATTAATCCCTTCGCGAAATAGCAAAATCACTCTGTCGTATACTGATAGTCGCGAGTTTTTAATGCCACATTTATGTATTGAAATGCTATTCGCGAAGAGTAAATTCTCGCAAAACTTCCCGATTTACAGGAGTATCTGGTCGAGCTTCCTTATCCATGCCCTGATTTGGTCAAGTTCTGCAGATAGCAGTATAAACCTAGATGACTTGATCGCCCATGTACGCGTCTTTTATAGCGTGATTTAGGCTAAACGGAAAAGAATGCATTATCTGCCCTTTTAGGCGTAAACTTAAATTAGTGTATATTCAATTGTATACGAATTGATAATTATTCATAATGCCTATATTTGTTTTCAAAATTGCATGACCCTTACATATGCATAGAAATTCATGTCAACATTATCTAATCACTAGCATGTGAAACAGCTTCCTTTGGGTGGACGAAGAATTGCCGAGCATCTTTTCAGCCGATTAGTAATAATGGCCATAACTGTTGAACCGCGTGGTATACTTTGATCAAATTTTGAATTCTTATTTATTTAAAAATTGTTCTGCAACTAATATGCTAAATGTTGACGAGATTTTACTTAGCATCATTTTGGCCGGTCGAGGTATTTTAGTGAGAATGCTCATAACTATTGAACCACACCATACATGTAAAGTTTGATCAATTTTTGCATAATTATACATTAATTTTAAATTGGCAGGGAAAAATGATCAAGAAAAAAAACATATAAGGAAAAATGTTGGTCACACCTGGATTTGAACCAGTGTGAGTTTGGCTGTGGAATTACAAAAAAAATTCTTAGACCACTTGACCACCAGGTATTGTATACTAAACTGGAGCAATTTGCATTATATTCTTTGCCTGTGCTTGCACAAACCTTTAGTCTGCACTAATGTGTTTCCAGGATTTAAGTGACCCCCGTTTTTCTTATTTTAACAGCTTTAAATTGAACTTAGAAGAAGGGCACTTAGCATGTGGTTTTAAATGCACACCGCGTAACTTCTTTTTGGGAGACGCCCTTATTTGTAAATGAAGCCCAAATCCCCTGTACGAAAGAATAACTTAGTTTTTTTCCCCTGTAAATATACCGATGTGTACCCCTATAGATACACGTGGTATATTTGCATTGCTATGATGATATGTGCTAGCCTACGGGAATATCTATATCCGCTGGATCAACGAAATTCTATTCCGCAAACCTCACTTGTCATCATTTTGACAAACACACGCACGCACACATGCAATTCTAAAAGACTATATGGCTCCTAGACTGTGCCGTATTGAAAACAGGCAAATATAAGGCTTAAGCATGAAACCTGCATGTACATGTAGCACCTTCCATTTCAATTCATCGACTCTTTTTGCCTACTAGGTAATTCGTCATGGTTTTGCCGTCTGCTGATTTTTTTTTCAAAATCAGTTCGTTTGTTGTTGTTGTTTTTTCTATTTTTTTTTTGAAATATCAGTAGAGTGTCAAGCAGTTTGGATCCAGATTATGCCCGTCGGGCCTGATCTGGGTTTAAATTGTTTGCAAAGGTTATCAGCAGACGGCACTTGTAAGTTAAGAGTGTATGACTATAATTCAAGCAAATTAGAAAGTTGACGAGAAATAGCGAACCGGAGATACAGTGAGCCACTTTAGTTACGCACCACATATAACATGTTAAATTACTCAGAAAATACATATGCTACATTTAGTCTGAGACTACCAGCATAAAGCGCATCTATATTTGCATTATCCATAGAAATTTTATCGTGATCAGATGAGTAAGAAGTGAGAAAATGGATCTTGAAGGGCACTACCCTCAAAACACCATTTCACATTGCATTATTAGAATGAAACTCAGATCACATTGCACTTTTTTCAGGGTCGAATTTCTGCAATGCCAGAGATAAGAGTCGATTTATTCTTGGCAATATCTATGACTGGAATGTGTTTGTTGACTTTATCAGTTTTTTTAAACGTTTAACTATTTTGGTTCCCAGCTGACCAAGGTTTGAAAAAAGTTAATTTTATTACTTTTTTTAAAGTTAGTTAAAATTTCGTATGATTCTGAGTAACATAGTTATCAAATCACTTCTTTTATAACTTCATTTTAAACAACCATGTATCCGCCGTTTATTTCGTAAAAAAATAAATGGATTTACTGGCGTCAAGGTGTTGACGTTAGTGATGACGTCACTACTACCAAGGCTAAAAGACGTGTCAATGATAAGATGTTTTAGTGTTTTGATACTTCTATGTCAACAAGTGACTCATAACAAAACAATTTGCGAAGGAAACCCTGTTCGATTATTGTAACTGACGTTAATATGACGTCAAAACGAGCATTTCTTCAAAAAGTAACAGCGTTACTAACTTCAACGACCAAAAACTGGGATTTTACTTGAGTAAAACAATTATTTTGGGTGTTTTTCTGTCACAACGATCACCATGGATAATTCCTAGCGCAAAACGCAAATATAAAATATAGTCGTTCAGGTTGCACGAGCATTTTTGTCCAAATTGCTTTTGACGTTGCAGAATAATTCGCATGAGTGATTTTGATAATATTTCTTCGTCATCAAACAGATAAAATGTCAATAAGTAAATGAGCATAGAGAATGTTTGATCCTAGCATTTTTGTCAAAAAATGTGGGCCCTGAAAAGATGGTGCGTAACTAAAGTGGCTCACTGTATACATTAAACTTAAAGAGCATCAAATATTTGCCTGCTTAAAGAGGCCAAGTCTGCAACTATGAACATTTCTCGGAAAAAATATTTTTCTTTTCCAATCATTTGTAAAAGTATAATTAAGTCATGTTTTCACAATAAATCTGTTCACTATCCCTGAAACTGCACGGAAAAGTGAATTATCATATAAAATAGGTTGTGTTTTCTATTGTTGGTAATTATTTGCGTCCCTCCAATAATTATAGACAGTTAATTTTTAACATAAATGCTGATGTTTTGATAATGATAATTTGTAAAGATTGACGTAATTCGTAAAATGTATACCGAAATTTTAGTTTTTTTGCTGTGTTCTTGAAAAGTAGAAACATTATTTATAAAAATTAAAAGATCAAAAGTTACAGACTATGCAGCTTTAAGATATCTTGCTGATAAACTCTGCAATAGCCGAAGCTCAGTTCAGGCTAAAATGTTGGGCATTATCTGAGTACATACTGTTTGAAAGTAAGTAAGGGTGCAAAGATCAGGAATCGATACAATCAAGTACCACACCTGTACTACTTGTATTCCTTAAAGACATATTTTTAGAAAACAATTATCTCGAAAGAAAATTCCCCAGAGGGCAACAATCCGGCATTTAAGGTTGAGACAATACTATTACTTGAGTGTTTTTTGAACACAGGCCATTTCAATGCATCGGTTTTAGATGTACAGTGAAGTTTATAAGTCAGTATAAGCAGTAATTCATAGCATAATGCACGAAGATTGTAGCTGCGACAGTCTTCATCAGTTTAAACATGTCGTTTGGGTGCTAAAAAGAAACGTATCGTCGAGACGGTTGTTTTGAGTACACACAAAATATTTATTGGTTGGGAAATAGGAAAAATAATTTTCTGTCTGTGGGAGTGACGAATAACCTCCACTGACCTGTATAAGCCATGTTTTATTTATATCGTTTGGTTCACTTTGGGACTAATTCAAAGAGGAGAAGCAAAACACACCAAAATTCCATCTAATTCCAGCCAATACAAAAATTCATATTTGTGTGAAAAAATTAAATCAATTACGCGGTCTATGTCTAAATTCATTTCTCTATTTTTTTTTCAATTAAAGTCCTCATTAAAGAATAATTAGGGCCGAAACGTCCTAGGCCAAAATTGCGTTATCACCTTGCCGATGTTACTTTATTGAAAGGCTTAGACGAAATGCGATCCTTTCATTTCGCAGGAATGCATGGTGTCTTCAAACTTTAGATTCAGCAAATACATATAATTATTTCGGCAAGCATTAAATACACTGATCAGAATGCACAATTTGCGCGTGCTGATCTGCGACACTGAGTTCTTTATAACGGAGACAGACCCCAGATCGAGGCATTGATAGTTTTCGTCAAACTTAAAATGTAATAAGGACATCTGGCCTCAAGGTTATAAAGCTTGAGTACATTCTCAGACTCAAAATAAAGCGCAATGATTGGCTGTTTGCGGACACGTGTCCGCAAGCAGCCAATCACTGCGCTTTATTTTGAGTCTGAGAATGAACTCAAGTTTTATAACCTCGAGGCCTGTTATAAACCCTATTCAATCTAATGGAATGTCATATATATATTATGTTGTGATTTAAAGGTCCAAATTTCAATAAAATGATGTATTTCTTTTCAGTCATCAATCTGTACATTTCTACTGTCAAAATACAGTTGGCCTGTAACAAGTATGTGTAACTTATAAAATACTCATGTGGACACTTTGTGAACGCAGATTAAATATACTTTAACTAATGTGTGCTTATTTGCTGAATATATTAAAATATTTACAGGTGTAAATTTTTGCATGTGAATGGGGCCTAAGTCTTATAAGTTTAAATTGGTTTCGTAAGTAACAAATGACCTGTTTGCTTGGATATTATCATACCTGTATCACATGAGATCATTGCCATTGAATAAAACCCACCATTGTAATTGATTTGTCCAAGTCCGAGGAAATGTTTTCTTCTAAATAAAACATCTACTAAGAAAGTTTTATAAGTTTAGCAAATGATTGGAAGTGGTACTAAGTTGATGAGATTAACAGTCTCATCGATTAAAAATAGAAGTTATGAAGAAAATAAGCTAGACTCAGTTTAAATGCTAAAAACAAGTAGGGTGTTATCATCTGCATATCGGTATACAATTTGATTTTAAAAATTAAATGACTAAAGACACGCATGATGTATAATATCTGATGTATTAAATATCGATTTTTATCTTACCAAGTCTTTGATGATTGATTATATCTGGAATTAAAGTAAAGAAAAAACGTGTTTGCTAACATCTTCCTTAAAAACCTTTTGAAGTTGCAATTTTTTTTATTTTTAATTAACCTATTGTCGTGCCAACCAAGAGTGACAGAGACGTAATACTTTGTTTTTAATTGCTAAGTAAAACACTAACGTGTACACGCCACTTGAGCTAACGCGAATCGATAGATCGCTGTGGACAGGATTAATACACAAGTGATCTATCGATAAGTCCCTGATAACTTTGTAAACAAAACATGACGTAACTGTCACTCTTGGCTGGCAGTACAGTAGTTATAAAAAGAACTACCCCGTATCATGTTGCTGACTATGTTTGTACAATGTGAGCACCAGTCAATTAGATACCCAAAAATATTTTTAAATATCTTATAAGATTTCATTCAATCAAACTAAGATTAATTTATAAAAATCAACATTCATCATACATTAGATTTTAGAACCAATTAAATACAGTATTTGTTGTTTTTTCAGTCAGCAAACACACAGCGTCGCATATGCTTAATTGCGACGTAATTACATCGCCCCGACGTCGATACGACGTTTGTCTGCTAGGATGACTGCCCAGCAAACACAGTACGGAGAGAGAGAGAGAGAGAGAGAGAGAGAGAGAGAGAGAGAGAGAGAGAGAGAGAGAGAGAGAGAGAGAGAGATGGGGATCCTATTGAAATCCACCTCTTATTAATGAAAGAAGACATCCGTTTTTGTGCACATCCCGCAATACACCTATTTTTTATTTTTCTAAGCTAACTTACTTTTATCTTCTGATGATATCAGATGCTTTTAAACTTGTACACTTTGTATTTACCCCCTGATCCTTTGTTATAATATTATTTTCCTGTTTCCGTTTTGTTTTCAAGTAAGCTGCGTCTACATTGGGTTACATGCAATTTTGCGCAAACTCCCTCATTGATTAATATAAAAAATATTCAAAATATACTCAGAAGAAAAAGTTTAGTCAGTATTTTTGTTTTCTCATAAAATCAACAATACTGGATATATCATTGTTAAATTGTATACATGAGTTGTATTATCGTATCTCTACATGTACCTGTTTATTGTGTGATACATAATGCCTCTATAAGACTGTATCAACCAAATTTCAAAATGCACGACGTGCACGTGCTGTGGTAAACCGGCAGGGTTATTTTCGCATATGTTGTTTGATATTGAAAGAGAGTCGTTCCTATTGCAATTATCCGGAGAAAATTCAGTGTTAGCAAGCTTAAGTCGCCGTCGAGGCTATCGACAAATTACAGAAATACAGCGTTTGGACGTTTTGAAGCAGGTGCACGTGCTGCTGACGTGCCACGTAGTTTTGGATGTAATGGAAGATTAATTTATCGTCTGCAAACATGTTTTCGACAGTCTGGCAGTAAAAATAACAAACCTCCGCAAGGGAGACCACGGATAACGACGCCACTTGAAGTTAGGGTCATAGTGACGTCAACATGACGTAATCGCTTCATGGCCGCTCGGAAACTTCTTAAATGTCTTAGACATGCCACAGTTACGAGAATTTCCGTCTATACTGTCAGAAATCGTCTGAGGGGTACATCACTGATTTTTGAGTTTTGAAATTTGAATTTTGATGCGTGATTTTGTTGAAGAAAATGGGTTAATTTTCAGAATGTTTTGTTGAAAATGTTCACATTTATAGGAAATTAAATGAATTTCATGTTTAGTAAGGTTTTTGTCAATATTAAGACTGTCTAGCAAAATTATTGCACACAGTGTCTGTACTGACTAAACTTTTTCTTCTGAGTATACATGCCCTGTTGTTTTAAGTACGTACACTTAGACTTCAAGCTTAACAAGAAACATCTTTAAAAAAGATATACGACGAAGTGACAAAAGTTTGGCTTAAAGGGGACAGCAACCCTAATGATAAGTATGTTTGCTCAGAAAGAGCTCTTTGAACCAAAAATTTTGATACAAGTATCACCAAAATCGGTTGAAAAATGGGGAAGTAATACGCATTTAAAGAACTCAATATGGCCAATATTTAGCCGCCATTTTGAATATTTAATTAGTTTTCAGAATTTTTCAACTGCTTAATTTTTAGTTAGCAATACTATCACATCATCTGTGTTCCAACAGATATGTAGCTTTATACGCGAGGAAACTGTTTTACTAAATATTACTGCAAATAATCCAGTGGTTTGTCTTATATTTTGATTACTCATATTTAATTAGACTTTGTGACGTCACTAAGCCTACAATATGGCCGCTTCAATTACAGTCCATTTGCAAATATTCAAACGCTCACAACTTCCACATTTATCAACCGATTTAGATAAAACTGGTATCACAATTCATGGTTTATTAAGATCTTTATATAAATTATAGTAATCACCAGGGATCAATCATCAAGGAACCTATGCTATTCCAAAATACCTGTAGTGTGTTTCTAGGGTACAGGATTGCTGGAATCTCGCAAACACTCGAGTCAGAAGGGAAATATGCCCTGCGCCCAAAGGTTGCATATTTAAAATGTTTGTGTCATACATGACTGGAGCAAAAAATCTAAAACAATAATATGATTTAATTGACCGTGACCTACAAATGAGTCGTGACACGAGATTTCCAACAATGTGGTATGTGCGACCAGCGTTTACGGATCTGACACAATACAGGTTTTCTCACGACGCAGATATCTGGAACTATGAAATGCACGCATAATTAGTTTAGTTTTTATTGTATTAAATGTTAGAGATGCAACTGAATCTAAATATCCTTCAATTGTTTTTCTGAGTATAGTTATATGTTTTGTTTAGTGTATCGTAAGCCTTCAAAGGCTGGCACTGTCTATAATATGTATCATATATTCAGAGTATTTATATTATAAAGGCCCTGTCACACTACGACGTATAGCACCAAAGTATACCGACGTATGAGAAATTTAGCAAGTACGTTGGTATACGCTGGGTACGTTAGAAATAAGTTTTAAACACGTTACGAACCCGCTATAGTACGTTGGTATACGTTGAGACACGGCGAAGAGGTCCAACATTTTGTGCATCTATAAAAAATTACAGCGTAAACTATGCGAACGTACTGCCTCTATACGTTAGGCATACGCTAGATGCACGCAGCAGGTAAGTTATGCATACGTTAAGGTACATTAGCACTAACGTATGTGTAAGTATGAGAAATTACGTTGGTGTATGCTGAATACGTTAGAGGTAAGTTTAAACACGTTACGAACACGCTACTGTACGTTGGTATACGTTGTCAAACGGCGAATAGATCCCAAAATTTTGTGCTTGCATAAAAATCTTCAGCTTATCCCGACGTATTGCTTATACGTTAGGCATACATTAGATGTACGCTACCTGTAAGTTATGCATACGTTAAGGTACGTTTAGCACCAACGTATGAGGACAAATGAGAATTCATCAAGCTCGTTGGTGTACGCTGAATAAGTTAGAGATAAGTTTTAAATACGTTTCAAACACGCTTCAGTACGTTGGTGTACGTTGTCGTATGGCAAAACGGTCCCAAAATTTTGTACTGTTTTATACGTTAGACATACGTTAGATGTACGCTACATGTAAGTTATGCATACGTTAACGTACGTTACATGTACAATTCAGCATACGTTAGACGATCGTTGTGCATACGTGTCTAATAAGTCAAGAACGCTAGTGATACGCTGGGCATACGCTGTTATACGCTAATACAAGTATAAGTGATGTTACGCCAGGAAGAAGTTATAAATAAGTTACTCATAAAGTTAGACACACGTTCTATGTTCGTTTCGCATACGCTTTATTTAAGTTCAGAGAGAGTCTTTCTCTATTTTTTAATTAGATTTCAGCGTATGCCAGCTTATGCCAGCGTACTAGATATATACTTCATACGTCGGCGTAAGTTGGCTAAAACGTTATAGTGTGAAAATGCCTTATACAGTGGTGACACTTTAATAAATAAATTATTCATTCATTCATACGCGCAAACTGATCAGAGCCTTTGCAAGCCGCTTAAATATACTTTGACTATTAAGCTATAGACCGATCACCATTTGGAGTTTCTAAGCTTTAACACAGGCTCATCTGAGTCTATTAGTCAATATACCACATTGTTGGAAATTACGAGTCGCGGCTCAAATATGAGTTTAGTTGACTGTAACCTACAAATATCGGCAATTCTTCCCTACAGAAGAGGTATCGTGTCAAACATTATTTTTCTAAACCATCGACGCAGATATTTCTTTACATTTCTCGCGTTTTAACTATGATCATTCTTTCAGCGTCTTTAAAACTAACGAAAAGTGCAAAAGAAACAAAAAGTGATAACATACATGTACTACGAAATATCTGCGATAGAGGAATAACCATTTCATGGCATGTAATTTCTTCCATAAAGAGATCAAGTAAGCTTTTCACCATTGTCATCGACCGGAAGCATTTTATCAAATACTGACCTGTCTGATTTGAGCACTGTGGGTACATGTGACATATTTGTTTACCAAATGCGTCACAGAGTCATGTGATTCGCCCGATTGGCTGATTCAATATTGTTTATCAAGCGCGTCATCACGTGTCACTGAAACGGTTTCTATGAAAATGCCATGCGGAGAATGTTTTCAAAAATGTTTTAGTGCATGTCGCAGGTCTGACCGCCTGTCTGGCCTGTCAGTTGCGTGAGTTCGAAGATGAAAAGCAAGTCCTGAATCATGATATCTAGAGTACCTGTGAGAATAAAATACAATAAAAATGACAAGTACTGACAATACAAATTTACAAGCATATGAAATAATATCATGTACCACTTCATAATGGATTCCTAAAATAAATATAATTGATTGAATCCAATTAATGGCGCTGCACATCCCTAATAAAAGGCCAATCATCTGAAAACTCAAGACAATATGATGAGTAATGCTATAGAGTCAACTCACTTTTAAATGTCCTGAAATTAATAAAATGATAATCCATCTTTGGCTTGCCAGTAAATCTGAAAATGTAATGTCAGTACAGTGAAGTTCTTGTAAGCACACTTCGGTAGAAAGCAGTGCCACTGAAAAGAAAAAAAAATCCATTAAAATCAGTAGGTAAAATCACTATCAACCAGATGTAACATCTGGTGGATATGTAACTGAAAATAAAACATATTTACAATTAAAAGTCACTTCCGCTGTACCACTGTTGAAGTGAACAAAATTTATGAAAGAACCCAATCATCGGATCTCATCCACTGAGGCTTCTTTCGGGATCGCTGAGGCCTTCTTGGCCTATCCTCGTCGTCTGAAGATGACTGTGAATAGGAACCAGAAGACTCACGAAGTTCCTGAGCTCTGGTTGGTGGCAGCGCTGTGTCTCGGGGAAGAACACCAGGATCATCAGGGCCACGAAGCATGGGTATAACATAACGTTTACCTGTGCCATCCAATCCCAAAGGCGCTTCCTTGTCTGAAGAATCATCATTCTCAGACAACAAAGAGTCTTCAGAGTTGGTACGCTCTGCAGAGTCACCAGGGTCAATTTGACTTATAGCCTGATCCTGCTGATCATCCCCAACCACAACCAAACTATCAGGATCCTCCTCAAAATCCTCCTCATCCAATCGAGGAAGGCCAACAAAAGGAAGAAGCAAAGTGCGATGAAGCAGCCTTGTCTTCTTCGCTCTTGAATTGTCCCGACGAACCTCATAAACTGGGATATCATCGTTAGGTTGACTTATAACGATGTATGGATCATGCTCCCATTTGTCCCCTATCTTGTGCTTGCCTTTAACACCAACCTTTTGGACAAGCACCAGATCTCCCGGCATCAAAACAGAGCTTCTAGCTGTTTCATCATAATGATGTTTATAAACAGCCCCTGTTTTCTTAGCTTGCTCTTGAGCCTTCCTGTACGCAAAGTCAAGGCGTTGCCTTAGTTTGCGCACATACTCTGTTGACTTAGTCGATGACAGAGTATCAGGAGTTATCCCAAGAAAGGCATCAATTGCAAGCCTTGGATGCCGCCCAAACATAATGAAGTATGGGGAAAATCCAGTGCTGTTGTGAAAGGTAGCGTTATAGGCATGCACAAGAGTTGGAACATGTGACTTCCAATCACTTTTCTGGTACTCTTCAAGGGTTCCCAGCATCTTAAGCAGGGTTTGGTTGAATCGTTCAACCTGGCCATTTCCCATGGGATGATAGGGTGTTGTCCTTGACTTCTCCACCCTGGCAATCTGGCAAAGTTCCTTAATAAGGTGTGACTCAAAGTTTTGACCTTGGTCACTGTGAATTCTTGCCGGAAAGCCATAGTGTACGATGAAGTTATCAAACAACACCCGGGCTGTTGTTTTAGCCGTTTGATTCCGTGTGGGAATGGCCTGAGCGTACCGAGAAAAGTGATCAGTTATCACAAGGATGTTCTCGTGACCACCTTTGGATCTTTCGAGCGAAAGGTAGTCCAAGCACACAATCTCCATAGGTGAACTTGATGTTATATTCACCAATTCAGCACTTTTTCCACCAACAGCCTTCCGTCTAATACATCGGTCACAGGCCCTTACACTTTCTTTGACAAAGGCATCCATTCCAGGCCAGAAGAACCTCTGTTTAAACAGAGATGTTGTTCTGTCCCTTCCTTGATGTCCAAGGTCATCGTGTAGAGCCTGAAAAACCTCTTGACGGAAAACTGGTGGAAGAACTAGTTGCTGAAAGTCCTGTTCATTGATTGAGACCTTACGATGGAGAACGCCCTGGATGACAAAGAGTTTATCCCACTCTCTAAGGTAACGGGAATCATCAGCCTGGTCTAAGGTCCGCTTAGCTGGAGCCTTAGAACCTGTTTCTACCTTATTGAGTATAAACCCAATGCATGGATCACTCAGTTGGGCTTTTCTCCAATCCTTGAACGTAAGTCCGTAGGTCTGCAGTAGCTGTTCCGGAATCTCAAGTATCTGCTTAGATACATGAGCAGGGGAAACAGCCAAGCTTTCAACCAATGAACAGTCCTTATCCATTACTGACAGAGAATGCGATATGGCCTTAAGCATGTCAGGAAAGATGGTCTTTACTTCCTGGGGATGCTTGCAGCGTGAAAGCCCATCAGCATCGGCATTCTTCTTCCCACTCCTGTACTTGATGCTGAATTTGTAACCACTCAGAGCAGCCACCCATCTCTGTCCCGTGGCATCAAGCTTGGCAGTAGTGAGAACATAGGTGAGAGGGTTATTATCCGTTATCACCTCAAACTGACTACCATAAAGATAGTCATGAAATTTCTCACATACTGCCCACTTCAATGCCAGGAACTCAAGCTTATGAGCTGGGTAATTCCTCTCTGAAGGTTTCAGACTTCTGCTAGCATAAGCAATTACTCTCTCCTTATTGTCCTGGTTCTGGTAAAGAACTGCACCCAGCCCATTAACTGAGGCATCAGTATGGACCTTGAAAGGGAGAGAGTAATCAGCATATGCAAGCACAGGAGGGTTAGACAGTCTGTCAATAATGGTCTCAAAGCTTTCCTGCTGTACAGATGTCCATTTGAATGGGACCCTTTTTGGGGATTTCTTCTTTCTGGCTTTGGGGATTGTCACTTGACCTACCAACAAGTCATTAAGTGGTCTAACTATAGATGCAAAACCCTTAATGAACCTGCGATAGTAACCCGCAAAGCCAAGAAAGCGTCTAACCTCACGGACAGAATTTGGAACGGGCCAGTTTTGTATAGCATCGATCTTGTTTGGATCTGTGTTGATACCCGCTTCTGACACCACATGACCAAGGTAGGAAACCTTACGGCGAAACAGCTTACATTTGACAGGCTTCAGCTTAAGGTTATGGTCTTGCAGACACGCAAATACAGCTTGCAATCGCTCCAGATGCTCCTCAAAGGTGGTTGAAAAGATGATGATGTCATCAAGATAAATGAGACAATCTCTAAGATTGAGATCACCCATGCATCTTTCCATCAGCCTCTGAAAAGTCGCTGGAGCGTTACAAAGACCAAAAGGCATTCTATTACACTCGTAGAATCCCAGTGAGCCTACTTGGAAGGCTGTCTTGGCTTTATCTGCTTCCTTAACTTCCACCTGCCAGTAGCCGCTTTTCAGGTCCAATGTGCTAAAATACTTTGCACCTGCAAGTAATTGCAAAGTATCATCCACTCTTGGGATGGCATATGCATCTTTTACAGTACGCTGGTTAAGTTTCCTGTAATCTATGCAGAAACGGATTGAGCCATCCTTTTTCCGTGCTATAACCACATTGGAACTGAATGGGCTTTTGGAAGGTCTGATTGCTCCTGCCTCAATCATCTCATTTAAGTGTTCCCTGACCTCCTGAATAAGAGCAGGTGGGATACGCCTATATGGATCTTTAAAAGGGTCCTCATTCTCCAGATGGATTTCATGCTCTACTAAATTTGTACAGCCAAGGTCAGTAGGACCTTTAGAAAAGATGTTCTGCCATTTGTTTAAAATAATTCTTACTTTATGCTTCTGCTCTTCAGTAAGAACAGATGCATCAAGATCAACTTCAGGTTGATCATCATCATCATCATCATCATCACCATCATCAACAATTCGTTGTTGCTTGATGTTCACAGTGTCAGAGTTGTCAGATGGTTGTGCTACTGATGGTGATCTGAGCACTTTAACCTCATGCAAGTCACATAAATTTGACTTAGGTGGTATCTTTAAAGTTCTGGCAGACATATTGCATAGTCTTACTGGGACTCTTGATGTTTTCCCAGGATTGTTGAGGCTAACAACTCTTGGACAAACTGTTGCTTTAGATGTAATATTACTATCCATCTGTTCTGTTATAGCCGACTCCACATGCTGTTTCTTTCTTACCAGTCCTGTTACTGTTTTGACCTCCATTGGTTGGAGAGTAACATGTGTAGTGGATTTAACAATTCCTACACTGTTATTAGCAACTGATGAAAATGCTAACTGCCAAGTATGTGGCACATCACATGATTCTAGATTGCGTTCTTTTAGACGCGATATTATATTTGTGCCAACAATAACAGGTACCTTTTCATGATAGTCTATTGTTGGAACAACTAACAGTGGAAAAGGTGGATAATCTTCCTGGTTCTCACTGAATGTACTTTGTACATCAACGGCTACATAGCCTTTATACTGCAGAGACTGGCCATCTGCACATTTAACATCTAACTCTAACTCATCTAGAGTTCTAATTTCTGGTACAGGGTTTAGATGTTTCAAGTATCCCTCACTGATTGTACTTATCTGAGAACCGGTATCTACTAAACTCTTTGTTCTTACTCCATTTATTATTATCTCACTTATATTCTCATGCCCCACTAAATTATAAAGTATATCTTGATTTGGGCGCAAATTAGCTGTTTGCTTGCCTCTAGTTTGCCCAACAACAGAGGCATCTACTTGTTTAAAGTATCCTTCTTAGAGCTTTCTGTATCCTTCTTATTCTTATTAGCATTATCATTTGGATGCTCTTGCTGATTTGCTGTATTTGATCTCTGGTTGTTATTATTATAATTGGGGCGACGCCATCTATATCTTTTAGAATTCAATTGTTTCTCAATCTTCTCTAATCTCCTGACAACATCTTTTAGCGCACTAGTATTTGGATCTAGCTGCAAGGGTTGATGTTGTGCTTGAGGCTCTGATTTTACTTCTTCCTTTTTCTCAGGAGCTGGAGTATTAATGACAACCTTACTTTTTGTGTTCTTTTCAGTTGAGGGTTTCAAACTCCAGTACTCTTCTGACCTTACTTTTGTTCTCAATTTATCAAATTCTTTTATCTGATCATAGTATACTCTTGTTGCATTCTGCAACTCTTTGTCGTACAAATTGCGCCAGAACCTTGTTCTTAACATTTCATCTTTCTGTCCTTCACTTATCTGTCCCTTTTCAATGCCTCTCTGGACTATTTCTTCCAATCTCAAACCCCACATTGTAACACTCTCAGTGGGCTGTTGGGATGAAGTGTAAAACTCTGTGAGTACACTTTCACCACTGGCAACATTCCCAAAAACATTTTGTAGTTTTTCTATAAGTTCTTGGCTTGTCACCGAAGAACCAAGTGTTACTATAGCTCTTTTAGCTGGAACTTTTAGAGAATTTCTGATGCACTGAGCCACAATGTAATCAGGATATGCAGCTGATTGGATCAAACATTGTATCTCTAACTTCCAATCCTCAAAGGAACACTCGTTCTTTTGCACAGGCTCCATGCCAGAAAATGGTGTTATGTATGGCTTGACAAAATGTGTAACCTGAGCTTTCTTCTCTTTTGTTACTTTGTCTATTGCCTCAATTGGCAAGCCTGATTGTATTTGCCTTCTCAAGCCTTCTTCTTTTTCTAAAAGTTCTCCTTCCATTTTCTTGAGATATTCTTCTTTTCTACTTAATTCCTTTTCTCTATTTGCTGTTTCATTAGCAATACTACGCAAGTGATCTTTCTCTTTTTCTATTTCCTGTAGTTCTTGCTGTCTTATTAATAGATGGTATTGCTCATCTTCTAACAATTTAACTTCATCTTCTGTTTGATTTTGATCATTAGCGGAGTTGAAGTGTGCTTCCATTTTCAGCATCCGCTCTTCTAAATCTCTGAGTTTATTCTCTCTCTTTCTTAGTTCATCTTCTTTATTTCTATTCAGGATAAGCAATTGTCTATTTTCTCTGATTTCTTCTAACTTTTGCCTTTCTAATTCTCTGAGATACGAATAACTTCTTTCCTCCTCTAGCTTAATTTTGTGCTTTGCTTCTTGCAGCTCCTCATAATACTGTCTAGGATAGTAGTCATAACCATCATCATACTTATAAAGATGAAGGTTTGCACTTCTAGGATACTCTTTGTACCCTGACAAACCCATAGAATCTCCAAATGGGTTTTCATAGAATGCTCTATGTGGAGGTTCTCTAGTGCCTACACTTGCAGTTGGCGTTTCTCGCCCATCTACTCCTAATTCATCCCTCTCTCTATCTCTAATATAATCTCTTTTCAAATCCATCATTCTCTTATATTCATCAGATGGCATTTGCATAGGGTCAGTTATGTTTGACTTTCTTTCCATCCTATCCATTAAATGTAATGGATTTCTTTCATTTTCATGCTTTGAAAATCTACTATCAAGCATTTCAGGATGTTTGAGATCATCTCTGGTATCAGTTGTTTGTGTTTCTTTAATCACACTTGGTGTGTCTGCATAGTCAACTGAATGCTTGAAGTCAAGTCTTCTTTTAATTTGATCAGGATATTCCTTTCCAGAATTCAGATCATCTTCATACTCAGCAGAGTTCTCTATATCCTTTCTAACAGGATGATGAGGGTTTTGTTTTGTTATGCTACTTGCAGACACCCCCTTCTGATTTTCAAAAGCAATTTCTTTTGAATTTGCTTTACCATCAACAGATATTCTAGAAGGAAATAAGTTATCTCCTTTTGTAGCATTTGACACATTACTTGTTCTGTCTATGCTACCCTCTTCCCTACTATTATGGTAGGGTAAACTGCTATATGTCTCCTTTTCATTCGACCTAATATGATGTTCCAATAGCCGTCGATCTAGCTCTCTGATCTCTCTCTCAATCGTGTCAAATGGGTCATTAGGAGATAGCTTATTTGATATATTATGGCTACTATCGATACTCTGTCTCCTTTCCTGTGCATTAGTGCTTTGCACTGCCCTGCTATCAGACATACTGTGCACACCTGAGGTATTCTCTCGACTTGGCTGATTAATAGTGCTTTGCACTACCCTATCATCTGACAAATTATGGCTTCTAGTGATACTCTCTCTCCTTTCCATGGCATTAGTGCTTTGCACTGCCCTGCTATCAGACATACCACTTCTTTGTTCCACACCTATGGAAGCAGTACTTGTCTCCTGTCTGTCACCATTATTTTCCAACCCCTCAGTCAATGCTGTACTCTTTATTGCAGCAGCTGATGTTTCTCTTGCTTGTCTCTGTCTGCGTAGAAACAGGTCTCTCTGCTGCTGAAAAATGTCCATCTGTTCTTGCAACTGCTGTCTGCTCATATTCTCCTCATTAAGTCGCTCTCTTCTTAATCTTCTGATTTCACGTAATTCTGCGTCAGACTTGTTATTCATCTTGATATATAATATCTATCTAGTTCCAAAAGAAAATAACTGGCTTGTCAACAAAGTGTGCAAATTTCTGAAAATAAAATTGTTTTGATATCTGAAAAAGAAAATCTCTCTGAAAAATTGTTTGTTATGATATCTGAAATAGAACTAATATCTGAAAGAAAATGATATCTGAAAAAAATTTCTGAAATTTGATATCTGAAACGAAAAATTTATCTGAAAAAGACGACAAATAAAATCTGCTCTGCAGATCCAAAATAATGCTTATATGGCGTTTTGAAGCCACCATACAATGTATTATACTCAATGATAGAACAGTTTATCAGGGCTATGACAAATACTGTCCACCGTACTCAGACACAGTACCATTCAGACACCCAAAATGTAACGTTTTTCAAGAATGGGTTTAACTACTCAGAGTATTAGAGAACACCTTTAAGCTTCCATAATTTATCAGGTTTAGTACACAGCACATGCGTAGAAAATAGTAATACTAGCAATTGTCTTCAAATCTGCATGTGCAGACTGGTATGGGCCAGTATATTATTCGCTACTAAGGCGCAAATAAGTTGGGACGCATTACAAACATTAATTTGTGTGCGCAGACTCGCCTGGGCCTCTGAAAGATTACCACTCTAGAATACCCTCTTCAGTCTTCTCATAAAACAACTCTCAGAAAACAAACGCGCGACATGAAACACCCTGAGTTGAAAAGAATATCTTGAAAGTTTCTAGCAAATTCAAGATATACTTTTCACCCGTATGTGGTATAAACGCTGCGAAAAGAAAGGGAAAAAAATCGCGCGAAATTATACACGAAATCGCCGTCACGTCGTGTTCTGCATACAAAACAAGTCACTTTTTTCTGGGAAGATTTGTCTCTCTTATAAAATAACCATAGTGACAGGATATTGTTTTTCAGGCTGAACTTCTATAAATTAACTGAAATCAGGGGTAAGTACAAGACATTTACCGCAGACAACTTATTCTAGACTCTTTGTTCAACAAGCAGTAATAGCATCTTTCATACGTTACCGTTGAAAGAATACAGGGTAGAATACAATAGGACAATGAATGAGGCAGGGAAAATCATGAGGACTAGGAAAAAAAATGCTAAGAGAGAAAAAAAATATTTGCCGACGCCTGGACTCGAACCCTTGCCTATCGACCAAGTGGACCAAAAGACAGCCTTCTTAACCCCTCGACTATCAACTATTGATATTATAATGGTTGAAATTTACCATGTTAACATTTTACCTGTGCTCACCAGAGCATAGTCCTTCCGTCAGATTTCGATACTTTTAGCCAGAAAAACTAAGTCCGCAAATCAGTTAAAATTGACAAAGTCACAGTTTTGACAAATTTAAAGATGTAATCAAACTCATCGCTCATAGTGGGATGTTTGAACCAGATTTGGGTAGCACAAGATAAGCGAAAAGTAATGACATGGGCCGTATTATTATGGGCTGCACGGGATTTTCTAGAGGAGTCTATTGGATATTTGGGGAGGGGGAGGTCAACAACCTACATAGTCTACACAGTTCCTATCGCTATCTATAGATGTGAGTTAGATGTTAGTTGTGCATATTGATTGATGAGAAAAGATGATCGATGAATGACGTCTAATTTAAAATAAACAAAAGATGAATACTGTACACAAAAAAATATCTCATGTCATGTACAAGAATGGGATGTGTCCAAAGCAGACAGTGTAAACAATCACTCTAATTTAGCGTGAGTGTCGACATTGTAAATGAAATGGACTATTCCAGCTGATCAGATCGACTGAGTAAATCGATTATACACTATAATTGGAAATTTGACATACTTTCAAAGAAACATTCCATTCAGTACATACATGAAATGACTGCAAGGTAAATAAACCATCCTACCGTATTACACATAATAATCCGTGTATATATCCAAAATAAACACTAACAGACTAACACAATATAAACACGCTAAAACACTGATCACGCAATATGATCACCGCGCACTGTTTGTCTCTCTCTCCGTGTAGATCCAGAATTGTGGGCCCACAAATAAACACGATCGTAGACACAGGTCAGAGATCTCAACAGATATGCACATATACACCGGTAATCCAAGGAATTCCTGAACAACAAATCGTGACGTCACTTCATCTTCAGGGAAATACCATAGGACTTCTATAAAGCTGTCATCATACCATCAACATCAACGTTGCTTTATCAATGAAGTACCCCCACACTGGCCACCATTGTCGCAGGTCTGACCGCCTGTCTGGCCTGTCAGTTGCGTGAGTTCGAATACTTCAAGGAACAACTGCAATAAATATGTAATATATATATTTATTTGGTTGAAATAGCTTTTATTTACAATTATGACAAGATGTGCTATACTGTACAACACAGTATACACCGACATATATGTAGGTATGTAAGTAAGTAACGGTTAGTTATGTAGAAGAAATAACTACAGCTACCTGCCTAAAGTGTACAGTGTGCTACCAAATGCACACGCTACCTAACTAACTACCTAAATAGTACATAACTAACTACTGCTTACTCCTATATCTACAATGTAAATATTAAAGCTATGGGGCCAGGCCTTGGGTTAATGGGATATAGGAAATCTAGTATCCCCCCTATGACATGCATACAATATGATCAGTCTATGGCTGAATATCGTAATACCTATCATTGTTATGATTTGGCTACCCAAAATGACTAGATATCTCCATTGAAGGATTGTCTGTAGGCATTTAACGCTTGTTACTTTTTAACGTAGGTGTTTTGAGTAATGCGTACCGCGCAACAGCACAAACCCGATTTTTCAGTCGTAATGTCCCATAGCAGACAGGTCGATTCTTTAGTATCGCGCCTGCGCAAGACAATGAGCTTTTCGCACCAAACTGAAATTATAAGACTTCGTCTAACAAATAAAAGCATTCATAGTTCCACTATATCATTTTACGTGTACCTCTCTCAATGCAATGTAGTGATGTTGTCTTTTACCTTTGCTTACGTATGCGTTTACCCCGGGCAACTCTCATATTTGTTTAGTTGACCGTTACCTACAAACATCGGCAATTATTTCCTATGGAAGAGGTATCGTGCCATACATTATTTTTAAACCATTGACGCAGATCGCGTTTTAACTACATGTATCATTTATTCAACGTCAACGTGAAAATCATATTTATAACTAATGAATAACTATTTCATGGCACGTACTTTCTTCCATACAGAGATTAAGTCAGCTTTTTAGTGGAGCGTGAAGTGTTCAATTTTCACAACAATTGTGTATTTCCTGATGCAAGTATGACACTTTCAGCATTTGTTCTTCAGCTCTTCCTGGTTACGAAATGGCCTCTAGCCAACGCGAATTTTTTCTACGGCGTTACTTATTAATGCATAAGTAACTAATATTAGTTCATTTATGAAACAGTGGTTACTTAGCCTATAATTGTAATTGGTTTTGAAATGGACTCTTCCGAAGAGGGGTGTGATCAAAGTTATTGTTCAATGAAAAAACGTTTTGATACGTTTTGATTAAATTTTTCGTTTTTCCAAGGGTAAAGTATAACAAATGTAGACTTCTCTTATTAAAAGAGTATTTAAAACGTCTAAAATCGGGTGTCTTTTCAGTGTAAATGTCGGATGTTCAACAGCTGTTCTCCCCACGGGTTGTACCTATTTTTAACCCTCGCCAGCTGGTCTAATGGTCTAACCTAGAATAACTTAGAATTGTAATTAATATTTCTACCAAGAAACTATTTCCGATTATGTGTTATCAGTGGTTTTTGGGGCGAACTTATTGATAAATTCATTACTATAAATACGAAATTCTTAAATAAGTATATTAAATAAGTATATGAAGGACTATTCTGTAAATCATTGTGACGTCATTCATTCTATATTTAGCCTCGACTTCGAGATTTAGCTGTGTGCGAGGTTAAATTATTTCGTGCCACGATAAAACAGAAACGAACTTTTCATTTTATTAGAAAATAGAAACAAGGAAATGTTAAACAAACAGAACGGACAACGGGCATACAAGCAGAAAATATGGATAAGCAAAGAAAATAACCTAAGAAAGATTAAAGGCAAAACGCGGAAAATAGGTCATTTGATTGGTTTGACCTCAGGTTTGTTTTCGATGTCATCGAAGCAAATTGTGTCGAACGATCATCATGCTTGTAGATTTTTCCTATCATCCGCAAATTCATGGCTGGGGTTGGATTTCTTTCCATCTAAAGGAGGAAAATGCATGGGATATTATTCTTTCGACTTGAGAAGTCTTCTTTCCCCGCGGCCAAGTATTGGTTTTCATAAAAGACTGAAGATAACAAGGGGAAGGAATAAAAGCCGGGACCAACGCCCGAGACTCGGGACCAAATTCCAGGACCAAAGTTTGCAAGCATCAAAATGGTATTTAAAATGCAAATATCGACCTAAAAATTGGATCACATGTTCATTATAGCCTTCTTAAAAATGCTAATAAAGATTCTTTATGACTTTTGATTTTTTGTTAATTACTAGCACTAATACCGGACCCTGTCATGCATTTTACACCCCGGACCAGTTTTCGCGGTATTGAAGATGTCTAGTATATTCCAAAATTTGGCTACAGAAACCTTTTAAATCCCATTTTTTTCATATTATTGTTTAAAAAGATCCAAAAGGGTATAAAAATATAAAAAAATATTTGAATTGATCTAATATTCTAAGAGAAAATTAATTAAGGGACCAAAATCGCCATTTATATTTCTATTGCGGCATTGACGATGTCAAGGGAATTTCAATTTTTGCCTACAAAAACTTTTTAGATGCCAATTATATATTTCGTTTTGTCATCTATACTGAAGGTCTTTTAAAACGCACCACTTGATAAATGCTAATTTATGTCGAAAATTAGATATTTACATTATGTGAAAAATAAAATTGACAAGTTCCGTCACTCAGCTTGCATTCAATAAGAAAATCGAAACGCTGTGGCTTATGATTGCCGTGACGTCGCGATAATTCTGAGACAACTCAAATTCAAAAAGTCACAGAGCACCCATACCTTCCATTATGAACGAAAAAAGTTTTCGAACTGATGTTTGTTCTTGAAAGCAAAAGGAAAGACAAAATCAAATCATGAAGTTTTAGGCCTTTGGCAACGTTCATTACGTCTATATGACGTCATTGATTTTTGACGTAATTGGCCGTTTATATCATAAGGATCAGGAATAATAAAAAAATGATGCCAACAGATACTCCTCAATCAGTTGCATAAAAGACAAAAGTATCGCGACATACGCGGACGTCACCTGTCTGTTATTGATGTTTGAAAATTTAAGACTGACGTTAGCAAAGAAACGCTGCGAGTGGGAGTGTAATAAAACGATTTTTTTTGAAAACTTTTGTGTTTTTTCCATTTGTTAAGACATCTGGCTACCACCTAAAAGTGTTTGTTTTCAAATTGAAATAAATTCACATTTGTCAGACGACAATTGTTGGAAAACACTTACGTCGATATTACGTCGGAATGAACAGCATGAGCAAATCGAAATCATGGCAAATCATGGTCCATTTTGCAAGAGGATAAAAAATTATAAAGAAAAAGTCAGTATATAAAACTCGCAAAGAGTATGAAAATGAACAAGTATATCTGAATTGGTTTAACTTGAATTCAGATAATAAAGCTATTCGTTATAGCGGTTGAGTTTGTCAATGACTTGATAACCCACCTTTAACGAGAGTGTTAGGGAATTTAACTAATTACTCCCATAATTGTATATGATTAATTAATTAGATAACGAAATTTAATTATGATAGGAGCTAACATTATTCTGAAGCATCATAGAAACAATGGACATTCAAGTTATCTTTGGCGGCCAAATTAACATGCGAAATAATATGCGAACAATTCACGTTGGGATATTTCACTTATTCCAAAAAAAAAAAAAAAGAAAAAAAAAACAAAAAAAAAAACATGCTGGGTATAAAAACCCTGATACTGCTGCATCTCACCACTGAGACGCTTCTCTTGTCGCAAACTCGACTGAGCTTCAAAAATCGAGATATAGCGAATTTCCGTATTATTTCTCATTTCAGCGATCAGCGAAGGCACAGGCGAGTCTGTGCATTTTCGTAAATTTGACTTAGCTTTAAAATTCGAAAAAAGCAAATTTTCATATTTTTTCTCATCTGATGCAAGCAGCGAAATCAAAGACGAGACTGCATGTGCATTGGCATAAACTCGACTGAGCCTTCGTTGCTTTAAATTGCGACAGATACCTAATTTCAAGATTTTCTTTCTAGTTTACTGCAAGCAGCGAAAGCTCAGGCGAGGCTGTGCATTGGCATAAACTCGACTGAGCCTTCTCTGCTTGAACATGCGATAAGTACCAAATAAGATTGATATCTCAAACGTTTCTGTAGGCTTAATCTATTGAAATTCCCTTAACATCGTTAATACCGCAATAGAAAAATTAATGACAATTATGGTCCCGGGCTGATTATCTCTTAGGGACACGTTTTTCAACACTGACTGTCTGTTTCTTTTTTAGAGCTACCCGTGTTTGTAAAGAAAAGTCGCGTGACCAAAATGGATAATATTTTGAACAATTAAATGTCTATCTAATATTTGATCGGCCCACTTACAGTTATGTTAAGGAAGAAGTCTTATATTTTTGTATTCATAATCGAAGGGTCTCGGTGACACTGTGGTTTGAAAACAAACATAAGCTTTCACAAAAGCTTGCTTCCCCATCACACCGTCTGATTGAATAGTTTATGTATTAGCGAAACGTCAAGCATTTAATGACTCATTTCAAAGCCGCTTTAATGTATATCTCATTGCGAAAAAAAACTTCATTATTATCCTTCATCTATTGTTACTCATAAGAACCTTTCAACAACGCCGTTTATAACATGTAACACATGTTATAGTTTTTCTTGTTCCATTTTCAAGATGGCCGTCCATCTGATCATAATTTAACATATAAAAGCTGATACTGTAAATGCGGAAATTTTCGCGAGGACTTTATTTTCGCGAAGCTTCGCATGTATGCGAAGTTTCGTGAAAATAAAATCTCACGAAATGGTTAAATCACTCTGTCGTTTATTGATATAGGTAAATCTTGCCTTAGTCACGAATTATTTGTATCACTAATATACCTTTCAATGCTATTCGCGAAAATAAAAATTCCGCAACAATTTCCGAATCTACAGTATCTAGCCATAAATTTGAAGGTGAGTATTTTTGTTGCACTACAAAGGCACATTGGATCCAAACACTGCTTTGAGACTCAGCATGGGGTCCAATGGAAGCTGTAAAACTGTTTTTAAAAAATTAATAAAATCATAATATTTAGATTGTCTCTTATTTGCGTAATAGTCCAAGAGCCCGTAATAGGTTTAATCAAGTGGTTGAGGCCAAAAGGTTTGAATGTGTGTTCTTATGTAGAAAAGTGTGCTGAATTCAAAAATCAAACTCTTAAAAAAATCGGCAGGTACACAAAATTGCTATGGGCAACGGAATACCCCCGGGGTATGCAATATCTCAAAATAGCGCTAAAATGGGGGTACCCTTGCAGGCTTATACTTTAAACCATGTTATATCAGTAGTAAAATGCACATTTTGGCAGCAAACATTATAATGATCAATGTTCAATATAAAACAGAATAAGACATGCCAATACAGCTTTCTAACACTAAAAATGGCAAATTATAAAGAATCTTATACAAAAATCAATATTTGGCGCAAGCAGTGCTTACAGTACCCTGATGCTGTTTGATTTAACCACTAAATTTCAAACCGTCTCACCTGAATAGCACGGTATAGCTGAGCCAAGGAAAATGGGGCTATGGTTTACTGAATGGTGTAGAGCTCGCACGGGAGGTGGTTCCATTGGATGAACAATCGGGCTATGCGTAAAAATATCATATTGAAATTTTAACCTATACTTACTGAATCCCATACACTAAAGTGCAAACACAATTTGACAAATTTACTCAGTTGTTAAAAGGATAGTCATTTGGTCTGTTTAAATGCTAACAGAACAATTTGGACAGAAGTAACGGATTACCTAATACAACCAATCAAAATGCCTGCAGAAATACCGTCACAGGTAGGCAAACGGACTAGATTAAATGTTCCTTGTGCCAGGAAGACAAAAAGGGAAACTTAATCCCATCATACAAACGAGAGGAAGCTGGTTATAACAACATAGCAATTAATATTCCATTGTTTCACGAGCTTTATGCTCTACCAATACAAATGGACATAAACGACTAGATGATGGGTCAGGAAAAGAAACACTTTGAGGCTAAACAAATAGAGGATCTTACATGAGTGCTCTTGTTTTATTGAATTTATTAAACGAGTTGGGGAAAAGAGATAAAATGCGAGGCTTGCCGAGCATTTTATCTCTTTTTCGAAGCGAGTTTAATAAATTCAATAATACAAGAGCACGAATGTTAGATTCTATCTATCATATGACAAATACTTTGAAATCTCATTTCTGGCGTAAAAACGTTATGATTTTGTCATCATGTACGCAACGATGTTATGGACGTCATAACGTTTTCCGTAAATCTGTAAACCCTTAGTAAATTATCGATTTTATTGCATGGCGTTATTTCACACCGAGACGCGGTGTCATATGATAATGTTAAAAACTATAATTGAGTCATGGCATGTGATTTCCAAAAATGTGCCATTTTGACAAGTGTAGACTCAGACGAGCCTATGCAGTCCCATTTTAAGCTTAGGAACTCCAAATGGTGTTCAGTCAGTAGCTTAAAACTAATAGAATACTCAAGCGACTAGCAAAGGCTCTGATCAGACTGCGCGTATGCGCAGGCTGATCTGAGGCATTGTTGGTCGCACATACCGCATTGTTGGAAATTTCATGGATTGGCTCATATAATACACATAGACGAATGTTTAACAACTGTAAGCTTGGACATGCTCATCAAAAGCGAAGTGTATCTCAAAGAAGTGATGAGACTGAAGCAGGTCCAAGTAAGTTTACACGTCGTTCTGTTGATAAAGTATCAGACAAAAATGTCATGTGCTTTTTCTGCGAAAGAGATTTCTGGTTTAAGCCCTCCAGTAAAATATTTTACTGACCGTTCCAAGGCGGTACTTCTTTTGTGGATCTTTTATGTTTTTGCTCTGTCTTGTGTTTGCTATGTCTTTGTGCGCGTCTGTTTATATGTGCTTTGTGGTCACCTGCTGGGAAAGGGCTGACCTCTTGGCTCTCGTTTGTGGTGTCTACTGTGAGTTTGTCACTTTCCAATTGGTATCCTGGGTCAGGTGTGGTACTTGATTGTATCGATTCCTGATCTTTGCACCCTTACTTAATTTCATTGGGTCAGACAGAAACGCTATGACAAAGAATATATACGAAAGACTTACTGATTGTGCTAAGTTACTGGAAGACAAAAAAAACTAATCGCCGAATTGAGTGACGGTGACCTTGTTGCTCAATCTATGAAGTAAATTATCACCTTAAATGCCTTACTACAGTTTGCAATAGAGAGTACCCAGCGGGCACGAATATGTTGATTCAATGTTGATTCAACGTTGACAATATATGTTGAAATAATGTTGAAAATATATTTGAATTTGAAACTTGAACAAACGCTGAAATACAAACGTTGATTCAACGTTGACATATAAACGTTGATTCAACGTTGACATATAAACGTTGATTCAACGTTGACATTTCAACACTGATTCAACGTTGAATCAAAACTGAATCAACTTTGATTCAACCTCACCTTTAAACCAAATACAACACTAATCCAGCCTTACAAAGGTGCCAAATAAATGCTAAACTTACGTTTCTTCAAGCATATCATGAGCCTAAATCAATGCAGATTTACAATGTATTGCATCTATCCCACAATTGGATTTCAGCAGGCATAAACTAGGGGTAAAAAATAAATATGCAACAAGGAAATAATAAACCCCAGCTAAAAATTTGAGGACTAAACACTTGAAAGCGTATGTCCCATTTTAAGAATTGAACCACATCATGAGAAAGCCTTTTCAGTAGGGACAGGTCATCTACATACATGTAGTAACAATGCAGCTGATCAGAGTCAGACTCACTAAGATTTTTAAAACAGAAGTTACAGAATCCATTCCTGGAAAAAACATGGGAGCTAAAACTGAAAAGTCGGAGTTTGATCCAGAAAATTAAGCAGTTTTAGCTGAAATATGAAAATTTTATGTATTATTTCAAAATATTTGTGAAAACTCTGACATTGCATCAGTGTGTCATACCGACTGTGAACCCAGATGTTTCGATTTCATTAACAAAAATTAAATAGTTGTTTGTGTTTTTATTAATCAAGATAATCACTTCATACAAAAATATTGAACAAAACAGTGTTGACTGCTTATTATGTCTTCTGTGCATTTTAATATTTTCTCTAAACTAATTTTATCATGTAAGCAAACACTATGAACACTGATCAGACTGCTCCTAAGCAGTCTGACCTGGGTCCATACTGTTTGCAATATAGAACATAAAATTACACCAAATTTACTCCAAAATAATTTCATCATGTAAGCAAACATAATGAACCGAGATCAGACTGCTCATAAGACTGATCTGGGTCCATACTGTTTGCAATATTATATAAGCATTATATATAAGTTAATTTGGTCATTAGCAGATGACAGAATTAAACAAAGAGTGTTGTCTGCTTATTACATCTGCTGCATATTTTTTAATTTACCCCAAACAAATCTTATCATGTAAGATAACACTATGAACCCTGATCAGACTGCTCTTAAGCAGTCTGACCTAGGTCCAAACTGTTTGTCATATAGATCACAAAACTACACCAAATTTACTCCAAAATAATTTCATTATGTAAGCAAACATTATGAACCGAGATCAGACTGCTCATTAGACTGATCTGGGCCCATACTGTTTGCAATATTATATAATAATTATATAGAAGTTCATTTGGTCATGAGCAGATGACAGTATTAAACAAAGAGTGTTGTCTGCTTATTACATCTGCTGTATATTTTCAATTTATCCCAAAACAAATCTTATCATGTAAGATAACACTATGAACCCAGATCAGACTGCTCCTAAGCAGTCTGATCTGGGTCCATACCGTTTGCAATATAGGTCACAAACCCTCATCTGATTTACACCAAAATAATTTAACTACATAACTTATGAGACATATGAGCAAACATTATGAATGAATTTTGATCAGACTGCTCATAGGTCTGATCTGGATCCATACTGTTTGCAATATAGGCCACAAAAATGCATTAAGCAGAAGAGCATGTAAAATATTTAACAAAAAAGTGCTGTCTTAATTATAATTTACTCAAGAATAACTAGATCATGTCAATATCAGTTCAATGCACATACAAAATTTGGATAAATTCTTTAAAAGAGTTCTGAAGATATTGAGCGAAAACGAAAAAAATGTGACGGACGAACGAACAAACATACGGAATGACAGACAACCTAAATCCTATAGAGACCCCCTTATTCAAACTGGAGCTATAATAATACATATCATGTAAGCAAACACTATGAGCACTAGTCAGACTGATTCTAAGCAGTCTGATCTTGGTACATACTGTTTGAAATATATAGTTCACATAAGAATATCAAACGCATGTAAAATATTTAACAAAACTTATTGTGCCTGCTCCAGAATAAATGTATGACTACCAAATATGTGTAAGCAAACACTAAAAGCCCTGATTAGAATGCTTGTAATCCGGGTCCATACTGCCCATACTCAAAAAAATTCTCAATGAAACGGTTCTTCTGAAGACCCAAAATATAAACTCGTCAAAATAAGTTAAGCCCCATGTCACTTTTTTACATAGTCATAATGTTAAATTCCCAAAGTTTAGTTGTTTATATCAAAAATGTCGATGGTAGTTGAAAATTCTAATTCCATCCAAGTTAGACAACAATGTCTTAGGTGTATTTACACAAATATTGAATTGAAAATACCAATTTTCTTTGGGTATGTGCTAAATTTTCCAAGAGTATCCAATTTTTGGCCAATTTTACTATAGGAATTATAGGGAACAAAATGGGACATTTACTGGAATGTGTGGAGCTCTATGGAAAACTTTTCAATAAATCTGAAATCTAGCGTATGTTGAGAGGAAACATTGCTGCTACTTCGCTGAAAATGTTATTGAAAAATCTGTATTCAGTAAAATGTTATGATAAATCAAACATGAATGTATTAACATTAAGTCTATGGGAAAATTTCTGGTGGGGCTTAATTTATTTTGACTAGTTTATAATAAACTTTTGGAAAAAAATAATCACAAATTTAAGATGAAAAAAATCACTAATCTGGAAATATGCATGTAACCAAAGAAACCTTTATGTCATATGCCAACAATGAAGGGAATCCTCATAGTCTGATGGACTCCAGCCCCCCCCCCCCCCCCCTGAAGATTGTTTTTATCTTAACAAACAGCACATACCCTGAGCAAATGTCACCTTATGGTGTATTTCATCTGGGTCTTCACTGTTTGCCAAACAACCTGTTTACTGGTATCCAGAATGAACAGAAAAGGGTTAATATAGTATACTATTTGCAAACAGACCTCCAGATAAGAGTGTGTGAATATATTTTTTATTTATTTCTCATCCAAAACATATGTTGTGGGTACTCAAAATAACCGTCTCAATGCTCCTTTGAGCATCCAAAACGGCTGTTAAAACTGATGGGTAAGAGAATATTAACAATTTTACTCCTTAAACTATGAATCTAATCACTAATCTGATGTCAGCTCTTCTGTTTCCTCAATATTTTTAGTGTACTAAGCTCTGAGTCCATTTTCTTTGAGTCATAGAATTTGAAAGAAAACAGCCATGAGCGAGGAATTTGCCGTAGTTAGAGAAAATTTTAAAGGGTTTGCTGGCTGGAACTGACTGTTATTTCCTGCTGTGACCTGGTAAACTTGTCCTTCCTGAATGACCAGATTAATATTGGTGAGTGGACTCTTTCTATGCTAAATCCAGTCTGACCAAATGTAAAGGCTGGTACTTCAGTGCTTGTTGAATGTCTGAAAGTAAAGGGAGTCTGATAAGTTTAGATAAACAAAATTTTTGAGCATAAAATTGTAAATATTTTCTTACCCATCAATTTTAACAAATGTTTTGGGTGCTCTAAAGAACAGTCTAAATAAGACGGTTCTTGTATGTACCAACAGTATATGTTTTGGTTGAGTTTGAGAAATTTACGAAAATTAAATTTTTGGTATGAACTCTTTAACTTAAGGACTGAGCATGTTAAACCCATTACCAAAGTTTATACCACAGCTATTAAAAAGTTGTGGCACATGCAGAAGCCAAATTAAAAACAAATAATGTGCACTATTATAGTCTATAATAAGTCATATATCAAAGAGTCATTTCTTTTACTTCTTGCCAATATACATGCGAAAATAATGATTCCCCCCCCCCAAAGAAAAAAAATATACATTGTGGCTTCTCACAGGATTAAGGAGCAAAAATGAAAATGAAATATTTCTGAAAATCCTCTTATTTGTGTACAAAATTGAAAGGAAGACGCTACACTTTTCTCAGGCGTTTGCTCATTTAACACCCATACAGATATTATATCATTTGATCCCAATTGGAAGAATTTTGTATTTATTGCATTTGTAGACCATCAAATGCTCAAACGAGTCTGTGCCGATTAGCTTGTGGACCTGATGTTCACACATATTGTGACATAATATGGATGTTCATGAAGGTTAAAACCCATACCAGAAATTAAACAGCATTCTAATGCACTTGCTTTTGTAACGCGACTTCTGATTGGATAACGTCAAAAATTTGCGACAGTATATCCTGCGATATACTGCAGGAAACAATTTGACGTCATTAATTACGTCATATTTAGTTGGATGACGTGCGGTATTATGCGGCTTGCAACGCTCAAATTTGAGACGAAACTGCAGAAGTGCATTAGAATGGGGATAACCATATTCAAAATATTCATTTGGGGAGGTATATCGTCGGATATACGGTCGGAAATCTAGTTTTACGGCGACGCTAGTCTGCACTTTTGTTGTTTTTCATACAACAATGTCAGGTTTTCTCGCGTCAAGACCCAGATAATATATCATATGTGCTGCAATGTGTAATGAATTACAGTAAAACCTGTGTAAAACGGTCACTAAAAATAAACAAAACCAAGATCTTAATGACAAAAAGTAGCAAATTAATGTCCTCCCCATTCTGCAATACATTTGACCTGCATTAAGCAATAATTGGTCTTGAAAACCTATTTTTGACCTTCTTGAGAGTGGCCCTTTTACACAGGTTTAACTACATATTTAGTGAGAATTAATCGCCCATTATACAAATGAGATGGCCATTCAAGCTCCCCAAGCATTTTGCCCACACTACTTGTGTTTCATCATCTCTTGCAGGTCCAGTGGGCCGCTTTTCTTTGAACTTTCTCAATCTGATTAATCTGAATTGTCAAGTAAAGCCTCCAAATGGGTGCTGCATATTCTAGTTTAAGCCAAACCAAAGTTTTGTTTGCACCTTCCCTAGCACTCCTAGGTGCTAAAGCTAAGTTCAGTCCTGCGAAGAAAGCCATGTGTCTTAGTTGCTTTGGAAGAGATTTCTGAAATGTGCTGACCCCAATCCATGTTATCAGTGATGGCTATACCAAGGTATTAAGGCCGACTAAAATTTTTCCAAAGTTTGGTTATGAAGCGAATAATTAAAAGTATCTGTTTGTGATGCTGATGCCGAGTCACTTGTGGGTGGACCCTCTTATCCAATAGTATTCTAATTTGCGTAATAGCCTCCTCTGTGGAGCCTTGTCAAAGGCCATTGCAAAATCTATCATGATCAGATCTGTCTGTTTGTGTCCACGATTCACAGCCCCATCCTGGTTGCTGATGATGTTGTGCACAAACTGAACCAATCGGGTTTAACAAGACCTCTGAATTCGGAAACCTTGCTGACAGTCAGCAAGTATGCTATCTAAGGATAAGTGCTTGTTGATGTTGCTTCCTAGAATATGCTCTAGGATAATACAGCAGTTGCAGAATGGAACTTATAGTAGAGGACCCAGGGTTCAAAAAGGTCAAAAATAAGCATTAAGGTATGCCCCCCATTTTAGCAGAACTTTCACTTGTTTTATTCTTTAGTACATAGTAAAGGCAGTATGAAACCAGATATTGCATTCAATTTAAGTCTTGCAAACATACTGTAACAGTGTGTTTAGTACAATACCCATCCTTTAAAAAACAATATATGTAATTTAGTCTATTTAGGTAGAAGTTGAAATGTTTAAATAAACAAAACATTTATGCATTCTGTAAGAATATGCTAATTTCAACTTGTATTGATATTTTTAAAAGTTGTTTGGGTCCATATTAATGTTATTTACGTTAAATTTTCAACTAAACCCTTAAAATTATTGATATTTTGTTAAAAGTTTCACTTGACAAAATTTTCAATGTGTGTTTAAATTTATGATAACATGTATTTTAAAGACTTTTCACTGGTCTTTTTAAAACTGTAAACAGATATGTTCTAACATAAATACTTTGTCGTTAATAAGCCGCTTACTCACATGTAGATGACCATAGATAAAACTTTATATAAGTTTGGAACCTCTAAAGTTTGAAAATAAGGATGCATTTTTTCTGTTAGCTTTTAAACACCTTATGATCATTGTTTTGACATCATTGTCTTAAGAGTAATACTTAGCATGATTTCTGGTGTAAAATATAATTGTGTTGTTCAATTTTCAATATGTAACGTACATAAAAAAAAGTTGAAGAAAACCACATATTGCTCAATATCTTAAATTATATGTTACTTGGAAATTTACTTCATTAAAAAGGGAGCTGCGTTTGGTAGGCATAAAGGTGCATTTTTCCAAAAGAAAAATGTATCAGTACTAATTAAAAGACTATGTGTATATGGGTGTAAGCTTTTCTTTTAATAAATGGTATACTTCTTGACTAAAAAAAACAAAATCACATTGTTTGCTTATTTGTCTCAGTTATCTTATACAATTTATAAACTAATAAAATGATAAGCATGATGTAACATCTCAACTAGGATACGCCCCCTTAAGGTTGTTCAGTCAAATTTGCTAAACTAACATATATAACTACATATATAGAATATATATCATGATTACATATTTGTTTCAACTGTATTCCGTATACAACTGAGCTTGAAAACCTAAAACAGATGTGCACATGTTTCTTTTAATTAAACAAAACATCTTATAAGCTATTTAAAAGCAACCAAAACTTTATGTCTAACCTGTCCACACACATCACAATATATTAAATAGTAAAAAAAACATATCTATTGTGTCAACTCAGATTCATTTATGATAAAATATCTAAGAATTTCTGAAATGATGTGTGGATGTTGGAAACTTTGCTGTTGCACCCGTTGGTTGCTGCAGTTTTGTTTTGAGCCCTTGTTTTCTAATTTGCTACAAGTTCAGCAATCATTTTGACAAGGAAGAGAGCTAGTTGCTTCAATTTAGTTATATTGTAGATATCTATGTTCTGCCCCCCCCCCCTTCCTTAAGGTGCAGTGGGTCAGTCCGGAGACTCTAGATAGACCGGTATTACTCCTTTAAGCATATAAAATAAAATGTTATTAATGTTACATTAAATTTTAGGAAACATAAGTGATTAAATTTAAGGAAACACAAGTGTTTGCAACCATTTATCATTTAAAAAAGTGGCTTAGTTATGCGAATTGTTTTTATATACAAAACCGGAAAGAGCCTCATAAGATTTTCATTTTAGGGTCGAAGCTCTGTTTTTAGATATTTGTACTCATGTTCAATAGTTTTCGCAAAAATACGTTTGTATTTGAGCCGCGACATGAGATATCCAACAATACGGTATGTGCGACCAGCAAAGCCTCATATCAGCCTGCGCGTACGCGCAGTCTGATCAGAGCCTTTGCTAGTCGCTCGAATATTCTATGACTCTTAAGCTACTGACTGAACATTATTTGGAGTTTCTAAGCTTAAAATGAGGCTGCACAGGCTTGTATGAGGCTACACTTGTCAAAATGCAACCCAATCACGGTTTATAGCTATGGTTTCCTCTTTAATTGCACGACGGTGGGTCAGGCCTCAGACTCTATTACGGCTCTGATGTAAAGCTTTAATCGGTGGGTTGGGGCCTGATGCTTATCTGTAGCTGGACCCACCGCGGCTCAACTTGAGGTTTTCTTTAGCTCTGACTATCTGTGAGTCATGAGCCCTTTTCTTTGTTTCATCATGGAGTGTTAATTTGATTAGAGTGTTTTCCATGATGATACATTGCATTAGTTAGATGGCCTCCATGCGAGCTGAACATTTCTTGTACTTCAACAACAGCAGAATCTAGGGCGAAGATTTGGTACCTGTAAAATGCATTTAAGCCCCCCCCCCCCCCCCCCCCCGGGTGGCTTAGGCTGCTGTCCGTTCTAAGGCGGCGGTTCTGTTGTTGTTGACTTTTTGTTTATTGTTACTCCCATTGTGGGAGTCTGTAATTGTTCTATGTTTTGATGTACGTTACTTTATGTCCGTTCTAGTATTGCAATCATCTTGATGGGGAAGAGAGAGCTGATTGCTTTGCTTAATTTGTCTTCCTGGTGTCTCGTGATGGTTGAGCGGCTCTTCCTCGCGGTGCCACGGGGTTGTCTGCAGTTTGTGATTGTGGTATTTCCTGATCATACTCACTTACTATTTTTGTTGGAAATCACATGTCATGGCTCATTTCTTGTTTTTTCTTGGTTTTAAGGTGCGATGTTTTTCGTTTTTTTTAATGGTTGCTTAACCGATTTGAACCACTCCATTTTCGTTTAAAAGGTTGTTGCCAGGTGTTTTTCATTATGATTCAAAGTTTAATAGAACATTCTATGTACAAACAGTGGAGACCTTGATCAGACGCCGCTGGTTTGGGTCTGAACAATTCGCCTACGTCCCCCCAAAAAAGATGATAGGCTTTTATGGGTTAAGCTTTAATAGGAGAAGTCACCTCTGACATCCTATTCTGTGCACTTACGGTGTAAGGTCTGATTGCTCGGCGCAATGAGCTACATGTATATTATAAATTTAAGGTCATGCGTGTAAGTGATTGTATAACATAGTTGGTCAAAGATAAGCAACCTGTTTGTTGAATAGTGGCTCTCAAAGATACGATAATAGTTTCTTCATAGGACACGTTTTCCAGGTATGTTTTAGTTATTGCAAGATATTTACGTGTTGGTTTATTTTTCATACTAAGTTGTCTTCTGTTGTTTCCCTCAGAGTAATGGTACTCTCAAATTGTCTTGCTACACAGGCTCCGCCCAAGCATCTACTGTTTAGCGCCAAAGTATCAGGCATACCATAACGTACTTGAAATTTTAGCAAACCCAAAAATAAAGTCTTATTCTAAAACGCCCAGTTTATAAATGCCTCGCATCACCTTCCCCCATCCCCACGCATTCAGTTTTTAAAAAATCAATTTACCAAAAATGGACGTACTAAATTTTGGACCATAAAAATCGGCAAAAACTATGTACATGTATAAAAAAATCTCAGAACATCCCCTTGCCATTCACCTAATGTAGTGTTTGGCTAAATTTTGGTTTTCTATCAATAACTTTCGATGTGTTAATTTCATTTAAATTTACAGAACGGTAAAGCATTATCATAATGCAGGACAAAGTTAAATTGGGGGATAATTCGAAAATTTTTGACTCAGTCATGGACCTTTGAACTTAGGTTTAAGCAAATTCAAAAGCTGTTTTGGCTGTATTTGTGATATGACTTTCACATTCCACAAAGCTTATTTTATCGGACAGCCTCTCACTATTGGCCGTGGTTGCCCAGTGCCTGTAGATAAGCTTGAATGTGACAACACATTTACCCTACCCCTTTAACGTCTTAGTCGGGGTCAAAGGTTAAATATTTTAATTTTGCAATAACTAAGTCAGATGTCATTATTCTTAACCGAAATACCGCAACCAGACGGAAGTACAATATATGTGAAACATATCAAATGGGGTTTAGTTCGAATGCCTTGGACCGATCCCCCCGGTAGACTTAGGGGGTGGGAGAGACGCCAACAGTTTTTAACTTTTTCAGAATATGGTCATGTTTCATACTAAGTTAAAGGGACTGACGCATGCAGCAGCACGGTAACATATGTTTGGCCCGTTTACACACCCTAGACCCCGGAGATGGGGTCAAAAAGTCAAAATATTTTTTTTATTTCTGAGAGAATTTTGCTGCATATCAAGTTTAAGGGAACAGAGTATAGGGCAACATTTAAGCAAAACGTATGTCCTTACACACACCCTTAAGTTGGTTAAAATGGTAAAAACAATCTGAAAGTAGTCGACATGTTGTATATCAATTAAAAGGACCGGAGCATAGAGCACAATGTAAGCACATATTCTGTCCTTACACACACCCTCGGTTCCTTCGGTTGGTTCAAACTGTCATAACATTTTTTTCCTGAAATTTGTCATGTTGCATATCAAGTTAAAGGGATGGAGCATAGAGCAACATGCAAGCACATATCTGTTCTTACACACACCCTCGACCCCTGAAGTTTGGTCAACAGGTCAAACATTTTTACTTAAAGTAGTCATGTTGCATATCATTAAAGGAAATGGAGCGTAAAACACCATACAAGCGCATATATTCTGTCCTAACACATACACTCGGTCCAAGGGGTCGGGTCAAAAGGTCAAAATTTTTTTTCTGAATGTGGTCATGTTGCATACATGTACCAAATTAAAGGGGAAGAAGTATAGCCAAACATAGAAGCAAAACCGTTGATCTTACACACACCCTGACCTCTCGTTTAGGTCTAAGGTCAGATTATGAAATTGTGCAAATAACAGTATATTTGTTTTATTTAATTTACCTCTAAAACATACTTTTAATTATGATCTGTATGATACCCATTGACAAGTTGAACTAAGAGGTTGAAAAAATGGGATTTATGTCGGGTGATTAATTATTTTCCTTAAAATAACCCTTCGTCGGGAGATATACATTTTGTTATTTATAAATTTAAATTTAGTTTATATGAGGTTTATTGTTTCCTAAACTACATTTATTACCATTGTGAGGTAATCACATTGCAGCATAGCCTTCCATCTAAGTTAGTAAATGCATTGAAGGAGACAGGCTCTGACATCTCTACAGGTTACTTTAGGTCATCTTTGTTTTGGTCTTGAGGCAGAAGTGAAAAGTTTATTCACAGCACCAAGTTACCTCAGTTTTTGTTTTGCTTTCCACAGTCATGGATGGTTCTAGCCTATTACTAAAACATTTCCTTCAACTATGATTCTGTTGATCATCAATATTTACTGTCAGCAGAAAGCTATTTATGCACATGGTTGTGATTGACACATGGAGGTTTAAATGGAACTTGTGATCTTGACTGGACTGTGTAAGTAACGTGAACAGATAAAAATGGATATTGTTATAGTGGCTTGGTGTCTGAAGTGCTAAGCTCCAAAGTGTACCCTTCCAGACAAATTTTGGATCTTACTTCCCTAATGCATAATTGTTTTGATCATTGGAATTTACGGGTGTTTTTTATAATTGTACACTTGTTCTTTCTCACTCACTGATGGTTTGTCTGATCAGTTCTGATCTTGGATTTAAGTTAATCTCACTATTGGGCTCAGTTGTATCTTTTAGTGGCACTATTGCTTTCTGCCCATATTAGAGTATAAAGTTCTTTTTCTTTGAATTTACCCTGATTTAGATTTTTAGCAATATTTTTCACCCCAGCTTAGCAACGTTCAATTAAGTTAGAATTGGATTTTTCACACTATGTGTCATGTTTGTCCTCGAGCCCGGCAATGAGTATTCTTTGCTGGTTACTATATGATATGGCAACATTTTGTTCAGATTGCTTCTTATACCCTAACTTCTGAGCAGAATAAACAGATACAGACCGATCCTAAAGTTCTTACAGCAGATTGAGTCTGCTCTATAATGTAGTGTTGCATCCCACAGACTAAGTTTGGCATTCTGTTCTCAGATGCCTTACCAGAGAATCCTAGTTGCCAACTCAATCATATCATTGTGAGTTAACACAATCGTCACGGTAATATTGGCCAAAATAAGGTTAAACCATCCCATGGACTATTCACTTTTGCCAAGATTTGTCTGCATGGGGGTTTAGGGCTTTATTTACAGGAATGGTTTGAGGACTGGCTGAGATGGCAAGAAGAAATTTCAGAATGTTCTATTTCCATTGGCTAAAACTCCATATATTTGATTGTTTAAATGGCTCATTGTTCTTGTTGTCTGTGCAGATACAACAGTACTGCAGTGTAACAAGCTAGAGAAGACTGATTTTTACAGATTTTATGTGCTCTTGGCCAATATACTGAAAATAGAATGGCGGTGGTGTTAACTTTAGTGATGGAATGAAAACTGTTTGTCCATTTTATAGAATTGTAACTTACTATGTGAGGTTGTGTGCCGTGACAGGCAGAATTTATATGAACAAAAAAAACCTTGAATATCACTGTGACTCATAGATTATTGTATGGATTATTATATTTAGACCATCATCTACGATAGTATGCTATCAATGCAGGACTTACATTCCAGACAGGCTAGAGTCAATACATATGATGGTGGACAAAATTGTATTATCTTCTCTGCTGACTAAGAAATCATTGTTGACTTGGCGGCAGGCACTATATGCCTTTTAATATCTCCAGATTTCTTCTGTGCAAGGATAAACTGCATTATAAGCTTTTTTTCACAGACAAGTATTTCACTATTTTCAAGGATATTTGTGAAAAGCCCATTTTTGGACAAGTACATAGTGTAGTACTCACCATTCTAGTGATACATTTATACTTACTTTATTACATTATCAGTGAGTGTGTCATCTACAGTGCGTGGATTGGATGCCCATGCTGAACTGTTGTGAAAGTCCTATAATCAGTCAAGGTAGTAATGGTATTCTGTAGTACCTGGTGGCCACTTAGAGTTTGCGGAGAAATCTGGTGTAACCATGGTAATATTTTGGCAGCTTTTTGGGTTATAGCATTGAGTGCTAAAAATGATTTTGTACTTCAAGAACATGAATTCTTGTTAGTTTTGGCCATCGTTGAGTAAATTGAGGTCCTCTGATGTGGTACATCATAATTGATGTTCTTTGGGTCATGTATTGACTGTGTGCTGCAGGGATAAAATAATAGTCTGGGATGTTTAATTTCGAGGTACTCAGAGCATGATACTTAATTTCAGGTTCCGCCTGAAGTTATGGCTGACGTTACGCCTGATGATACACCTGACGGTTTTTAACTGAGCAAATTAAGATGAAATATGAGATTCCACGCTTGTCTTATGTATCAATATGGATCAACGTTAGTCACATGTCGCTCTGATGTTTAAAGGAGAAACTATCCTGATTGAAGAATACCAATCTTGATGCTGCCATATGAAATTATGTAAGAAAAGAATAGTGCAGCAAGATAAAAGTTAAGTGATTAGTGATTTAGTGATTTTCAAGTGTTCAAAATTTCTTTTAGCAGAGAAACCAGTCAACCAACAACATTATTTGATTTTTCTTTGGGAGCCCTTACAACCAATTAATCCTGACCTGCAAGTAGACAGAAGATGCAACTGAAATTACAAATTACATTATACTATATTTTTTTTCTTTCAATATTTTTTTAAATAATGTTATTTTTTAGTTAAACATAGTTTTGTACTTAATCGTCCATTGTGGCTTCCCATCCTTGACAAATAGCAAAGCGACCAGCTTTGTCTACCACTTCAAGATGATTGTCAAACTAGAATGGACACAAATAAATGCATAACAAAACAAAGACAAATACAGAGCTCCCACAAAAAATGGGAAGTACATTACACAATAGATCAACAACAAGAGAACCACCGCCTTAGAACGGAGAGAAGTCCAAGTCACCGCGACTTAAATGTATTTTACTGGCGCCAAATCTCTGCCCTAGATTCTGTTTTTGTTAAAACACAAAATTGTTTAGCTCGCATGGATGTGTCCTAACTAATGCAATGTATCATCACAGAGAAAAAAAATCAAATCAAATAAGCACACTATGATGATAAAAAGAAAAGGGTTTACCTGTTGGATTTCTTTTGCTCCGGTATTCAGTTTAATTTACTGTTGAGTCCTTATCCTTGCTTTATCTCCTTGTTATATCTTGATTTATATGTTTTAGGAGATGATGCATTGATAAGTTAGGGGTCTTTCATGCAAACCAAATATCTATGTGTCTTGATCCACATCTGAATTAAGGTTGAGGTTGGCGCCGTTAAACCGGTTTAAGCCCTCCAGTAAAATATTTTACTGACCGTTCCAAGGCGGTACTTCTTTTGTGGATCTTTTATGTTTTTGTTCTGTCTTGTGTTTGCTATGTTTTGTGCACGTCTGTTTATATGTGCTTTGTGGTCACCTGCTGGGAAAGGGCTGGCCTCTTGGCTCTCGTTTGTGGTGTCTTCTGTGAGTTTGTCACTTTCCCATTGGTATCCTGGGTCAGGTGTGGTACTTGATTGTATCGATTCCTGATTTTTGCACCATTACTTACTTTCATGACTCACAGATAGACAGAGCTGAAGAAAACTTTAAGTTGAGCTAAGGCTTTTATGGTTTGGGAGATGAAAATGTATACAAACAGGTTTGACGGAGATAGCCTCACAACCTTGTATAGTAAACCATCCTTTAAAATCTTCTTTTCCAGACCCAGAAGACAGATGACCTTGAGACTAGGTATGTAGCATTTCCTACTATGGCCCAACTATTTTGTTTAAATGATGATCCAAGGTTGTCCCAAATAATGGCAAGGTCCAATATGCTTATTATGCATTTTGTTGAAATAATTCTGAATGCGCAGGATCTGAACATAAGCAAATGGTTAGCAACATGCAAACAACTAGATCTGATGGAGTGACAAATAAGCTATTCAAATTGACAGTAGTATTTCAACTGAATAAAACGCACTCGCTACTTACATTAAATTATGGTAGGTATGTCCAGTTCAAATAAAATGTCTAAAATGAAACGTTGAGAAAGGTGAAGTTGCGTTTACATTAAATCAATGCGTTTCGGCTCTCACCGTTTTATTTGTGACTTTATAAGGTTAACAAAACTGGAGTGTACATAAACCACGCCTTTTATTACACAAAGATAGAAATGACCCTAACCGGGCTTACCAGGAAATGCAACAATCACACACTACATCCAATCCACGGTACCGTGTGGAGAAGCCGAAGAACGACATCAGATACATGACACTCAGAAGACAATAAGTTGAAAAAGATTGAGGTACTCTTAGCTGGATATAAGAACAGGTTAGAAACTAATGGTCTTTAACTGGTAAAATTACCCACTATCACATACTCGTTTTACATTTCAGTCCTTGTGTTTATAGCTATCAGCTGTCTCGATACAACGGGTAAGTAACAATGTAACATTCTTTTAATAAATAAATTCAATGTTGGTCTGTTCAAGGTATTATGAACACATCGGGTCTCTTGCAAAGTAAGGGATTCGTGTTAACTTTGCAAAAGACCCGATGTGTCTATGATTCCATGAACAGAACAAAATTGAATTTAGTACTTATATTTACATTTTTTTGTATTATCTGATATCTAAAAGTTAAAAAAAAAGCGTTTTGTATTTATCGCAACAACTGTGCCACTTCTGGTGAATTAATTCGATGTTCGGGGCGTATTATATGGGCAAGTGAGCTTGTCAGCTGTCAACCATATTCGTGTCTTTCATGAGGTTACGGGCGGTTGCAAGAATCTAAAGATTAGTTAAAGGCTTGCTTTGAAAGTACAAATATTAAGGTGTACAACCACATATACTGTGAAAAAATGTGAATTCTGAGTAAATCTGCTTTACACATTATCCAACATTGCAACAGGGAAATAGATTTGCACCATACATTAAACGCATAACCCTTAGCTTAGAAGCTTCGTTATGCATTGTTTTAGTATATCAATCTGCCCATGACCAGTTGATGAAAAAGGCTTGCAGAGAATTATATCTCTTTTTCCCAAAGAGTTTAATAAATGCAATAATACAAGAGCACGTATGTTATATTCTATTTATCATATGACATTTACTTTACTTTGAAATCTCACTTTTGGCATAAAAAGTTACAATTGCGTCATTTTGTACACAATGTTGTTTTGGGCGTCATAACGTGTCCCGAAAAATTGTAAACCCACCAGTGGTTTATTGATTTTATTGCATGGCGTTGTTTCACTCCCAGACTCGACGTCATGTGATAAAATGTTTAAATCAGCTCAGCAGATTATTCAGATTGGAACAGAACTTACGATTATATGATTACATAGCACACGACCCATTATTACAGTAGTTACTAAAATTAGATTTCATAGACATTTTCAATACTATGTGTGATATCAGTAGAAATCTAAATGAGCTGCTGTAAATCCAATCAGTGAGTGACATCAGCATGAACTACTACTCATCATATATAGGTAGTTCAAAAATTCTCTGTACAGTTGTTCTAGTTAATAGTATTGGGTCAATTGATGGGAAGCCCGCCGCAAATAACCGCTGCTGCACGAACATTAAATACTACATGGTATGAGAGGTTTCTGACCTTGATCATTGTCTCTAACATGCATTATATCAGTAGTTCAAAACCTTTGGTGTCACCTACAAACCATATACAATCAGTGGTCCAATTGTGAACCACTTATATCTACTAAAGTGGAGACTTTTACAAGAGGAGTGTGTGTTGCCAGCTGTTAGACCAATTCTAGGCGTAGGTGAGCATGACCTTTGATTGGAAGTTCATAACAATGATCTGTAAGCATCGTTTCAATGTAGATAATAGAGGAAGTTCCACACCACTGCTATGACCTTTGACTCCAGGGTCAATGTCAATAATATATCAAATACGTAATTCGGGTCTCAGTGCGTAATATTATTTTATTTTCTGATGGAGGGCGTTCAGGTTTAGTGCAAATATTACCTAGGGTGTGTAAATTAAACAAAGCTTATAAAACACCAATATTACCTTCGTGTCGGTGGCCAGGTCTAAATCTACACAAAATCTTTAATACTGTTTATGATCTGAACTCCTTTTTATGTTTAGACCAAGTTTTTTTTAAAATCTGCTATGTAGATAACAACATTGGTTTCCGTTTACCATTTATCGCCCTGGGGCCTTTAGTCCAGGTACAATACACTAAAATCAATTGTATGGCGTGTACCTCGAGCCCCAATTCATTCTCTGCCAGAGGGTCTATATATTTAACACAATAATTGTAATTGGTAATTAGAGTAATACAAAGGAAGCACATTGTTGCTATGCCCTTAGAATTAAAGGTCATGGACAAAATGCTATGGCCTGCAGCATACGCATTTGTTGTAGATCTACATGTAAGTGATTTATATTTTGGACTCTGATTGCTTATGGTTTGTTTATGACAACATGCTGGTATGACCTTAATGATAATGCGGATATTTGGTACAACCTCAATGGATATATTATTTTCTTTTCTAGTTCCTGAAAATTTGTTGTGCTTGTTTAATAATAAACATATTTTGACTATTCAGGCATTGAGCATCCTTGCAATTATACCAATATTGACCGAGGTAAATCCGAGGTCAAGATTAGTATCTTCAGATAGCTTGTCCAATGAAATAGTCGAAAAATAATTATATAATACAAAGGTACACAACATGTGCAGAGTCAAGATCATACTCTCACGAAATATTAAACTGAATACTTTCAGGAGCTCTTCGGTGCCGGCAATGTAGTAATGCATTGTCTTTAGATGATTGTAGCAGAAGTGTAAACTGTGGCCCTAATGAGGTAAGTATTTAATAAAACTGTGCAAAACGTCACCATGATTTTCATAGTTGCGTCATAATTTATCAAGTATACACTAATTATTTTTCTATTTATTGCATGCACAACACTACTACCTACTTTTTTCCTGTTAATCTGCTGCATTCCATAAATGAGCCGAAACATGTGATTTCCAACAATGTGGTATTTGCATTAAGGTAGACTCAGAAGAGCATGTTCAGCCTCCTTTTTAGCTAAGAAGCTCCAAATGATGTTCATCCAGTAGCTTAACACTCATAAAATATTCAAGCGACTAGTAAAGGCTCTGATCAGACTGCGCATATGCGCAGGCAGATCTGAGGCTTTGCTGGTCGCACATACCACATTGTTGGAAATCTCATGCACGGCTCAAATAAGCTTTTCTATTTTCAATCCAAGATGAGAACAGAGTAGATCTTGATCAGATGGCTATAAAAAGCCAGCTGCCATAGATCTACAGTGGTTTCATAAGAGGATAAATATGGGCTCAACAATACAAATGTTAACAACTATCGATTTTCATGGAGCGTAGTGACTAAGTTGGTAGAGTGTTTAACTGGGGATCGAAAGGTTGCTGGCGGAGTAGCCGCATTGTGCACTTAAGCAAGTCATTTTATTTGCTACTCAATACTGGTCCTTAGCAAAAATGCAGGTTTGTGATTTGGAAGGTATGCCAGGGTGTCCGGACTCCAGTCACACAATCATCTGATTCCTAATAATCACTTCTTAATTATGCTAAATTTGTTGGCATGCGAATAATGTGGTTGATTAGAAATCTTTAAGTGCATATGGAAGTTTTTGAAGAGTTGGCTCGTATAAATTTAAGACAAGAGCAAATGACATGTTATCTAAAAGTAAGTGAGTATGATCAAGAAACCCCACAATCACACACTGCAGACCAACCCATGGCACTGTGAGAAAGGGCCACAGAACTTTTATAGTAACAATACATCTGTTATAAAAGCAAAGCAACCAGCTTTCTCTTCCACTTCAAGGGTTGCAAAACTAGAATGGACACGAAGTAATACAAAACAAAACAAAGACAAAAACAGAACTCCCACAAACATTGGGAAGTACATTAAGCAATAGATCAGCAACATAATTCTCAGGATCACCCATAGAGTTTACGTATACTCGTAGATGCACGCTTACAAATTAAGAAAAGTAAGGAATTTTGCATTTTCATTGCACATTTTTAATAGTATGAAGCACATGTTCACACAGTAGGTACTATGAAGATGGCATACGATTTTATCTACGCTCAAATTAACATTTTACACAACTCTCAGTGTGTATTCTTCTGATACTTTGAACAACGGTCCGGCAAACATTAAATAAGTTTTCACCAGCAAAATTAAGGTAATTGGTCAATTATCCTTACATTTGTAAATGGTAAGTTTTGTCAAGGTACAGAAAGATTTAAGCAAAACAAGAATCTATCGTACTTCGCATGTATTTCTTGTACAGTACAATGACCATGCATGGTCAATGTACTGTACAAGAAATACAAACTCAAAGGATATTGCAAATCGGTCAGGTCATACAAAATCACTCAGATTAAAGAACATCTGCCAGAGGTAATGGGAATCACAGTGTATCGCTGCCTATTATTTTGGGGGAAAATAAAGGTAGCAAAAAACTTCCATATTCATATATAAGCTCGCTGTTTGTCTCTGTTTTACAATATTATATTTAAGTGTCTATTTCAATTAATCCACTGCCTTTTTTGGGAGGGGGGGGGGCTAAAATGGTATTTTTTGTATTAAACATATACAAGAAATTCAAAAAAAATAAATATTCCCTCCACCCGACCTTTTGCAGATAAATGCGTTCTCCTATTTTACATACTACATGTAAATAGTGTGTTGGGACTTAGAATGATACACCATAGAGGAAATTGCGATTGTGGGTGAGCCCGAACATTAGTATTTGGATTTTTATGTGTTATATTGAACAACTGTTTTCCAATATAATGCAATAAACAGTGCATGTAAGCCTCTTTTTCATAGCCCCTCAGTCATGAAATATTACAATTGTTTTAGCATATTTTCTTTAAGATTATGAAAATTGTCTTTTAATTTTATTCTGATGATATATCATTTTGTACATATACTGTATCTATCCAAAACTTATAAGCAACATGACACTGAATAGAATGAATGCATGGATGAATGGTTATAGTATATTGCTGCATAATATTTCACCAGGTAAATATATTGTCATCAATGTAGAATAGACTACAGTTGATTCAAAGACGCACGATAATATAACCAATAATAGTAAACTATTTTTCATAGAAACATGTAATTTACGGTAAATATCTAAATGCAGTCAGAGGAATTGTTTGATATATATCTGTATAAATCACCCAATACCTGGAGTAGTTCATATCTTTTCTTTACAACGATTCGCATCATCTTTAAATCCACTGTACTGTTGCACTTCTAAATTGTTTAGCAAATCAGATAAAAGAACACAAACAACCAAAATAATCATCAAACTTTCAATGTAATTTTAAATCGAGTATTGATGTTATAATACCCTTACACGTGAAAGTAATGGATTGATAACTGTGTCGGTGAAGTCAAATGTTGCACCCCTACCCCATTTGGTAGCGTCTTCTAGTTTGTCATAGGGATCTGGTTGTCTGAATATAAACTTGATTTGGCCCCAGTACATCAAACGTCTTATTCAAAAAGATACAAGGGTTGTTCAAATATGAATACAAGTTGCTCCATAACTTTCTTTATATATACGCTAAGACAAAATGTCTATCTTTTTCTGGAAATAACTATTTAACGCTTTTAAAATGGCGTCAAACATAAAGAAAGCATCACTATGTTTCTCATTGACAAGTTACAGACACTTATATAAATATGTTCTTATAAGGGTATCCTTTGGAAGCAAATAATGCACCAAAGAACTGAAACTAGAGTGTGCATATTTTCTGGGCCAGACTAGCTAGTTTCAGCCATTTAGGCGTCATCAGTGACCCTCTAATAGTTTCAAAGTTCCACAATGAAACCCATGATCCCAAAGAACAATAAAAAATCTACACTATAGTGAAGGGCAGGGAGACGTTCTACCGCCGCCACACTGTCCCAGTCACCAGCTGTAGTTAATTCAAATATGCTCTTAAAAGGGTATCCTTTGGAAGCATATAATGCACCAAAGAACTGAAACTAGAGTGTGCATATTTTCTGGGCCAGACTAGCTAGTTTCAGCCTTTTAGGCCTCACCCTAAAGTTGCTTCCAGATAAATAATTACATATTTCTGTTTCAATCTAAAGTAAAAAGGCACGTTTGTGACTTCATTGATTTTTTAAATAACGTCATTTTGAGTAATCAACTGGTGATGTGATAATGGACATTGCTGTATTTTTTTCTTTGCGTTTTGCTGAAAATAAGCTAAATACAATGTACGTCATAAGGGAGTTTTCAAAACGAGCGGTCCTCTATTTACAGAGTTATCACAGTTTATATCATTTTTCAAGAAATTGCTGCCTTTTAATGATGTGTTTACATTACTTTAAATATGTTCAATCTGTCTAGCCCTCAAGACCAGGTGAGTTATTGTATTGTAAATAATGCCTATACTGGTTAAAATTTAAGTTAACGTTCAAATTTAGAATAAATCTACAATGTAATGAAGAAGAAAAACTAAGTATAATTTCTAAAACCTCTTCATTTAAGGCATTTTTGTATTTATAAAAAATGTTTTTCAACGTTTAGAAATTACGCATTTTCCATCAATAATTTGTAGCAACAACTCAATATGAGCTTTCAGCATATTGTTTTTGAGTTATAAATTGTTTTGATGTTGCTTCGTGGATTTTGTTAGAGATAAATTAAACTGAAAACTAAAAGGTAGTGTTTTGTTTACCGTGTATTTGCAAACATGAAGATACTTAAGTGAAATCGATTCGATGTAATTTAGAAAAAAATGCCAGATTTTCGCAACTTTCACAGATTCATTTAATAAGAACATGGGGATACTTCCTTATAACTCAAGAACTTTTACCTTTTTATTAAATAATTATATGCTCGTAATAGTATATTACTATTATATCCTCAAAGCACTGAATTTGTTAGTATACTAGGGAAAGCCTTATTCAAAGGGCTATAACTCGATAAGTATACTGTATTTTTCTTTAGGTCTGGTGCAAATGTAAATGCGATAAATAGACTTTAAAGAAACGTAAACCATTTGGTCGTAGCATATATGTGCCGACAGTCATAAAGCTACTTGCATTCATATTTGAACATCCCTCGTACCAGTTATATTTTATGCATAGAGAAGTCTTGGGAAGCATCTGAAAAACAAGCAGATACCCTATCAAAATGCCAGAGGTCCTTACCTCTATCCATGTCATGGTTATATCGTTATGTTACCTTAAAGTCAGTGTCAAATTATAAGCGTTAATCTAAGATGTATTTCAAGTACTTAATTCAAAAATGCAATGTAATTTAAAAAATAAATATGAAATAATTTTGACAATTACTTGTAGAGGTATTAAAACAGTAGGAACTCAGTCAACAATAACGTCAACGTCAAGGTCAGTGCCTCGCAATGCATTCAGCTTGTAATTTAAATCTATTTCATGAAAGATGTTTACGTGTGTTCTAGTGATACAGTAAAACTTGTCCTAAGCGGCCACTCATAAATAGACAAAACAAAGGTCTTAAAGGTATGTTGTTTGACTTGAATCGTTACGTCTCAGTCAACAATTTACTGCTATGTCAGGATGGGTCTTCCTTGATTAAACCAGTACTAAGCAAGGATAAATGTGTCTTGCTCAAGGACACAACACAGTGACGCCAATGAGGCTCGAACCGTGCACCTCGGTCTCGAGTCAAGCACTCGACCACTGAGCCACTGAGCTCCCTAGGTCTATATAGCCAAATGGTAGCTTAATGTAGGTTAAAAGTATTGCATTCTGCAATTTTCTGACCTGCATAAAGCGATATTTGGTCTTGAATTCTTATTTGGCCCCTTCAGGCAGGCTTTACAGTATGTAACAAATTTGCAATTCCTTTTGCAGGAGTGTTATTTAGACCAAATGGCAACAGAGCAGCTAACGATAATCTATAATGCTGGTTGCAGAGCTAAAGACGTAAGAAACCATTCAAACCATGTATTCTCTCCCATGTGCGTGCGTTCGTGCATATATGCCGGCACGGGTCAGAAACTTATTGTGTATTCGCATATTTTCTAGTCGATTTTGATATTTAGTCAAGTAGTTTTCGGGGGGGGGGGGGGGGGAGACGAATTAATGGGAGTTAATTTTACTTATAGATATAGAATTTCGACATGAAATGTTCTTGCATAGATACCATAGGTATCAAAGGCTGCAAGTTTGGCTATACATGTAATGAGAGACTACAATGAAGCACTTTGTTTGTTTCTTAAAGTATTTCTCAGCAACGTATAGACACAACTATCACTATGCTTGATTAGGTTGCCTGTAAATGTTATGTTGGTATTAATAGACTTTTCACTTACTGTCAAGGCGCTAACTTTAATATTCAAATCTGGGCGTAGTTCGGCCAGCTCATCTGGTAAACAAGGGAAATCAGGTTTTATTTATAATTTGGTGAATAATTAATAAGTTGTTTGGGTCGCGCAAACGTGCGTGCTTTTCATGGAAATCCTTGCCGTACACACACTGAACTCACATTAATTAACTCTTAAAGCGCATAATCACAAAATGTATGTTTTGTCGTCCACTAAAATGTTTGAAACCTCATAGACAAACAGTGTAGACCCAGATCAGACCGCTCCTGTAGGAGCAGTCTGATCTGGCTCCACAATGTTTGCCTCTTTGCTTATGTTAAACAGACATTTTCAGATGCATTTATACAAGAGGACTTTGAAAACGCATCACTATATTTTTGCACTTTTCTTGCAAACAGTATATGCCATTGAAAAGTTTCTCGCAGGTTTAAATGTGCAACCCAGAATTTGGATGAATCAGTCGTTAAACTGACTGCACTATCCCGCGTCGTTGCTGATGACGTCACATGGGTACATACAGCATCCAGCACCTTTCTGCACAGTTAAATGAAGCTTTTTGATTATGTTTATGTTTAAACTGTGGCGTGTATGATACCATGTCACCAAAAGAGTTTATAGACTTTTTCTAATTAAAAGTAATTGATAACTTCAATACTTCGAAAATAAACGTCAAATTTGAACATCAATTTATAGCTCCTTTTTGGAAACATCTTCATTATATCTGGTTCACACCAACGGCGAATGCCGCGCTTTAAATCAGCGATCAAAGCGCCGTCTTTTTTGTTTACTTTTCCAAAAATATCACGATCTCCTAAGTAATGTTACGCTCTGATAAGCTCTGATACGCTCTGGTGCGAATTGGGGGACGAAATATTGCCCGACTTGTTACGTTTCCTCACGATTTGATCCCGCTTTGATGAGGCTATGTTACGCTTGAAATCACGCTTTGATAAGCTTTGATGAGCTTTATTACGCTTTATTACACTTTGATGCAATTATGACGCTTTAAATCAGGCTCTGATACGATAATCAAGCTCTGTTGTGCATTGTTACGCTCTGTTACGCATTGGAAAATGTCGAGATCGCCGATTTTTTGCCGCTTTTGATCCAGAGCTATAAATAAAGATGCAGCAGATCCACAAAATCATTGCATCTTTGATTCCAGAACACGATGGCAGAACAACAAGATCCAGAAATTCCAGATGTACCAGAGCATGATCTATCTGAAGAAGACATGATGTTTGTCTCCCTGCTTTATAACTACATCCTAGCCCTTGAGGCGGAGGAGAGCGTGAAAGAGCGTGGGAGAGCGTGAGGAAGCTTGCCAAGTGTAACAAATCCTAACAAAACGTATCAATCCTTGATCAAAGCGTCTCAATTCGTGTGAAAGCGTGAGAGTCCTTCATGAAAGCGTAAGAAAGCGTCTGACCTCGTGTCAGATCTTCATGCCAAATCGTTGCAAATCTTGAGAAATCTTAACGAAGCGTGTCAAGTGGTGACAGACCGTGAAGACTGGGGTCCCTGCTTTGAACCAAGCTCTGTTAAGCTTTCCTACGCTTTGAGTCAAGCTTTGCAGAGCTTTTTTACGTTTTGTTAAGCTTTGATACGCTCTCAGCGCTTTAATCAATTCGTGACAGAGCGCCCAAAATTTTCAAACAGTTTAAAAAAAATTAGCGCTCTTGCCGAATGTCCCGCTTTACTCCAAGCTTTCCCACGATCTATTACGACCTTGCCGCTTTAACCAAGCATTGTTACGCTTTGGTGCCGCTTTGCACGCCGCTTTAAAGCGCCATCAAAGCGCCGTTGGTGTGAACTAAGCATAAGTTACCTTTATGAACGCTTTCATTACTGATATTGACTATATACACTGGCAGTCATGTTGGGAAGACGCTTTGATGTAAATCATGGCAGGAGACCTTCTGTCATGTGATCGAGAACGTCTTTAAAATTACGTTAACGTCACTTGCACAATACAAAAGACACGTGATTCAAGCATAATTTGTGCATAATCTGTCATTTGTGTATGCCCTTAGCCTCTTTCAATAAAACCGGACGTAAAAAATTCGACACTTTGAAACACCCAAAGACGTTGAATTTTATTACTAAACTATAGTAATCAGGGTGGGTGGGGTATGTCGGAATTTTTAAAGGGGTGTAATTTTGAGTATACCGAACTGTCAATTCATTTCTAACCATTCAATGAAGAATATACAATCGTGAAAAGAGCAAAGGACGCAAATTTGTTGAGTCGGGAATCAAAACTAAGGCGTGTTAACTTGCAGCTGAACTTGTGTCCTTCAAAATCGACCAGCCTGTCTTAAGACGGATACTTTTTAAATACCTTGAAGTAAATTTACAACCATGATTTTTCTAGGACACACTACAAGCTGGTCAGACTATGATATGCAATAACAATTATCTCGCTGACATTCTCAGGGTTTGTGTAATAAAGGATTTAATCTGAATGATACGTTTTCAAAGTCCTTAAGTATATTTTACTGGCGATTTAAGGACTAAATAATGTGTTTTGCGTCTAAACTGATGTTATGGCGCAAGATGATACAATTACTTTTTAATAAAACCACACCTCATTTTCAGCTTTTACCTATGTCTAAGGTTTACCAGTTCTAATTACGCATCATGAGGTGCCGCCTTTACAGAATCCAAAAAGTCATATACTTATACTTCTGTTATAGTTATACTTAGTTATAGCTATTTGGCTGTGTATTAAATCATTGTTCATTTTCTTTAAATCTGAGTGCTTTTATTCTTTGTTCTGATGTTCATATATTAGGTCTGTCAGATTATGCAAGGAGCCGGTTCCCCCATTGGTCGCCGGGACATAAACTCTGACAAACGAAGTGGAGACCGTGTTGTCTGTAGTCACTGTTGTAACGTCAATCCTATAAACGGGTTGGAGTGTAACGCCAGAATGTGTGGAATTAAAAGTTGTAAGTATAACCTACCTCAATACGGTGTTGTGTCAAAAAAACAAGCAAGTTTGCAGCACAGGGAGCGCAGTGGCTCACTGGTAGAGTAACTGACTCGAGACTGAGTGGTTGCAGTTATTAGCTCACCAGAGCCGAAGGCTCAGGGTGAGCTTATAGTATTAGACTAGAGCTGGCGTCCGTCCATCCGTCTGTTCGTGGGTGCGTCCGTCCATCCGTCCACACTTTCAAACATGAATATCTCTGAGACCAGCTGGCCAATCATTATCGAATTTCATCAGGAGCATCATTGGGGTTGGGGTTGACTGTATTAGGTTGTGGGCTAGATCGGAGCAGAACTCTGGTTTCCATGGCAACAGATGGCTCCCATAGGGTTATAATGGGGAAAATTTCGTGACCACTCTAGCTCTTTCATTTTTGATTGGTTCTTCTTTATTCTAACAGGTAAGGACGACAACTATAAAATCTCGAAAGGGCTCAAAATTTGGCAAGATTGGACCAAGGACTTATGAGTTAGCTGCCCTTGAGCGTCTGGAAAAATCCTCATAGCCTTATAATGGGAGAAATGTTGTGACCACTCTAGTACCTTCATATTTGGATGGATCTTCTTCATTCTTGCAGATAACAAGACCAACCATAAAAGCTGGGATGAGTTTGAATTTGGGCAAGATTCCATCACTGACCTTGGAGTTAGCTCCCCTTGTGTGTCAGAAAAATTAATGAATAATGTTGTGACCATTATAGCTCCTTCATTTTTGATTTAATCTTCTTCATTCTTGCAGGCAACAAGGAAACTCATAATATCTCGGATGGGTTCATAATTCAGAAGGATCCGACCAGGGACTATGAGTTACCTGCCCCTGAGTGTTTGGAAACATCCCCATAGACTTATAATGAGAGATATGTTGTGACCACTCCAGGCTTTCAATTTTGAATGGATCTTCTTCATTCTTGCATACAATTAGGACAACTATTAAAGCTTGGATGAGTTTGAATTTCGTCAAGATCCCATGACCAATTTTGAAGTTAGCTCCCCTTGAGCATCTTTAAAGTTAATGAATAATGTTGTGACCGCTCTCGCTCCTTCATTTTTCATTGGATCTTCTTCATTCTTGCAGGCAACAAGTAAGCCCATAATATCTCTGATGGGTTCGAAATTCAACAGGATCCGACCTTGGACTTAAGAGTTACCTGCCCTTGAGCATTATGAAAAACCCTATGGCTTATAATGGGAGAAATGTTGTGACCACTGTAGTGCTTTCAATTTTGAATGGATCTTCTTCATTCTTGCATACAATAAAGACAACTATTTAAGCTTGGATGAGTTTGAATTTCGTCAAGATCCCATTACCTATTTTAGAGCTATTAGCTCCCCTAGGGCATCTTAAAAATTGATGGATAATGTTGTGACCGCTCTAGCGTCTACATTTTTGATTGGATCTTCTTCATTCTTTCATCTAACAAGGACAAACATAAAAGTTTCAATGAGTTTCAAATTCTGCAGGATCTGACCTAGACTTATTGCCCTTGAGGGTTTGGAAAAATCCCCATAGACTTATAATGGGAGAAATGTTGTGACCACTCTAGTGCTTTCAGTTTTGAATGGATCTTCTTTATTCTTGCAGATATTTAAAGAATGACAACTATAAAAGCTTTAATGAGATTGAATTTTGTCAAGATCCCATCACCTAATATGGAGTTAGCGCCCCTTGATCATCTTAAAAACTGAACGAGAATGTTGTGACCACTCTAGCTCCTTCATTTTTCATTGGATCTTCTTTATTCTTGCAGGCAACAAGTAAGCTAATAATATCTCTGATGGGTTCGAAATTCAGCAGGATCCAACTTGGGACTTATGATTTACCTGCCCTTGAGCATTTGGAAAATTCCTATAGACTTATAATGGGAGAAATGTTGTGACCACTGTAGTGCTTTCAGTTTTGAATGGATCTTCTTCATTCTTGCATAGAATAAGGACAACTATTAAAGCTTGGATGAGTTTGAATTTCGTCAAGATCCCATCACCTATTATGGAGTTAGCTCCCCTTGATCATCTTAAAAGGTGAGCAATAATGTTGTGACCACTCTAGCGCCTTCATTTTTGATTGGATCTTCTTCATTCTTTTATGTACAAGGACAGCCATAACACTTAGATGAGTTTGAACTTTCAGTAGAACTAACCTCAGACTGTTGAGTTAACTGCCCTTAATTGTTATAAAAAATTTGCATGGACTTACAATGGGAGATCTTTTGTGACCACTCTAGCACCCTCATTTTTGAATGGATCTTCCTTAGTCTTGCAGGTAACAATGACACCTGTAAATGCTTCAATGAGTTAAATTATCCGCTACAACCAACCACCAAGTACAGAGTTAGCTGCACTTGAGCGTCTAAAATATAGCTGTGTAATGTTGTGACCACTCTTGTGCCTTCATTTTTCATTTGATTTTTTTCATCCTTGTAGGTTCTCAGGACATACATTAAATATTGGATTGGTCAGAACCCATCACTGACAACAGAGTTAGCTGCCCTTGAGCATCTGAAAATACACTTTTACCATTTTAGATCTTTTTAAAACTTTCAGATAACCAGGACTGGCATAATATCTTATGTTTTTTTAATTAGTTCCTGGTCACTGTTTCAAGTTCAGATTTACCTGCCTTTGAAGACTATGGAAAGTGAAAATTGAATGTCTTGGCGCATGCGCATCGCATGGTTTTCGCTGATTATGACATTTTCAGTCGCTGATAAATTTGTCTGCCATGAATGATGGAACAAGAAAACAACTTCGAGTAAATGGCTACCTGATGCATATTATTGTTCTTAATATCATTTTCGAGTTACACTTTTAGGGAAAATGTATATGACGTTTGTTTTTTTGCTCAGTATATATTCATGTTTCTTGTGACAAGATGCATTCAATAGTTCAATAGCATTGACTGGGAAGACCCCGCGGGGCATGCCCGTGGGGCATGACCTAGAATGCCCCCACCCTGTTCACTTCAAAAAGGAAACTGTTCAGATTCCCACCGTTAAACCATATACACATGTATTGATATTTCTTATGATTATACACATTAAGATCAATTCTCTGAGAGCACCAGACAAATTTCTCCACGCACCGAAAAGAAATTTCTTTAAACCATATTCAAATGAAAGTCTATGTCCAAAAACCCAGAAAAATATACTTTGTTTCATAATTGAATCTTTCGTTGCCATGGAAACCCTGTATGAATTATGTAAAACTGATATTTGGTCAAGAATTTCAGTGGCCCTAAATATTGTCTTTTTTAGCAAACAAGAGATGTATTAATCTCATTGATTCTACAATGTTTGTTTGAAGTAAATACCAAAGAAATAAATAAAAATTAAAAATGAGGTATTTGAAGCCTATTTTTGTTACAGTGGCCTTTTAACTGAGAAATTTGCAATTATTTTGTCATAAAACAGTCAACATTTTTAAGTGAATATTTTGCATAATGCACCGGGATACAGACATGGCCCCATATCAAAACATAATCTGAAAAGTCTGAAATACAATATTCACAAGAAACATGAGTGGGTTATTGTAATCTCACCAAGATTTTACAGGGTGAAAGGGTCTTAATTTTGAAGTTTTTATTCTGTTCTATTCTACCCTTGTCTTGTTGCTTGGCAGTTGCTAGGCAGTTACCTCCCTTATACTTGTGAAACCAATTTCCCGGATTTTTCAAACAATGGCAAATTCTGCTGGAAAAGACTGTCAGTCAGCCTATTTTGGTAGCTGTGTTGATTTATCCACCATAGTTGTATGTTCAGATGAATTTCTAACTGACAGAGAATGTGTTATGTCTAAAAACGGACTCAAGAAGGACTGAATGTGACTAAAATTTGTATGTAACATTATTTCGTTCAACAACAAAAACAACAATTACACTTTGATGAAGCATTCTGTAGCATATATCTGCCTGACATTTTGCTGCTGCTGAGTAAAACGAACAAGGGATTTGTTGTGTGTCATGCACATATAGGATTGACTAAACTGAATATTAATTCGAGTAGAAAAAAGGAGCCCAGGCTACGTTGTGTGATGCTACTGGTACCCTATTCCGACAGGCTACTTAATTAATGTAGAATGGCCCATTGGAAATGATGCTGAAGAGAAAAGAGGCTGCCAGGGTTTTCAAATTATAATAGGTAAGCCTGTAAATGGACATCTCTGGGGCCCCACAAACTAGGCCCATTGTAAATTCAGCCCCTAACCCACTCGGCCCCTATTGTCAAAATTTGGGAGAACTATACCAACGACAATATACATGTACCTATCTCAGTGTTGCTGAATGAGTGTTAAAAAATTTACAGGCCCTCAAGTGTGAAGTTTAAGGATGTAATTGTGTTCTGTTATCCAATATTTTATAACTGACCCATCATCCCATATGGTACTTTATATCCAATAGGACCAATATGTGACCTGCGAAGGCTAAGGCCTGACTGCGCATAGAGCCTTCAGTGGCGGATCCAGAGAGGGTTCAATTGAGACAAAATTATCTCATTTTCATGGAGAATTTTCAGAAAAATCTGAGAAAATTAATAAATAATCAGGTAAAATTAACAAATCAAACCCCCCTTTATAAATCTGAACCCCCTATCAAGAAATCCTGGATCCCTGGACATACCAACTTGCTTAGCTACAGAGACTAGCTAGAAGATTGAGGTTTTGTCGATAACATTGAAGTTTAGGATTTTACCTTCGAGCGAATGATAAAGGTGCTGATCAGATTGCATGTATATGCAGACTGCATGTATATGCAGACTGATGTATATGCAGGCTGGTCTCAGTGGTCTGCACATGTAATGAAATCAGATATTCGAATTTCTTGTGACATTGCCTATATAATCATAATAACATATACTTTTGACAGTTCAAGCTATCATCCCTTAAAATTACTAATGGAGCTTCCATAGGCCTAAAAAAAATTGTGTGTCTCAGGTTACCAGACAGTGTCTAATTTATTTGCCCCTTTGAAGCCTTTTGAGGGGTTTTCCCGGTTTAGCCATATTGTTTCCCCATGTATTTTTTTAATGAAATAGAAATATTTCTCTACCTATCATCCCTATTATAAATGTTAATGTAACCTGAAACACATAATTTATTAATTGGTTGGCCTATTATTGTATCAAACTGCATATGAAGAAATGTGGATCATTCCGTATACTTTTAATTTTACATTTTACAATTATTATCCCAAGACATTGTTTTTATATTATTGTGACCAACTCTGTCTGTCTGTTGTCTCAATGAGACAGTTCTTTTGAGTACCCACAATGAAATTGATGGATAAGAAAATAGGCTTATTTTTTATGCTCAAAAAGTATGTTACGGCTTAAATTAAAAACATGTGTGTTTCATGTTACCCGACTGTGCCTAATTTTTAGCTTTTTTCATTATTTTTAGGGAATTTCCAGATTGGGCCATATTGTCTCCCATTTAAAAACTTTTAACAAAATAAAAAATATTTTCCTACAGTATCTACCATCCATATTTCAAAATTTCATGTGACCAGAAACACACATATATATTTTTCACACTAATCTGGACCATTGAAATGTTTTAGATTTTTTAACAATGTTTTCAAATAAAAAAGTATGGAAGTTTAAATGTTATTGTCATGAAGTAATTGCTCTAGTGTTCCACACAGTATAAAAAAGAGATTGAATGTTGGCTAAGATCAGATTGTGCATCTGCCTAATCTGATCAAAAGCCCATTGATTGCTGCCTAGTCATTTTGAAAACCTAGTCTTTGTCTAGTCAGACCTGTTTACTAATTAATGGCTCCCCTTTTTTCAGATTTTTACCATGTTCACAGATCCTATTACAGAGAAGACAGTAATGCTTATTTGGTGGTTCATTTCAAGATCTAGTAACATTATACCTCTGGAAAAGTGACCACAAATGAACTATATCAGCCAAATTAAAAACACTGGTGTTGATGCAGAACAGTAAAAATAAACTCAATTGACTATGGGACATCCATCCACCATCTGTACACTACCACCAAGTCCAGGAAAAGACCTGCCAACAAGTTACACAGCTTACTTCACAGCTTCAAGCCTGAACATTTGTATTTCTGTCTTCCTCTCATCTTGACTTAAGTGCCTTTGATTGTACCTTACAATTCACATGAATGATGAAATGGTTAGACTTACAGACTGCTGCACTGAATCAACTGATTTCTAGAAGGACAATCCAGAGAGTGCTATGGAATCCCATGGAGATTAATAGCAATAAAATTATTATTATCAAGACAATAGTAGGCTTCATGATAAAAAACAAAACAAAATGCAATTCAAAATTACTTTTCATATTTTCAACCAAAACATAGGGTTTAGGTACTCAAAAGAATCATCTCAATGGGAAGGTTCTTTTGAGCACCCAAAACAAATGTAAAAATTGATGTCAAATAAATTTTCCACAATTTTAAGCCCAACATTTTTAGCTCACCTGAGCCGAAGGCTCATGGGTGAGCTAATAGTATACCAGTGACTCTGGCTCTGTCTGTCGTCTGTCCTCAGCATCCATCTGTCCTTCAACATTTTCAAACATCCTCTCCTCTGAAACCACTGGACCAATTTAATTCATATTTTATATAGAGACTCCTTAGGATATTTGAGTCCCATCAATGTATTAAAACTATTTTTCTCAGAAATCATTAGGCAAATTGAACTCAAATTTCATAGGAAGACTCCTCAAAGCTTTAGATTAACAAATTTTTCAGCGTAAAAATATTTTCTTGCCCATCAGTTTTAACAAATGTTTGGGTGCTCAAAAGAACCGTCTCATTGAGATGGTTCTTTTGAGTACCCACAATATATGCTTTGGTTGAGAAGTAAGAAAATTAAATTTTTGTTATGCACTCTTAACTAAAATCCTGCTCCTTATGATAAGTTAGCCGAAATTTTTACAAATTGTTCTGGTCACATGACCAAGATAGCTGACATACCCATATATGGTAAAAACCCTTTAAAATCTTCTTTTCAAGAACCAGAAGGCTGATGACTTTGGGAATTGGTATGTAACATTTAGGGTGTAGGACCTACCATTTTTGTTCAAATGGTGATCCTAGGTTGACCTTGACCTACTTAACACCAAGTTCAAATTTGCTTCCTAATGCATTTAACTTGGATTTTTTTTTTGAAAAGTTGATTTCTTAAATACTTTTGAAGCCAAAATCATTATTCTCCCTTAATATGTTAAGAGACAATGTCTATTATTAAGTTCTAAAGGTCAAGATTGACCTTTCAGCCAAGTTCGCTCATAATTGACTCTCATCAATGTATTAAAACATAGTTTTCTCAGAAACCACTTGGCCAATTGAACTCAAATTTAATATGGAGACTCCTTAAGTTAAGGTGAGTAAATTTTAAAAAAAAATTGTTAATGGCTACTTGACCAAGATGGCCGCCATGCCCATATACAGTAAAAGACCTTTAAATATCTTCTTCTTTAGAACCAAAAGGCCAATGGCCTTGGGACTTGGTATGTATTTATTGGAGATGATGGCCCTACCAGGTTTGCACAAATGATGGATCCGGGTTGTCCTTTACCTTTTTTTTACCTCAACGCCAAATTTGATTCCTAATGCATTTATATTGGAAAAATCTTGAAATATGCTTTTTCTATATCTGTTTAAGTGGCAAACATAATACTTGCGAGAAATGTTAAGCCTTCACGCTGGAATAAAGCGTTGTCATGGAAACCCTATACAAAAAAAGTAACATCCACTTGTCCATTTGTTGCAAATAAAATTTCTGTATATGTTTCATTAAAAGCAACAACTGTAATAGAGCTGTTGGAATTTTATTCCACAAATAACAGGAAAATTAAATCACTTTTCGGAAAATTTCATCCCAAAATATACCCCACCCACCAATAATGGTACATTCTAGAGATAAATTTTCAACTAAGTACTATATTATATAACCATTTCATTGTATGAAGTCATTGTTTATAATATCTGAATGCATATCTGGAATATTCTCAGGAATAAACAGTTTCCATAGCATCTAAATCTGGTCTTTTTGTCAAAAATATTTCCTTCGATTTTGGTTGCTAGGCAACGAATATCCCATGTATTAACTTTCTATTTTACTTCTTTAAAACATTGCTAGCACATTGTATGATACAATTTGCAAGATAAAAGGCCGTTTGTTATACATGTACTGTTTTAGATTTGAAATAATTTTAAATTCATCTCTGCTTCGTCAGAAATGTCGTTAGCGCGAACACACATCGCTGAGAGGCGGTCTTCGGTTGCCTAGCAACAGCACATTGAAGATGATAAGACGTCAACATCTATATGCAATAAAGCATAAAGGTTCATTCTATAGGTGTTTTAAGTTTCAGTCAAGAGAAAGAGATATTAACCAACGCTCAGTTATTTTTGATTAACCCTCGAATATAGAAAAATTCTCCAAAATCCTTACATTTTCAGTTCCTTATAAAGAGTTATGGCCCCTTTTCTCTCAAAACAATATAAATATTTTAATCAACTTGGTTTTAAAATCTAGCAGGGCCAATATTATTTTGATTCTAGTACATTTCTGCCAAGCAAGCCTTTCACAATAAAGGTCAATCTTTGGTTGATTTTCCCTACCCCCTGTTTTTTGCATTTTTTGGCTTAAAAATAGGGAAAATAAGCACTATTTTCAAGATGCAAACCCGCATTCACACAATTTTGATCTAAAACCCTTCCAGGGAGCAGGTTATTTATCAAAAGTACTTGCAGTTGAATTTATTATATTGTTAGAACATATTTATGACAGGGCTCCATTAAAACCTGTTTTAAAATCTGCTGTACAGTGCCATTATTAAAGCGCTCATTTTGCAAGTAAGATCCAAATAACCCACTCATGTTTTTCTATAACTTTAATAACTTTATTTAGTCAGTTCAGAAAAACATTATGAGAATGTTCAAAGCCCGGTGCATTTTTGACTCTATCTTTTCAAAAATTGCCTAAAATGGTGATTTTAACTTTTTGAGAAATATTGAAGAGTATCTACACTTCACGCTTGTGACACAAAACTTTGTAATTTTTAAATTTTTAAATAAACATCTGATATGTGTTAGCAAGAGATGGATGACTTGGAAGAAAAAACTATTTTAGATGTATGCTATTTTTTTATATTGATATTTTCACATGAAAAACAGCTATTTTCAATACTTGCATATGAGAAATTTGGCTAATTTTAGCCAATTTTTATTCTGCTGGTTGCCATGGCAACGGTGCATGCAAACAAAATTTTAACTAAATTTATGCTGTTATTGGGTGGTCATAATCATTGTGTGAAAGTTTCGTACAATTCTGAGACGGTGCGTGGAATGGGTCTATGGGAATTTTCTGGTGCTCTCAGAGAACTGATGTTAAATAACACTGACCATGATGTCCCCTTGGAATTGGGGCTGGATGGGTGGAGTGATTTATGACAAAGTGTTGATGAGGGTTGTCCCAGTAAATCGTGGGACTCTATTATAATACGAGACTTTGTGTCAGCAATTCTATGATATTTTAAGGATGGGTTTATATACATCTAGGAAACAGTTTGCACAAATATGGGTGGATTCACAGTTTAGATAACACAGTAATGAACCTTTACTTGATGTTATGTTGGCATGTGCGGAGCACGTCAGGATTTCTGCACATGCCAACATAACATCAAGTAACATTGCGCAGTTGTACATGTAATTCACACAATACTATTTTTCTGCCAGTTATTATAATTATGGTAAATATGTCGTATTCTATTAAATCTAAAAGATCGCGCTTGTTTGTTTGTTAAGCATATCTAACCTAAATATTTAGTCATTGCTCCACGTACACTGAGACACCGTCAAGTAATGGTTCATAACTGTGTTATCCAAACCTTGATTCCATCCATATTTGTTCAAACTGTGTCCTAGATGTATATTTTTTCTATGAACATATCAAACAAATTTCATAGAATTCCTAATACACAGTCTCGTTTTAAAACAAAAGTTCACGATTTACTGGGACAACCCTTGTATATACATAGTTACAGTAAAACTTGTCTTAAGCAGCCACTAAAAATAGACCAAACATATATCTTGAAGACAAATGGTAGCTTAACGAAGGTTGAAAGTATTGCAGAATGCTCCAAGAGAGCATTCTTCAATACTTTTGACCTGCATTAAGGGATAATCGGTCTTCAAAACCAATTTTTTGTCTTCTTTGTGAGTGGCCGCTTAAGTCAGGATTAAAGAGACTACATGCAAGTCTGCAACTATAAACATTTTTCGAAATTTATCTTTTCTTTTTAAATCATTTGTAAAAATAGAATTAAGATATGTTTTCACAATAAATCTGTTCACTATAGTGAACAGATTTATTGTGAAAACATAACTTAATTCTATTTGCTGAAATTTGCATGGAAAAATGAATTATCTTATTAAAACAGGTGGTTTTTCCCTTGTTGGTAATTATTTGCGTCCCTCCAATAATTATAAACAGCTAATTGTTAACATAAATGCTGTTGTTCTGATACTGATAATTTGTTAAGATTTACAAAATTGGTAAAATGTATACATGAATTTTAGTTTTTACTGTGTTCTTGAACAATAGAAACATTATTTTTAAAATCAAAAGATCAAAAGTTACAGACTATGCAGCTTTAACTATAGTTGCAAGCAAAATCTGTTGTAAAATGGGCTACATTTTAGTTGCAAACTTTGAATTAACGTAGTCGATACTTGTATGTCTGTCTTCAACTTGAAATCCATCCAGCCAGAGTAGAGTATTTGCCTTGCTCTCTATGATGCGTTAATTTCTCGCACACCAGATCAGGAGTTCCGTTGTTTCTGTCCATGTGAGATAATTCTTTCTCACATACCAACGCATGCAAGATCGAGTGATCCCTATGCACGGCCTCCAATCTCTGCCTCCTTCTCCAAAAAGAGCAGAACGTAAAGTGAGGCGAAGGCCCTTTCGGGAAGCAGGCAGTGGGCATAAACAATGAAACACGGTAAGTTATGTTGACACATTTTCAATCATAAGTAAATTTTCAGCGCAAAACTCGAAAATCCAAGAATGCTATGCTTTGGGCAATTGTTCAAGCTATCCGTAGAGCATGCTGTTTGCACATTTGAACTTAGTTTGTAAGCGTGAGAGCTTTTCTCCCGTTGCACAGTTGTCCAAGAAACGGTGGTTCCCGCATGGTTTTGCCTTCTAACCAAACGTATAGTAGCGTTTGGACCCTTATTCATACTACCGAGGCCCCTCCATACCCATGTTGTCCCAAATGCAATTTTTCAAGATATTTCAATGATAATTGAGTGATTTAGAGCCAAATTTCTTTAGGAGCAGGAGGCGAAGGGCAGGAGAAGGAGGCTGGGAGAGGAGAAGCAGGCGGAGATGATATCAAAATTTGCATTGATTTTGCTTATTTTTAATAATATACTTATCCAATCTACATGTATATCAAACTTCCTAAATAGCCACAAATTAACCGATAAATGTAAAATAATTGACAGTTTTGGCCGGATGCAGGGAGGAGTGAATGTAAATTTTGTCAGGTGACAATAACACATGTTTATTTGCGCCTTCGCCATACTACAAGCAAAATAAAGGATTCTTCCTTGGCTTTCTGTTTAAATCGCTCGGTGGGCTACGCCCACCTCGCGGTTTAAACGAGAAAGCCTCGGAAAAACATCCTTTATCTATTACTTGTAATGTAATGTCACAGTGTTGTGTATACTATGCACATGCGGTTGCCCCGTGTCTACTATCCTGGGCATAAGTCTCGCACGCAAGAACAATCCTCTAAAGCAAGGAGGGGAGTGAACCAAAGACAAGATAACCCTTTTGTACAATCAAATTTTGTATGTTTGTTTTCTAATGGGACTACAAAACAAATCAGAAAATCGGAGCAACAAGAGTCATAACAAGAATCTAATTTTGCGACCATTTTTTTGTTTCTAAGTAACACGCTCGTTTACCTTTAAAGAATGACTAACCACTGTATCAATAACAGATTTTCACTAGTCACTGTCGTCCGGGTAATTTTAGTTACACATACACACACATCTATTTTAAGCCGCATCTTAATCATGCGATCGATAAAGCAGCCAACAGAGGCAAACATTTAACGCAACTTTGTAGGGACGTAATAGTTGGTAAACATTATTGAGAATAACTCATTTATAAATGAATATTCAGAAGACATTTTGTATATCTTATAAACATTTATTTGCGGAAATAAAACATACAGCTGTCAACTATTTTTGCTAGCGAAAATCTCAAAGAAGACCGAATGCGTCACCAGGACAAAATGGGTTTATAAAAATGAGATAAGTAAGTGACAAACCAAATGCCGTTTTTATATAAACGTCAAGAGTCGGCAAGAATGGGTTTGTAGGCCCCCATCGGTAAAAGATGTGTTTAAATATTTAATAATTATGTTGATTTAAGTAAGAGTCTGTCAATTTGGACTATCTATTTATGATTTATAGGCGTAGGAGTCTCGTAGAACGGTCAGTTGGGCGCCCCGATGTTCAAATTTCAAGGAACACTTGGTTTGAATTCCTCTTTTTTCTGCGTCTAAGTCTTTTGCACCATCAGTAATTGTTGCTCTTAATCAAAGCTTGAGAGGGGGTGGGTATAAAACAGAGGTTCGACCCAGTCTGAGATTTTTGATAATCCTTTTCCAAAGAACTTAGGGAGAAATACACAAGTATCACTAATCTGTGAGCATTACATGATTCCAATGAGAAAAAAAGTGAACCACACATTACGTTGGTGGTGGCATTTAAAGCGAAGTAATTTCGATTTATTTAAATGGTTTGAAATATTCATACATGCAAGTTTGATATAGATTGGATAAGTATATTATTAAAAATTAGCAAAATCAATGCAAATTTTGATATCATCGCCGCCTGCTTCTCCTCTCCCAGCCTCCTTCTCCTGCCCTTCGCCTCCTGCTCCTAAAGAAATTTGGCTCTAAATCACCCAATTATCATTGAAATATCTCGAAAAATTGCATTTGGGACAACATGGGTGTGGAGGGGCCTCGGTAGTATGAATAAGGGTCCAAACGCTACTATACGTTTGGTTAGAAGGCAAAACCATGCGGGAACCACCGTTTCTTGGACAACTGTGCAACGGGAGAAAAGCTCTCACGCTTACAAACTAAGTTCAAATGTGCAAACAGCATGCTCTACGGATAGCTTGAACAATTGCCCGAAGCATAGCATTCTTGGATTTTCGAGTTTTGCGCTGAAAATTTACTTATGATTGAAAATGTGTCAACACAACTTATAGTGTTCCATTGTTTATGCCCACTGCCTGCTTCCCGGAAGGGCCTTCGCCTCACTTTACCTTCTGCTCTTTTTGGAGAAGGAGGCAGAGATTGGAGGCCGTGCTATGTAAGCTCGCTGTCGGAAAAATCTGTCCCACATCGCTACCCATGTGAGATAAGCGTTACTAATACGAGATAAGCTACACGCGGACGGTTGCTAATGTGAGATAACATTTTTGGCGCATGACTGTATTTCTTCGAAAACGAAAGTTGAATTGTTGTCAGTCAGAAAAAAATCAATGCTCAATTTTCAGCGATTTAAGTCAGCCTTCAACTTGGTTTAAACGTAAAACTTACAATCTTTATTCAATGCTTTGAACATGCCGAGTGCTTTGTGATTGACATATTTACATTTGTAACCTGTTGTGTTGGGCAATGAGTGACTGAATCCAGTGGGACGGGAACTTTGACGATGTAAAAAAACACACGCACACACATTTTCCTTAACAAAATTACTTACTCGAGTTGCTGTGACTGATAAACTAGTTCTTGTAAGTCCATTTTGATGAATAAACCATTTATTCATTGTTTAATGCGCTGTTTATTCGCTGTTTCAAGTCGTTTCGTACAGAGCGCGTCATTGACTGTAAACATCGACCTCAGTGACGTCACCAACATATATTACACAGTACTGTACCGTACGGTCGTGGTTTATGAGAAAAAGAATCGATCATTGGTGTTCAGTGGTTCTAGAAAAATCCCAACCCTCAGGTCCACCGTTCAGTAGGAAACTCGGCAAGCCTCGTTTCCCACTGGAACGGTGGGCCCTCAGGTTGGGATTTTTCTGTCCCCACTGAACACCAATGATGGATTCTATTTATCTCACATACCCGTACTAAGATAAAAAAAAATGAATAGCCACACGCTAGTCACATGTCGTTCTGTGACGTCATTGTAATATTAAAACGAGCGTATTCTCAGCGTTTTCAGGATTTTCTGAGAGGCTTTTTCACGTTTTATTCCAATATGCAGTACTTAGTGGTGAGCAAGAAAAATAATCCACTTTTCATGTGAGGATGGGATAGAATAATCCGTCCCTCCCAATCACCATTTATCAGCACTCCGCAAGTCACGTGATGCCAATCGGTGATCCTCGGGACAGATTTTCTATCCGACCCTCACACTCATGATGGATTCTTATAGCCTTATGCTCAATTCAAGCTGAGCAGCATAACCGCTGATCATACATGTACTCGGTAGATGGCTAGGCTAAACAGTCATCGCATTCTGAAGGTTTTCATGAACTTTCATATTTATATGATAGGTGTATTATTTCAGCAAGTAGCTCGGTGAACCAATGCTACACCTGCGATTCATCTAAATCAAGTGGACAGGGCGACGTTGATGAACCAACAAAATGTGGTACAATCAGTTCCTGTCAACCAGATGAGGTAACCCATTTAAGTAATGGTTCTGGGTCCTTATATCGCATATACGTAAACTTTTCTTCAAAGACATAATATGTGGAAAAAATGGCCTCAAATAGTTTACTTAAATATTTATATCATGCCAGTACACCTCCCTTGCTGTATTGCTGCAAAATAAATTCTAAAAAAGATCACCAAGATCCGCCACATAGGTTCGACTGCAGATCTAAGGGTCTAGTGGTCACATGTTATACCCCGCCCAGTTCCATACTTTCGTGCAGATTGATCATGACAAAAAATGCTGTTTTTCTTCTTCCGCTGATTCAATAAGGGCTGTTGTCAGTTTAAAAGCAAAAATATGTTTATCATATGACGTCGCCTCTGGGAGTGAAATAACGCCATGCAATAAAATCGATAAACCACTAGTGGTTTATAGATTTACGGGAAACGTTATGACGTCCATAACAACGTTGAGATTTCAAAGTATTTGTCATATGATAAATAGAATCTAACATTCGTGCTCTTGTATTATTGAATTTATTAAACTCGTTACGAAAAGAGATAAAATGCTCGGCAAGCCTCGCATTTTATTTCTTTTCCCCAACTCGTTTAATAAATTCAATTAAACATGAGCACTCATGTAAGATCCTCTATGTACGAAGTACTGGTTAACTGCCAAGTCCACCTTGCTTAGGAGAAAGTGTGGTAAGGTATTCTTTTACAGGTACATGTACCACGACCTCTAAGTAATGATCCTCGTGCCACTTAGTTTATTTGAGCCGCGGCACGAGATTTCCAACAATGTGGCATTTTGACAAGTGTAGACTCAGACAAGCCTGTGCAGCCTCCTCGTAAGCTTAGAGAGTTAAAATTACCTTCAGTCAGTAGCTTAACAGTCATAGAATATTCAAGGGACAAGCAAAGGCTCTGATCAGACTGCGCGTATGCGCAGGCTGATCTGAGGCTTTGCTGGTCGCACATACCACACTGTTGGAAATCTCATGCACTGGCTACTTTATCGTTACAGTCATGCCTCAAAGCGTTTTGAGAAAGTATAAAATGGCGGTCTGGAAATAGCCATAGCTGTTGACTGAGACTTAAAACCTTAAACTAGACCTTAGATTGCGCAATAGCTGGTTCGGCTTACATATCTATGTAGTATTATGTATACCCCCCCCCCCCCAAAAAAAAAAAAAAAAAAAAAAGCTGATGATCCTACCGCTACTGCAGTTATACTTGTAAGACGCCGCGGTCTGCTTTTTACTTTTTGCCGATGCCAGCAAAAAGGACTATAGGCTTATAATTGGTAAATCAATGTAGGCAATGCATCCTTGTTGTGCGACATAGGCAAACAATGTAAAATTCCTGATCAGACGTCACAGAAGGCGGCGTCTGATCAGGGTCTCCGCTGTTTGCTTACAGGATGGTCTAATATAATTTGAATGGAAATGAAACATACATGTACCACCCAACAACCCTTTAAGGGGAAATGAACTGGTCGAATTGATAAGAGATGGGAATTTCATTTGGCACAACTGAGTTACTCAACAATTTTGATTTTTCAGTTATGTGGCGTCAAACAATTTGCGATGGCAAACAACAGCACATACAGATTTACTTGTCTTAATAGAAGGGTATGTAAAAGAATTTGATGCTTTGACAGGGATCCAGATAAGAGTGCGTGCTGGAAAATTAACTTTCTTATTTCTCAACCAAATTATATGTTGTGGGTACTCAGAAGAACCGTCTCAATGAGACGGTTCTTTTGAGCACCCAAAACACATGTTAAAATTGATGGGTTAGGAAATAAACGCAATTTTAGGTGCACAAACGATCCTTATCTGGACCTATGCTTTGAATAAAAAGGTTGTCCCTTCATTACTTAACTTTTTTTCCATTTAAAACCACAATCATCATATTCGTACACGATAAACCCATAATTTCTTATTTTAATGTAATATACTTAATGAATGAATATCTAAAGGTGAAAGATTTTACCTTCTACATGTACAGCCATGAACAAATGTGTCTATATTCGGCTTATATTTTTTTAACTAAAACGTTATAGCTTCTACCTACATTCTGTTATACTGATACAAATGAAGACAAAACTATTGAAGAAAAAACGAAACCCGCCAGAAAACTTTTGCAACAGCTTTAACCGACGTTTAGGTTGGATACTCTGGCTTTGACCATTGTCAGACTGGCTCCTTTTATTTTTTAGATATGTACCCTTTTGACTGAACAGGTTCTGCAAGATATGAAACGCTGTAGGGATCCAGCCACTGTCGCTGCAGGTAAATTTTAAGCATTTTCAAGTTTAACCTCATGTTCAAACAGCACGTGAAATTCCTGATTTGAAATGGACTATCGTTCATTCGACAACGGGTTAAACAGCAATACAGATAGGTATTAATGCAACTATTTATACACAAACAGCTGATCAATGAACAATGGCTGCCTCCACGCTATAACTAATCAGTGATTACCCGCAACAATGGATTATACTGAACTGAATTAAAGGTTATTGTTTGATGTCTAAAGTTTAATTACTTTGTTTGACATTCATATTGTTTAATATTTTGACCAACACAAAATTTACTTTGACACAAGTAGTGGTAAAGAAGGGGAAAACTAATTTTCCGGAATGAGAAACCACTTTGATGTAGCTGAGATTTCGTGATAACCAAGTTTGACATAAATAGGTTTGAAATACAAAGCAATACACGGGAAATGCTCTGGAATGGATGATCACTTCGACATGTGCTGTGTTTTCGAGATAAGCAAGTTTGACATAGCGAGGTTGACCTGTAGTTAGTGGAGTACCTTCTAAATACATTTTGTCGATAAATAGTGGATCTTACATGGATGCTCATGTTTTATCCAATTTGTTAAACAAGTTGGGGAAAGTGGTGAAATGCTAGGCCAGGGCTACGTTTAATAAATAAAATGATACAGGAGCATGAATTTTAGATTATATATACCACATGCCATTTAAATTGATAAAAATCACATTTTTGGCGTGAACACGTCAGGATATTGCCATATTTTACGCAACTTTATGATGTCGTCATAATGTTTCCCGAAAATCTGTAAACCACTAGTGGTGTATCGATTTTATTGCAGAGCGTTATGTCACTCTAAGACGCGATGTCATATGATAAAAAGTTTCAATATATTATAAAGAAATTGTTAAAGATCAATTCAATTCTAAAAGTAAAGTCTTGAGACAATGTCTGCAAATAGATGTCCGTACACAATTTGATTTAAAGGCAGTCTCTTTAAACATTTACCAGTAACAGAAACCTTTAATGCATATTATCCTGTGCAACATATGTAATTGTTTTATTCTGCCAACCTATATATTCTGGACTTTATCTAGATTTTAAGCAAAAAAGTGTGTGTGATACTACCTCTCACACAGAATTTTGCTAATAGAAGATGTTTAACTGTAAGATACTAACCAGTAATGTGTGTTTGATATTAACAACAATGCCTACAATGTTTTCTATGCTATGCACTAAAGTGTTATACTAGAGAACTTTGAAAACGTGACACCGAGCTTAAATACTTTACTCCTCAAACATTGAGAAGGCCAAAGAGCAAATTGTAATTTTAATATCAATATCTGACCAGCGGTTTTGTGTGTGCTAAACTCGTGGTTGTAAAATTAAATTAAGGTATTTGAATACCTTTTTAAAGCAGGGGCAGTCGACTTTGATGGCTACCAGTTAAGCTGAAAATTAATCCACTTTAGTCTTTTTCAACATTCGCTCACCTCAGTTTAGTGCCAAGTTTCTTGCGGTTGGATCATATACCATATGGGCCCAAAAACCTGTCTTTAGAGTGTCTTATCAAGTAAGTCTCTGACCAGTCTGACCAGCTATAGAGACAATCTAGGATAGTGGCATTTTACATGTATGAAGGTTGACTAATATAAATTTCAGAAAGCTAATAACAAATGAATGATATGCGCCTTTGTTGTTTGTATGTTTGCCTTTGTTTTCTCATGATATAATTATGTATTTCGCTTTCAGTTTTACTTGTTTTAAATTCGAGTCTCTTTTATATCATTTAAATTGAGAGTATTGTGTAGTATACATGTATATGCATCAAATTATTGTTTGAAAGAGATATTGGTAGTTATGATTTGGGTTCTGATTTTCGTGTTGCAGAAAAATACACAAATGAAAATGTCCCTTCCTGGTCGAGTGTCCTCTAATCACCTTCCTCACTGAATAAACATCGTTCCTTTTCAGGGGGTTGTGGTAACGTAAAACGTTCAGGACAACAGATATGCACAGCATGTTGTGCAGATCCTTTGTGTAATAGCGGTAGTTGCTTACAAGTGCTTGGTAAGTTATGGCATTTGGCTACGATGTTATAAAAACTTTTTCATGCTGAACTCAACTGAGCATGGAATTTATCCTGCTCATAAATGTTAAAATGCTAACAATTGTTGGCATTTTAACGTTTATTAGCAGGATAAATGCAACATATTAGAGTTAAAAAGCAAAACTTTTCTTTATTTTCTGCGTTTTGGTTTTTATAAGCAGTTAAAATGTCATGTTCAGTTGAGTTGAGCATGGAACAAGTATTATAACCTCAGGGCTTGGCCACCATATAAGATGTTGATACCTATCGTATGCGAATGTATGTATATATATTACCATGCTGCAATAGAACGAGCTTACAGGTTTGATCAGAGCTTTCACCATCTTTTTTGCCAATCTTGTTAAATTTATTTTTTCTTTGCCCGTTGCACTTTTTCCCGCAGTGATCCTGGTTTTCTCTGGGGTTTGTTTGCAATTGTGAAGTTCAAAAAGACAATAAATATATATCATTCATCAATAACTCTCTCACTAGTTTACGCTATGCGATCATAATATGATTTGCATGATACAATTACGGATAAATCTAAGAAAAATGCTTCTAGCAAAACGTTTTAATTGCAGACAAGATTTTGACTTTGTAAGAACAAAAAAAAAAAAAACAAGAACCTCTAACATTGGCCTGGCAACACATTTATATATAGACGGATGGCTGAGAATGGGTTTGCTCCCCCCCCCTAGGGAATTTTGCAGACATATCCTATCTTGTAGAGAATTGAAAGCCGAGTCTTTTAAGAGATGTTTGCACTCTGTGCTCCGGGGCGTTAGTCTGTAAGAGCCTGTAACATACGTTACTTAATCAAACTAAGAAAAAGTAAATTGAAAGTTTGGGCTACATATTAAAGACATTAAAATATTTATTTTTAAAAATCATTCATATAGTCTGCATACTAGATATCTTAACTACGTATGACAGCCATTTGAACAAAATTGCGGCTTCCTAAGGTGTCATATGCGTTACATAAATCAGATAACCCATTAAAATTTGCAAGTGTGGCTAACATCATTTACATTCACAATCTCTCTGTGTGTTTTGCAAAATGTTTGTAACCATGTCTGACTAGCTTATGCAATTGGCTAACAGAAAAATTAAAGTTTGTTTCCCTAGCTTAAATATTTTTTCTGAAATAAGCAATTAAACAACCCTACCCCTACCCAGTTTTAAGGTGAAATGTTTGGTATTAAAACTAAAGTAAAAATAGTTAAAAAATATTTGCAGTTGATGAATGTGTTTCATTGTTTGGAATTTATTTGCTTATATGAAAAGACGCATAAATCTGCAAGTTTGTTGCAAAATTCTTAATATCAGAGGCTGTAACATATGTTACCTGATGTAATAAATGGGCAAGCTCATCGTCTTTACGTAAGATATGCCTAAAAATGTTTTAATCTCCTCAAGGGAATTTTGCAGACATATTCCTTCTTATAGTACAACTCAAGCTGCTTTGATTAAGGGATGTTTGCACTCTCTATGTTGGGGCGTTAGTCTGAAACAGCGTGTTACATGCGTTACTATATCAAATAAAGGAAATGTAGTTGAAAGTTTGAGCTAAAATTGTGAAAAAACTCGCAGCTGTTGGATATCTTACATTGTTTAGGGATTTTAAACTGGCTCCTATGATAAAGACTTATAGATCTGCTAGTTGTCATCAAGTTTTAAAGATCAGAGAGGGTTACATATGTTAGCGTGATAAGTAAAATCATCAAACAGTATTTTGACATCAAGCTGAGTAAGGACCTGCTCCATCCTAATCCCCTTTGGAATTCTGCAGACAAATTACATCTTTTGTAACCATTCAAGGTGCATTTAATAAGAAATGTTTGCACTTTGTAAGTCGGGGCGTTAGCCTGTAACAGCTTGTTACATATGTTACTATATCAATTTGAGAATAAGAAATTTGAATGTTTGAGCTACCAAAAGAAGACATTAAAATTATCTAATAAATTGACATTCTTAAAGTCTTTATACTGGATGTCTATACTACATATGGAAGCTGTTTAACATTAATACGGCTAACTGTGGTGTTATGTGCGTTACATGAACCTAATTATAATTTAAAAGCTATAATTGTGGCTATCGTCATGTAGTTAAACAACTACTATGACTTGGTTTCAAACTGTTTTATTAGATTTTACAAACATATACTCAATTGATGAATAGGAAAAACCAAGTTTGCTTTTCTATCTTAAATATATTGTCTTTTAGGAGCTAATACACAGCCCTACTCCCAGTTTTACAGAGAAGCGAATTTTGTTATTACCGTTTAAGTAAAACACATAAAAGCGATTACAGCGTGTGGATGTTTTTCATTTTCTTAGTCTGTCTTGCTCATATATCTACAAGATGTCATTAAGTTAAAGATCAGGACACTTAATGTGTACTTATAAGTCTTTGGTGCCAAAACACTAGGAATTATATTCATTTCTGATTATCAAGCCCATGGACTGGTGTTACAGATGTTATCAATGACCTTTTGGACACATATCCTAATACTGTGCATATAATGCTAAATATAGAGCCACAAATAGAAAAGATAGTTTTACAATTTTACAAGAGAATACAATAAATGAAATGGTCCAAACTATTTCTCATCAATTTAACACTCATGTTAAACGTTTGTCGTTGTCTGCTTCTGTGGTTATCATTATTACCGGGTATCACACGCCTCCTTGCAACTAGTAGAATCATCACACAATATTTCAATCATTTACTAATACAAAAATTTTACCACCAGTCCACTCAAAATTGATGAGCCATTATCAACTTTCCAATTTTGCCATTTATGGCTTGGAACATTTGGACACTGATATGAATTCCTAATAGTTGGCTCTTTGAGTATGTGTTTCAAGTGATACTCTGAAAGTAGGAGAAAGACTAAAGCTTTACAAGGAGGAAAACTATGCCATTAAGAGCAATGAGAACCTGGACTGATGTACCTTGATATTTCTGTGATAAAGAATCATATCTTAGCTGGTTAACTTTTATAAATGAAGCCTTTCCATACATGCAACCCACATATTTTCATCTAATAATGTCTCTGCACTTATTATCTTTCCCCAAGCATTCAAAAACTTAATTGAAGTCTTAGTACTTCTGAAGTGCTGAAACCGAGGTAACTCTTTCCCTTCAGATAAACAAACTAGATGTATCACAGCAGGTAAAGCAATGAAATGCAGGATGAAAAGAGCGCAAATTAGACCCTTTCAATTCAATGATTCACTAAGTTTCTAAGATAAGAGCGCTTATTAAAGGATGTAACATATATAACTTGTCATAATAAATGAGCAAAGGCATTGTCGTGACATCCTTTTTGATTACACAGTCAGAGGCAAGTGTTTTCAATGGATCATGAAATGAGGCACCTTATTAACTTGTTTACTCTGTATAAATCTTCCATAGAGCGTAATATAGAACTACTGGTTATCCCATTCTACCTATAGTCCACTTTCCTTCTTTTGAATGCAACAGCTAATGATATGGCTGCAAAAACTGAGAAATCATAGGTTTTACATTATTTTAAGACATGCTTCAATGTACTGACATCAAAAAACAACCAACTGCAAACATAATTGATGGCAATGTCCAGCTTCATATTCTTTCTCTTATACCAGATAACTTTCAAGGTGTAACAGAAATTGTTTCAGACAGTCTGCCAAAACCATCAAGAGTCAACATTGTAACTAAAGAGTACTTATAAAGTTCTTTGGGCGCAGCAAAATACTTTTGATCTAAGACCTGAGGACTTAAGCACCAAAAGACTGGATAGGTTCCATGGCAAATGATGCAAAAAAGCAGCCTATCAAATTTCTGTTTGACCAATGTCAGAAATCTTAAAGTATTCTTAGAGGTGCACGGTAGAGACATAGATTTTGCAAAATCAGAGCAAAGTTATCATTTGACTAGCACAGATGCAGAGGCAGCTGCAGTTTGATTGCTCTTGCCACTTCACAGGAAGAGATATATACCAGAGTCATACTCCATTGTATGCATATATGTGAAATGGCATTAAACCCATATTTAATCAGGTGTTTGATCCCATGACACTGACATGCTGTTTCTGCTTTTGAAGAATGCTAAGGATTCAAGTTTGGCTGAGTCAAGTTGTTTGACGCTGGCACTGGCCACCCATACAAAGAAAATTAAGTCTTTTGATGGCTAAAGAGGAGGATCACACGAAATGCTTATAAGTGATGTTTGTCACAATTACCAATTTCAAAAAGTAATCTTAATTAATGTAACACATATAACACCATAGGAAGCTGTATATTTGTTAAAAAATCTTTTCTTATGTATCAAAGGTATTCAGCATGCAAACTATATGAATAATTCAAATAAATAGATAGTTTTATGTCTTCTTTCTGTTTCTCAGACTTTCAATGCATTTATTCTTAAATTGATATGGTAACATACGTATCGTACCATTACAGGCTAACCCCCTAGTTAATAGAGTGCAAACATCTCATATTAGATGCAGCTTGAATTGTTCTTTAAGGTAGGATATGTCTGCACAATTCCCAAAGGGGTGGAGAGGAACAGGGTTGTACTCAGTTTGCAGTCCTAATACAATGCCATGATTTTACTGGTTGTGATGAAATGGGTGATTACTTTGCAATAGAAGCAGACACAATGATAGACATTGTGAGGGTGACTTGAATAAAGATTGTTTTTGAACAATTTTATTTAATAGGAATACTTATTAAATTGTGTCATTTAAATGAGAACTATTATTTTCTATCTATATGTCTATATATTTTAATATTATAGGCATTAGGAAATATGTGATTACAAAGGTTATATATAACATAGGTAACACAATTTCAAGGGCTTGTTATCAGCAATGACTGTAATTACTAAGACTAAGGCACCAGAGGATAGATATTAATAGGAAAACATGTGAAAAACCGTATTTTTCTGAAATATCATCTCTTACTTCCAAGAAAATTTCCTAGCTCATTCATTATGCCATGTAACATACATTACATACTTTAATAAGTGCTCTGATTCTGATGTCAAATTTGCAAATGTATGATTCTTTATTGCATTAGCAAGACAGTGCCAAAAATGTAAGATATCCAATGGCGTCAAATATTTTCATATATTTTTCTTCAATAATAGATACCAAAATTGGATACTTAAAATTGGGGGTAGGGTTGTTTAATAGCTCATATAAAACAAAGTATTTCAGATAGAAAAGCAAACTTTGTTTTATCTATTAGTCAAATGACTACTTTAGTAAACTAAGATTAAAAACACTTGTAAAAATGCACAAATTGTCTGTAAAATGAATGATGTTAGTCATAATTTCAACTTTCAAAGGGAAATTTAATCTATGTAACGCATATAACACCACTGAAGGCTGTAATTTTGTTTAAAATGCTGCTTTTATGTAGCTTATGCATCCAGCTTGCAAACTACATAAGAAATTTGAATAATTAGATGGTTTAATGTCTTCTTTCTGTAGCTCAAACTTTCATTTTGATTTTTTCCTTAGTTTGTTATAGTAACATATGTAACAGACTGTCCGAGACTAACGCCCCGGAGCACAGAGTGCAAACATCTCTTAAAAGATGCGGCTTGAAATTTTCTTCAAGATAGGATATGTCTGCAAAATTCCCTAGGGGGGGGGGGAGCAGGACCTTTTTTAGCCCGAAGTCTAATATCTATTCTGTTATAATGGTAATTTGACTGATGGGGCATTACATGTTACTGATAAAAAAAGAAAACTTTGATTTTTTATGAACTAATACTGTTTATGAGATTTTGATAGGGGTTCCATTTTTCAATAAATTTATTCAATTTGTCGTTAGATATAGAAATTTCCAGGTGTATTGTGAGCAGTTACAGCTATTTTGTCTTGAATATGCCAAAACATAAATTGTGCTTGTTGCACCGAGTAGTATATTATGTAGTATTTTGCATATAACAGTATGAAGCTGAGTATTTCAGTAAATGCTCTATTTCTTATATATCCCTAGTATGAAACTCTCTTCATTTAAGTCACAATTTTATATTGGTAGTTTAAGCCAGTTTTCCAGGCTTTTTAAGAATTGTTGTATCTTCTTGCAATGCCAAAACAAGTGTGTTATCGTTTCCTCTTGGGAAAGACAACAAAAATAGTCTGGATTATTTCTTAGTTTTACTTTGAATAGATAACTTTTTGTTACTAAAATATTGTGATTAATACAGCTTTGGAACCTCTGTATGGAAGGGTATTTAGTTATCGTAAAAGGATATATAAAGATTTCCTTCCAGTTCTCATTACTAAGTGTATATTTTTTATTCCAAGACAGCATTCCAGTAGGTGTTTCACTGTTCTTATTAAGAATATTTGTATATAGACTGGGTTCCAGTTTTAGTTAGAGGGTCGGCTTTAAATGATTTGGTATAAAAGGACCTTTTATATTTGTTGTGAGAGTGATTTATGACTTTTTAAAATATTTTGATTGACTAAAGGCCCTGTCACACTATAACGTTTTAGCCAACGTATGCCGACGTATGAAATATATATCTAGTACGCTGGCATACGCTGAAATCTAATAAAAAGCCTCTCTTTGAACTTATGCAAAGCGTACGCGAAACGAGCATAGAACGTGTGTCTAACTTATGAGTAACTTATTCATAACTTATTCCCGACGTAACATAACTTATACTATTATCAGCGTATAAAAGCGTATGCCCAGCGTATCACTAGCGTTCTTGAAACTTATGCAAAACGAACGTCTAACGTATACTGAATTGTATATATAACGTACGTTAACGTATGCATAACTTACATGTAGCGTACTTCTAACTTACGCCAAACGTATAAAACAGTACAGCATTTTGGGACAATTTTGTCATATGACAACGTATACCAACGTACTGTAGCGTGTTCGTAACGTATTGAAAACGTATCCCCCCTGACTTATTCAGCGTACACCAACGTACTTGGTGAATTTTCATACGTTGGTGCTAACGTACCTTAAGGTATGCATAACTTACCCGTTGCGTACATCTAACGTATGCCTAGCGTATAAACAATACGTCGGCATACGCTGAAGATTTTTTATGCAAGCACAAAATTTTGGGATCTATTCGCCGTATGACAACGTATACAAACGTACATTAGCGTGTTCGTAACGTGTTTAAAACTTATCTCTAACGTATTCAGCGTACACCAACGTACTTGCTTAATTTCTTATACGTTCGCATACGTTGGTGCTAACGTACCTTAACGTATGCATAACTTATTTGCTGCGTACATCTAGCGTATGCCTAGCGTATAGAAACAGTACGTTCGCATACGCTGTAATTTTTTATGGATGCACAAAATGTTGGACCTCTTAACGTATACCACCGTACTATAGCGTATTAGTAACGTGTTTAAAACTTGCTTCTAACGTACTCAGCGTATACCAACGTACTTGCTGATTTTTTCATACGTCGGCATACGTTGGTGCTATACGTCGTAGTGTGACGAGGGCCCTTAGTAATAGAAGTAAGAAAGACAGCAAGGACCAGGAATCGATACAATCAAGTACCACACCTGTCCCAGGATACCAAATGGAAAAGTAACAAAATTACAATAAACATCACAAACAAGAGCCACGAGTCAGACGACCACAAGGCAGCAATGAACAGACGTGAAAGCATGACAAACACATAAATAACACATATGATCCACAAAGAGTATCAGCTTTGAATGGTCAGTAAAAATATTTTACTGGAGGGCTTAAACCGGTTTAACTTTGATAATGCAAATAAATTGTTGTCATATTATACTTTGCTACTTATTAATCTTGATTAGATAATTCTCCATGTTCTTTGACTATGTCAATCAGAAATCTAATTCCTTTCTTGTAACAGTCCTACCAGATGACATACTTTTTATCAATACAAATTTTACCATTGTAAAACAAAGGAGATTTTAAAATATGTGAAATGCCTCTTTCCAGTTCTGTGTTATTATTCGTTTTGATAAAGCCTGTAAAAAAATCTTTCCAGAAAGGATTATCTATTTTCCATTATTTCCTCAGCATACTTTGTATCTACAGCAGTCAGTGTTTCTATGTTAACATATTTGAGAATGTAATCTTGCCATTTGCAGGTGCCTGTAATAAATCTTCTGATCCATGTTACTTTTAAAGCATTAACTGAAAGCTTATATATCTTTATCCTCTTCCTTCCGCTAAATGGTTCGCAGTAACTCACGCGAACCGGTGCACAACAATATATCCACAGATTTGCGAGAGTTCCTGTTTTACAAACAAATAACAACAAAGCTTTCTTTGAGGTAGGGATACTATATTGTATCATCAATTTGTTCTATATTATGATATTACTATAGCAAAAGCGTGGCAAGCTATAAGACATTCATTGAGTAACAGAATGAAATCAATGATATAAAATTCAACAAAGAACAATCAGCACATGATGGGGTAAAATCTGCCATAAATCAATGATATAAAATTCAACAAGGAAATATCAGCACATGATGGGGTAACTCTGCCAGCACAGAGAACAATCAAACGGTAAACTACTCAATTGTGGAGGAGGAGAGGAGGAGGAGGTAAAATGAAGTCTATTTGGACGTCGACATCAGTGAAACAAAGCAGTGGTTTGATCTAACGCTTTCGCCAGCCGAAAATTGAATGAAGCACGCAGAGCGAGCACATGGTTAGAGAAGTGGATGCTGGCTGGAACCCTGCAAGGCGGACACTATTTAGAGTACCGCAGATAAGGCGGAAACCAATAAATGTAAGAAAGGTAATTAAGTATACAGGCCACAAGAAAAAGAAAGCAACAAAATAGAGAGCTCTAGTGTCGTTAGATAAAATGCGCTATGGAGACATAACGCACATATATTTATCATTTTCAACATCTTTCTTAGTTTGTGTATATAAGCAAACGGCTCAGGTGAGACTGAATACGTGTATCTCCCATTATGCACTTTCGCATACGTGTGTAATGAAGATTGTAATCATTCAAAAGTTCACCTAATATGGAAATAGTGTTTATCATACCATATGGGACTGCTCTTAAAGGAAAGAATTAGCTCAAAGCGAATTATTTCCTTTAATAGAAGTTATTTTTTAAAGAGACGGTATTAATGTCAGTAGTTCCCTTTAATGCGCGCAACTATTACAGCGTTCTGCATACACCCTTAGACTGCACGGATGCTCAGAGTTACCTGAACCTGTTTTGCTCGCAGATGCTATAGGAAACCAAGCTTCCACGTTTCTGCTAATCACAATTTAATTTCTCTGATCTAAATAGACTGCCTTTAAAGCTATACAACCTGGATAATTTCGCTTATATCAGTGTAGCGAATAAATTTACGAATTAGAAGTGGGGTAAGAGTAGGTGCCTGTATGGGACCTTTCATTCAGGGGAAACATAGAAAATGATGCTGAAAAACTCGTATTTCTTTTATTTTTCAGATCGCCTTTACAACCTGTGGATGGCTGGACTGCTTGATATTAATACTCTACACGTGCGAAATATGAACACCCCAATTACTGGATAATATGTCACTTTTTGTACATAAAAACTATAATTTTGCCCATGCAAATTGTTGATTTGGTGTTATTGTTGAGTTTGCTGCTGCCGTCAACTGCTGCTGCTGGTGGTCGTGGTGGTGTGTGTGCGTGTGTGTGTGTGTGTGTTAAAGAACAAGATGTCAGGTTTGTTCTGATGGAGGATTGTAATTGTGTCTTAAAGAAGAATATATTTTAACACATTACATTACGTTTTTATTCTATGGAACCACTGACTTCTTGCCACTAAAGGTAACACCACCCACAGACAGTTTATAGCTTTCCTATTCTGTTTTGATGTATAAGTAGTTCGATATAATAGCTGACGATCTGTTAATAACGTATAGTTAAAGTAAATTTTATTGTTACCAGATATTTTGAAAAAAAGGTCGGATAAATTGTAATCTTCCGCCCGTCAATCTGTTTTACCCAAACTTCTTCATTTTTTGGCTAAGGATGTTTTTAATGACACAATAATTACTCATGTTGTGTAATTGACAATGAAGGTATCACCAAATGAGCCGCGGCATGAGATTTCCAACAATGTGGTATGTGCGATCGGCAAAGTCTCAGATCAGCCTGCGCATACGCGCAGTCTGATCAGAGCCTTTGCTAGTCGCTTGAATACTCTATGAGAGTTAAGCTACTGACTGAACATCATTTGGAGTGTCTAAGCTTAAAAGAATGCGCCACAGGCTCATCTGAGTCTACAAATGCCACATTGTTGGAAATCACATGTCATGGCTCACACGTTTCAGATTCCGAATATGTCCTTGAAGTCTGTCATACCGGTCGTAACGCAAAGTAAGAAAGAGGGCAAATTTCTCTTTCTATTTTTTTGATGGAATGTGCTCCTATCTGGCACAGTGGTTGCTTATGTTGTGTAGACGTCAAGAAAAGCCTTAGATTTGCAAATATAACCTTGAGGTCAAAGGTCAAGGTCAAATATACTCACTTATTTTTACAGTGCATGTATGCTAATAAATTTTCGTAAAACAATGTATGAATCGTTGGTGTCATATATGACCTTGTGCAAGACGTGGATAATGGTTTTGCCCTTCTTGAATTGCAATCATGCCACAAGTACTAACTGTGCTTAATACGAACACCCTCGGTCAGAATATGAAAGAGGAGTTCCGGTTACATGCAGCATTACAGATGTTAAGTAAATTAGACCTTGACCTTTGATTCAAAGGTAATATTGGGGATTTAATACTTACTTGTCATTAACACACAAATGAGCCAGTGCATGACATTTCCAACAATGTGGTATGTGCGACCAGCAAAGCCTCAGATCAGCCTGCGCATACGCGCAGTCTGATCAGAGCCTTTGCTAGTCGTTTGAGAATTATATGATTGAAAAGCTACTGACTGAACACCATTTGGAGTTTCTAAGCTTCAAAGGAGGCTGCAGAGGCTCATCTGAGTCTACACTTGTCAAAATGCCACATTGTTGGAAATCTCATGCCGCGGCTCAAATGATAGCTGTTGTGCTAAATATGAACACGGATGGTCAAAACCTGAAGAGGAGGTTGCGATGTGAGTCATAAAACAGACTTTATATATATATGACCTTGTCCTATGCCTCCAATGTCATAGCAATGATCTGCATCCTTTCTTGTAATCTACACAGTATAAGCAACAATAATTGTGCTAAATATGAACACAATCTGTCAAAAATGAAAGAGGAGTTCGTGTTACAAGCCTTTAACCCGCGTTAAAGAGAATTTGAGACCAACCTTTGACTCTCAGGTAATATCGGTGAACAAAAAATTGTTTTTGGTGATCTTCACATCATAAACACTCATTCTAACGTTACGGAATCTGAAACATTTGAGCCATGACATGTGATTTCCAACAATGTGGCTTTTGTAGACTCAGATGAGCCTGTGGCGCATCCTTTTAAGCTTAGACACTCCAAATGATGTTCAGTTAGTAGCTTAACTCTCATAGAATATTCAAGCGACTAGCAAAGGCTCTGATCAAACTGCGCGTATGCGTAGGCTGATCTGAGGCTTTGCTGATCGCACATACCACATTGTTGGAAATCTCATGCCGCGGCTCATTTGGTGATACCTTTATTGTTAAATATGACTACCCTCCATAAAACAGAATGAGGAATTCGAGTTACGAGCCATAAGACAGAGTTTAAAAATAAATGACCTCGCCCTGTGACCTGCGACTCCAAGGTCATAACAGTGATCTGAAACACACTTTGTTATCTAAACATCACAGGTATTTATTGTGCCAGATATGAACATCTTCAGTCACAGATTTTAATATGTGATCTTGTCCTTTGACTCCAAGGTCATATCGGCGATCTGAATAATACGATATAATAAGCATGCTATAGGCAATCAGTCTACGAAGTATAGCCACCGTCTGTCAAAAATTGAAGGCGGCGCTAACGTTACGATCAAACCCAACTGACATATAGACGGATATAGACGGATTACAAATAATCCGATTTTTTTTTTCAAAATATGCGGATATGGAAACACAAGATAAGTCTAATTTATAAACAAGTGTAAATTAACACCGAAAAGATGCCAATTTACACTAACTTTCCAACTACATGTAATATAATTTGAGGCCAGCAATATTATTGAAATCAAAATATGAAAGATGGCTTGAAAACTGCCAACAGCAGTTTTCTGCTATCACTAATCACAGCGGATAGGCGGCAATCGAAAACGTTAATATCATCGACCAACGTAGATCAAAAATCGTTAGAAACAGAGTTTTTGAAAGCCAATAAAACTCTGTTTCTATCGGTTTTTTATCCGCGTTCGTCGATTGTTAAGAGCGTTTCCGATTGTCACCTATCCAGTGTGTTAATGCTACAGTCAGATGACCAGCATCTTCACCAGTGAAGGTTTCGTCGTTTCTACCTTTCGACAAACCCTTCACCTCACGACCCTCAAAATTTATTATTAGCGCAGACTAATCGACCAATGAAAACGTCAGGAAGGATTTTCTCGATAAGCCCTTCCTGCCAATCAGATTTAACGTTGCATTTTATCGGCATCTAATATACACTGCCCGATAAGTCTCTACAAGTCCAGATAAGCAAAGATTTTGGTCGTAAAATTATTTATTTTTCTTCTATCCTTCAGTTCAAAATTATGTTAGGGGTGCTCAAAATAGCCATCTAATGTGACAGTTCTTTTGAGCACATTAAACATATGTTTTAGTTGTTAAATAAGAAACCGAATGTAAATTAATTACGCCATCTTATCTGGAGGCCTGGTGTTTAACGATTTTTTGTACCGCTTTGTGATTGATTGTATTAATTGTTACTATTTTCGTCTTATGGCGTACTCAATCAGAAGAAAGTATTATTGTGAGGCCAAGGGTTAAGATAGCGAATCGCAACCCTTGGTATGACCAGATGGATGACCAGAGAAACATCACCATCACATAACACCGACCAACCCATGGCACTGCTATGAAAGGGAAGCAGAACACTGTCAGCCACAGTTAAGCAAAATGATGAATCACTAGAAATATTTCAAAATATATATGACAACATCTACAACTATGTTTTTGATTTTACAAAATGACCAGATTACATAAGGTCCCTATGTGCTCACCTGACACTGAGTCATACGGCTGTACAATGCCAAGATCAACCTAGGATTATCATTTGAACAGACTTTATTAGGCCCATATCCCAATCGGAACTGCCTCGGCCAATTCCGCGAAATTCCGTGGAATCAGACCACGGATGTACATCGAGGATCTACTTTGATAACGCGCGGGATAAAGTGACGCTGATGTTATATAACGTGACGCTGACGTCACAGAAACCATGTTAACACAATAACAAGGGCAATTGCAGCCAAACAAGTGGCTTAAATGAAGTTTATGGGGGGTTTTTTTCAAATAAAATATCGCTAAGGCGATATTTTATTGAACAAACGTAAACTTCGTTTTTTTCTGCTGATTAAACTTTTCGGACAATCAGAATAATCGATTTTAATAAAGCTGAATCCACATGTTACAGAACTAACTTTTCCATACGCCAGTTCCAGCTAACAAAATGGAGCTTTTTGGTACAACCGGGGGGACGTTCCTGAATGAGACAAACAAAGACAAAGGTGATTGGCCTATTAGTTTCCAAAACGATTATCTAACATAAAATAAAAGATATTTTGTCTATCAACCGTACATTGTAGAGCCCACATCCACAATGCTTACTGTAAAGGCGGCAACTTTAATATTCATATCTGGCGTGGTCGGCAATTTATCTGCTAAACAAGGGAAATCAGGTTCTATTTATAATTTGGTGAAGAATAAGTAAGTTCTTTGGGCCGCGCAAACGTGCGTGAATTTCATGAAATTTCTAACCGTATTAACACTGAACTCACATTTATTAACCCTTAAGACGCATAATCACAAAATGTATGTTTTTTGTCGTCCCCTAATATATTTGAAGCCTCAAAGACAAACAGTGTGGACCCAGATCAGACTGCTCCTGTAGGAGCAGTTTGATCTTGGTCCACAAAGTTTGCCTCTTTGCTTATGGTAAATAGACTTTTTCAGATGCAGTTGTTTTGCTGGCGTTTTAAGGACTAAATAATGTGTTTTGCGTCTTCTATACTGAGGAAATGGCGCAAGATGATACAGTTACTTAAGAAATAGATCAGCTCCAGCAGTGAATTGTTGAGTAATAATTCACTGTTTGGAGGTCAGTTGTAAAGAAGATCAAATCACGAGCGCGCAGCGCGAGTGATTTATCTTCGTACAACTTACCGACAAACAGTGAATTATTACTCAACAATTCACACACTGGAGCTGATCTATTTCGATTCTAACACTCAATAAAAGACGAAAACACATTCGAAGTCTTCAGCTTCTTCCAACTTTCCGCCATTGCAATGAAGAACTCCCGCCAATACTTAGACTACGTCGCATACGTTTACATGTAATTGTGGCGTCTTTCAAGCGTAAAAACGACGTTACACCGTCTAACGCCATGAATGACGTCATTTTCCAGTGACGTCAGCTATCACACACTTTTGCGGTGAATTATTGTCCGATATATCACAGTTTGTTACCGTTGGCTCTATAGGCGAGGTGTGTTAGAATTTTGAATAAAACCACGCCTCATTTTCAGCTTTTACCTATGTCTGAGATTGACCAGTCCTAATTACGCATTCATGAGGTGCCACTTTTACAGTAACCAAAAAGGCATATAATACATACCAAAACCTAGGGCCGGTGTCCCTGTGGTTCTAGAGACGTAGATGTTTTAAAGTTTTGAACTTACATAGGCATTGGAGTTATTTTTGTCGTGTGACTAATAAACCACATGATTATTTTTACATTAGCTTATCTAATTGATGCTCCATTTAAAATTCGAGTTAAATTGGCCTTGAACAAAATGTTCAAATATGCTGATGGCAGTCCAACATTAGCAACCTTGGTTGAAAGATCAACACTTGACCTAGGCTACTTCTCTATGGTAATTGCACGACCCTTAAGTCTGTACTTTAATCACTATGTGAGTCCGTGCGTCCGTCCGTCCGTGGTCAATTATTAAAAAATGCTCATAACTCTTGAACCACAAGGTATAAATCCACAAAACGCTTAAAGGCGTGACCGTGACGGTTAAATGTATTGCATGAATCGAGGGACATTACTTAAAGGTCGTGGTAGAAGTATATAATTTGATCAAATTTTGCATACAAAGGCATGTCAACATTTTTAACATGAACATCCTTTATTGAGGGCCGAGGGTATGCTGAGCAGCATTTCAGCGGGTTGTGGTCAGCTAGTGAAATGTTCATTACTTTTGAACCACACGGTATATTTGGATTAAATTTTGCATTAATTTTTAATTTTAACTTTGTCCAGCCTATGGTATGCAAAATCGTGACGAGGTTTTGCCAAGCATCATTTTGGTTGGTCAAGGTCTTTTACTGAAAAGCTCATAATTCTTGAACCGCACCATATATTTAAATCAAATTCTAAATACTTATACATAGTTTGAAATTAGCACGGAAGATGACAAAAAAAAAAGAAAAAATATAAAGAAAAAAATATTAGTCACGCCTGTGTTCGAACATTTAAGCGTCAGGCTGTTGGATTAAAAGAAAGCCTCTTAGACCACTCGGGCACCATGTATTGTAAACTAAACTCGTGCATATTACCTATATAGCCTATACCTGTGCCTATCAGAACATGGTCCTTGCATCAATCTTTAGCAAACGCTCCTTTGTGCGAAACGTTTTTTTTACGTCAGTGAAGTTGCAACATGCGATAACGCACACTATTTCATTCTCGTGATACAGATATTTATTATTAAGCATTTTATCAAGTAGAGAGGACTGTATTACTTGACTTTTCGCTGACTGTAAAGGCGGCAACTTTAATATTCATATCTGGGTGTGGTTCGGCTATTTCATCTGCCTAGGAAGGGAAATCGGGCTTTATTTATAATTTGGTCAAGAGTTAATAAGCTTTTTGGGTCGCACAAAAGAAGTACCGCCTTGGAACGGTCGGCAAAATATTTCACTGGAGGGCTTAAACCGGTTTAACGGAGTCAAAAGGAGCCATATTAGGAGAATATGGGGGATGAGGAAGGATTTGAAATTAACATTCAGTCGCAGCAGCAATGGCAACTTGTTCCGTGTGGTCATGGGCGTTGTCCTGCAAGAGCAATACACCGCAAGTCAGTGTTCCGTGCCTTTTTTGCGATTTCCTGGTGTAGCTGCCTCAATTCGACTGCATGATATGCACTGTTTATCGTGCGACCTTGCTCAAGATAATCAATCATGATCACACCTTGACTATTGCAAAAGATTGAGGCCATCACCTTCCCTGTTGAATGATCCCTCTAAAATTTCATAGGGGGGGGGGGGGAGTTAAGCCAGGGTCAGAAGCAAATATATTATCTGGGATGTTGGAAATAAGGAATATCCATATCTTGAGCAGGCGACACTACTTTTTTTTAATTGACAAGACATAACCACTTAACTTCATTTTAACACCCAGAAAACATTTTGCCTTGTACCCAGGGGTCCTGCGTTCGATCTGCGACTCAACCAGTCTGTTGGATGATACTAAGATGTGGTCCCATCTTCCGATACGTTTTAAACAAGAAACACTGTCGGTTGAGCCTTCGGTTGCACACATATATACCGGATACTGATTAAACTACGTTCAACACGGGTCGTACACATTACAATCAGTTAATTTTCTTATTAGACAAACCAAATTTAGTAAGTATAATGATTTTGCCTTCAACCGTAATTGAAAAATCAATTTTCCATGATTATTCCCATAACAAAGCATTAGGAAGCAATTTTGATATTGACATTAAGTTGGTCAAGTTCAACCTAAGAACATCATCTTAACAAACTTGCAATCATCTTGAAGAAGAGAACGCTGGTTGCTTTGCTATTATTAACTTACAGATGTATAGCTACTATAAATGTTCTGTGACTCCTACCCACAGTGACTTGGGTTGGTCTGCAGTGTGTGATTGTGGTTTTTGCCTGGTCATACTCACTTACTTTTTGGTGTGCCCTACATCCCAAAAACTGCATACCAAGTCCAAAGGTAATTGGCCTTCTGGCTCTGATGAAGATTTTAAAGGGATTTTACCATATATGGGCATGGCGGCATATTTGATTATGTGAGCAAAACAATTTTCATAAAATTCCATTTCCTTGCCGTATGAAAAATAGTGAAGGAGTATGATCAGGAAATACCACAACCACAAACCGCAGACAACCCCATGGCACCGCGAGGAAGAGCCGCTAGATCATCATGAGACACCAGTAAGACAAATTAAGCAAAGCAACTAGCTCTCTCTTCCCCATCAAGATGATTGCAATACTAGAATGGACAAAAAGTAACATGCAACAAAACATGGAACAATTACAGACTCCCACAATGGGAGTAACAATAAACAAAAAGTCAACAAAAACAGAGCCACCGCCTTAGAACGGACAGCCTCCTAAGCCACCGGGGGGCTTAACTGCATTTTACTGGTACCAAATCTTCGCCCTACATTCTGCTGTTGTTGAAGTACAAGAAATGTTAAGCTCGCATGGAGGCCATCTAACTAATGTTTCATCATGGAGAAACACTCTAATCAAATTAATACACCATGATGAAACAAAGAAAAAGGGCTCATGACTCACGGATAGTCAGAGCTAAAGAAAACCTCAAGTTTAGTCACGGTGGGTACAGCTACAGGTATGCATCAGGCACCAACCCACCGATTAAAGCTTTACGTCAAAGCCGTCATAGAGTCTGAGGCCCTGACCCACCGTCGTGCAATTAAAGAGGAACCATAGCTAAAGACCGTGATTGGGTTTAAAACTAGGCATGCAGACTGTCGCATGATATTCAAGTTATATCCAACCCTATATAACGTTTTATGAAGTTTCTATATCAAAATTGAATTCAACTGGTCAAATTGTTTCTGAGAAAATTTGTTTTAATATACTGATGGATATCCAATATGAGTGACCTCAAATTACATGTCAACCTTGACCTTTTGGGCGTATTTACAGTCACTGCCTTATTAGGTTAGATATATGTAGTGATTTTAATGACTTTGGCTTCAACAGTTTTAAAAAAAAATCAACTTTTCAAAAATGCTTCCCATTTAAATACATAAGGAAGCTAATTTGACCCTGACGTTTAGTAAATCATGGTCAACCGAGGACCACCATTTGAACAAACATGGTAGGCCAACATCTCCAATGCTACATACTAAGTCCCAAGGCCATTGGCCTACCGGTTCTTGAGAAATTATTTTAAAAGTGTTTTTACCATAAATGGGCATGGCGACCATCTTGGTCATGTGACCAAAACGTTTGCATAAAGTTCATTTCCCTGCCTTAAGATATATTCATATCAAATTTGAGTTCAATAGGCCAAGTGCCTTGAAGTTCAGAAAAAATTGTTTTAATATATTGAAGGAAATCCAATATGAGTGTCATCTGGTGAAAGGTCAAATGTCAACCTTGACCTTATATTAGAGACGTATATACAGCCATTGTCTCATTAGGTTAAACATATCTAGTGATTATGAGTCAGGCTTCAATATTATTTTAAGAAATAAGCTTTATGAAAATTTCCCCCCATTTAAAAGCATGAGGAAGCAAATTCGACCTCGACGTAAGTAGGTCTAGGTCAACTTACGACCAAGAGTTGAACAAATTTTCTACATCCCGATTGCTACATACCAAGTCCCAAGGTCATCTGCCTTCTCGTCCTGGAGAAGAAGATTTTAACCATATATGGGCGTGGCGGCCTTCTTGGCCTTGTGACCAGGACCATCTGAACAAAATTTCGTTCCCTCACCTCCTAAGAAGTCTGTAGGATTGTATTTACTTGCTCTGTATATGAAATTTGACTGTAATTGGCCCGGTGGTTTCAAAGAGGATGTCTGAAAATGTTGCCGGACGGACACTGGACGCCAGGGTTATTGGTATACTATTAGGTCACCTCAGAGCTAAAGCCGGACATAAAAACAAAATACTTTGCACAAAGTTTGTTACATAAACGCATGCACGCGCATGTACAATGACCGTAAACATTGTACATCCAATATTAAATAATGTCTTGCTACCAAAGGGGATGTCTATACAAGGTAAAAGGTGTAGGAGGGATGATCAAAAGTTCTCGGCCTTTGTACTTTGGGCTACCAGGGTATGAAAATTTGACCATTACTTTTCATTATATGTTTAAGTCTCCCTTCTAGGCAATGCAATTAGTCCATCTCTGATCGAGCTTTCTTATCCCTTCAAAATCGAAGGCATGTTTCTGGTCCCCCAAATATTCGTTTACTGTCTCTATTGTTTCCATACTGTGTACCACAAAGATGGGATTTCAGTTTTGGTAGCATATAAAAGTCAGAAGGAGCCATATCAGGAGAATATGGGGGGGGGGGGTGAGGAAGGATTTGATATCCACATTCAGTCGCAGCAGTCATGGCAACTTGTGACGTATGGGCAGGGGTATTGTCCTGCAAGAGCAGAACACCAAAAGACAGTTTTCCTCGCATTTTTCTTGCGAGTTTGCGGCGTAGCCGCCTCAATTTGACTGCATAATATGCAGCGATTATCGTGCGACCTTGCTAAAGATAACCAATTATGATCACCACTTGACAATCCCAAATATTGAGGCCATCACCTCCCTGATGAATGAACCCTCTTAAGTGTCTTAGGAGGGGTTAGCCAGGGTGCTTCGATTGTTTGCTCTGCATTTTCGACTCTGGTTTAAGTAGTGAACCCATGTCATCGTGGGTTACAACTCCCTTAATTAAATCGTCAGGATCGTCTTCTTAGCGAGACAGGAGATACCTAGGAATATCGAGCAGAGTCCTTTTCTGATCACCTGTCAACATTCCGGACACCTATCTTGCAGTAACTTTTAACCTATCTAATTATAATGTCGGTTAGGTTTGATTGTACTGCCCAATTCGCTAGCTATTCTTCACTGGTCTCGCCTCCTATCACACATAACCAGTGTGTGGACGACCTTGACATTTTCATTAGCGGTGGCATCTTTGAGGCGGCCAGACCGTCGATCATCCTCAACCCTCTCTCTCCCCCTCTTAAACTCTGCTGCCATTTTACTACCTTATGCTATAAGAAGGAGACTCCTTACCAAGGGTTTCCATGAATTCGTCATGACTTTCCTTGGGAGCGTTCCTTTCTTACAGAAGTACTTGATAACCGCTCTGATTTTAAGTTTCTCAATTTAGCAAATGTGTCGCACTCCTCTCTCTTAAAAGTGCTTTACATAAGCAACCAAGCATGATCACATGCTTTTCACACTCCCAATGTCCTTCAGTTAGACTAACCCAATGAACCATACGAACCACCTGAACGTGACGACGACGTCCCTAGGTAAAACGTGTTTAAGACGTGATCGTCACCCCAAAAGCGTTACATTTAAAAAACGTCCAGAACCTTTAAATTTCATTTTCAAAACGTGCAGAAGACTAAACAAACACCGTACATGAACACGTTTTTGTAACGTTTTGTTTAGTGTTCAAGGCGTTTTTGTAACCCCATACCTGCCGTGGAACATTGCAAATCTGTAAGGAAACGTTTTAAAAGTTGTAACTGTCTTTCTATATACGTACCCTGAACGCAATGGAGACGTTTCCACTAACACTATTGAAGACATTTCCATATAACACGTGTTCGTCACTCACAAAACGTTACAAATTGAAGACGTCAAATACGCTCGCATTTAGTTTTTTAAAATGTGTTAGAGACCTAGCGAAACCCTTGCACGAGGACGAGGCCGCTTTTATACCGTTTTGATTCGTGTTTAAGACGTGATGGTAATCCCAAAACAATAACGTCTTCTTTTGGTGTTCAAACTGTGTTCACAACTGCATCAAAACATTATAAATTTGCAGTGAACTCGTTTTAAAAACGTGTGCTAGTGATTCTTAACATGACTAAGACGTTTTATTATCCAAGACGTGTGCGTCACTACAAAAGCGGACGTCAAACACGTTTGCATCTAGTTTTCAAAGCGTGATGAAGACCTAACGAAACCCTTGCATGGGATGTTTTTACAACTTTTAATTCGTGTTTAAGACGTGATGGTAATCCCAAAACAATGACGTCTTTGTTTGGTGTTCAAACTGTGTTTAAAACTATATCAAAAAATATAAATCTTCAGTGAACTCGTTTTAAAAACGTGTGCTAGTGATTCCTGAGCGTGACCGAGACGTTCTTTACACAAGACGTGTGCATCACTCCAAAAGCGTTACAAATTGAAGACGTCAAACACGTTTGCATTAAGTTTTTAAAACGTTTTTGAGATGTCCTGCAGACGTCAGTTTTGCTGATAAACGTCTTAAATACGTGTCTCAGACGTCTTTGTCACCAAAACTTACGAAAGACGTCTACGTCACCAAAACGTATGGTTCACTGGGAAATGACCGATTGACAAAGATATTACATGTAATTCAATGAATATCACCGAAGTATATCGGGCTGAGAACTTCTTGATCACACCTCGTACATGTTCTTACATACTTGTGACAAAAATAGGATGCGGCCAGTCAATGGGGACCCATCGTAATTATTTGTTACATGTATTACAAGCAGACGAGATGGGGAAAGAGTTTAGTGGATCCAGAGTGGGCACGAAGTTATCTGGATCCGGGCATGTAAAATACAGTTGGTCTGAACAGTTGGTTGGTGGTGACTTCTTGCCTTTCGTTGGCGGTTGTTAAGTTGTTGTTGGTTCAATGTTTTTCGCTGTTCCAGTTACGTATGTTTTTCGTGTTTTTCCTGGTTTGGCGGTGTGATGCTTTTCAGTCACCTGAGCTTACACGTGCCAGGCTAGTCATCTCTGGCATCGTATTCTATGGATTTCCAATATATTAGGTTCGAAGGCACTTTACTCCGCATAATGATTAATGCGCTGGACGTTTAAAACATTGTAGTTCACGCATGTAATTTTACGCATGTGAAATTATGTGCTTCATTGTACATACAAGAAAGAAGAAGACAAAGATCAGGAATCGATACAATCAAAGTACCACACCTGACCCGGAACACCATATGGCAATGTGAAAAAATCACACACAAGAGAGCTATGAGGTCAGCCCTTTCCCAGCAGGTGATCGCAAGTCCGCAAGGAACAGACATTAAACAGTAAATCAAAGACAAATTTGAAACATACATGTATTAAATAACAAAAAGGGTCCACAAAAGAAGCACCACATTGGAACGGCCAGGAAAAAAGCCCACTTCGCGGGACATAAACATAAACAGTTGTTGGTGCTCTAAATAACCGTCTCAATGAGACGGTCCCGTTTGAACAACCGAAAAGATTTGAGCCGTGACATGAGATTTCCAACAATATGGTATGTGTGACCAACAAAGCCTCAGATTAGCCTGCGCATACGCGCAGTCTGATCAGAGCCTTTGTTAGTCGCTTGAATATTCTATACTGAACGAAACTTCTAAACCGCCAGTTAACAAACCACATTTTTTTTTCAATATAGCTCATTTATTATCAAACTGTTTGAAATGATATTTGACACAGTATATTTGGGCACATGTATCCGTCGATTGAATATAACAAGATTTATTAAGGGTGTTCATTTATGCGTAACGATAGAGTACTATAGTCCTGTCGCAATAATAAGAAACGCGAAAATCTGGAATATTGTTTTATTACTTGCATTTTTCCTAAAATAAAACTCAAATCTGGATTTACAATATCCTGCAGTGTCAGAAGAAAATTGTTTGAAGAAGCTACTACCACTGCCCTTGGGAATTTCGACATTTTAGGCTTTCTGAAAAGCGGGGGGGGGGGATTTAACGGTGTAGCAGCCATGTGACGGCCTATTTATCTGAACTTAAATATATACAGGTAAGTGTCAAAAGCATCACACATTTTAAAAGCGCAAGTCAGTTTTATTTCAGTTGATAGTATCGATTCAATCAGCGTAAGCCCAGATCCAACTGATCCAATACGATCAGTTTGTTTCGGGTAAATAGGAGCCGCTGTGGCGTTGTGGATAAACAACTTGCCTTGTAAACCAGGGATCGCAGGTTGGTTCCCTGGCTTCACCAGTCTGTCGGATGATACATTAAGCCGTGGCCTCAGTCTCCATATGACCTTAGCTGTTGGTGGGACGTTAAACACAAAGACACACTCTGATCCAGGTAAATACGGTTTGCTATGTTTGTAAGGACATTTTGTGCTAAAACAGCGGGATGTGGCTATTATGGTCAGTTTTATAAAACCACTTTTACAGTGGTAAATGGCCATAACATTATCAACTACATACATGCATATATGTAATTTTTATAGTCAGCCATTCATTTCTGTACTTAGTTATTTTGAGCATTTTACATGCATTCTTTCAATGGTAATACTCATGTGTCAAAGAAGTGGAATGAAATGCCCAAATTCTACCATCATAATTATTAAAACAAAATTTAGACGTAATACCAGGCAATATCTTTTGTCAAAATACTGCATGAAATGCTTCACGATTATTGAATGCTCAATGTTATATAAATTGAAAATGTACATCTAAAGTCATGTATTCGCGATTCTAATTCTTGCGACAGTACTTTTTATGTACGTTACTCTTTATGCTATAACCAATGCGGTGATTACTTACCTGAAACGACATAGGAATGATTTAGTCAACCGTTACATATTATTAATAAACTCTACCAACAGTTACACTCCCCCGTTGAAAAGAAGCAAACATATGCCAAAATTCCATCTAATTACAGAAAAACACAGCAAAATCGTCAAGTTGAAAATTTTGTCAAAAAATACTGCAGCTTTTTCAATCTACATACCGAAAAGTTCAAGAGAAAATAACGTGAAAAGATGCACTAGAAGTCGATTTTTTGCGTTTCTTATTAATTCGGCAGTACTATAATACCGGTTTTGCACGTGACATACGATGCTAAATATTTTTCGCCTTGTGTATACTCGTATTTTCATCGACAACAACTTTATTTTATCACAAAAATACCACGGTTTAGGTCGTAGGAGTATAAAGTAGAGGGGTTGGACTGTGGGTTCAATCGAAAACGGGACCTCGCTGAGACTGATTCACAATTTATCATAAAGTTGGACATGTTTTGATAGAGCCGAAAGTTTACACCACACACAACCTGTCGGCCATTCTTCATTTTTGTACTCGTATGGCGAGAAAAATCGACAAAAACTGAGTATTACGTATGCCATAAAATGTCCTATATATTCCGCCATGCTTTGATGCGGTGATGCACATATGCTGCATTGGAATGTCGGAAGTGACGAGATTGATGTGCAGTCGACGGTTAATGGGTGACGGATGTTTCAATACTATTGTAGACAAAACCATTTCATCACCATAAACACATTTCTGCGTTCTTTTAGGCCATATGTGCCTCCATAGGAGCACTGAATTGCATGAGAATTGCTACTTTATTACAAAATAAACACGATAGTGTTCAATAATGTCCATTTACAGCGCCAGAAAGTTTCAATTATATTGTGGACAAAAACATGCCATCTCCATAAAACATTCTTGTGTTGTTTTATGTCATATGGGCTTCCAAAGGAACATTGTGGATTACCTGAAAATTCCAACTTAATAAAAGCGAAACCCAAAACTGTTCAATAATGTCCATTCATAACACCATAAAGTTGGTGTTTTTACTTTAGAACCGTTTTAAGCGATGAGTTCAGACTTTAGCGTTTGTGTGAAAATGAAATGCGATGGTGCCTTTATACAGCCTATCAATTGAGCATATTTTGTTTGTTTGATTTGATTCTTTACGTCCCATCAACAATCTTTCAGTTATAAAGGGACGGGTCTTCCTGGGTTGAACCAGTACTAAGCTAGGATAAATGTTCTTGCTCAAGGACACAACGCCTGAGCATATTAATTTCAACTTATGAATATGAAATTTTGACAGGTTCTGTTTAATTTTTTTTTCCATATTGTCTGTAAATTGTAGCCATATATGTATCATATATGTTTAGATATATGAAAAAAAATATCGAGTGGCGGTTTGGAAGTTTCCGGCGCTCAGTATATGACTATTAAGCTACTGACTAAACACCATTTGGAGGTTCTATGCTTAAAAGGAGGCTGCACAGGCTCGTCGGAGTCTACGCATGTCAAAATGCCACCTTGTTGGAAATCACATGTCGCGGCTCATTTTTTAAAATGTATTAGGTCAATGCCACCTATCTCACAGTTGGTCATAGATAAGCAACATGTTTGTTATAATGACTTTAAAAGATAAGATAATACTTTCTTCATAGAACAAGTTACCTTGGTAGGTAATTTTTTTGTTAATAATTATTATCGAATAGTTGATTATTATTCAATCTTCGATTATATTTCGTGCTTTGTTGTCGTCTTTTGATTTAGGGAAGACGTGTAACTATTTTATGGAGGTATATCGTCGGATGTACGTTCTGAAATGTAGTTTTATGAACCGTAAAACGTGATTTCTGAACGCATATCGACGATATATCTCCCCAAATGCCAATTTTGAATACGGTTATTCACGTACAGACGCACACACCATACAGTTACCTGCACTTGAATAATCTCATGTGCTGAAATTTTGCTCAATTCGTTTTTAAAATGCGAGAAAAAGATCATGACAACAAAATTAAACTCCATTGATTCGATTCGATTGTACATCAAAGTCAATATCTCGACAACATTTCGTTCACCCGAAATACATGAAAAACATTTTTTTTATTATCATAAACATGTTTTTTTAGTATGGTGACGGTACAAAACTGACATTTTAACTGAGCACTACTAATAAATGTATAAATTAAAGCACTAAACAGTTTTTATGATTAGTAAGAGCTCAAAATACTCTTTAAATGGTCATAGTTCTGATAACTATACTAGGCCAAAAAAGAAACGCCGCATAAAAAGCACACATTGTATATGGGAGATTTTTCAACAATCTCTCTCGGACGAATTGTCACACTTTGAGTGCTGATTCTTGGGTTAAAGGTCCCTGGGGTTGTCCTAGCTACCACTGTCACCGGATAAAATTGATTGGGCAGTTTACACCTACGGTTTTGTCGATCTTGACGTCGCGTCATTACATGATGACGTCATGAACGCGCACGGTCTAGCTTTGTTCCAATCTGTCAGAAAAGTTTCCTTAGATTTTTAATCGTCCTTGCATGGCATCGAAATTGTTTGGCTATCGCCGATGGCATCGCGTTAGCTTGTAACATTCTTATCGCCCTTTTGCGATCAACATGTGTTCATCATTGTATCGTAAATTAGCAATATGCAATCATTAATTTTAAGTTTTAAAATGGTTTCAAGCAAACTGGATATTCGACTAGAGATTTCAGTGGTTAGAACATGTGTGTATCTAAATAAATTGAATGTGTACTTGAAAAACTGGAAAATAAAAATTCAGCCAGTACACAAGTTTTGGTTGACTGAGCTCAATAAAACAACGGGAATAATGTGTGGCAGGAATAATAGCAAAACATAGATAGCAATTGAAATTTTGTTACTCTCATTTAAAACCACAATATTTTTAATCTTTATATGCGGCGTTTCTTTTTTTGCCTAGTATATATAGCTGATTTGGTTATTTGGGTCCAGGGGTTTGCAAACAGCAAAGGCGCAGACCAGCCTGCGCATCCGCGCAGTCTGATCAGCACATTTGTTATTCACTTATTGGAAAGTATTATATCTAAACTTGCTGCGAGCGAAATTTCAATTTTCTAGCTAGTCTCTGTATCTAACCAGGCCTGTTTGAATCAAGACAGGTTGTCTTTCGAAAGACAAAATGGACATTTCAAACGAACAATCTTAAAAGGTAGGAGCAGACTATAAATGGCAAAGCTACATGTAGCCACCTATTCTAACTCGAGTTAACTTCTATGGCAGCGTTTGAAGCTGTTTTCTCAAATTTGATTGGTTGTTTTGAGTTTGCTTGTCAAATGATTGACAGATCCTATCAGCTCAGTGACCATGGTGCTTCGAGCCCCCAGATAAGAGTGCGTAACGCGTACGGAAAATTATGTTTCTTATTTCTCAACCGAAACATTTGTTGTAAGTACTCAAAAGAACCGTCTCGATGAGACGGTTCTTATGAGCACCCGCAACACATGTTTAAACTGATGGATAAGAAAATAATTGCAATTTTACGGTTTTTTGCTTAACTGTCCTTATGGGCCACTGCTTATCAGCTAGATAAGGTCAAATTACAAGGTCTAATCTTATCTGACAGTAGCTAAGCTCCGCTCAGTTGCTGCCTCATATATTTAGATTAATGGTCATTCCTCCGCCGGCGGTTCCATGAATCCTGCCCTTAACCCATTTGAGCCGAATGGAATTCCTCACTCTTATCAACTGGACCAGTCCATTTCAGTGTTAAGGGTTGTTGGGTGGTATTTTTCAATTTTATTCAAATTTTAAAAGAACATTATGTAGGCAAATAGGAGAGACCTAGATCAGACGCCGTTGGCGGTATCTGATCTCGGTCTGCACTGTCTGCCTAGTATGTGCCACAAAAGGGACGCTATGCTTATATGGGCTAGCGTTACGCATTGTATGTTTTTTTTATTCTCGTGAAATGACGATTCTTTTTCTTCCTCTTCTTTTTCTTATCATTCTGCTTCTATTATTATTGCAGGTAAATCTTAAGGATGATTGTGAAAGGTAAAATATTTAGTGCTGTTTTCAAATTGTGTTTATCCGTTTGTTTGTGGATTATTTGTTGTTGTCCTTTAGATGAATTGTACGAGGGTCATTTTTTATGTTCGTAGTCGAATTAGTTCAAGGTCGAATTCCATGCCACGCAGCCAGCATGGTCGAATTCCAAGCCACGAAGCCAGCAGGAAATTAGACGCTGTTAAGTTCCATTTGCTATGGTGATATAAGTATTTGTCAAGTCGATTTTTCTTTGGCACCATCAAAATAAATTATTCAAACGCTAATCGTAAACAAGTGCAGCAAAATATAAGCATGTTGTTTGTTATTCTATAAAACATTATATACCAAAATAATCACAGGCAAGTGTTAGTTATTATATCTGTTAAAATCGGCGTCACTGCGTTGTGGTCCTTGAGCAAGACACATTTATCCTAGCTTAGTACTGGTTCAACCCAGGAAGACACGTCCCGCATAACTGAAAGATTGTTGAGTGGACGTAAAGAATCAAATCAAACAAACAAACAAAAACAAAATATCTGTTAAAATTACGATTATGAACAAATTTTATAATTTCTTTTGGTTTTGCATAGCAATTGATACACTCAATCATTCGTCAGCACTCATATTAAATGTATCGATTAAAACGTGTACCAGTTAACCTCTGGTACTGTCATACCCCCATGTTATAAAAAGTGGTGGGGTAAATCAACCCCGCGTAGAAAAAAAACAATAACAGTAATTCCAACACCTTTTAAGAGGCACAAACACAGTTTTAATGCATTTTTAAATAAACTAACGCTCCATGGCGTCATTTATGTACAAAATAAGGGATTTTAGCACCCCATGGGCTATTTATTTTGCAGCTCATTTCTAATAAAACAAAAGTATTAGTTCTGTTTTGGGAACTTCCATCTACCATATACACAAGTAAAAATATAATAGTTCTTTACAGCTAACATATTAAGCCACATTCAAAAGCCCGTCCAACTTCCACTTGTGTCAATTTTTACAATAAAAGTTTATATGCCTACTGTAAAATTTGTTGAGGTTCCAAATAATCTTCCATATCCAATAATTGCTACGTAATTGCCACAGTGTATAATGGTCACATAATATTGCAGCAATGAATGTCCCTTATCTGCAGCCAAATTTCCAGAAGGTGTGTATGGCCAAGTGCGGATCCAGAGGGGGGGGCAGGGGGTCCGGACCCCCCCTGGAAAATCACAAGTTATATGGGTTTCTATAGGGAATAAGCAATTGGACCCCCCTGGAAAAAGTTGGACTCCCCCTGTAAAATGTTGGACCCCCTCTGAAACCTTGAAAAATGATAGATTTCTTTGAAATTGACCATTTGACTTCTATGAATTAAGCTGAGGACTAAAATAAAAAAAAAATTAAAAAAAAAAAAAAAAACGTTTTCAGAGCTTTTTTTCGTCAGACTGACCTGGACCCCCCCCCCCCCCCCCCCCGACGAAAAATTCCTGGATCCGCGCATGATGGCTATGGACCCATTTTCATGCAAGTGTTACTAAGGTTCTGTCAGAGACGAAGTCCATAAATGTCATATTTCTACCATCTTTCCAGTGTGCGATATATAGGTTTGTCTTTGCCTCTTGGAAGTCATTAAAGTAAATGTATACTCAAACAAAAAAGAAACGTCCGGTTTTCATGGTACTGTATCTTACAATCCAGTTAAGATGTTACAACAAAAAATAAAAACAAAATGTTAATCAAACGTCGGACACACAAAAATTGGTAGTTATTTGATTTCATCTTCTTATCTTGAAGGGTTATTGAACCTAATGTGCACACAGCTTTTTCCATTATCATCAGGAAGTTCTTCATCACAATGTGACACATTTTACGTTTAATGGCAGCCAGGATCGTCCGACGATAAAAAAAACATCTAAAAATCCCAAGTCTGCTTATTGAACCAGCGAAATTGCAGTTCAAAACCTTTAATTTGCGAAATTGACTTAAATTACCTCCCTTTGAATTAAACAAATAACAATTTAAGATCTTCCAAAGCTCCTTAACCTAACATTATTTTGAGACCGTTTTTGTTTTAACGTGTTGTGTTTGTTTTCGACAACAATTACACAAAAGATAACAACAAAAACTACGGCTGAAGTCATGCATCAAAGGTTTGCTTAATCTGTGTTTATACCCCATCCCTTACTCCAAAATCATCCGAAAATTACCATTATCAATTGTTTTGATGCTGATTAGTCTTCATTAATGTTGAAATGCTTGTGATGACGGAAAAAAAAATCAAGTTTGTCCGATTCTGTTGATTATCAAAATGCTTGACCAAAAATGAGTTTTCTGAGTGTTTTCAAGCACGCTAGTGATCCACGTTTTGTGACGTCAGAGTATGTTACAGGTTAATGGCTGTGGTCGTTAAAGCAATGCATACAGCTAGCAAGCATAGCATCTTACTATAGAGCTTGCTCAGTGATGTTTAAATGTCCTTAAAATTCGGGATTATGATGGACACACAAGCTATTGATGTTGTGACTTTTGATTTTAAGGGTACTTGTGTTCGCTGCTTTGTCAGCGGCTCTACCGATTGCCAAATGAATTTCTCTTAGGCGAAAAACGTTTCTAAACGATCAGAGTTGGTAATGTGAAAATTTAAATGAAGTGCGTTCATACATTTGGTACTGGCAGACATAAACGTCAAGCGGGCATAACTTTATTGCTTCAGTATATTTTGAAATAGTTTTAGGTTGCATGTATAGATAAAAGCTCAATCTTTCCAAATATATACATGATGTATGCATTTACTTTCGCTGTTTTCATTAAATCTACCACTCTACGAACATAAAAAACGTCCCTTGTATTAATACACTTTTCACTTACTGTAAAGGCAGCAAATTTTATATTTATATCTGGGCGTGGTTCGGCTGAAGGGAGATCGGGTTTTATTTATAATTTGGTAAAATAGTTAATAAGCTTTTTGGGCCGCGGAAACGAGCGTGCATTTCATGAAAATCCTAACCGTTTACACACTGAACTCACATTTAATAACCCTTAAAGCGCATAATCACAAAACGTATGTTTTTGCCATCCACTAAAATATTTGAAGCCTCACAGACAAACAGTGTAGACCCAGATCAGACTGCTCCTAAAGGAGCAGTCTGATCTGGGTCCACAATGTTTGCCTCTATGCTTATGTTAAATAGACATTTTCAGATGCAGTTATTTTGCTGGCGTTTTAAGGACTAAACAATGTGTTCTGCGTCTATACTGAGATAATGGCGCAAGATGATACAGTTACTTTTGAATAAAACCACGCCTCATTGTTAGCTTTTACCTATGTCTAAGGTTGACCAGTCCTAATTACGCATTCATGAGGCGCCGCCTTTACAGTAAGCGAAAAGTCAAAGAATATAGCCTTACAACATTGACCTGAGACTGGTTAATTTCAGCAAAAATCTTTGTCATATTCGTGCGTTTTTGTGAAGTACTTATGGTTTTACCGAAAATATTACGATGATGAATGTCCATTCATTAATGCAAATGGTCTGATGGGCTAATGGTCAGCTAAATAAATACATATACATATACATGTAGCGAAATTTTGAAGAAAAAAAGCACTTTTTTATATAATTGTCAAATGTTCGAATTTATAAAAACATTTTTTTATATAATTTGCAAATGTATAAATGTATTATTTTTAAAATTGTTCTTATGTTTTGCGTCGTCTCGTGCACATGATAACTTAACATGCGAGTATTTTTTATTCAGTCGATTATGTATTCATTATTCTCCTTTTTCACGAGGGGTTTTTAATGGAAACGTGCCACGTATGTATTTGATGCATACATGTATGTCAGATTCATATTAAATATCTATTTATTCTCCAAATCAAGAACTTCAAAGTTAACGAACAAACGATCAATTAATGAGAGCAAAATAAAAAGGATACTTAAGAAAAATCGGATTGAAATGGTCTCGGAATCGAACCCATGTCTTTTGAATTCTAACGGCAGAGTTTTATCAATTACATGTTGTCTACTGAGAAATAGGATGATTCTTGCACTCAGATTAGTAATTTGTATCATTCTGACTCCAAGATCAACATACACACTGGATTTAGGTGCAGGTTGTTTACCTTTGGGCTACTCATAAATCGCCAGCAACTCTTTCTAGAACACAAAATTGCTACCAAATAAATGCAATTATCGAATTTGCATATTCATGAATATTGATGTAATCATTAAAAATGATAGAAAAATATGCAAATAGAATAGTTTGCATATTTGACAAATAAATGAAAGGCATGTGTCTTAGCTTTTTTAAAAAAAATGGTATCAATTTTTGTAGTTTATGATAAGTTGCGTGTGAGATATTATTGATTTTGTAGGTACAACCCCATTCTTGAATCACATGTTTTAATGTTTTCATAAATATTTCTGATTATGTAATTTAGATGATTTGTATATTCGACAAATTGGTAATAGGCATATGTCTTAGCTTTTGTTTTGGTACCAAGTTTAGTAGTCTAGGAAAAGCAATGGCTGCGACATGAGTAATTTTACAGACTCACCCCTATTATTGAATTGCATTCTAGGTTTCCATTGCCTTCTCATAGCCCAAACAGGTTTATTTTTATGACCTTTTTTCGAATTTAGGGGTTCCCACTTAACAATTTGGCATTCATGAAAATTTTCCTGGGAGTTAAAGGTAGGGAAATAAGCTTTTTTTCAAATATTGAGTCCATGTAAGCTACTGATGAAAGTTGCCAGAATGCGCATACATTTGTAAAAGGTAATCTTTCAACCGAAAATTTTGTATTTGGGTCTATTAAGAAATGAATTCAATTTTTGGAAGGTTCATGGAATCATGAATACTTCGGGTCTCTTGCAAAGTAAGTGAAGCCCAATGGCTTCACGTTAACTTTGCAAGAGACCCGAAGTATTCATGATTCCATGAACTTTCCGAAAATTGAATTTATTACTTATATTTACATTTTATATTATCAGTCAAGCATCAATTTTCAATTTTCACATGACTTGGCTGCTTTTCCAGACTTTTTTTAATTAAATCAAACATAACGTAGGGTTTTGAATAGCCAAAACGCAAAATTTCCGCGCTTAACGTCATGGCGATATGTGTTCAACGTCACGCAAACGTCAGTAAACAAGCAACGTTATTGGATGTACTTAACGTTAGCCCGCTCAAATAAGTAAGTAAGTAAAGTAAGTAAAGACTTTATTTAATGAGGGTGACTCAGTTGGTATAACCAATCTTCCCTGAGGCCCTCTTAACACAAGCATAGCATACATGAAATAACAAACATGACAATAAATTATTTACAAATACAAGTGAATATGAGTGGAAAGAAAATGGTGCAAAATTTAAGAAAAAGAAAAAAAAAAAAAAAAAAAAAAAAAAAAAAAAAAAAAAAAAAGGGGGGGAGAGGGGTTGAAGAAATCAACATTTAATAATGTATGTTTAAATGCATTTTGGCTCTGTAAAACATCGAAACTGATTCGGCGGTGGAGGTATGTGAATACAAATATATAAACTAAAGGTCTTTCATCCATGTTATACATTTTTTGACAAAATCACCAATAGTATTTGCCTTTCTTATTTCCAGCGGAATGCTATTCCAAATTAAAGTACCTGAATAAGATAAGCTGTTTTTAAACATGTTTAATTTAGGTTTTGGTGTTTTAAAATTTTTGTTTGAATCTGAACGCAAAGTCATTGTATCTTCATTATTACACCCTTTAATTTGGAACATTTCCGTGATGTAAATTGGTGAAATGCCTTGAGTTACCTTGAACATTACTTTAGCTTTGTTGACGAAAACTAATTCTTCAAATGACAACATATTTAATTGTTTTCGCGCATCTTCCAATGATATATAATCTGTACCAAGTATTAATTTACAGGCTCTTCTCTGTAATTTTTCAATTTTATGTAGATTAGAATTAAATGAATTTCCCCAAATCACACAACAATATTCAAAGTGAGGCTTAATATAAGCATTGTAAAATAACACTCTGTGTTGTAAAGAAAGGTATGATTTTATCTGAAACAAAAGCCAAAGGTATGAAGATATCTTTTTTGAAACGTGTTGAAAATGATTTGTCCATGTTAAGTTGTCATCTATATGGACACCTAACACCTTTTCACAGCTTGTTAATTGCAAATCAAAATTATCATACTCAATTGCCAACTTATTATCTTTCATACATTTTCTCTTTTGTCTACTTGATATTAACATTAATTTTGTTTTGTCTATATTTATTATCATACCATTTTCTAGACACCACATTTTAAGTAAATTCAAAGAGTGTTGCAGATTAATTTCTACCGTATCTTTATCTAAACCAATATCATACAATGTTGTATCATCAGCATATAAATCTACAGATCGAATTGAATCCCCAATAAATAGGGGTAAATCATTTATAAATATCAAAAATAACAGAGGACCTAAAATGGAACCCTGTGGTACGCCATATAGTACACTTCCAGTTTTTGACTGGTTTGTATTGATATTTACTTGTTGAGTTCTGTGACTTAGATACGATTCGAACCACGAAAGACTTAATTTATTAATTTTATACTGTTTTAACTTTTGAAGAAGTAATTTATGGTCTACCAGATCGAAAGCCTTGCGAAAGTCTACTAAAACACAACCAACAATATTACCATCATTTATTGCTTGTAACCATGTATCTGTCATATGAAGTAGAGCAGATTCAGTTGAGTGGCCAGATCTAAATCCACTTTGCTTTTGATTTAAAAGTTGATGATGATTTAAGTATGAAATAAGTTTCATATGAACCCACTTTTCAATTATTTTTGAAAGTGTAGGTAATATGGAAATTGGCCTGTAGTTATTTAGTTCATCTTTAGCTCCTGATTTGTAAAGTGGTTTTACTTTAGCATGTTTCCAAATTGACGGAAAAACACCAGAAGTAATGCTTTTATTTATTATAAAAGTTATACTGGGTGAAAGAACTGTAGAGCCTATTTTTAACAGCCTGGGGCCTATGCAGTCCAAGCCTGTAGATTTAGTACCATCCATCGATGAAAGAAAAGAAGTTACAAATGTACAATTAATTAGGGGTATATCAAAAGAAACATCATCAGTCAGTTTTGAATTAATGAAATTGCTAAGTTTTTCAAAATGTGAGGGCTTAAGTGGCTGTTTCAAATTAGAAGCTATATTGCACCAAGGTTGACGCTTTACAAAGTATGCTACATTATGTTAAACCGTATGCGGAATATCAAGCCTAATTATACTTATGAATAAAATGTGCTTTTAATGTATCTTTGTGTGTGTGTGTGTGTGTGGTTAATCAACTAAAAGTACTATGTACCATCACCACGTAAGCTTTTCATTCCGTATCTGTTTTATATTTCAGTCCTTGTGCTTATAGCTATCAGCTGTCTAGAAACAACAGGTGAGAGTAACAATGCAACAATGTAACTTTCCCCGCTTAAAATGTACAAAAATGAAACCTGTGTAATAGCGCTGTACAAGTTTCATGTTTTGCACATTATCCGACATGAGCCGTGACATGTGATTTCCAACATTTTGGCATTTTGACAATAGTTGACTCAGACGAGCCTGTACAGCCTCATTTAAACTTGGACACTCCAAATGGTGTTCAGTCATTAGCTTAACATTCATAGAATGTTCAAGCGAGTAGCAAAGTCTCTGACCAGACTGAGAATATTCGCAGGCTGATCTGAGGCTTTGCTGGTCGCACATACCACATTGTTGTAAATCTCGTGTCAAGCCTCACATTGTAACAGCAAAATAAAACTACCGCATGCATTTTTAAAAAGTCACATGTATTTAATTGCACAACTCGAACAGAGAACTACGTGGGGTTGTCTTTGGGATTCCCGACCAAGTAAGGATTCAAACCAGTTTCCCCAACTGCATCGACTAGCTATGTTACTGAAACTTTACTTGTAGCTAGTTTAACTATTATTCCATCCAGAGAACAAAAACAAAAGGTGCTGATCAGATTGGTCGGATTTGCAGGCTGGTGCGCCTTTGTTAATCGCATTTCTCGCGACCAGGATCAAGTTTACGGTATGGCAGCCAATCCGTCTGTTGTCAGTTCTAAAAACTCGGAAACTTCTTTAACAATTTGTGCATTTTTTCTCAAAACAGACCCTTGTCGAAATTCGACGGTGGGCTTGCAAACGCACTAGTAGTACTTTTGCTTTTTGGTGCTATTCCAAGGTAACTATGTGAACATTTAAGTATATTTCTTAAGCTAGTATCTCACTGGGATGCGAGCAATTGGCGACTAATTCGAGACTATTTTGAGACAAGTTTTGGCGACAGAAATGCAACATTGCAACCATTTTCACATTGCGGTCACACCGAAAGGGTGATTAAGACATATATGCGACAGTCGCACGAACGTCGTACGATTATCGCACGAATCATTGGCGAATGTTGCACGACATTCTCGCGACATTCGTGCGACATTCGCGAGACACTCGCACGATGTTCGCCCGATGAACTTGTAAGCATTTTTTACCATCGACCGCCTCACGACGTTTTCACGATGGTCGTGCGACAGTCGCGCGAAGGTCGTACAATAGTCGCACGATGGTTTTGCAAGAAATGATAAACCAAGAAAAATAAACATAATAGCAAGCATTGAAACTTCAGACTAGGAAGGTACTAGGCTGCTGGAAGGAACTAGATGGCTGGAAGGAACTAGATCCGTTGAAGGTGTCATGTTGCTGGGTTGTGTTGGGCTGTTGAATGGTAGCAAAACATTGTGTTAGAAAAAAGAATGGTGCCCTGAAGTTAACTCGTTTTAACTGAGCAGTTATTGTAGCCCATCAAGCAGCTTAAGAAAGTCATTTAAGAAAGCACATGCTTTTACTGTCCATGCGTATGGCATGATTAGCCCAATCAAATCAAAATTACAATGAGTTCGAATGAGCCCCGTCCTGCGAAAAAAAATTATACGCTTTCGCTAACAACAAAGGCACAGATCAGCCTGACTGCACGGATGCGCGCTCTCTGAATCAGATTCTTTGTCGCCCACTGCTGAGATAATTTGTTTTAAGGGTTCTGTATGCTAAATTCAAACTTTAGAAGGGCTTCTGAGACTTAGCAGGCAGCTAATAATACCTTTATATTGTAATACAAACAGTAAGTATTTAAGTAGGCCTAATAAAAAACATAAAAACATATCCTCTCAGATAGCAGAACTACTTTCAATAGCTGAAACTACTCCAAACAGTATACATGCACATGTAAGTAAGCCTATAGTCCGTACAGAAATTCAGTGAACATCGTTTTTCTTTTTTAAAATGTCTTTAATGATAAAATTTTGGACCAGAATTTTGCACATACATATAAAAAACACCGCCTAATATACAATTGCATTATTTGAATATTTATGATAGTAAAATAAGTCTGGAATCTCATGTGAAATAAAATAACTCAGTCATTTTCGATTTAGAAAAATCCTTATTTTCCCTCAGTGTATTTCATATGGCTAACACGTGGTTTATACAGTTCAATAAATACCATGTTTACTTTCGTATATGATAGGGAAAACGGTCACCAGCAGGATAACTCTTGGTATGTCTATTTCTCCTGTCTCCGGTGATTTGTAACAATAAAGGCCCAGACCAGCCTGCGCATCCACGCAGTATCATCAGCAACTTTGTTGTCTGCTTTTTGAGAAGAATCATCCCTAGACTTGCCTCGTGCGAAAAAAAAATCAATTTTCTATCTAGCCTGTTTAGCCGAAGGGACTGGTTTGAGGCTCACTTTGTCCGAAACCCAGAAGACAAGTTTTCTCGCGTCGTGGCCTGTGTTGCTTGCTCGACAGCTCTAGGACAAATATTTCAAGTGCAACAGATAATAATATTAAAAACAAATATAATGAGGAGGCTGTTCATCGGATATGTTAACGGGATCACAGTATTTGATTACGCTCTACATCGTCTAATACACAAGTCATTCGTAACTACGGCCAACAAAGCCGGGGAACGGCGGGGCTTTGATTTTCTTGCTACAGGTCTCTGGTATGACCATGTACTAACAGCGCATTTGCCCGGCTTGTGCGTGGCTACAAATGACTGGTGCACATAATTTCTTTCGTCTTTATGCACCAGTCATTTGTGACCACCACCCCATCTCAGAGATATCTCGAGGACTTTGACTTTGTGCTTGCAGTTCCCCATAGTAACCACCATACTGTGGGGGCAGCTAGCTGGCAAAATCATGACAGACTGTTTTTAAACTGCACAGCAATGTTTGCCTAGGTCTATCAAACCCCTACATTTCCTCCGCATTGTGGAGACAACGTTAAAGTAAAACACAGCACATTATATCCCCATCCTGCTCAGAGGCTTGCGTGAAGTATTGGTTACAAATGATTGGTGCATTATTTATAGCCTATGATGCACTTCGCATGAACATTTAGTTCTCAGCCACCCCAAAAACATCCCCTGATATATTGTTCAACCTATTTCCAAGCACATTCCCACCCCATCACTAGTTTCTCTTTCAGACCTCAGCATTATTTTTATTGGATGGTTTTTTTCCACTAGAGTCACACCTGACGGGTGAGTCCTGTGATTTTTTTATCTTATCACTTATAGTTGCCCGGAATTACGTTTCAACATGCATGTGTTGCATTGTCTGGTGTCAACAAATCAGTATTTGGAATAAACAAATAGAAAGTTCAATTTATTTAATAGAACAAGTTTGATTTTTTTTAAAATCTGATGATCGGAGAAGGAGCAGGGACATTTTAAATTGAGGAACAGGGGAACACAGAGATTCATTTCATAGGAACAAGCAGACAGGTACCCACTGGGAAGGCCTCAATATTTTCTCGCATGCCAAAATTCTGTGCACCCAAACTATGGCCATAATTTGCGTTTGATTTTGATGTGATAAAAGTCCCTTCTCCTTACAAGTTACTTCGTCTTATAAAACCGTATAATTATTCATCGATAGTAAATTAAAGGCATTGATCCGTACAAAGGTGCATTTAGTGTAAATTAAAAAATGCAGCTGCTCAAATGAGGACAAATTCCATCATATCACAGCCCACAATACATTTTGTAACGAAAAAAATATCACCAATTAGGCGGTATATAGATGTATTAAATTCTGATGGTCATTGTAGGATCAGTCCGCACATAACGAAATAAACGCAAAAAAGCGTTGTTCACTGAATTCCTGTACGCACAGTAATCAATACATCATACTTATATGAAACTATCCTTTCAGATAGCAAAAATACTTGACAACTGAAATTAGTCAAAACTGTAAACTTAAGTATGCCTACAATAGCTCGTACTAAGAAGGAACAATTTTCATTTCAGATAGGAAAAACACTTTTAACGAAACTTTGGTGATATAATTGCGTGTAATTTAAGACACTCGGACGATAGTCGTGAGACGTTCATGCGACTGTCTCGCGACGTTCGCCAGAACGTCGCTTAGCTTAATTTACTCGCAATTTAGTCGCGAAGTGTATATTTTATGTCGCAATTGGTTCGCAATTCAGTCTTATTTATCTCGCAAATACGTCGTGTTCCAAAATGATTGCGACTTAATTGCGAGGGGTTCGCGACGGGTTCGGGACACCCGCGATGACTTTGCGATGATTTTGCAAGGAATTTTGTCGCATAAAATTTTTGAACATGATTTTCGAACATGTTCAAAATTTTTGCGACTACTTTGCGCCACTTGGCGACACATGCGAGGAAATTACAAATCACTGGCGACTGTTTCAAGACTGTTTTACGACCCACTCGCGATGTTTGTGGCCAGCTGTCGCAAAACAGTCGCAGTCCAGTGAGATAGGGGTTTTAAACTATATGAAATATAAAGTCACGGATCTATGTAGGCATATGCATTTTGTTGGAAGAATGCGTCTCAAATAAGTCTGATAACTCTCACTGTTCTGGATCAGGAAAATATCAGTCCGATAGCAAATGACAAGTCAGACCCAACACCGTTCGCTCAGTCACGATAATCAGTCTGCATGGCACAGGGTCTTCATAAACTCTGTAACACAATCAGACAAATTCCTTGGTCGACCACATTCCCTTCTGGCACCAGACTCGTAATCAGTATACTTTAAACACGAGCTTTGTACATAATACTGTTAGTTGATCACACACACACACACACACACACACACACACACACACACAACAACAACAACAACAAAACGCAACATCAAACAAAAACAAAGCCAGCAAAAAAAAACACATTTAAAGCATATTTTATTCATAAGCGTAATTAGGCTTGATCCTCCGTATACGGTTCAACATCAATATTTTAGGGACAATGTAGCATACTTGTTAAAGCGTCGGCCTTGGTGCCGAGGGGCCGCTGCAAGAACAAATTCCACCAGCGGAACGTGCTGTTCTTATATAATAAAAGCATGGCAAAAACATAGATTGAGTCATTGGTTGCACTGTCGTATCTGTCCCGAAATTAAAAGCTAGACGTCTGCTGATTGCTAGGCGACTGCTGTCCATTTTGTCGAGTATACATGTACTTTGACTAAAACATATGAAACATGTGATGCTTGTGCATCAAATAGATAAAACCATTTTTAGAAAATGAATTGTCACAGATAAACAATAGCATGTTCTTGATGAGGAAACGGAGGATTTATTTCTGATGTTCAAAGTTACAGAGTGGAGTCAAGCATTAAGAACATTTATACCACCTTTACCAACTTTAGCACGAAATATCTCGTGATGTGCACGGTTTTCACAAATGTAGGTGGTATAAAATAGTTATACCATGTTTGTCTACCTGTACGTAAGATAATCCACTCGCTAAAGCTCGTGGATTATCTCCACGTACATGCGGACAACCCATGGTATAACTATTACTTATTTGCAAAATGATGGTACACATCAGAAATCAGTTTAAAGCCGAAAAGGTATCTTAATACAGAAAAACAATTTTCCCCAATTATTTAATTTATTTAACTCAGTGCGACAAAGCCATAAAATTTGAGGCACAATGCAAATAGCTTTTTTATCAACTATTCTAGTTTCTATAATTTCAATGGACATGATCGCTCGTAATTGTATATATTATCCTATCTTATACTATCTGAACATTTTCAGGAGCCGTTCGATGTCGTCGCTGTAGTAATGCATTGTCTTTAGACGATTGTACCAGAAATGTGGACTGCGCCCCTGATGAGGTATATATATGTTTATATTTACATTTTCAAAGCAAGGCTTTAATGAATCTTGAAAGACATGAAAAACATACATTTGATTGACAGCTGCCAAGCTCAATTGTCCATGCAATCCGCTTCGAAATCGACCGAAATGACACTGGTTTTGTGATTGACAGCCAGCCACACCTAAGTCGCACATGCAAATAAAGCCTTTTGTTTGCGCCGTTGGCTGTCCGTGTTCACTTTGGTTGTTCCGTTTTCCGTTTTACAATCCAACACACCCGTTAATATAATAACATATTAAATACAAAACTGTTTAATTTCTACATTTTAGATATTTACGAGGGCTGTTCAAATATGAATGCAAGTGGCTTCATAACTTTCTTCACATAAACGCAACGACAAAATGGTAAACGTTTCTATAAAGGACTGTATGTCATCTTTAAACTGGCGCCAAACCTGAAGAAGCATACAGTATACTTATCGAGTTACAGCCCTTTGAATAAGGGTCACGTTGGTATACTAACAAACTCAATGCTTTAACATATACCAGTAATCTAGTCTAGCGTATAATTCTTCGATAAACAGGTGAAATTTCTTGAAATTTTTAAGGTAGTATCACCATAGTCTTATATAATGATTCTGTGAAGGTTGCGAAAATCCGACATGCTTTTGATAAATTACAACGAATCGTTTTTACCAAAGTCTCCTTATGTTTGCAAATAAATGGTAAACAAAATACCACCTTGCAGTTTTCAGTTAAACTTATCTCTAATAAAATGCACGAAGCGGCATTTAAACTAGTTTAACTTAAAGACAATATGTTGATCGGTCATACTGAATTGTTGCTACAAAGTATTGATGGATGGTGGGTAATTTTTAAACGCTGAAAAGCATTTTTATTAAGTCAAAAATGCCTAAAGTGAAGGGGTTATAGAATTTATACTTAATTTTGTTTTCATAATAGTGCGACTTTATTCCAAATTTGAACGTAAACTTTAAGTTTGACCACTATAGGCTTTATTTACAATAACATTACTCACCTTGTCTTGAGGACTAGAGAGATTGAACATATTTGAATAAATGTAAACACGTCATTAAGAAACAGAAAAATGCTTGAAAAATGATATAAAATACGATAACTCTGTAAATTGAGGATGGCGCGTTTTGAAAATTCCCTTATGACCTATTTAGCATGTTTTCAGCAAAATGCAAAGAAAAAGACACAGCGATGTTAATTATTGCATTACCAGTAGATAACTCAAAATGACGTTTATCATAAAATTAATGACGTCACAAGCGTGCCTGTTAACTCGAGATAGAAACAAGATTATATAAAGTTTTTCCTACAAGCGACATTAGGGTTGTTACTTAAACTTGCATCTAAAATGTGGTGTCATTTTGTCTCAAACCTACAAAGATATGGCACTATATCCGCACATGCACCAAAACGTGTGTTGCAATTTGCTTCAGAAAAACTTCAGTATACTGGAGCGGCTTTTATATAAGGGTCTGTAACTCGAGAAATATATTGAGTGTTTCTTGATGTTTGGTTCCATTTTAAAGGCGACAAATAGTTCTTTCAAGAAACGTATGACGTTTTGTCGTAGCATATATTTGAAGAAAGTTATGAAGCTACTTTCATTCATATTTGAACAGCCCTCGTATTATACATGTAAAATGTAAATATAAGCAATAAATCTTTTTTGGTCTGTTAATGGAATTTTGAATACTTCGGGTCTCTTGCAAAATTAACATGAAGCACTTCAGGCTTCACTTACTTTGCAAGATCAGGATTCCATGAACATTCCAAAAATCGAATTCTTTTCTTAAATGTCAGACTGTGCGTTAAAATCAACATGTATATACGAAATCAACTATTTTCGCATTAAATTATCAAGTTATCCCTTGTATTGCTAAAGTACTACACTCCTTTTCAGTTTTTATCCTGTAAACGTGTAGCATTTTATTTGTATACGTGTATATCAACATTGTGGATCCTGATCAATTGGCTTCTGTAGAAGCCAGTTGATCTCGATCAGCAGTGGTTTTCAACATAAAATAATAGGTCTCAGTTCAACAGGACAAAAGTTAACAATGAATAGTATTGATGACACAGAACAAATCTGAAATCGGTTTGAAGCAGAAAGAACTAATAATATACATGCATATGTATTTGGTAATACATAGGCGGCATTGAATTAATATCTTTTCACTTTGATGCTTAATGGAAATCGTTCACCAGAGGTAGTGATATTGTAAAAAATCGCGAATGAGTCTTGTATTTGTTTTGTATGCAGCGTGGTTAAATTTTTTCACGAATTACAATGAATGCAAATCATTTCATCTTAGAGAACTGCCAACTTCATTACAGGCTAAAAGTATGCATGATAAAAATTAAAGCTGTTGATTTTTTTTTTTTTTTTGAGGGGGGGGGGGGGAGGCTTAAATGCATGATACTGGTACCAAATTTTCGCCCTAGATTCTGTCATTGTTGAAGTCTGAAGGATAAATGATTGCTAGAATGTTGTTGTTATTTCTTGTTAATCTTTTTTTTTTTTGCAGAACCATCGTGCGACTATTGCACCACCTTCAAGTGACAGACGCACGCCGTTCAAAAGAATATATCGTTGGTGATAAATATGCGCCATTTTATTATGCGAACATCGTGCGAGTCGCGAATATCGCGCGACTTTCGTGCAACATGTTTGCGAACTCGAGCTCGAGTTCGCCAATGATTCATGTGCTATTGTGCGACTGTCTCAAATATGTTTTAATCACCCATTCAGTGTGACCGTAATGTGAAAATGGCCGCAATGTCGCGATTCTGTTGCAAATATGTATCTCAAAATAGTCTCAAAATAGTCGCCAGTTACTCGCATCCCAGTGAAATACTAGCTTTATTGGTTAGCTGTGTCAAGGGTAAGGTAGTAAGATAGTCCAGCACTAAAATACTTAGAGATTAATACATGGCCACCGCCGCGTTACCAACGCATATCTGCCCGGCACTCTGTATTTGCCCCAGGCAAATACGCAGTGCAAGGCCGATATGCCTAGTAACGCAGCGGAATACGGAGTGCGGGGCCGATATGCCTGGTAACGCGGCGGCGGCCACGTTTAAGGCCTCCTCACACATAAGCGAATCCGTTCGACGAAGCCTTGCGAATAGAGAAAATTTGTGAATTCAAACGAATTCTGAACGAACTTTTCGAAAATTTGTTACATAATCTTAAAATTTGACGCTCAAGAACTATTTGTTGCGAATGGTTTACGAACACTAACTGTAATTCGCTAGAATGCGTTTCCTCGCGCAAACAATACTTTTAGCGCCCATTAACGATAAGGAGCGATAAGATACGTTTTGGTGCGCAGAGATACGAACGTAAACGCATCATCGCGCGCGAATCTTTTTGAAAGGCTCCGAATATTTCAGGAACGGCAATCCCACATCCGTTCAACACTAGACGAGCAACGCCTTGATTGCGCCCCCTCCCCCGCACACACCGCCACAGTGCAGGGTATAGGTCAGGTTTTTAACATACATATCTCCAGGTGAAGACAGCATAAAAACATGAAATATAAATCTAAAAAAATGATCAACAAAATCTGCACCGCCTTGGAACTGTCAGCAAAAGAAATACATGTACTGGAAAGCTTCAACAAGTCTCACATGGTGACTTGGTGTATAAATTGAAGAAGATTGTTGGCTCTAATAATTTTTCAGCGCAGTTCATTAAAATATTTTCCCATTATAAAAAGATTGGCTATAACATGAGTGCATTGCAACAGACTGCATGCTTGGTTGTCAATCAAATCACGGTTGGCAACTTTGCTTTCCTCTTTAATTGCACGCCGGTGGGTCGGACTTCAGACTCTATGGCGGTTCCGACTTAAAGACTTATCTATTGATGAGATGGTAGGGGCCTGATGCTTCGGCTGTTGGTCAGGCCCACCGGGGTTTAACTGTTGGATTTCTTTTGCTCCGGTATTCAGTTTTATTTACTGTTGAGTTCTTATCTTTGCTTTATCTCCCTTTTATATCTTGATTTATATGTTCTAGGAGATGATGAATTGATAATTTAGCGGTCTTTCATGCAAACCAAACATCTATGTGTCTTGACCCACATCTGAACTAAGGGTGAGGTTGGTGCACCGTTAAACCAGGTTTAAACCCTCCAGTAAAATATTTTACTGACCGTTCAAAGGCGTTACATCTTCGTGGATCTTTTATGTTTTTTTTTTTTGTCTTGTGTTTGCTTTGCCTTTGCACGTGTCTGTTTATATGTGCCTTGTGGTCACCTGCTGGGAAAGGGCTGACCTCTTGGCTCTCGTTTGTGGTGTCTAACTGTGAGTTTGTAACTTTCCCATCGGTATCCTGGGTCAGGTTGCGGTACTTGAACGTATCGATTCCTGATCTTTGCACCCTTACTTACTATGGCTCTGATCTCTGCCTGAATAAAAAATTTGTTATGCATAGTTGTGCTAAAACAGGGCTTAATCCGATACAAGAATATCCCCTTGTGCTGGAGTGGGACAGATACCAGAGCACTGGAAAATCAGATAGACATCCGGCCCACTTTTACTCATAGTTGTTACGGATAAATAATGCATAATTTAGTACCATAATAATGGGCTTCCACCAGCCAAGGTTTATCCAGAACGGGATTTAGACTTGAAATGCCCGGTATCGAGGCCGTGAACCCTAGTCTGCTGGTACTACACCACATATGTTGAGAAAGAGAGGGAGGGAGAGACAGACAGACAGACAGACATACAGACAAATACATATAAAAGACTTAGACAGACAGACAGACAGATAGGCAGACACACAGAGAAATGCAATAGACACACACAAAGACATTGTCCTCATCTGAGGGTGTTCAACATGCCCAGATCCAGTCCCCCACACCCTGTAAGGGAGCGCAGTGGCCTAGTGGTAGAGTGCTTGACTCGAGACCGAGGGGCGGCGGGTTCTAGCCTCACCGGCGTCACTGCGTTGTGGTCATTGAGCAAGACACATTTATCCTAGCTTAGTACTGGTTCAACCCAGGAAGACCCGTCCCTGTTTAACTGAAAGATTGCTGATTGGACGTAAAGAATCAAATCAAACAAAACACCACACCCTGTAAAATCACAACGCTATACAGTGACCTGGAACCCCTAAAATTCACAAGGCTACGAAGCGAGCATTCAATGCTACGCCATCAAATTGCCTTTCGCTGGCGGGCCGATGATGGCCCGCTTATAGCTCTCTCCCCTCATCAACTATAAGTTGGATTTGGATCAAAAACGTCGTAGGAATGCTTCAATTCGCATCAATTCGCTTTTTGTAGTTAAAATACGTATTGATTGGTATGTGAGCGTATACCGTTCCTTTTCCGAACGTTATAATTCGCTTTCAAGCGTCGGATTCAAAACGCTTCAATGCGCAGATATTCGCTTCATTTCGCAAATCATCGCAGGGATGCGTCTCTTGATCGTCATCTTTCGCTAGATATGCAAATTAGCTGACCACGATATGCAAATTTGTTCACAGCTGCGATCTCTAACGTATGTTGACGAAGACTTACGATTGATAAACGTATTGAAGCGAATCGTTACGAAAAACTGTGACGAACATTTATTCGTCAGAAATTTTTAAACATGCTTAAAATTTTCCGACGAACAACGCTAATTGTGCGCTCACAAACGAATGCAGACGCATCCATGCGAACATCACCAACGATTTAAAACGTACATTTACGAACGATAACGAATTTGGCTTTAGTCCTATTCGTCAGTATGTGCATGATGGCGTTTGGCCGTTTTCGTCTATGTGTGAGGAGGCCTTTAAACTTTTTATCATATACTTGTACTGGTATCGCTTTTGATACCTGTACTAGAATTTTGGCCCAACCGTATAGAGCAAAGCAAGAAAGAGGGCAAAGATAGGGCTGTGCAGCCCCTGCGACCCAAAAGTCATTTAGAGGGCTGATACGGGGGCTGATACCAGGGCCGATATTTTTCTGTCCCACCCTCCCCAGCAGTTGATCTCGCCCTGTAGAAAAAAACAAACAGGGAATATCTGCAAAACAAATGTAAAAAAAGTGGACGTATTCTTGCATATTTTTACCTGATTCCAACTAAATCGCACTGAAAACACCGCTAAAACATTGAAATATCCATTTTCTTACACCGAGCATCTCTTTTTATTACATGTTTACGCGCGGGTCTTTACGTCGCGGCGACGAGAATGACGTCATAAATGACTCTGAGGGGCACGCGAGGGCCGATATGGGTACACGCGATGGCTGATATGCGTTAACGTTAGGGCCGATATAGGTTCACGTGAGCGGGCCGTCATGAGCAGTATCAGCCTGGGTAACTAAGCATTTGTTACTATTTTAGTAAAACTTACGGATCTTACATGAGTGCACATTTTTTATTGATTAATTAAACGAGTTGGGGAAATGCGAATTTTCGCAACGAGTTTAATTATTTCAATAATACAAGAGCACGAATGTTAGATTCTATTTATCATATGACATTATGATTACTTTGAAATCTCATCTTTGGCGAAAAAACGTTATAATTTTGTCATTAGGTACCCAATGTTGTAAAGGACATCTTAACGTTCCCCGGAAATCTGTAAATCATTAGGTGTTATTTCACTCCCAGAAGCAACGCCGTATGAAAACATGTATTCTAACACACCACGCCTATAGAACCAATGCTAGAACAACGTGATATATCAAACAATAATTCACAGTTTGGATAGCAACGTGTTAGCTGACCTCATTTGTTACTGGAAAATGACGTTATTTTTTGGCGTTAGGCGGTGTAACGTCGTTTTTATGCTTGAAAGAAGCTACAAATGCATGTACGGTAAACGTATGCGACGTAGTCTGACAATTGGCGGGAGTTTCTCATTGCAATGGCAGAAAGTCGGAAGAAGCTGAAGACTTCAAATGTGTTTTCGTCGTTTATTGTGTGTTACAATGTAGAATCGAAAAAGATCAGCTCCAGTGCGTGAATTGTTGAGTAATAATTCACTATTGGTCGGTCAGTTGTCCAAAGATAAATCTCCTGCGCTCGTGATTTGATCTTCTTTAAGGCCTCCTCACACATAGACGAAAACGACCCAACGTCATCATGCGCATACTGACGAATAGGACTAAAGCCCAATTCGTTATCGTTCGTAAATGTACGTTTTAAATCGTTGGTGATGTTCGCATGGATGCGTCTGCATTCGTTTGTGATCGCATAATTAGCGTTGTTCGTCGGAAAATTTTAAGCATGTTTAAAAATTTCTGACGAATAAATGTTCGTCACAGTTATTCGTATCGATTCGCTTCAATACGTTGATCAATCGTAAGTCTTCGTCTACATACGTTAGAGATCGCAGCTGTGAACAAATTTGCATATCGTGACCAGCTAATTTGCATATCTAGCGAAGGATGACGATTAGGAGACGCATCTCTGCGATGATTTGCGAAATGAAGCGAATATCAGCGCATTGAAGCGTCTTGAATCCGACGCTTGAAAGCGAATTATAACGTTCGGAAAACGAACGGTATACGCTTTCATACCAATCAATACGTATTGTAACTACAAAAAGCGAATTGATGCGAATTGAAGCGTTCCTGCGACGTTTTTGATCCAAATCCATCTTATAGTTGAATAGGGGAGAGAGCTATAAGCGGGCCATGATCGGCCCGCCAGCGAAAGGCCATTTGATGGCGCAACATTGAATGCTCGCTTGGTTTCATTGTTAAGTTATATGTTGCAGAGGGCCGCGAGGTAGAATAGTTATCTTAGCTAATTGTGTCACCCTCTATAAAAATTGTATAAATAAATAAATAAATAAATAAATAAATAAATAAATAAATAAGTAGCCTTGTGAATTTTAGGGGTTCCAGGTCACCGTATAGCGTTGTGATTTTACAGGGTGTTTTTTTTTTTTTGTTTGATTTGATTCTTTACGCCCCATCAGCAATCTTTCAGTTAAACAGGGATGGGTTATCCTGGCTTGAACTAACTTAGGATAAATGTGTCTTACTCAATGACCACAACGCAGTGACGGCGGTGAGGCTCGAACCCGCGGCCCCTCGGTCTCGGGTCAAGCACTCTACCACTAGGCCACTGCGCTCCCTTACAGGGTGTGGGGGACTGGATCCGCGCATGTTAATCACCCTGAGATGAGGACAATGTCTTTGTGTGTGTCTATTGCATTTCTGTGTGTGTCTGTCTATCTGTCTGTCTGTCTGTCTGTCTGTCTGTCTGTCTGTCTGTCTAAGTCTATACATGTATTTGTCTGTCTGTCTGTCTGTCTGTCTGTCTGTCTGTCTGTCTGTCTGTCTGTCTAAATCTATACATGCATTTGTCTGTATGTCTGTCTGTCTCTCCCTCTCTCTCTCAACATGTGTGGTGTAGTCCAAGCAGACTAGGGTTCACGGGCTCGATACCGGGCATTTCAAGTCTTTTGTTGGGACTCTAAATCCCGTTTTGGATAATAGACCTTAGCTGGTGGAAGCTCAACATATGTGGTGTAGTCCCAGCAAACTAGGGTTCACAGGCTCGATACCGGGCATTTCAAGTCTTTTGTTGGGACTCTAAATCCCGTTTAGGATAAACCTTAGCTGGTGGAAGCCCATTATTATGGTACTAAATTATGCATTATTTATCCGTTACCACTACCCCCTCTACTATGAGTAAAAGTGGGCCGGATGTCTTCCTGATTTTCCAGTGCTCTGGTATCTGCCCCACTCCAGCACAAGGGGATATTCTTGTATCGGATTAAGCCCTGTTTTAGCACAACTATGCATAACAAAATTTTTACTCAGGCAGAGATCAGAGCCATAGTAAGTAAGGGTACAAAAATCAGCAATCGATTCAATCAAGTACCACACCTGACCCAGGATACCAATGGGAAAGTAACAAGCTCACAGTAAGACACCACAAACGAGAGCTAAGAGGTCAGCCCTTTCCCAGCAGGTGACCACAAGGCACATACATGTATAAACAGACACGTACAAAGGCATTGCAAACACAAGACAGAAAAACATAAAAGATCCACAAAGAAGTACCGCCTTGGAACGGTCAGTCAAATATTTTACTGGGAGTTTAAACCTGGTTTAACGGAACACCAACCTCACCCTTAGTTCAGATGTGGATTAAGACACATATATGTTTGGTTTGCATGAAAGCCCCCTTAACTTATTAATGCATCATCTCCTAGAACATATAAATCAAGATATAAAAAAGAGATAAAGCAAAGATAAGGACTCAACAGTAAATAAAACTGAATACCGGAGCAAAATAAATCCAACAGTTAAACCCCGGTGGGCCCGACCAACAGCCGAGCATCAGGCCTCTACCATCTCATCAATAGATAAGTCTTTTAAGTCGGAATTCCGACCCACCGGCGTGCAATTAAAGAGGAAAGCAAAGTTGCCAACCGTGATTGGGTTGACCACCAAGCATGCAGTCTGTTGCAATACATTAATGTTATAGCCAATCTTTTTATAATGGGAAATTATTTTAATGAGCTGCGCTGAAAAATCATTAGAGCCAACAATCTTCTTCGTTTTTTTTAAAACCAAGTCACCATATCAGAATTACGAGTGAGACTTGTTGAAGCTTTGCAGTACATGTATTTCTTTTGCTGACAGTTCCAAGGCGGTGCATATTTTGTTGATCATTTTTTTAAATTTACATTTCATGTTTTATGCTGTCTTCACCTGGAGATATATATGTTAAAAACCTGACCTGTACTGTGGTGGTAGGGGGAAGGGCCTAATCAAGGCGTTGCTCGTCTAGTATTGAACGGATGTGGGATTGCCGTTCCTGAAGTATTCGGAGCCATTCGCGAAGATTCGCGATGATACGTTTACGTTCGTATCTCTGCGCACCAAATCGTATCTAATCGCTCCTTATCGTTAATGGGCGCAAAAAGTATTGTTTGCGCGAGCAAACGCATTCTAGCGAATTACAGTTAGTGTTCGTAAACCATTCGCAACAAATAGTTCTTGATCGTCAACTTTTAAGATTATGTAATACATTTTCGAAAAGTTCGTTCAGAATTCGCTTGAATTCACAAATTTACTCTATTCGCAAGGCTTCGTCGAACGGATTCGCTTATGTGTGAGGAGGCCTTTACAACTGACCGAAAAACAGTGAATTATTACGTAGTAATTCACTGCTACATGTAGTGCTGATCTATTTCTTAAATAAAGACTATAATTCTAACACACCTCGCCTATAGAGCAAACGGTAACAAACTGTGATATATCGTACAATAATTCACAGCTTAATGTGTGATAGCTGACGTCACTGGAAAATTACGTCATTCGTGGCAGTAGACGTTATAACGTCGTTTTTACGCTTGAAAGACGTTACAATTATATATTAACGTATGCGACATAGTCTAAGTATTGGCGTGAGTTCTTCAGTGCAATGGCGGAAAGTTGGAAGAAGCTGAAGACTTCGAATGTGTTTTCGTCGTTTATTATGTGGTAGAATCGAAATAGATCAGCTCCAGTGCGTGAATTGTTGAGTAATAATTCACTGTTTGTCGGTCAGTTGTACGAAGATAAATCAATTGCGCTGCGCGCTCGCGATTTGATCTTTACAATTGACCTCCAAACAGTGAACTATTACGTAGTAATTCACTGCTGGAGCTGATCTATTTCTTAAGTAAAACGCCATTGAAAACGGGTAATGTGATACTTTACCCGTTTCAAGGTCAATTTTGACTTTGAAAATTGAGTCAATGTCATATAATTAGCATGATTTATTTTCATCAAGTACTTCATACAAAAAAGAGCAAGGTTATTAAAACTGTTTATCATATGACGTCGCGTCTGGGAGTGATATAACACCATGTAATAAAATCGATAGACCACTAGTGGTTTACCAATTTAAGGGAAACGTTATGCAATGACGCTTTTAACGTCATGCATATGGCAAAATCCCAACGTTTTCAAGCCAAAAATAATATTTCAAATTAAGTGTTATGTCATACATGTATGATAAATAGAATCTAACAGTAGTGCTCCTGTTTATTGAATTTATTAAACTCGTTGCGAAAAAGAAATAAAATGCTCAACAAGCCTCGCATTTTATTTCTTTTCCTCAACTCGTTTAATAAATTCAATAAAACATGAGCACTCATGTAATATCCTCTATACAAATAGTTGTGACATTAGGAGGCAACTGGCTCAACAATGACGCCAACTGAGGTCACTGTTGGTCGCGCCTTACGATGCAATATGATTAACGTATTCGATAAGTGATTTTCTTTTATGGATATTCTAGTTATAGCAGCTTTGAAATCCTAATTGCAGGAGTGTTACATAGACCAGGTGGCAACAGAGCAGCTGACAATAATTTACAATGGAGGTTGCAGAGCTAAAGATGTAAGAACACATTGCAACTGTGAATTAATTCCTGTGTGTGTGTGTGTGTGTGTGTGTGTGTGTGTGTGTGTGTGTGTGTGTGTGTGTGTTGGCGCCTGTCGGAAACTTATTAAGTATTTGCATGTCGACTATTTGATAAGCACTGGCTCAAAAGCTGATGCTAAGGTCCAACAGTGCTTAGGTCCAGCAGTATTTGGGGGAAGCGATCTTTTTGTCGATGGGGGCTGTATTTATATTTTAGATTTCGACAAATCATGGATGATGTACGTTTTGGCTATATATAAATTATGAGAAAAACAGATATAGTCTTTTTCAGTAACAGATAGACAAACGATGAAGTAGCTTGATTAGTTTGCTTGAATACGTTTACAGTAAAAACTCCTTTTTTTCGAAATACTTGCTAATTCGAAATAACTTTCGAACACAATGGATTCAGAGAATAGAGAGAATTTATAAACTATTTCAAATGCTTTCTATAAAAACATACGTTTTTGTGCAAAAGAGAAACGACTCACGTTTCTTTTACAGCATCAACACAATTATGTTTGATAAGAACCCACTGATAATATTTTTGTGCTGGGTATATATTCTAATGTCTACCTCCCTATAAATAGAACCGCTGATAATTCGAAATAAACCGCTACTCCCAAAGACTTTGAATTTATGAGATTTGACTGTACTATATGGACCATCTCATGACATCGGGACTTTTCACATATGGATTAATTCATCCCCTAAATATACATGCGCAGCCACCAAGTATGTCAGAGGCCTAAATGTATATTTTCCGAATTCCGTCTTTTTGTGTAACAGATTGAAGCAAAGTTTGTGCTTTTGAGCAGATACTACCGAACCTTCGCTGCTCACAAATACAAACAATATAATGTTCACCAACAAACTGATCAAGCGACAAATATTTGCTCATTTCTTGAGAAAAGTGAAAGAACAAAGAAAGTTTTCATGAATTGTGCATTTTTTGTGTGTAGGAATTTCTATTGTATATGTAAACGCAGCCAATGTTTGCAAAATACGTAAATAAAATACGCTGCCTCACACAGAAGTGGAAAAAAAGACAGACACTAAAACAGAGCTACATAAAATAGTCAGGGACCTCTGCACCTCTTTATAAGACATTGATCGGAAACAAAAAGCGTGACACCTCCGACGATGACAACGCAGACGGAGACATGATCCCTATGTGTCTGACATGCTTAACAGACGACACAATAACACTGAGAAATGAGCCGTGACATGTGATTTCCAACAATGTGGCATTTTGACAAGTGTGGACTCAGACGAGCCTGTGTAGCCTCTTTTTAAGCTTAGAACTCCATATGATGTTCAGTCAGTTGCTTAACACTCATAGAATATCCAAGCGGCTAGCGAAGGCTCTGATCAGACTGCACGGATGCACAGACTGATCTAAAGCTTTGCTGGTCGCACAAACCACATCGTTGGAAAGCTCATGTCGCGCGCGGCTTGAATGTTATAACATTTATCACAAGGGAATGTTGGCCTCAAGTTTTTTAGTAGGAAAGTTAGTTTTAGTCATCAAAATTGGTGGCACCTACCACTTTTGTTGTTAACGCTGTAGGTCACATACTGTTTTTTCAAGGTTGATCTTGAATTACTGGAGTATAGCCCTTCAAATGGAACACTGATTTTTTGGCAATAACATTAAATCTAAAATAGGAATTTTAAATTTAATTCGAAAAACATATTTTAACCAAAAAACTAGCTAAAATATTTTTTTGAAGTTTGTATACGTTTTCATAAATGCTGTGATAAGATGGAATATTAACTTTCTTAATGTTTTATGTCAAATAACATTCCCTGCTTTTACCTTGAGCGATATGGATCAATGACTATCAGTTTAATATAAAACCATGTATATACTAATATAAGACACTTTACAATGCATCAGTGGGTTTTAAATGTAGCTGTATATTGGCTTGCGTTGCTGTTTATCACCATAGTCAGCACTATTTCAGTTATCTTACCATGTCACAAAGGCGGTGACACAAACGAAAGGCTACATCTATAGATGTCTACTACCCAAAATGCCCTCTAAGTTGGAAGCGCCCATTTCCCTAGCTATTCCATGAATGAGTCTGCTTAGTGATCTCAACTTCCACATGAAAACATGCATATTTTCCATCATATAAAAAACAGTAAAAGTTAAATATAAAATGAAATGTAGTACATGTAAGTGCCCGTCCATCTGTGATCTTATTCGTATTTTCAGGCCTGTGCATTTCTAGTTGTACGCTCGCACATACAGACACATGAACATACAATTAGGTAGCCAGACGGAAGCAGGCAGAATGATGGTACTTGGTAGGCATGAAACACGTTAATAACCCATTATCCGTAGAACTAAAAAAGCAGCTTGGATTGCATCGTAAACCGCACCATTTGATGATACAAAATTACAAAATAATCGTCCGCTGTAATCTCTAATGGACATTTTGTAGCTGAGCAAATACTACGATATCTATCCAAGGTGTATTGCACTGACAGTACAAAAAATGGTTCTAAACGGGTATTAACTAAGTTATTTATTTTTACAAGATATCAGAGCAGTAACATTGATATCAATCTCCGCCAAAATTTTAATCTAGTTAGGGTTTTGCTATATCAATGCGCATGCAAAATTTCAGAGTGAAGAATCCTTCACGTAAAATTTTAAAAACGAAAGACTGTGTTCCATTTGAGGTTCAATATACCAGTAGTTTAGAACAAGTATGCTTTTCTTCGGTGATAATCTCGAATACATATTTTTATAACGATTGAAGTCAAAGATATTTGTCCTACCCGATATTGACTACGCATAAGCCCCAAAGATCTTTCAGCCGAGGGTGCACATATTGGAATATCAGCAATATATTCAACCATGTTTTTTTCTTCTCAGGAACCACAGAGAAAATTTCATTTTGAACATCCATTAGATAAAAACACCTCTTAACATGGTCATTATGGCTTATTGAACCAAGTGTCATTGGTCTTGAGACTTAATATGTAAAATAGAGGACTTTGACCATGACCTAGTTAACACTTGTATTTATTAGACCTCGCGACTCAGTGCAAGGTTAGTGCATTAAGACTGTATTGTCCTCTTTTTTGTTTTGTACCACTTGTCTCTATCCCTAAACCATATACAGCTTGGTCCCTATACTAAGGTATATATATATATGTATTGGTACCCGTAAACCTCCACTTCATATCAAGGTGTTTGTATCATGGAAACAATTCAGATCCAGAGGCATCCGTTGAAACCGATACTCCTTTATATACGGAAACTGTTGAATTCATCAAATTTACACCATATATAAATGGGCATCGACGCAAGAAAATCTGTCTTCGGGGTTTGCGACAACAAATGCGCTGACCAGCCTGTGCATCCACGCTGTCTGATCAGCGCCTTCGTTATTCGCTTATTGAAAATCATAATTATATCTAAACTTGCTACATTTGTATACAAGACATTTGAAATGTGTAGGTAGTCTCTGTAGCGGAACAGGCTGGTTTGGAGATGAACTGGTCGGAAACCCGTACGTCGCGGTCCAGACACCCTTTCCTTATAATAAAATGATTAATGGGTGTATTGTTGAAATGCCGTTTAGAAATCCCACTATCATCACTATTGCATGGCACTGCAGCACAACTGCTGTCTGACAGAAGCGCGGCCTGGTCAAGTTTTTATTAAATAATATACTAGAGGACTTTGATAACACATCACCATATTTTTGCACTTTTCTTGCAAACCGTATAATATTATGCGATTGAAAAGTTACTCGCAGGTTTAAAAGGGTATCCTTTGGAAGCAAAGACTGCACCAAAGAACTGAAACTAGACTGTGCATACTTCCTGGGCCAGACTAGCTAGTTTCTGCCATTTAGGCGTCATCAGTGACTCTAATAGTTTCAAAGTTCCAGAATTTGTATGAATCAGTCGTTAATTTGGCTGCACTATCACGCGACAATACTGATGACGTCACATGGGTACATACAGCATCCAGCACCTTTCTTCACAGTTCAATGAAGCTGTTTGATCGTTTTATATTTAAACTGTGGTGTGCTTGATACCATTCGCAAAAGAGTTTATAGACTTTTTCTAATTAAAAGTAATTGATGACTTCAATATTTTGAAAATAAACGTCAAAGATTATCAATTTAAAGCTCTTTTTTAGAAACATCTCCATAAGTTACCTTTATGTACAATTTCATTACTGATATTGACTACATACACTGGCAGTCATGTGGGGAAGACGTTTTGATGTTAATCATGACACGAGAAATGCTGTCATGTGATGTCTTAAGACGTTTTGATGTTAATCATGACACGAGAAATGCTGTCATGTGATGTCTTAAAAATTTACATTAATGTCACTTGCACAATACAATATACACGTGATACAAGCATTACTTATGCATAATCAGTCATTTGTGTATGCCCTTAGCCTCTACAAAAATACCGGACGTAAAAAAATCGAAACTTTGAAAGGCCCAAGACGTTGATTTTTATTACTAGACTATAGTAATCATGGTGGGTGGGGTGTGTAATTTTGAGCATACCGAACTGTCAATTCATTTTTAATCTTTCAATGATGAATGTGCAATTGTGAAAGAAGCAAAGGACGCAAATCTGTTGAGCCAGGAATCAAAACTAACGCGTGTTAACTTGCAGCTGAATTTGTGTTCTTCAAAATCGACCACCCCTATTTTAAAACGGATACTTTTTCAATACCTTTAAGTAAATTTACAACCATGAATTTTCTAGGACACACTACAAGGTGGTCAGAATATGATATGCAATAACAATTATCTCTGTCACTGACATTCTCAGGGTTTGTGAAATAAAGGATTTAATCTGGGTGATGCGTTTTCAAAGTCCTTAAGTATATTTGTAATGAAATGATTTTTATGATGAATATCCATCTTTATAACTTTAATGTTAATGTCCTAAAGCTTAGTTTCTAAGCAGTTGTCATATTACTGCCATTTATAATTAATATACTTTTATCATTGGCATCCATAATTTCAGGTGAGTGATTAAGCTTTTATTGCAAATAAAAGAACAGTGCGATTCAAATCAGATAAGAACATGGGGCGTTAAGTTTCTTTACCCCATAACACAAAACTTATAATTGGACCTCGACGCAACAAAAATAGTACGTGGGTACGATCAGGAAATACCACAATCACAAACTGCAGACAAACCCATGGCACCGCGAGGAAGAGGCACACAACAATCACGAGACACCAGGAAGACAATCTAAGCAGAGCAACCAGCTCTCTCTTACCCATCAAGATGATTGCGAAACTAGAAGGGACATAAAGTAACGTACAACAAACCATAGAACAAAACCTGTCTTTGGGATTTCCGGCAAAGTGAGACTCAAACCAGTCTGCTCAGCTAAAAATACTAGCTAGAAAATTCAAATGCTGTTTGTAGCAAGTGTAGATTATTAAGATATGTTACCATGATGGTATATCAACTGTACTTCCGAATAGACTGAAGCACGTTCTTATAGTTATCATTATTTTGGGTAATTGATATTCGACTCATGCGCGGATTCAGAGGGGGATCATAGAAAACAAGTGTAGCCTCTCTATAAAAATATTGTTGACTAAAAAACGTTATTGTCAGATTTTTCCGAGTCCAAACTTTATTGGACCTGGAACCCCCCACCCCCTCCTGATCAAAAATTCTGAGTCCGAGCTGCGTGGACCCAGGAATTATCTCCAGAGAGGGGATGGGGTGGGGGTCCAGGTCCAACTGACAACAAGGTCTGAAAACATCTATTTCCCAGGGGGGTACATTTTTTCCAGGGGGGAGTCTAACTGCTCATTCCTATGGAAACGTATAGCACTTGTGATTTTCAAGGGGATTGATGAAGGGCGAGCGGATGTGACTGTAAAGGATCATTGACGGTTTGGGCCTTATAAGCCTATTTTTCTGATTCTCAGAACGCTGCTTTTGAGCTTCTAGTGTGGTGCATGTAGTATCAGTGCAACAGGTGAATCTATTGGCAAGAGCCAGCTAGCAAAATATTTTCAAAATTCCTACGCACTCGAGAGCTATGGTGGTTAGAAAGGGGAGGGGGTCTGAAATTTCTTAAAAATAAAAAGTGCTTTCTGCACGTTTTCTTGATTTATTTGGTAGGCATGGTGATATCTATTGAACATACCATATGCAGCGTATTAACTAATCACGATAATTAATGAAATTGTTTTAAAAACAAAATATGTTTTGTAATTAATTGATTTTGGGTAGATAATTTAGAAGTTACCTGTACATTTTTGACACAAAACTGAAAGCTCAACAAAAGAAATAAATATTTTTGAAGGAATGAAAGCTATCCATTTAGCATTGGAAGTAAAACTGATTCTAACTAGATCCCTTGAATATTACTTTGCTTTGTTTAACGGGCATAGCATGTTAAATGTATTTAATGTGTCCTAATATTTATGGTATACATGATGCATGTATATCCCTATATGAGACAATATATTGAACACTAAAGTATTTATCTGTTATAACTCTTTGCATGCCAGTGGGTAATTTTGTCGTCTGTCAATAGCCTTTTGCAAACAGTTTGAACCCAGATGAAGACCAATAGAATGGCGGTCTTGATCTGGATCCAAACTGTTTGACACTCTGATGGTGGTCCTGGGGGTTTATTTTTAAAAACTTAAATTTGAAGAAAGTCAGCAGACGAAAATAAAAACATGAACAATTCACTAGCATGCAAATAGATAAGTACAGGACGTTTGCAAAATAATGTGTCATTTATTTTTCTTATGAAAAAATGCATAAAACCTTACTAATTCTACTTTTAATCTTTAAGTACTATATATTAAACGAGCACAGAATCCAAAGCAATTTAGGAGGGTGGTTCTAGAGAACTTCATAACTGTCATTAATTTCTTATTTGGTAGAAAAGGCATTGGGCTTAGGCCCTGGGTTTTTGGGCTGCTGAACATCTTTCTCCCCCGTGTGCCAGCAAGCCACTTCCATACAAAGTGTAAAATATGGTAACACATATGCAGGCAAAAGCTTTTGCTGGCACACGGGGGGAATGATATTTTAAAAAATGTTTTCGGATTCCTATATATCTTAATGTAAAACTGATTGTTCTACCCAAAATTTTACATCTTTGAAGCATTTAATATCGAAAACGGATTTCACAGCCATAAAGTACTCAGGTCAGGGTAGCATCAAGGCGAAGAAAGGGACGATTGACAAACTTTTATTTTTACTTAAAACCATAGGCATTTACCCATAGCAAGTGTCAATAATCCATTAATCATTGCATGATTTCATTTCCTTTAAAGTTGTGTGATAGTCTTATATTAAATTTTCATTCATTAGGTTTGTCAGCTTGTTCAAGGATCCGGTTCCCCCATTGGTCGCCGGGACATCCACCCCGACAAACGAAGTGGAGATCGAGTGGTCTGTTCTCACTGTTGTAACGTCAATCCTATAAACGGGTTGGAGTGTAACGCAAGATTGTGTGGAATTAAGAGTTGTAAGCATAGCCTACCTACGTCCATTTATAAGTCTTTCAAAACAATATAAAATACGTCCGTCCAGTCTGTTTTTCGTCCGCTGTCCGTCCGATTGGCTAAAATTACTCACCAACCATGACTTATGATTGCACAGCCCATAGTGGGTCAACTATATTCAGCATGTCCGTCCGTCTGTTTTCAGTTAGCGAACATCTTTTTAACTCTGAAACCACTTGAACCATGCAATAATGATTCTAGAAAATAAGGCAACTGAAACTAATGGTTGGTGAGAAGGTACAAATGGACAAGACGCTCTTTGAAAGTGCTTGTCAGCAATTCCAGGCGCGTGTATGCAGTGAATTAGCTGTGGACGCAAGACGAAATGCGTGTCATTGAGGTGCAAATACTCTACGGTATCTCTGAAATGCACATCACTTTATGGATGTGATGCCATTGACTGTGCAAATCCTACATAATGCTACCTAAAATAGATATGCTATTGCAATTATAATTATTGAAATAATTCACTTTTTGAGTTCACTGACAAACAGTAAATTATCACTCAGCAACTTACATGAAAGAGCGAATCTAGTTTGATTGTAACATACAAGAAATGACCATCACGTAAGTGGGTATGACAACGAAATACCACAATCGCACACTGCAGGCCAATCCACAGCACCCGTGTGGAAGAGACACAGACCACTAACTGCCACATGACAGCAGAAAGGCAATTAATTGAAAGTAAGCAACCAGCCCTCACTTCCTCAGCGAGATGATTGCAAAACAAAGGAGGACACTAAGTACTGCACTATATAACAAGGACCAAACACAAACCCAAAAAGCAATGGGAGCCACAATAAACAATGACTCATCAACAACAGAACCACTACATTAGAACAAACAGCAGCAGAAGCTACCGGGGCTTCGATGCATTTTACTGTGGCCGAATCTTTGCCCTATATATTATTATGTGCTTAAATTTAGCTTGCCTGCAAGAGCTATGCATTAAAGCACATCATCACAGAGAAACAATATAATCAATTTAACTCATTATGATGATACAAAGAAGAGGGTTCATGGCTCACGTATAGTTAGAGCTAAATATAACCTCAAGCTTAGCCACGTACATGTTTAAGCATCAGTCACTAATTAACCGACGAATGCTTTATGTAAGGTCAGAGGCTTGCAATTTAAAAACAGATTTTAACTGTGATTGCATTTACAACCAGGCAAAGTGCAGCTGTAGAACACTAAAACAACATCTTTATACAGTGCTTACTTAATCAAATGAGCCCTGTTAAGAGAAAATCTGTTATAAGCTAAGGCAAACAATATGAAAACTGGTACCCATCCATATGTATAAGCATATCTCTTAAACTTAGAATGGCGTGTACATTTTTTCAAAGGAATGTGTCTGATATAAGTAAAAACAACACTCTCACTACATTTATCTACTATTATATTGTCTGTCCGCCTTGGCCTGCTATACAAGCCTTGTCATTATAATATATGTATCTCGAAAATTGTATACACACACGTCTTTTCTCTATACAATAATTATTGATTCAAGGGATATAATTCAGAGAAGGAGTACGGTAGAGCAACCACTCTTGCACGCGACACATTTTTTGACCTGGTACATGTATATGTATTTTCGTAAACTAAAACATCTTCAAAAACAAAATATTGTATGACCAAATATTTTTGTCTGCAGTATGTCCGTCCATCTGCTATAATTAGTTAGCAAAACACTCTATGACTCAAAAACTACTTGTATGTGGATTGTTTTGATAATTTTCCCAAACATATGAATGCTGATAAGATATAGTGATTGGACTCACATTCTTTTTTAAAAACCGCCTGTCCTTATATCCGTCTTTTAATCAGTTTGCAAAAACTCTAACAAACAGAAACAAATTCTGTTTAATTTTATTATTCCCAAACAGATAAACACTGGATATGACTTAGATATTTGACATGCAGTTCAATATGATCATCCGTCTGTCCGTACATCTGTAAACTTCTGCATCAGGTTTGCAAGTGTCAATTTATTTTATCGCGGAGAGTCGGTACCACAGCCGCAAGCCTCATTGGGACTGGCGCTTTACATATCGCAAAAGCGCAACCTCATTTAGACGCCCATATTGATGTATCCAGCGGGGCTTGAGTTCAAAATTTGAATCGAAGTCTTCATCTTTATCAATACTTTTTGTATGCGATCACTAAAGGCTCAGACGAGACTGCACATATGTTAATACTTGTCTTAGCCATTGCTCCTCGCCAATGCGATAAGTACCAAAACCGCATGTGCTTGCCCAATATAACAACTGACACAATGGGCTTTACTCAATTTAACCATGGAACCCATCCTGTCAGATCAGAAGCATTGAATTGCTCTCTATGAGAAGTTACATGTAATACCTTTTGCTCCATTTGCGCACACAGCGAAGACACTGTTCACACTAGGCAGATGACTAGGCTGACTGAGTCATCGCTAGGAGCATAGTTTATTCGTCATGGACTTACATATTTATTTGATCAATATATAATTTCAGTAAGTAGCTCGGCAAACCAATGCTACACCTGTGATTCATCTAGATCAGGTGGACAGGGTGACGTTGATGACCCAACAAAATGTGGTACAATCAGTTCCTGCCAAACAGATGAGGTAAAGCAAAAAGAGACAGTATATGGCTCGCTCTGGTTATAATTGTAAATTAATTTCGTTCATGGTAATTCACCTGTCCTGCGTTGTAATACTGCAAAATATACTCATGTCCAATGAAAACGCACCACTCTTCCGATGCGCATATTTGTGGCCTATCAAAAGCAGTGCAAAAGTGTGTTATTTATAATTAATATTTAGGACAAATGCGATGTTTTCGCACAAAAATTTCAATTCCAGTGACTCTGTTAACACATGACGTAACGCCAGCCTCAAAATTGCATTAATCGCATTTTTGGCGTATACTAAAAGACACCAAAATCTGGTTTAAATGTTTTCTGTCTGCCAGTAGATCCCCTGTCATTTCGCCACAACTTTGAAAGTTGTGACACAACAGCTAACGCTACAATAACGCGAACAATGTCACTATGTAAGCTTAAATATGGAGTGGTACGACAAAACTTGACGTAAAAAGTTTAATTGCGATTTCTACAGTCTTAGTATTCTACACAATGCTTATTATCGTCGTACAAACTCACACACATGCAAAACGTCATACAAATCCTCTAAAAAATTTACGTTGCATCATTGACGTCAACTTTGAGCGCGTCGCCAGCCATTGTTCGCTACGCTAGCGTTTTAAATCTTCTAAAATTTGTGTTCATCTGTTAGTGCGAGTATTATCTAACATTAAGTTCAACACAGGTACTCTTAAGTTTGTGTATTCGAGCTTTTAGAGATTGACGTTTATCAAAAAACGTTGATAACTACGCTCCATCGATGTTAATGACCCGCTACATGAGCAAGAAATCTTCTTGCTACAACCTTATGGTAATTTTGTATCAGTAAAACAAGGATTCTTTGAATGCCTCGAATTTACGCATAGTCAAAATTATGTTAGTGACGTCACATCGTGACGTTGTAGCCGCTTTCAAGGCAAGACGACTATTCCTGGCTATCAATTTAAGAGATGCTTTGCAATTTCTACAAAGAAAAATGCGAGAATAATGCTTTTGAAAATTCTGATACATTCGATGGCTGGTTCTGTGACTTTCTGTTCTGGCGGTTGTTTTGTTAAATGGTTCCAGCACGTGTCACCAGTGATCATTCGGTTTTAAAGACCTATCTGTAACTTAAAGAATTGCCACAGTACAATAAGACGCAATTGCAAAAATAAAATGTTATGTCGTTAAAAAGTTATAGTCATTTTTGAAGGTGGTGCGTTTTCATTGGACATGAGTATAATACTGAAAAGATTAAAACCGACAGCCGCGATTTCCATAAAAATTGATACTTTTCCGCATGTCCAAATTGTCCAATCGCTGGCATTAGTTACATGTATGTGCGTCGCTGTACTTATCCACGTACGATAGTCTTACTGTCGTTGCAGTCATGCTTGTAAATTGTATGATTTACAGCTTGAATATATTCCAATTATATAGATAGGTATAGTTCAGATAGCATCCAAAAGTCTAAAAAATATACATATCAAAATGCATTTGATAGTTATATCATGCTGGTACAGTCGCTGAAGATGTGCTAAATATGAAAAATAGTAGGTGAGTATGATCAGGAAATACCACAATCACAAACTGCAGTCAAACCCATGGCACCGCGAATAAGAGCCGCTCAACCATCACGAGACACCAGGAAGACAAACTTAGCAAAACAACCAGCTCTCTCTCCCATCAAGATGATTGCAAAACTAGAAGGGACATAAAGTAACGTACAACAAAACATAGAATAATTACATAATCCCACAATGGGAGTAACAATAAACAACAAGTCAACAACATCAGAACCACCGCCTTAGAACGGACAGCAGCCTAAGCCACGGGGGGGGGGGGGGGGGGGCTTACATGCAATTTACTGGTGCCAAATCTTCGCCCTAGATTCAACTGTTGTTAAAATACAAGATATGTTCAGCTCGCATGGAAGCCTTCTAACTATTGCAATGTATCATCATGGAGAAACACTCAAATCAAATTAACACACTATGATGAAACAAAGAAAAGGGCTCACAACTCACATATAGTCAGAGCTTAAGAAAACCTCAAGTTGAGCCACGGTGGGTCCAGCTACTGATAAGCATCAGGAACCAACCACCGATTAAAGCTTTACGTCAGAGCCGTCATAGAGTCTGAGGCCTGACCCACCGTCGTGCAATTAAAGAGGAAACCATAGCTATAAACCGTGAATGGGTTTAAAACTAGGCATGCAGACATCCAAGTTATATCCAACCTTTATATAACGTTTGATAATCTTTTTGATTTGATCACTAAAATTAGGTTTTCCAATAATTCGTTTGAATTTATAAACTAAATCACCATAGAATATAGGTTCTGATATGCCTTGTTGCAGAAGAGTTTTTAACCCAATTCTGTATTTAACAATCAACTCTGAGTGTCTGTGGTAGAATTTAGAAATGTCCATAGAATTGCAATGAATGTGTAAATCTTGACTATAGTAATAATAACGACATTAAATGCAAGTACGTGGAAAGTTTTTACAGTAACCACTGAAACCTGTGTAGAATGCACATGTTTCATAATATACGCCTTTTCTATTGCTATTTATTGTCATCGAAATGTACATATATCAACAAATTGATGATACCTACTTGATTGCCTAAATTACCTTGACAGTCTGGAATGTCCTGGCCCCGAGGTTATAAAACTCTTTTTCGTCCTCAACTCAACTGAGCAGGAAAAATGCCAACAATTATTGGCATTAGACATCTATATTAACATGTATAAGCATAATAAATATACTCATGTCCAATGAAAACGCACCACTCTTCCGATGCGCATATTTGTGGCCTATCAAAAGCAGTGCAAAAGTGTGTTATTTATAATTAATATTTAGGACAAATGCGATGTTTTCGCACAAAAATTTCAATTCCAGTGACTCTGTTAACACATGACGTAACGCCAGCCTCAAAATTGCATTAATCGCATTTTTGGCGTATACTAAAAGACACCAAAATCTGGTTTAAATGTTTTCTGTCTGCCAGTAGATCCCCTGTCATTTCGCCACAACTTTGAAAGTTGTGACACAACAGCTAACGCTACAATAACGCGAACAATGTCACTATGTAAGCTTAAATATGGAGTGGTACGACAAAACTTGACGTAAAAAGTTTAATTGCGATTTCTACAGTCTTAGTATTCTACACAATGCTTATTATCGTCGTACAAACTCACACACATGCAAAACGTCATACAAATCCTCTAAAAAATTTACGTTGCATCATTGACGTCAACTTTGAGCGCGTCGCCAGCCATTGTTCGCTACGCTAGCGTTTTAAATCTTCTAAAATTTGTGTTCATCTGTTAGTGCGAGTATTATCTAACATTAAGTTCAACACAGGTACTCTTAAGTTTGTGTATTCGAGCTTTTAGAGATTGACGTTTATCAAAAAACGTTGATAACTACGCTCCATCGATGTTAATGACCCGCTACATGAGCAAGAAATCTTCTTGCTACAACCTTATGGTAATTTTGTATCAGTAAAACAAGGATTCTTTGAATGCCTCGAATTTACGCATAGTCAAAATTATGTTAGTGACGTCACATCGTGACGTTGTAGCCGCTTTCAAGGCAAGACGACTATTCCTGGCTATCAATTTAAGAGATGCTTTGCAATTTCTACAAAGAAAAATGCGAGAATAATGCTTTTGAAAATTCTGATACATTCGATGGCTGGTTCTGTGACTTTCTGTTCTGGCGGTTGTTTTGTTAAATGGTTCCAGCACGTGTCACCAGTGATCATTCGGTTTTAAAGACCTATCTGTAACTTAAAGAATTGCCACAGTACAATAAGACGCAATTGCAAAAATAAAATGTTATGTCGTTAAAAAGTTATAGTCATTTTTGAAGGTGGTGCGTTTTCATTGGACATGAGTATATAACATTTGAGAGACTTAAAGCATGAACCTTCTTTAATATTGTCGGCATTTTAGTTTTTTTTATAAGCAGTTGAAATTTCGTAATCAGTTAAGTTGAGCATGAAATAAAGTTGTATAAGCTATTTTTTCACGTGTCTATTTGCAGCTATATTTCAATCAATTTCAGATTAAAACCAGCATCGTGTGGTAAAACATCAGCTGGTACATCACTGAATCTACACCTGGCCCGAGGTAATAAAACGTTTCACATGCTCAATTGAATTGAACATGAAATGTTATCCTCTCATAAAATCTAAAGTGCAGAAAATTAAAGATTTTTCTTCCTGTTAATATTATCCTATTGAAACATGTTACTTTTATTGCCAACACTATTTCGCATTTAAACATGTACGAGCAGGGTACATTTCATGCTCAGTTGAGTTGAGCATAAAAAGAAGTTTTATTACCTTGAGGCCTGTTTTTATAGTATAATTTGCTGCAGACTGTGCATATACATTTTAACGTGGTATGGTGGTTAAATAATGTTGCACACGAAGTTGTAACACTATTGGCCAGCACAATGCCATTGCCACTGTTCAAAGATATATATACGGGTACATATACATTGTGATGCTTGATGTCTGAAATGATGTTTGACCTTACATCTACATGTATCTGTATACTGAGTGTGTTAGAGCACCACTGATGTGTCGCTTAAACCATCGTTGCTCGCATATATGATCCGTATCAACATCTCTGTAGGTGGCTTATTTATTTCTAATTTTCAGATATGTAGCACCCAACTACTTGCGATGGCTAGCAACACCACAAACAGATTAGCTTGTGCTAATAGAAGGGTAATAGTGTAAAATGAATTTTAAGAATGCTGTGAACAGAGCTTGGATCAAGTTACATATCCTCAATAACAGAACTTTTTTTTTAATTCACCTGAGCCAAAGGCTCAAGGTGAGGTATAGTGATCGGTCTTCGGCCGTTTCCGCTCAGCCGAACAGAGCAGCTGCAAGAGCTCTAGAACAGAAATATTTTAAATAACATCTCCTCCCGAATTACTGGTCTAAATTCAAATTTATTGCATACAGATTGATTATGTCCCTTGGTAGTGTCGGTTGGACTTTTTTCCTAAGGAATATTTTTGGATATTTTTAAAGGATCTGAGGACAGATAAGACTTTCTTTCATATCGCTCATAACCTTAACCTTACTAAATGTCAAAGCACTAACAAAATCGCAAATAGATGCAAGATTTTTAAAGTTAAAATAATCTGAAGAACTGAAATGTGTGAACCCACTAGTGGGTGGAGAACTGAGTAAATTGATGAATGCTCACAAGAGGGCTTTTAATGTGAAATCGTCACGCATGACTGACTTCTGAATGCCTATTACAACGTCACCATTTAACGGTATAGAATAGACGCCCAGTCACTATATGCGACGACATACGAGTTAAAGAATGCAATCCATTATTCATGAATAAAAGAACCGTTAGCCTGTAGTAAATATAGGCTTAAACTTGTCAGATACGCACCCTTAACGTGCATGACCATGGCGACAAACGAAACGGAAAACAATGATATGCACAGGCCAGAATATAGTCCTAGATCTCCAGATTCACTAACAGATCCAAGCGAGACGTGTCCAAAGCGCCTAATAAACGAAAAGCTCTTAGCAATAAAGGAGGAAATGTCGGAAAGTCTAACTGCATCTCCTATATGTACTCAAAATTTCTCTCAAAATGACTCTATCTTGTTTTCTCAAATACCAAACCAAGAATTCTACCTTAAGCTTGACAAATCGTTAGAAAATCTACCGAGATTGCTCTACATCGACGAGCTCATGCTAAAGTGCAATAATGACAGCAAACTGATTAACTGGTATCGACAGACTCTTGCTGACCGTGCTAGAAAGTTCTCGGACTGCCCGGTCACTAGGCTTTTAACCAGGCGCACAACTAATAAACGAAACAGTGCATACAAAAGTGCGGAAGATTGCTGTATACTCCAGGGCTTTATTAATGGTGAAAGGACAGGTGAAATTTTTAACGTGTTCTGCTCTACAAATGGACCAAATGCTTCAGTAAATGACAGTGTCTTTCTAACCCCACAGCAAAATATTACCGAAACATGTGACAATGTGCAGTCTTTGAATGATAAAATCACTGTTCCAGAAACAATGGCAATGCTGTCGCAGATACAGCGAGAGCTATACGACCTTAAAAGAAAGCGCGAGGAAGATTGTGCCATCTTGAATCAAATTAAACAGGAAATGACCTCGATGGCAATAACAACAAAACTTATGTACGCTACTATTAACAGCATAAGATCATCCCTTCCTCCTGACTTCTTTGAGGAAACTACCAGTACTCAATCCGTATCTAAGCAACAGACAAGTGACCCATCTCAATCGTCTTCTGAACAATTACCCAATACGCCATGTATATCATCTGCAAAACCCAGAGAAGTACTGATTAGCACACCAACCAATATGGACCAGTCTGATCGATCATATAGAGACGCTCTGATAACACCTAACTCGGAAAAAACTAGTGTGAAAGTGTCTAGTTCAACTGCGTTACCGCATACAAAAGTACAGACTAAGAAAAATAAACTTCTTTCAAGTGAGCAACGTTCAAAAGCATTCGCAAAACCCAATCAATCTAATGTAACTGTCGAATGCACACAAGCTGATACGTCAACAGACGATGTGGTTGTCATTGACGACGCAATTTGCGAAATTGATGTGCGTCCGGCTGTCAATACATTGCAAAACGATCGTCCTAAGGGAGAGAACTCCTTAAAGTCTAACCATCGAAATACAAGTCGCAATGTATCGAAGGCCGTTCGTGCACATGATGGCGTCAATGACGACGACTTATTTATTGGCGTATCAAGAAAACGAGTAGTGTCCTATTATATTAGTAACATTGATCAGTCGTCAACCTACTCTGGATTTATGAAGTTCCTTGAAAGTAAAGGTGTCACTGCGACACAAGTCAGACTGTTCTATCACAAGTTCAGCATATCCGCGAAATTAAACATTCCAAGTATGTATTGTTACCTTGTAGAAAGCGAAGACTTTTGGCCAGATAGAATGAAATGTAGAAAATGGTTAGAAAAGAATGAATGGGAAAAGGAGCAAGAGACTAGGCGAGAAGAGTATGAAAGAAATAGGAGAGAAAGATTTGAGCGAAGAGAAAGAGAGGACTCTCATTACCGCAAAAGTTATAGGGAGAGTAGACATGGGGATTTGGAGTATTATTCTGGAAGAGCTTACGATAATGATGATGATTATGATGATGATTATGATTATCGCAAAGATAAAAATGCCAGCTCTAAACGTAATTATGACTGTTTTGGAAGAAGTAACATAAGCCACGAGGACTCTAACGAGCATATTATCAAGTATCAGTACTGGAACGACTATTAATAGATCTAATCATATTCATGACATCATTCATCATCATTATGCTGCTTAACCTGATAACTTGGAATGTCCGTGGTATTATGTCATCTGCATATACTCTCTCGCACATGCTGTCCTGCTATAACACTGATATAGCTCTCATAACGGAGCACAAACTAATGCCACACTCTAAATGTTTCTTTGACAGCATAGACTCTTCATACTCGAGTATTGTCAAAATCTCAGAAGAAATAAATCCGTATAGCAGGGCATCATGTGGGAAGGCTGGGGTTGCTATTATGTATAGAAAATGTATAAACGATTGTATTTCTGAGATAGAGAATATATCATCTGACAGAGTTCTTGGTATTGAGCTGAATCCTGGTGAAATTGTTTCAACTTTTATATTTTGTGTTTACCTACCCGCAGACGGAAATATACAGAAGTATACCGAAGTTTTAACTGAGCTGCAAACTCTTGTATCGTACTATGTTACACAAGGTAATATTATCATTGCTGGCGACTTAAATGCCCAATATATCTCGCAAAACCCAACCCCTTCAAATATTAAGTCGAAACACCTCACAGACTTCATTAACAGTAATAGCCTGGTCCCTGTGAACACATCGAACCTCTGTTCTGGGCCTAAATATAGCTTCATACCGTCACGATCAATGATCGACCATTTCCTGATCGACGCTACCACAGCAGCATCGTGCTATTCTTGTCAAGTGATCGACGAGTCACGATTAACATTAACGTCTGATCATTATCCTATACTTTTGAAGCTGGAATTAGAATCACAACCCACACAGCAAGCGGTCACACTTAACAGTAATACAAAATGTATACAATGGCATAAGGCAACGTCTGTAACCTTAGAAACTTACTCCGAAGTGCTAACATCCAAAATGGAGCAGTCAAGCCTTGAAGGACTCAATTTAAATGTTAACGGCTTAGCGGACAGAATAACAGAGTGCATTCACGAAGCGGCATACGATGCCCTGCCTTTAAAACGGTTTAACAAATATTCGAAACCCTATTGGACACGCGACGTAAAATTAGCCCACGATATATCCAGATCTTGTCGAAGAGACTGGTTGGCTGCAGGAAAACCCCGCGGCGGACAGCACCAATCTTATGCTAATAGTAAAAGCGCAAAAAATGCATTTCGCAAAATACAAAGACTAGAGTCTAATAAATACATTGATAAAGTTTTTTCAGATCTAGACGAAGCTGCTGAGTTAGATTATCGGCTTTTTTGGCGCTTGTTGCGAAACTTCAAGAATAAACCTAATCAGTCGTGCATTAAACTTAATTTTGATGGAAAAGAATACAGATCACCACATGATGTCGCAAATGGGTTTTCAAAATATTTCGAAAGTATACTTAGCGACCTTTCAATAATCAATGACAACACTGGTGATGATCGTGCAGCATTTATCAAGTACATACAAACTAAAGTCTGCAAAATAAGTAACGATTACACTCAAACAAACCCTCAGCTTGAACAAACGATCACACTCGACGAAATACGCCATGCCGTCAAACAACTCAAAACCAGGAAAGCTCCTGGCTGGGATAAAGTGCAGAACGAACATATCATTCATGGTGGGCCAAATCTGCTTTATTATGTCGGCAAATTATTTAATGCGATCTTGAAAAATGAGCAAATCCCGTCAGCATGGAAATTAAGCATTATTATTCCTATTTATAAAGGGAAAGGGAAAATCAAATCCGATCCTGATAACTATCGCCCAATATCCCTGTTACCCTGTATGTGCAAACTATTCGAAAAGATTCTTATGGAGCGAATAAATACTTTCCTTCATCAGCTCCCACAAAGATTCCCATGTCCGCAGCAGCAAGGATTTCAGAAACAATTGTCATGTAATACTGCTGCATTTAACTTGCAAGAAACAATCCTTTACAACCTAGAGCTCAACAGCAACGTATACGTAGCGTTTTTTGACATTCGCAAAGCGTTTGATACTGTGTGGCACGACGCATTGCTTTACAAGCTCGACCAAATAGGAATAAAGGGCAAAATATGGCGCCTAATAAAAGACTCATACACTGGTATACACTGTAAAGTTTCCATAAATGGTATTTTATCTAAACTTATAAAGATGCGACGCGGTAATCGTCAAGGGGGAGTAACCTCTACTGGTTTTTACCTAGTTTTCATTGATGGTCTCCTCGTCGAACTTCAGCTTTCTGGTCTTGGTGCAGCGGTCTGTTCTGTAAGGTCTGGCAACCCGGCACTAGCCGACGATTTAGCACTAATAGCCACATCGCCCTTAAACTTGCAGAAAATGCTCGATATCGTATACGCTTATGCATACAAATGGCTGTTTATGATACATGCAGAAAAATCGTGCGTTCTCATTTTTTCACTCAATAAGCGAACTAAATCGGCTTATCCTTTCTGCATTGGTAATGAGCAATTGCGCGAAGAATCAACAACAACTTATCTGGGAATTCTTCAAGACGTAAGTTTAAAATCTGTTAAACGCACGCGAGCTAGCATACAGAAAGGCCGCAATGCCTTTCATGCCATGATAGGTTACGGCGTGAAGCCAAATGGAGTAAATCCCTTAACAGCGATTAGCTTATACCGGAAAATTATTATACCGTCTGTGCTTTACGGGTGCGAAATTTGGAACAATCTCTCGGCGTCAGAAATAAATGAAATCGATAGGTTGCAGCGGTATATAGTAAAACGTATCCAGGGTTTCTCAGTCCGCACAAGAACTGATATGTGCGAATCAATACTAGGACTTCACCCTCTGTCTAGCGAAATAATCATCCGCAAACTATCATTTCTGTACAAAATTATCTCCTTACCAGGTGACTCTGTTAGTCAAATGATATTTTTCAGGAAACTGTATCTGTATCTCTCTGATAGTAAAACTATAACTATGGGGTTCATTCCTGATATTTGCAAAATATTATGCGAGTATAACTTGCAATATATTCTGAATAACTGCTGGGACATAGCACGTCTTCCAAGTAAATCACAGTGGAAAAAACAGGTTAAAACAGCCGTGCATTCTAGGTATACCCTACTCTGGAGGCACAGGCTTTACTGTCACAGCGGCTTTACGCGGTTCCGCAAGTTACACACCTCTGTTGTCCCAGATGTTGTCTGGAAAATGTCGTATTCGGGCTGTGATCTAAAGCTCTGTGACTTTATTGCAAGGCTATGGACATCCATTCCAGACCCAGGTAATAACATCTGCTTGCATTGTAAGCGTTATTATAGAGACTCTCTTACCCACCAACTCACAGAGTGTAAGTGTACCAAACCGCTGAAAGACAGATTTTTGTGTGATTGTAGAGGTATTTTGCCACCAGAACTAGTAGATGTTTTATTGACAGTTGATGCAGACACTTTTGTAACCATTGTCCTGAGTGCCTCTTGCTGGTCTAACCTAGACAGAGCAATGGTAGAAAGTTTTTTATTAAAGTCGTTCGCATTTGTCAGAAGCTGTTGTCGTAACACTTGCGAACACTAATAATCGGAATGCCCAATGTAAAAAAGGCCTGTACCTATTTAAGTCAGAATGATTCAATGTTTATATTGAGGGGTCACGGTTTACCGTTTCCCGTTTCCACAAAGGGAATATATTACTATTTTCTCTAAGGCTCGAGTTTTTGTCCTAGCAAACAATGCGGGCCCTGATGAGGCGCCAGCTTGTGCGGCATTTCATCTTGGTCTGCACTGTTTACCAAAGTGTTCGTTTGTGGGCTTCCGTTCTACGAACGGTTAATATTTAACTGTTCCAAAATAAATGCATGCAAATAAGATGTGATTTCATGATATAAATGATATGAACCCGGTTAGCGGTTAATGTGATCCACGAGATACTACGAAATAACGCCTTACATGTATATACAAGAACTGTTTCTTGTATATATGAAAGGCATTCGTTCGATAATTCTCGTTTCCTGTAAATAGCGATCTCTCAACATTTTTTTCTTTTCTTCCAAACCATTTTTTGTAGGCAAAGCTGCACATCTCTATTGCATGCCCTTATACTTAACCATTGTATGTTTGCTGTTATCTTATATGTATGAATGTTCTCTTGTAAATCTCTTAATGGAGGAAATAAAGATTAAGAAGCCCTCTAACAAAATTGTACCAATGGACATGAGGGCGACCAGCGCTGTCTCATAGATAAGAAATAACTATAAGCAACATCTTCTCCTGAACCCACTGGTCCAAATTCAAACTAATTTCACAGAAACGCTCCTCATAATGCTCTCTGCTAAAATTGCACATTTGGTTACGCTCCAGAAATATCCTTGTATGACATCTCCGCCTGAACCACTGGTCCGAATTCATGATGTTTTAACAGAAATGTTCCTCATAACGCCTTCTATTTAATTGTACAAACCTTTCCACTTCGCCAAACAACATCACCACCAGGGCTGTAACAAGATGACTGCGGTAGCTATAGATAGAACTATCTTTAAGCGACATTCGCTCTGGAACCGCTAGCGCAAATTCAAAATTATTTCACAGAAAAGTTTCCAATAATACCCTCTACCTGTAATGCATGAACTGGTCCACTCCGCTAAACAATAAGACGAAAATAGCTAAAAATAATAATATCTTTAAATTACATATCCTTTACCTCTGGTCCAAATTCATTATAATTTCACACAATTGTTCCCCATAATGCCCTGAGCTAAAACAAAATTTACTTATAAACATCATCTTCGCCTGACAGCCAGGTCTCATGTGAGCAACTCAGGGCAACTGGGCCCTCTTATTACAATTTTAAGCCGGAATCATCATATAAAAACAAAAACAAAACAAGATTGAATATTGCAAGTCACCTTTCCATAAACACGCCTACTTTGACCCAGTGTCTGCTGATAACCTTTGCATACAGTTTGGACAGAGACAAGATGTCGGGTCTTATCTGGATCAAGACTATTTGACATTCTGATGGTATTCCTGAAATAAGATTCTGAAAAGAAATTGTGAAAAAATCAGCAGACGACGAAACGCATGAAACATTACCCAGCATGATAATATATACTTAAATCCACTAACTGTAAACGTACTGTTTGTTTGAGGGACTATGTCACGCGCCAAGTAGTCGTTGCATTGGTCTGTTATACACTACCAGGTGACTTTTGAGTGACATTCTTGGCGTGGTTTGGGGACGCGTACGTCTATTGCCTGGATGAGAAATAATTCCACCGCTAGAAAAAAATACAAAATCTTTTTTTTGCGCATAGTTTTCTTACAAAACGGATGTAAAACAGTTTTAACCCTATTGGATAATCACTTAGGGGTTTTTGCAATTTTGCATACTACATGGAATGCATTTTTATTCGATAGTAAAGTAACTTGTTTGCTTATAGGTTGATATTTTACGTCTTACTCAAAAACTTTTCAGTCATGGCGGGTTATATCCTGTGTTCAAGCATTACAAATCAGATAATATCCGATACGCTGTATTATGGCACAAGCCTTTAACAAAGGTGTTCAAAACAATTTATTTTTAAGTTATGGACTGCCTAAATAAGAGTGAGTGATAGAATATTTTTTTTTATTTCTTTTTTTGTTGTACTCAGAAGAACCCTCTCAATTAGAAGGTTATTTTGAACACCCAAAACACATGATAAACGTCAAGGACAATAGTTATAATTTTACGCCAACGATAAGTTTATTTCAACCTCTGAATTAACAACATGTAGCCTATCAGAATTTCAAATAATATTGTCTTTCTTGCAATAATTTGTTAAGAAAAATGTTTTATACTCAGTCCAGGTCTATCGAATATCATATTGTGTTCAGTCAGATTTCTATATTTAATATTTGACACCAAACTTGACCAGACTGAGATAGAAATGCATGAGAAAATAAGTAAAATAGTGTGAGTGTGACAAGGAACATGCACTTATAAACTGTCTGCTAATTACATTGAGTTTGGCAAATCAATAAACAGACTTTAGCTCTAGTCTCAGCGAGATATCTTTTCTTTTCTAAAGGGTGACAAAATGCTGTATGATATTTTGGCAAATCCTGGAATCTAGGATTTCTTTTTCAAACAAATTCCCAAATAAATACAAAGCCTGGTGTTGAGAACAATATATTTGTATTTTATGAACTACCAGTATACCCTTTAGAAAGACAAACACATCTGGGTCATCGCACTCATTATCTTTCAGGCCGACCAAATTAACCCAATCCCAGTAATCTACATAACAGAATCAACTGACCGTGATGTGAACGTAGGATTAAGAAACAACATTTTAAGTTATAAATCAATAGACTCTTTCACAGCCGAAATAGACGACTGTAAGAAACCACTTATCTGATTAAATCCTCACCCAGTCATTGGCTGAATTTTGAAAGACGGATTGGCTTAGATAATGTCAAAAACAACGTCTGATAGAACTTCTCTCTAAACTTAGTTTAAGCACGTTTTAAGTAGTTTACAATAATTTGATTAGCCTGCAAATTTTCACCAGTTCTTAATGATTGGCATAAAAATGAGGCAAACTACGCCGAAAAATAACATATTAAAATAACAGACAATACTCTCCTATGCACAAAAATCTGAACAGACAAACAAGAGGCTTTGGTGATCAGTCTTAATTATTATTTATTTAGCCTATTAGTCACTACTTTTTATTTCTTGCTAATAACATTTGCAAACAGTCTAGATATAAATAAGAACCTTCAAGACGTTGAGCTTGATCTGGATCGAAACTGTTTTTAATAGTAAAATTTTGATTGTATTTTAAAAACGCTTATTTTACAAATATCAAAATATATAAAATTTCTCAGCATGCCAAGATTTAAGCCACATTCAGAATGTTGATAAACCAATTAAATGATTATTGTTTTCATCTTTGAATTGCTTCTGCAGCGACCAGTCTAGCTGCATGATAGGCCTAATGTTTGTTGGATAGCATAATCCATATGCTATGTAACTAAAGCTTCTGAATATATACATAGGTCTATATTGCTTTTCTTTAATAAATCAAATAATAAAACCAATTTTATTATTTTTATTATCCGCCAGCTTCTCTGTTTGAGATTATAAGTGGTTTACAGGTTTACCCAATAACGGTTTATAGCTACGGTTTCCTCTTTAATTGCACGACGGTGGGTCAGGCCTCAGACTCTATGACGGCTCTGACGTAAAGCTTTAATCGGTGGGTTGGTGCCTGATGCTTATCTGTATCTGAACCCACCGTGGCTCAACTTGAGGTTTTCTTTTGCTCTGACTATCTGTGAGTCATGAGCCCTTTTCTTTGTTTCATCATGGAGTGTTAATTTGATTAGAGTGTTTTCCATGATGAAACATTGCATTAGTTAGATGGCTTCCATGCAAGCTGAACATTTCTTGTACTTCAACAACAACAGAATCTAGGGCGAAGATTTGGTACCAGTAAAATGCATTTAAGCCCCCCCCCCCCCCCCCCCCCGGTGGCTTAGGCTGCTGTCCGTTCTAAGGCGGTGGTTCTGTTGTTGTTGACTTTTTGTTGATTGTTACTCCCATTGTGGGAGTCTGTAATTGTTCTATGTTTTGTTGTACGTTACTTTATGTCCATTCTAGTATTGCAATCATCTTGATGGGGAATAGAGAGCTGATTGCTTTGCTTAATTTGTCTTCCTGGTGTCTCGTGATGGTTGAGCGGCTCTTCCTCGCGGTGCCGAGGGGTTGTCTGCAGTTTGTGATTGTGGTATTTCCTGATCATACTCACTTACTATTTTTACAGAGAGAACAATGTTACTCATGGAGAAAGCCCATCTGAGTGCTAATACTCAAATTATTTTCTAAATGCCCACATGAATCGCCATGTACAGGTCGAATACTTAAAATGATTGAATTATATAGTCCTTCTTTGCATATGGAATGTTTTTTATGTTTAGTAAGGAATCTAAACATGCCAAAATTGGTCTCATAGTACTCAACATATAGCAGCAGGTTGTTGGTAAAAATGAGTATATAATAGGTTATATTTTATACATTTGCATGTTGCCAATATTAAATCAAGGGCAGTAACTAGCTAGGCTTCCTCAAAGTTTGACATCACAAATATAAAAATTGCAGTTATTCGTTTCGAAAGCCTCATTTCAACTTAAATTTCTCAGAAAATTTTGAATATTTTCAAGCAAAATTATTGTATTTCTAAAATAAAATTATGCAGAGTTATTTTGACAGTATTTAAAACTAGATACTCTTATCTACGGTGGATTATTCTTCTACGAATAAGTATGGGTAAGTAAGTTTCTTATAAATTGCGTGAAAGAAGGTGTATTGAATGTATAATTACTACATAATACAGCAAAGAATATGATAGGTATATTTCAAGAAAAATGCTCAGTAACGTTACAATAAGAGACAAACAAATTTTGTCAAATGTTTCTGGTGATCACAAAGTCAGTAATAATGTTTCATGAAATCAGTAATAATACTATGGAAGCACCAACTTGCAATATTTACGCGATATTCATACCTATATGTTGTAATTTATAAATAGAAGATCATAAAATAATTTGTTTCGAATAATATGATTGTGTTATACTTAAAATAAATGATTTGTAGTGTGTTTGTCACTGAATAAGCATTTTTCCTGCAATTTGAAAGCTCCATTAACTTCTGATTCTGTTCCAGATACACATTCTTCTGGTTGGTTTGATAACAATCTATCATTTTGATTTGTGCAGTGTTGATAACAGCCAGTGTCATTTAGGTTTCCTCTTGACCGATGATTGCAATATCTGCTCTATATCCTTAGAACCATAATCATGTGGATCATTATCTTACCTCAGTTTACAGACTTTTTTCACACGAAATGAACCTTGAACAGTTTTCCTTCTAATGCTATCTACACTTTTACGTTTGTGAGAGAAAACACAAAGTTCGGAAATATACTGTTCATACCTCCTGTTCTTTAAAGGAGAAAAGTCTATCTCCGGTTATACACCATCTAATGATTCCATGGCTACTTGCTAAATAACTAAAGTGACAGTGAATTTGAAAATGCCTGTTATGCTTAATGCTGCATACTCTGTAACTATGAACATTTTTTGAAAAAATTTCTTTTCTTTTTAAATCATTTGTAAAAGTAGAATTAAGCTATGTTTTCAAAATTAAATGTTCAATACAGCTGAAAACTGCATGGAAAAGTGAATTTTCTTATCAAATAGGTATGTTTTTCTCTTGTTGGGAATTATTTGCGTCCCTCCAATAATTCTAGACCGTTGAATTTTAACATAAATGCAGTTGTTTTGATAGTGATAACTTGTTAAGATTTACGAACATTGTAAAATGTTTACCTGAATTTGTATTTTTACTGTGTTCTTGAAAAATAAAAACATTATTTTTAAAATTAGAAGATCAAAAGTTACAGACTATGCAGCTTTAAATAACGTTGCCTTACGCTACAATTCAATCTTTAAAGACGTTTTCGAAATTTTCAAATTATGCAGGAATGCTAATATCAAAGCTAAGTCCCGACAATTCTTATAGAAATGAGGTACTTTCCTGTTTTAAATAGAGAATTATAATAACCTGTATCTCATACAAACGTTTATCGGGATAAATAAGAGTTAATTCTTATAGAAATGATCAAAAAAGGAGACTAGTCGATGGGCTATCCTTTTACCACGAGTCTGCTATTTTATTGTAAATTATTCTATGGGATTCAACAAGGTTAAGCTAACCCTTCACCTAGCCTGATCGTTTGTCTAGTGACATTTAACTCCCATGCGATCTGTACACATTCAGGATGCACTAGACCCGGCTTTCTTGCGCTGGTACATTCAGATGCGGCGCCTTGAAGTTATATTGGGGTAACTCAATGCGATTTTGGGAGACTGACAAACTTATTGCATTACAGCTGATACAAGAGTTCCCATGCTTAATTGAACAACAGTGATGTTCACCAGTGAACTTGGTATTGCAAGTGTAACGGGCGACCTCCAAAATTGTAATGGGCGTGACCTTCTCACTGTATCAAGATGCTCACAGGCAACAGACTGCCAGTCCTGTTAGGTGAGAGCACCCAAATAAGTAAACTTAAAGGGAGGCCAAATACCCGCTATGTCACTCTAACTTGCCTTGTCACTGTCTGTTTTGAAGAAACAGTAGCATGAAGGTTCTATTCGCTCGGCCCCAGCCAGTGCCCACAAGCGAACAGCGCCCAAAAACGCTGACTACCAGTGCTTTACAGACAGGCGAACTACAACCTATTTACCTTGCCACATACTCTAATGGCTTGACCAAAGAGACAGACAGACGGACAGACAAATTAGTTTGACACCGAGTTCAGCTTTTAAGCTTGTCTGAGAACAAGAAGTGAAAGAAAGATTGTTAGAGCATCAATATATTTAATAAGTGAGTTGTGGACATTAAATTGCAAATTAAGTCAATAGTTTCCAATGACAGCCTAACTGGATGGAAGGGTACTTTTTACATAAAGTGTTTCAAGCAAACATGGTGCTTGTAACAGGATATTCCCGAAAAGGCAAACATGGTACCTTAAATAGGGAACAGGTATTAATCAGATCTTTATCGTCCTCCCTGAAGTCTCGTATAAGGAACTACTTATATGACTGGCATATAATTTCGAAGTGGTGTCATTTCACTATATAGAAAACTCAAATCATTAAAGGGGGATCACCCTATTTAACAAGTATAAACTTTTTAACAAGTTTGCTCTTTTTTTAAAAACTATTGATTATAGAATTCCATGCTCATTGTCGTCCCTTACATTCCCCCCTCCCAAACAAATATTAAACAAAAGCACAATATTTGTTTGAAATGAGCGAATTAAGAGACAACAATGAGAACAAATAGTGCTGTAGTTAATATGAAAAATTATCTTCGGTTAGGATTTGGTTTCCAGTGATGTTTTCTAGTAATATGTGTATGGTATTTAGTGATTCCATTAACAGTGGACTCTCTGACTTGCACACATTCGTCTCTGTTGACGTTGTTGCCTGATTTAACTTCATTTACCACAGGTAACGCACGGCGTGAAGCGGCTGCTTCATCCCGCCCACATGTGTTTAGGTTTGAGCATTTCTTGGGACATCTTGCGTCTCCAGGTGCTATGTATTTGTGTTGCATTGTTGTATATACCTGTCATATCAGACTGCAGTTTAAGGCTACTTGCTATAGTTTTGCATTCATCATTTGCTGCTTTGTGATACTGTGACCCATCAACCATAGCAGGAGAATGAAACTTTACTATAGGAGCTGGTTTCGATTCAGGATGTTTTGAAGTGCCAGCACTTAAGGCAGGCTTAATATCCTCAATCGAGTTTACACTCAAGCCAGCTTCGTTGTCATCATAGAGACTTAAAGCATCTTCGAATGCTGAAGCAATTTTGTCATATTGTTTTGTCACGGAATTGATCTTTTCCAATTGTTGTTGCATTAAGAATTCAAATTTTGACTTACTTTCAGGCTGCTCTACTGTATGAGAAAAAACACTGTCTTCAGGTGTAAATTTGACAGGAGTTGATGTGCATGTATATCGCTTTGGCCTAGCACCTACTGTGTCGGGTTGTGAATATGCAAAATCATGATTTTCTCTTATATCTGCATTTTGATGCATGACTGATTCACTACTACCTGTACTGACTGGTAAAGCATAGTTATGCATGTACATTTTGTCAGCATATATATCTTCTACATCCTTATTCTCAGACATCTTTCTACTTAAAAGAATGGACGAGCCCCCAAAATTGTAACGGGCGACCTCCAAAATTGTAATGGGCGTGACCTTCTCACTGTATCAAGATGCTCACAGGCAACAGACTGCCAGTCCTGTTAGGTGAGAGCACCCAAATAAGTAAACTTAAAGGGAGGCCAAATACCCGCTATGTCACTCTAACTTGCCTTGTCACTGTCTGTTTTGAAGAAACAGTAGCATGAAGGTTCTATTCGCTCGGCCCCAGCCAGTGCCCACAAGCGAACAGCGCCCAAAAACGCTGACTACCAGTGCTTTACAGACAGGCGAACTACAACCTATTTACCTTGCCACATACTCTAATGGCTTGACCAAAGAGACAGACAGACGGACAGACAAATTAGTTTGACACCGAGTTCAGCTTTTAAGCTTGTCTGAGAACAAGAAGTGAAAGAAAGATTGTTAGAGCATCAATATATTTAATAAGTGAGTTGTGGACATTAAATTGCAAATTAAGTCAATAGTTTCCAATGACAGCCTAACTGGATGGAAGGGTACTTTTTACATAAAGTGTTTCAAGCAAACATGGTGCTTGTAACAGGATATTCCCGAAAAGGCAAACATAGTACCTTAAATAGGGAACAGGTATTAATCAGATCTTTATCGTCCTCCCTGAAGTCTCGTATAAGGAACTACTTATATGACTGGCATATAATTTCGAAGTGGTGTCATTTCACTATATAGAAAACTCAAATCATTAAAGGGGGATCACCCTATTTAACAAGTATAAACTTTTTAACAAGTTTGCTCTTTTTTAAAAAACTATTGATTATAGAATTCCATGCTCATTGTCGTCCCTTACACAAGAAAGCCACTTTACAATGTTGCTTGTGTGATTATCGTATACAAACAAAGTGTTCCAGTAAGTGTAACTAAGACGTGGTAACTAAATAAAATGCATGCATCATGACTAGTGTAAAAGGTAATTGATTACTATACTTTGGTAAATGAAATAAGAAAAAAATCATGTGCAACCAGCTGTTTCTTCATCGGCCAGATGATTGCAAAAATGAAAGGACACTAAGTATTGCAAGGTAGAACAAGGACCAATTATAAACCCTACAAACAATGAGAGCACAAATAACCAGTGAATCAATAACAACATAACTACCGCCTCAGAACAGACAGAAGCCAAACCCACTATATGTATTTTACTGGCGCCTAATCTTCGCACTAGATGTTGCTGTTGGTAAAACACAAAAAAATGTTTAGCTCGCATGTAAGTTCCCTAACTTATGCATTGCATCATCACAGAGAAACAATCTAACCAAATTAACATACTATGATGAAACAAAGAAATGGCTCATGACTCATACATGGTCAGAACTAAAGAAAACATCAAGTTGAGCCACTGTGGACCCAGCCAAGCACAAGCATCAGGCACCAACCCCTCGATGAAAGTTTGAGGTTCTTCATCGAGTCTGAGGCCTGACCCACTTTGCAATGAAAGAGGAAATCATGATAGGTACACATGTGCAACCAAGCATGCAGACCATCATATGATATCCATGCGATCTTTGTCACAATGACAATGGGTTTATTCAAATCGAATATTCAAATCCTAATAATAATTATCTTAATTAAAAGTAAATTCCTCAGTTATTGATAATTATTTCAATCACTCTGTTCCTTCATCTGTTTCTACCAAAGACCTTCATTGCAGCATACAAGTAGGACGCCGAGATGCTATAAGCGACTTAGTGCCATCTCCGAACCCAAACTCTCATAAAAAGCTTAATTAAAAATGTAATATAATTTTGATCAATGCAAATTTCTTAGTTCTTATATAGTTCACGTTTGCAAAAAGGATGCGTTCTCTTACTAGTGCACGGACTTATGTCGTGTTTTTAGGTCCCGTGGGATTTTTTTGAAGAAAGCAAACGACTATTACATTTTGTTTTTGGGATGTATGGTGAGGACGAAAATGGTTGTTGGCAGCCTTGGAATCGTGGCAGACACCAGTTATGACGTCATCAATATGGCGCCTGTCAAAAGCTTAATTTGAGGAGAATTCATCATTATTGTAAGCATAAGAGATTTTGTTGTCGGTTTTATGTCAGTCAAAAGTTGATATTGCATAAAAGACACAAAAGAACGGTATAGAGTACACAAATGATACGTGTGTGTACATTTTAATGTATTTCTAATTGAAATAACCTAGGCATTTGTCTAAGAGTACTGCAAATCAGGAGTTGGACAGTGTCACTCTTGGGAACAAAATTTGGGCGAATTAAAGGATATATTTAACTTTGTAAGCAGTCATTTTAATCCAAGAGAAAACTATGATAGGTGCGTTCATCTACGAGCTGAACATTATTAGAATAAATAGGTGCATAATCAAAGCACTGATACAACTAAGTCACTAAACACACAACACATTTTTCAATTGAAAATTGTCATTATAATACTGTAAAATGAGAAAGAATGACAAACACAATAACAATCCGTTTTAATAACAATCCGTTTCTTGTTAGAACTTAGAGGTTATTTTTGCAGTTGCAGATATATTAACAATAAAAATACAATGCACGAGAGTCAAGCTATCTGTTACTCAGTATTATTATTGCTGTACCTCGCATGTATACATGTAATAATACAGTTGCAACGAGGAAAAGCAATGCTTCACACTTTTTTAATAAATGTACCTTTTTGTTCCCTATCGTTCATATAGTAAAATTTGTAAAAATATGGGTACTCTTGGAAAATTAAGCACATATAAAAAAGAAACAATCGATATTTTCAATTGAAACTTTGTGTAATTACACTAATAGGATAGTGTTGTCTAACTTGATTTGAGTTAAGAGTTTTCGATTGTCTTTTTTGAAATAAACAACTAAACTTCAGGAATTTAACATTATGTCTATGGAAAAAAAACTGACATGGGGCTTAGCTTATTTTGACCAGTTTATTTTGAGCATGTCTTCATTACAAACGACATACCACAATATTTTTGCTGCTAATGGGGTTAAAAGTCCTCATCTTGAATCGCATGAGGTACTTGAGAAGATGAAGGAATTTGAGTCACATCCCCAAGTGAAGGGGCCAGGCAGTAAATGCATATGGTTGGAGTTATGTGTTGGTATATTAGAGCTGTACGGACTGGTAATTGGGCATTGCATCTCTCTGCTTTACAAAGATTTGTCACATACTTTTTCGCACTAGACAAGCTCAATTATGCCAGGATGATTCCTATATATCTAGCAGAGATACCACAGCTTGAAAGAACATAGCCAGAAATATGGCCATAATTCAGCAATTTAAATCGTGTTGTAAATAAAATCACCATCCCCTACTGTGTTATATGACCAGATCATGCTTTTGAACAAATCAACAGATGGATGGAAGTGACTGGATGCCTTATTGGCATAACACTGAATGAAAATGCAATAAATTGATCGATTCTTCATGATCTCAGCTGGTCTTGTACTGTTGACAGAAGAAGCCAAGGAAATGACTAGAGATTCAGAGGCAGCAAGAGAACGCCACCATTAGCTATAGCAAACAAAAAATGCTCAGAATCCTGGCAGCACAATAGAAGGATTTATAACTCCATTTAACTATCAACAATGGTGTAATAAATCTGGTTACAAAAGTTGTAATGCTAGAGACAATCAAACAGGATATGTGTTTTATTGAAGAAGTTGGGGTTGCAAAGATGGAAACCTTTATTCAAGAACGTATCAAAACGGAACAGGCTAACATTTGGGCAACAATGCAAAAGGTTTGGCTTCAAACTTGGTCTGCCTCTTTGAAAATGCACATGTAGCAATATCAATAAAGTTTAAGAATTAAAAGAAGACAGAGGGTTATTTGCGATAATAGTTGCAAAGTCTCGCACTGATATACATCTTCAGGAGTGCTTAAGTACTTATGAACTGTCTATAGTGCTAAGATCACTGTTTGCTGCAGAAGACACAATGCTGCACTGCTCTGTCAAGAGTAAATTAATGGACATATCAGATGTATAGTGCAATTACCTCTGATGTTGCATCTCCTGATATACCGTAACCAAACAAATGTGTTGAGATAACTGATACTATGGTTGACGTTTAGTCAATGGACAAACCTAGCTGGATTAAGACGTGCAAAGATCTGTCAGCTCATTTCATTGTATTTATACAAAGATAATATGATGAATTACATATTGAGTTTGACCGGTATGACATTCCTAAACAACATAAGTCAGCACCAAGGCATTTGCGGTTTCTAGGGAGAAAGTTTGGCGCCTGTAAAATGTATTTAAGCCCCCCCCCCCCCACCCCGTGGCTTAGGCTGTTGTCCGTTCTAAGGCGGTGGTTCTGTTGTGCGTTGATATATTATTTAATGTACTTCCTATTGATTGTGGGAGTTCTGTGTTTATTTTTGTTTTGTTATGCATTACTTTGTGTCCATTCTAGTTTTACAATCATCTTGAAGAGGAAGAGAAAACTGGTTGCTTCGCTATTATTGTCTTACAGATGTATTGTTTATGTGAATGTTCTGTGGCTCTTCTTGATGGTGCCGTGGGTTGGTCTGCAGTGTGTGATTGTGGTATTTCCTGATCATACTCCCTTACCTTATGGTTATTCTTATTCTGTGGCATATCACAGCACATACACTACAAATATTTCAAATGTTTCATTGAAGAAACTATTATCCCAATCAGCAAAAAAGGGTGAGTTTACAGTATTTTTGTCAAAAGAATTGCTGGAATTCTCAAAAGAGAACAAGTTGTATACCGTTGCATGGCAAAATAAAGCAGAGACATCACATAGGGATGAGATGTAACCCATCTCAGCAGAAGTAACTCCATGCCGTTGATGCAAGTCAAAATTGTGTTAAAGAATGGACATTTTTTCACTGGACACAGATATATTTGTTCTTTGACTAAGAAGATATCCATAATTACCGATGGAGACTATTTTCGTGACAGGCACCGGGAACAGACGGAAGAAAAAATAACTTCCAATCTATTTAGCTCTTAGGGACTTGAACACTCAGTCTCTCCCCAGTCTCCATTATTTCCTGGTGCTGATATCACTGGAAGAGTAGCATGTCAAGGAAATTTGTCTTTTTGGAAAGCATTTAAGGATTGCGATATAGGAATTAACAGGTTTTTTCTGATCTTGGCAAGCAGGCAGTTCTTGAAGACCTCAGTGTAAGACAACTTCAACACTATGTTTGTCTGCTTTATCAGCCAGAAACAACCTTAAAGTTACTGTCAATGAGTTAAGGTGATGAATTTTTGCAACGTAAGCAAACAGAATCTGAGAGGCTACCACCAACAAAGGGCTATCATAGCACACTTTCAATGTATTGTCTCGTATAATGACACTGTTGCTAATCAGAATATACCATCACCATCAGAGTATGGTTGGAGAGATGAAGCTGTGGGATTCTCTCTTGTAATAACTACAATGGATCCAGCTCCTGGGGTAATACTGAGACTAGTGAAATGTTGCTGTACATAAAAAAACAAAGTACACAACACTAAGATGCAAATGCAAAAGCAACAAACTATTTTGTACTGATTTGTGTACTTGTGAAACTGAGGACGAATCTTGTAACTATCTTTTGCTAGATGATCAAAGCATTGATGAGGACTCTGTAACTGATGATATGTAATAATTCTTGTTCTATTACATATCACCAGCGTATATTAATATTGCGTTGACACTAATAGATAACCCTCTGAACATTATGTTGTGTCAGCTTTAAATATTGACCCTGTTTAAAATGCTATACGGCAAGGTAGATTTTCAACGAAACAAAATATGGCTGCCATTTTGATGACGTCAGAACAAGGCTCTGCCATATTTTAGAGGTGAATAGATATCACTGATCACATTAAACAAATTGATTTATCAGTTTTCAAAATGACCCAGTATTAATGATAGTATAATACAAAGTAGATTTTCATTCAAATTCAAGATGTCAGCCATTTTGGTGACGTCATCATTAAGCTCAGCCATTCTTCTTAGATGTGAGCAGACAGTACTTATTATTTTGAACATTTTGATACCTAAATATTTGAAATCGACCCACTATTATGGATATTATGAAGCAAAGTAGATTTGTATCAAAATTCAAGATGGCCGCCATTTTGATGACGTCATAATCTGGCTCTGCCACATTTTCAGAAGTGCCAACAACCTGTTTTGCATTGCCTAGGGTATAGCAATCAAAGTTATCATAGTGGTTTGCTTTCTTCAAAAAAATCCCACGGGAGTACACATGTCCGTGCACTATACCCATAATCTATGATAAAATGTTAAATAAGAAGACACCTTTAGCAGATAACCAGTTGTATTTTGGGGGCTTGAATGACAGTTATTTAAGTGAATGGTTATGTTGTTGCTAATGAAAATATACCAAACATCTTTTAAAAACTTCTCAGGAAAAATTTAGATAGACATGTTTTCATACGATTTTGCTTTAAAACTACACTCAAAGGATCAGTGAAATACAAACGTTTACCCAGCGGGCATGAGTCTGTTGATTCAATGTTGATTCAACGTTGACAATATATGTTGAAATAGTGTTGAAAATATATTTGGATTTGAAACTTGAATAAACGCTGACATACAAACGTTGATTCAACGTTGATATACAAACGTTGATTCAACGTTGACATTCAAGTATTGAATCAACATTGATATTTCAACACTGACTCAATGTTGAATCAAAACTGAATCAACTTAATTCAACCTCACCTTTATATCAAACACAACACTAATTCAACTTTAAAAAAGGTGCCAAATAAATTACGTTTCTTCAGGCATATCATGAGGCTATTTACAGTGTATTGCATCTATCCCATAATTGGGGTGCAGCAGGCATTAACCAGGGGTAAGAAAATAAATCTGCAACAAGGAAATGATAAACCCCAGCTAAAATGTGAGGGCTAAACACTTGAAAATGCATGCCCCATTTTAAGAATTGAACCACATCATGAGAAAGCCTTCTTTTCAGTAGGGACAGGTCATCTACATACATGTAGTAATAATGCAGCTGATCAGAGTCAGAGTTTTCACTAGGATTTTGAAAACAGAAGTTATAGAATCCATTCCCGGAAAAAATGAGAGTCAAAACTGAAAAGTTGGAGTTTGATCCACAAAATTTAGCAGTTTTAGCTGAAATATGAAAAATTTATGTATCATTTCAAAAACTTTTGAGAACTCTGGCATTGCATCAGTGTGTCATACTGACTGTGAACCCAGATTATTTTCATTTTCATGAACACAAATTAAAAAGTTGTTTTTGTTTTAATTCATCAAGATAATCACTTTATACTATAATATTTAACAAAACAGTGTTGTCTGCTTATTATGTCTTCTGTGCATTTTAAAATTTTCTCTCTAATAATCTCATCATGTAAGAAAACACTATGAACACAGATCAGACTGCTCCTAAGCAGTCTGACCTGGGTCCATACTGTTCACAAAATTACACCACATTTACTCCAAAATAATTTCATCATGTAAGCAAACATTATGAACCAAGATCAGACTGCTCATTAGACTGATATGGGTCCATACTGTTTGCAATATTATATAAGCATTATATATAAGTTCATTTGGTCATTAGCAGATGACAGTATTTAACAAAGATTGTTGTCTGCTTATTACATCTGCTGCATATTTTCAATTTCCCCAAAACAAATCTTATCATTTAAGATAACACTATGAATATGAACCCTGATCAGACTTAAGTCTGATCTGGGTTCATACCGTTTCAATAAGGTCACAAACTCATCTGATTTACAGCAAAATAATTCAATCACATAAGCAAACATTATGAACCTTGATGAGACTGCTCATAGGTCTGATCTGATCCATACTGTTTGCAATATAGGCCACAAAAATGCATTAAGCAGAAGAGCATGTAAATATTTGAGTTAACAAAAAAGTGCTGTCTTTGAATTTTAAAATTTACTCCAGAATAATATATATCATGTAAGCAAACACTATGAACACTGAGCAGATTGCTTCTTAGCAGTCTGACCTGGGTCCAAACTGTTTGAAATATATAGTTCACATAGAAATATCAAATGCATGTAAAAATATTTAATAAAATTTATTGCATCTGCTCCAGAATAAATGTATGATTTCCAAAAATGTGTAAGCAAACACTACAAGCACTGAGTAGACTGCTTCTAGTCCGGGTCCATACTGTACATACTCAAAAAACTTCTCAGTGAGACGATTCTTTTGAGCACCCAAAATATAATATAAACTTTTGGATTAAAAATAATCACAACTTTAAGATTAAATAATTCGCTAATCTGGAACTATACATGTAACCAAAGAAACCTTTATGCCATTGCCATACGCCAAAAATGAAAGGTTATCCTCATTGTCTGATTGACACCAGCCCTCCCCCTGAAGATTGTTTTAATCTTAACAAACACTGCAGACCCTGAGGAAATACCACCTTATGCGGGATTTCATTAGGGTCTTCACTGTTTGCCAAAGGTCCTGTTTACCCTATCCAGAATGGAAAGGGTTAATATAGTATATATGCATGAAACTGATCTCCAGATAAGAGTGTGTGAATATTTTTTTTATATTTATGTCTCTTCCAAAAATATGTTGTGGGTACTCAAAAGAATCGTCTCAATGAGACAGTTCCTTTGAGCACCAAAACGACTGTTAAAACTGATGGGTAAGACAATATAAACAATTTATTCTTAAAAGCATTGCTAATCTAATCACTAAGCTAGTGTTAGCTGACTCAGGTCTTCTGTTTCCTCGAATCTTTAGTGCACTAAGCTCCGAGTCAGTTTTCTTTGAGTCATAGAATTTGGTAGTAAACAGAGAGGAATTTAGCGTAGTTATGGGCTCTTCTCTTCCAATCCCGCTGAATAAATTAAGTAAAGGAGAAGTAAGACAAACTCCGCCTTTTTATGCTGGATCCAGTCTGACCAAATGTAAAGGCTGGTACTTTGGTTTGGCTATTGTTGAATTTCTGAAAGTAAAGGGAGCCACATAGGTTTAGATTATAAACACAATTTTTGAGCATAATATTGTAAATATTTTTATACCAATCAATTTTAACAAATGTTTTGGGTGCTCAAAAGACCGGTCTCAATGAGAGGGTTTAATATATGTTTTGGTTGAGAAATAAGACAATTATTTTTTTTGGTATGAACTCTTAACCTAAGGCCTGAGCCTGTTAAACACATCACCAAAGTTTATACCACAGCTATTAAAAATTGTGACACAAGCAAAAAAAAACAAATTAAAACAAGTCTGAGCCGATGAGCTTGTGGACCTGATGTTCACACATAAATATTGTGACATAATATGGATGTTCATGAAGGTTAAAACCCAAACCAGAAATTAAACAGCATTGAATAGCTACTCATGCCTATTTATAGAATGACATTGCTGTGCAGATGTATCTTATTGACTGTCCATCTAAATGTCTTTAGACGTGCCTGCTGGGTATACTCATGGAATCATCTTCAATGACATAGTCCATCATAAGTCGTAAATGAAAGTGGCTGGCTAACATCTTTTCGTAGGACTAAAATTGATAGTAGTCACAAGGCACTATCAAATTACATTATACATTTTGGTTTATATACATTAATACTCGACTTATGTATTGTGTGAAAGACAAGAACCCTTATTGCTTGTCATCAATCAGATAATATGACATACCTTCCTTCAAGAAAAAAAAATATTTTTGGCGTATTGGTTCTGTGAATTCGACTAACAAATTAGAGCTACTGTAACATATTAATATGATCAAAAGTATGTCCTTGTCTTATTATCTCCCCTGCTTTCTTATACTGCATTTTCAGGACTGGCAACATAGCAAAATATATCAAGCAGGCATATGTCTTTAATACTTAATATAAAAAATGACTGTTATACGCTGAGTAGCCTGAGTAGTAAGAGACCATATTTTGGCATATTTGGACTCTGCACTATTCCAAATTATTATTGGTTTTTGATGCCAGTAGTGACCTTAAATTGATCATTCTCTTATTTTTGTATTAATTGTACCGTGACAATGTAATATTACAATCGAATCATCAGGCAAAGAGTTATCTTAAGAATGATACATTCATATTATTCTGAAACAAAATAAATTTATGCTTTAACGACCTTCTAATCACAAGTTTCAACAATGAGTTATGAATATGGCAGCTGTGTGCTTTCATAATATTAGTATTGATATTATAAAACATTATTACTGACTTTGTGATCACCTGAAACATTTTATAGAACGTGTTTCTTTGTAAATGAAACTTTACTCAGTCTTTTTCTTGGGTAATGAGTGATATACGTCTTGTCCTTTTATGCAATAATGGTGCGTATTCCTTTTTAATGTTCTACATGCTGCTTGCCCATATAGTTGACTATAGTGTGTGTAACATTTATTTGTTTCCTTTACTAATAAGGAAAATATTACATTTGATACAACCCTCTTTTGTGAAATTGATAAGAAACAAATATACCGATACTTTTTATGACCTTAGTAATCCACCGTAGACAAGTGTTTCGATTTTTTAAATGCTGTTAATATAACCAAACATAATTCATTTCTTCAATGCATTGATATCATTTGATAATATACAAACTCTATGAGAAATTAAGGTTGAAAGGAAGTTTTCATAATAAATTACTGCGAATTTGATATGTTTGCCGTCATACTTTTGGGCAGCTTCACGGGAAACTGCCCTTAATTTAGCCATGGTAACATGCAAATATATAAAATATAACCTTTTATCTAACCATCTTCACCAAAAATCTGCTGTTATACGCTAAGTACTACGAACTCATTTTCTATGTGACATATACAAATTGGATCCCGCACTAATAGTATTAATTTCAACAAAAATGAAAATATCTACCACATCTGCTCTATGAAGTACCAGCAATACACGTAAATACTAGCAAAGCGACATATACCTTTTTCAGTGGTTTCTTCTGGGAAATGTTGAATCAGAAAATGAAAAAAGTCACACCATTAATTGTAAAACACACAAGCATTTCCGTTGGCTGTCAATTTATTAAATCATATATATATAAGAGCTATGACGTAAGCATGCGCGTGACAGAAACGTGCTATTTGAGAACTTGTTTAATACAAGGATGATAGAATAAGGATAGGTCTCTCCATCTATTTGTCTTCGACTTTTTCGCTATTAAAGTAGAAGCGCACATGTGTGCGAAACACCAGCGTCTTGATAAGTGTTTAATAGCAATCCGCGTTCATTAACCCTTTTGCTACGGAATCAGTCAGCAGATTTTTTCAAGGATGAAGTGCTAAACATCGTCCGTTTGCATTTTCTGTCAGCCAACATGATACAACAGGTAACGACTCGGTCGCCTGGGAGTATGCACCAGTGGATAACGTTCGACCGATTGTATGTGGCTCACTCTGACAACTGGCCATTTTGCGCGGATCCAGATATTTTTGTCAGGTGTTAATTTTCTTAGCCCTCAACTTGTTTGAGGGGTATACTAATGGAAACTAAAATATTTTATGGAACCAACTTTTTCCAGTCGGGGGAAGGGGGGCCTTATGCTTACTCCCTGTCGGAAACCGATAGCATTTGTAGTTTTTTCAGACCCCTTCCCCCTTCCCCTTGATACGCGCATTGACAATCAAGTGCTCTGGTCCCATAGTTGACTAAAGGTCGCCAAAGCCATACAAATCACTTTATTTCTATCGTTGGCTAATAGTAAAAATACAAGCTAGTTATATCTGTCTTTTACTGACAAAACATAAAAGTCGAAATAATAGTATATTATGTTCATCACCGTCAACAGAAGGAACGGTAAAAGGTGCACCATCTAACAAAAGTGTGTGGTAGTGTGGTGCGCTCTCTGATCTTGAAGCATTCAGAAAGGTAGCACTGACATATTTGGCCTGTTGACAGGACTTGAGGTAAATGTGGGATGTGGTCAGAGCCTTTTAGTCTATGATTATCCCATTCTACTCTAGTTTTTTTTTATGTTTCGACGATAACTTTTTTATTATTAAGTTTAGCAAACTGTGTTCAGGATGAAAGTTGTACAGGAAAATTAGCGCCGATTTCTCCAAAAAGTCCGAAGTTTGTGGCGAAAACAGATTTTTGTGTACATAGATGAAGAATTTGCGATAAACTGAATTCAGCAAAAAATTTTAAGTCTTTTATTGACAGGTAACTTTCGTACAGGCGTGACAAAAAGGGTTCGTCTCAAACGAATATTCACAAGAGGTGAATATACCGTTATTCAGCGGCTGTGCATAGCATAATCCTGCTGTTTACGAACCCATAATGTAAAGAATCTTTTGAGCGTGATCATTTGTAGTAGCAGAAGCTGTGATTACGCACGACGTGTTCTTTTTCTCTTATGCACGTGCTCCAAAATGAGCGGTTTCGAGATGGCCCCAGTAGCTTAACGAGCTAACCAGGCGCGATTTCCAATATATTTAAACAAGCCATCCATCGCTTTTGTTAGTGAATTAGGGCGGCGCAATGTAGCTTTTTGACTGACATATTTATCTTAGTTTATCTGAGCTTTGAATAAAAATCTCAAAGAGTGCATCTATGCGCATGGTTAAATGCAGCGTGTTGGATTGGCGCGGTTGGATTTGAACCATTTGGAGAAATTGGCGCTAATTTTTCTCCGTAACTTTCATTGCGAACACAGTTTGCTAAAATAAATAATTAAAAAAGTTATCGCCGAAAATCAATGTAAAAAACATGAAAACTAGAGTTTAATCTCCCCCTCTCTCTCTGGTGGAAGTCCCAACATGACTGAAATATTGTTGACTGTGACTTAAGTCGTAATCAACGACAGGCTTGCAAGTATTGCTACTATACCTATGTTTTTACCTCTTCCTAATTGTTTCCTTCTTTTATTAAGACAATTCCTTATATAAACTTACTATTCCTACTTTTTTGTCATAAAATGCCATATTCATAGTTATTATACTTAGAATTGATATTCAGAATTTGAGAGCATTTACCCTACAGTTTCTGGGGGCCTAGGCGCAGTAGAAACCTAGCCTTATACATTAGGAGACACATATTTAGCAGCTTCCAATCTTGTTATGGCTGTCAACTGCCACAGACACATTTTTCTGCCACTGCGGAGTTACTTTTTAGAAAAAAGATGTTCATTTATAGGGAAAAGTCCTACTTTTCATCATCAGATTCTTTCTATTTTCCTTCTTTTATTCTTGAAATGACCCCCACATGTTCCTACGTTTTCATCAAAAGCCACATATTACATATTTTAAGACCAATGGAATTTTCCATAAAGTTTGGTACAGTCAACAGGTTAAGTCAGGATGGCCCATTCTATATATTGAGGGGTCAAAGGTTATATTTTCCAATAAATGTTGTATTTCTTTTAGTGCAGACACTGACGTAATGTCACATTATGTGGCATTTCATCTTGGTCTCCACTGTTTGTCATCTGAAGTACCTGTTATTTGGTTTCTGGTGAGAAAAAAAATATTCTAAATTTTCAAATATTTTCTTAGTATACCTGATACAACTGATATGTTTTTGTTATTGTGACAACATAACTTTATTCTACTTTTAAAAATGATTTAAAAAGATTTTTTTTTTCAAAAAAATGTTTATAGTTACAGACTATACAGCTTTAAAAAAATCCATTCTAATCATCTTTGAACGAGACTATAAACAAATTATTAATTTAAGCCACTGCAGCTTTAATTTCTCCGAGAAGTGTTGTGAATAAGGTATCAGCCTCCACGCCCAGGTGAGCAGGCGAGCTTCAATACGAGGAGAAACTCTGATGAATTTCTCAGAGAAATATCTCGCCGTTCTGTCTTTTTCGCGCCGATTCTCTGCAAAATAGCAAGTTTACCATTTACCTATTTCGTGTAGATGCGTGAAAAATGTAGTGTTTTTTCTTTACCAGCACTGTTTATCAGCTGTGAGAAAAAATAACGTATCATGAAACGTTTGCTGAAAAAAGGAATGAATATCGCTGTTCCTGCATTACAAACGTAACGTCAAAGCTATTCTCAAATTGGCAACCAAATTGCAAATAGATGCAATCAACGGAATCAAAAAGTCATTTCACCTCAAAACATTGAAAGTTAAATAACTCAGACCTTATAAAGCTTCATTACAACAAAACTGGAATTACTCGAAAAATGAGTTTACTGGCCAGACGCTATAAGCCACTGCTCCTCATTTTAAAAGTGGCAAAAAAGTGGATACCTATTGAGCAGTAAACGAATGTTGGGAAAGAGAAAGAAAACGTGTTGCAAAAGAACTGATGGTTATCGCGTAACAGAAATATGAGGACTTAATGGAGAGAAAAAAACAAGTCCAGAGACAAGAAATGCAGAAACACAAACTGATGTTTCGTTTGACATACATTCATAGTTGTTGTTCGTTTTAACGATAAATTTGTTATTATATCCCCCGCAAACTTTGTTTGTGGTGGGTATACTGTTTTCACGTTGTCCGTCCGTCCGTGCGTCCGTCCGTCCGTAACGTTTTGTTTCCTTAATATCTTGAAGAGTCATTGCTGGATTTTCTTCAAACCTTGCAAACATGTTTATATATGCAAGACAAATACTTTGGACAAAAAAGTAAGGGCTAGGGGCCAATTCTATTAGAGTTATTTCCCTTCGTAGTTCTAAATGGCTTTTAACATAGGGTTTTTTGCTTATGCTATTATAGGTCATACACGAGCCGATAAACTCCTACCACAGCTTTTGATGGAACAATTTGATACTTTTTTCTATGCAATGTAGACACATTGAACATATGCATGAAGGAGTTTGGTTCATAAAAAAATAATTTTGACAAAATGACAGCTGTGAGAACTTAGACAATTTTTCCCTATTAGGGCTTTTGTATATGCATAGCTGGTGCCTTCATGGGCCGATCAACTCCTACCACAGCTTTTGATGGAGCAATTTGATACTTTGCCTATGCAATGTAGACACTTTGAACATATGCATGAAGGAGTTTGGTTCAGAAAAAAATATTTTTGACAAAATGACAGCTGTGAGAACTTAGACAATTTTTCCCTAATAGGGCTTTTGTATATGCATAGATGGTGCCTTCATGGGCCGATCAACTCCTACCACAGCTTTTAATGGAGCAATTTGATACTTTGCCTATGCAATATAAACACATTGAACATATGCATGAAGGAGTTTGGTTCCGAAAAAATCATTTTTGACAAAAAGACAGCTGTGAGAACTTAGACAATATTTCCCTAATATGGCTTTTGTATATGCATAGATGGTGCCTTCATGGGCCGATCAACTCCTACCACAGCTTTTGATGGAGAAATTTGATACTTTGCCCATACAATGTAGACACATTGAATATATGTATGAAGGAGTTTATAATTTTTGTTTGCACAGATTCTACTGAAATATTCTTTTCAAAACTAAGTTCTGCTGCTTTGAACTATAACTTGCCAATTTTTTTCACTGACTCTTACTGTGCGGGGGTATCTTATAAGCATTGCTTATTGACTTTTTTCATTGACACTTTTATGTAACTGCAAATGGTATGCTATTTTCCCTTTAATGATTTACAATTCATATTTCTCTGAATTGAAACCTATTACATGGAGCTGACGACAATATCTCATAAACGCATTGCGCATACTTGTAACTCGCTTTATCATAAGATCAGAATGTCTACTTTCAAATGTGTTATTATCCCGTAAGAAGTTTGTATCTAACTGGTCAATACATTGTTTCTTAGTTTTGGAGGATCCATCATCATCATCATCATTATCATCACTTTGTTTGGGACTATTCAATGACCTAAATGGTAATATTTCATCATCATCATCATCTGACCAATCATTAAAAAAATATGTATTCATTATTTTGCTCTAAGCGTTGCAAAAATTTGAAATAAACGTTTTCTTTACCCATAGACCGTAAAACTCTTCAAAAGATGGTTCAAACTCCGCCCTTTCTACAGCTTCATTATCATCATCATCAACATCAATACTTGAACTGCTTTTTCCGCCAAGTGACTTCTAATGAGTTTAGCTGTTCAAACACAGAAGATAACCTTTCTAGAGACAACTGTTCACATTTTTTTGAAATGGAAGTTAAATGATCAATCATTTTAGATACGGGAACGTATTCTTCCTCTTCGAAAATTAAATGTTCCTTGGCAAACTCTTCAACGTTGCTCGTGTTTTAGCTTTCTGGAAGATGCAAGAAATTCTTCCTCACTCTGCTAACCTAATATCGCTTTCATACCATAGACAGAATACCAATGGTAATGCTTCAAGTATAGGTGAATATTAAATTCTTAAAGAAGATCAAACCCCGTCTAGGCAGCTTATGATATCCTCCCAGAAAGGATAGTTTGCTTTTAAATTTCTTATTACGCACAGCAACATGGCTATTGTAATTACTTTTTTTCTAAATAATTTTTCACATAAGGCACAATGAAATTAAGTTGCATATGAAGAGAAATTAGTAATGCTGCTTAAGTGGTCGTTGTACATATTCAAGTACATAACGTCTGGTTTACCATTCATCAAAGCTTTTCTTCCGAGACTTATAAATAACTTGTATGTATTTATCTTCATTGAGATAATAAACATTAATGTTAGTGTTAAAACATGTCTCAAGATAGGTGATAGAAAAAATGGTTACTTGAGTGTAACAGAGGTGAACTTTGTGATTATTTTGCTTAACGCATACATTACCTTTTCTCCTTTAGTGCCACAGTGAGTAGTGTTGAGATTTACTTAAATCATACCAAGCGTGGGAAAAAACAGGTTTAACCTGTCTTGCATTGTTTTTAATGGGGTATCTTGAAACTGAGTTAGTCTATTTTATCATCCAATCAGTAGTTGTTTTAGTTAGACATAAGGATGTAAGATGATGGGTGATTGGTTGCTAACGAACACACCTCTTTTAACTTACTTAGCGCATGCGCATAACATCACTAATACATATGCGCGCGACATTTGGAAAAGGCATTCTTATTTTTGCAGTTAGATCGACTCCATCGATCTACAGGCTGTAGAACATAAATTTATATTAGTTTATATATTATTCCTTCACGGAAATGATATGGAAACATTATTATTTAGCAGGTATGTTAATTTATATTCTTTTTTATCATACAGATCACAGATTGTCGTTTCTGATACACCAAAGGGAGGTTTTCGCCAGGAACTACATTCTGTACATTTCCTGTGACGTAGTTCACAATATTTCTGTATGACGTATTAACGCAAATTACATTGCCTTCGACTTGTGTTCTGTCTTTCTGAAATAGGCATGGCTATCGTTTTTATCTTTATTGACATTGCAAATGGAGGAATTAGTAAATTGAGCTAACGCATAAAATGTAAGTTAAATGCAAAAGGTGTGGTTTTAATATTTTAATCTCTTTGTATATAATTTTATCACTGTAAAATACCCATGTCTAAAAATAGACATGACATGCTCAGGTACCAAACGAATTACAATATCGTACTTGTAGTCAGTTGCAAGTATATCCGTTGTCCGTGTCCGATTGTCTGTCTGTCTGTGTGTGTTGTAAATATGTATTGTATACGGGTGCAATGTATTCCGTTGTCCGTGTCTGTTCATTTGTCCGTCTGTGTTGTCTGTACTGTTTCATTGTTTGTTTTGTATTTTAGGACACCCTTTTTATTTACAACTGTAAAATAAAACCTTTAAAACAACATCTGTCGTTGAGATCCCTGGCTAAACGAATCCATACCCTGCGACATGAGTATTTCATAAATGTTCATTATCGGCGAATGTTATCCATTGCTTGAATGATTTTTAGTTTATTTTTTCCTGTTTAATTGGGACCGCTTGATGAAAAGCCAAACATCTGGAAAAAAACATTAGTTATCTTTGTACAATTAGTTTTCTTTGTACAATGTACAAGTGTTTAAGTTTTTCTCAAACAAAATCAAATTGTGATTTCTTGTTAAATAATCTGGAAGACCTTGACTTATACCAAGAGGAAATGACGTTCTATATACACTATAAACGATATTGGTTACCATAACTGGCTTAAATTTAGTGTTGAGTCTTTGTTTTAACGCATACATAACTATTTCCATCCATTGCAGTCATAATGGTAACTGGTTTAAATCATTTCTGTTGTTTATTAACATGGGTGCGTTATACAGGTTTTCATTGTGATAATGTACAAAATACCTGTACTCTCTAGTTTCAATGTTTTGTAAAATTAAACAGAAAGACAGATTGATTTTAAAGGCTTATGTTGATCATAATTCTTTTTTCAGTTTTTCGTTTACAGTCACATCTTCATTTAACCAGGGCATTGACTGGTATTGTTTCCCAGGGTAGAGGCTGAAACAATACAGCGTTTCCACCCAACTGCATATGATCTATTATCCTATGATTGTATAGATTCGCATATGACTGAAGATGTTGATAACAGGTGTGGCACTGAACACTCTTTCTACTTGTTTCACAGTTCATCTGTTGAGATGAAAATTTTTCAACGCAGTTCATTAAAATAATTTCCCATTATAAAAAAGATTGGCTATACCATAAATGTATTGCAGCAGACTGCATACTTGGTGGTCAACCCAATCATGGTTGGCAACTTTACTTTCCTCTCTAATTGCATGCTGTTGGGTCAGACTTCATACTCTATGACGGTTCCCACTTTAAGACTTATCTATTGATGAGATGGTAGGGGCCTGATGCTTTGGCTGTTGTCGGGCCCACCAGGGTTTACCTGTTGGATTTCATTTGCTATGGTATTCAGTTTTATTTACTGTTGAGTCCTTATCTTTGCTTTATCTCCCGTTTAAATCTTGATTTATATGTTCTAGGAGAAGACGCATTGATAAGTTAGGGGTCTTTCATGCAAACCCAACATTTATGTGTCTTGAACCACATCTGAACTAAGGGTGAGGTTGGTGCACCGTTAAACCAGTTTAAGCCTACCAGTAAAATAATTTTACTGACCGTTCCAAGGCGGTGCTACTTTTGTAGATTATTTATGTTATTTCTGTCTTGCTTTGTTAGGCTTTCAGGCACGTCTGTTTGTTAATGCCTTTTGGTCACCTGCTGGGAAAGAGCTGCCTCCTGGCTCTTGTTTGTATTGTCAAATTGTGACGTTGTCACTTTCGCATTGGTATCCTGGGTCAGGTATGGTGCTTGATTGTAGCGATTCCTGATCTTTGCCATCTTTCTTACTTTGGTGTAATTTGTTGACTTACACTAATTCCACCAGCTTCGACTCTACACATGCTCGTTCTTTCTTGATAATTATAACTAATTCACTGGAACTGACAAAATGATTATTACAAGTAGGACATGCATATGACAATTTAGGCGATAATGAATGGTGATGAACTGTTATACAAGATGTTTCATGCCTCATTCTACTACTATAAGACGAAACATGTTTTCATGCACTTTTGGCATTTTATAATGTCTGTCTTCTTTCCTGATTCTGCACCATTACACAACCTCTCATGTCTGTGGAGATTCAAAACTGTAGAAATAGTTTGATGACATTGTTGACATCGTCTTTACGTGCTGTAAATAAAAAAAGAGTTGTAATTGGAACAAACCAACTTAAATCTGGATTGTAAAAATAATAAATGACTAAAATGCTGGGTGGATACATAAACTGATGGATGTAACCAAATTTAATACAAAATGATAAAATATGTAAACAAATATCCCTCTCCTCCCAACCTTTCTGTCCCCACCCCGACTCAACTTATCTGTACAAAATATAAAAAAACGAATATGACCAAGAAATACCAAAATCACAAGCCAACAGATACCGTGACATCAAGAAGACAATTAAAAGTAAAAGCAACCAACTCTCTCTCTTCCTCTCCTGTTTCTCTCTCTCTCTCTCTCTCTCTCTCTCTCTCTCTCTCTCTCCTTCGCAAGCAAGCACTCACATAAATGGCACTAAAGTATGATATTATTTTGTCATAAAAAAAAACCCTCCCCCGTCGCACCTTATCCTTTATTATTATTATTTTTTAAATTAGCTATATATTATAAATATCCAAAAACACCTTTAACGCTCAAGATAACTTTCTCTTTGTCTGTTTTATTAAGCTCCATCACCATAAACTGTGCCAATGGTCTGAAAAATAAGATATCCTGCCAATAGTTTAATGTAAAAGCACAATTTATATTTAAAGGCTGGATGGTGTTTACATCAATTTTACCCCGCATAGCACTTTACGTCTAAATGGCGATAGGAGAGTTATCTCTGCCGGTGAATCACGAGAACAGAATCAGCTGATAGATAAATGTAAACATGAGCTCATTGTAGCAGACGAATTTTTCTCTTTTATCAGGTGGATTATATTTGAGCTGCCATCCAACAAAAACAAATTAAATTACGTATGCACCTAGTGAAGATTCAGATCAACTTGGACATCAGGTCATTCTTATCAGATTCTTTACAGTGAACTAAATTTGGGAGCAAAGTTTTCTTCAGCTGGACTGTTTACACATCTATGTTCTGAACTTATCGTCTGTTAGGAGAAAGAATTTGCTTACCCAATCATCTCCTGAAATTTCAATTCTGAACGAAAGGGGTCATGTGTGTTTGTCCTTGATCTAAATAGCTGTGTAAAGATGGGCACTTAATTGCAGAAAAGTGTTTGGGGAGAACAGTTTCATAAAGACTATGATGATAATGCACGTAAGATTGAATCGAATTCTACACACACTAATATCAAATAGCAAACCCGTAAAAACCCATCTAGATCGATTACTAAGTGACTATCTCAATGATTATATTTATTATAGCTGTTTACGTCTTCTCCTAAACATTTCGTGGAAATGGATTTGTCCTTTTTATCTGAATCAGTTCCAACGGTATGTGGCATAAATTTACTGCCCTCTCAAGTCTACTGTGTACATAGTTTATACATCTGAACTTGGATATCTGTTTGTTTAGCAATTATATAAAAGAGGTTGAAACATGTCTTTATATAAGATAAGATTAACATATGATTTCACTCCAGAACAGCTGGAAACTATCAATATTTCATTTTACAAATTATTAGTTACTACAACTTGGATTTCGAGGAAGCAACAATATCCAATTCACTTTGAAATACTGTGTCATCAGGAAACTGTGACGTGTCTACACAGAATCAGGATCATGATTCTCTGATTAACGGTGGGCCATGGGATGACAGTGTACATAAACTCAATTATTTGATTGCTATAATAAAACAAGCTTGACTCAGTAAAATATATTCTTTCTTCCCATGTGCTAAATTTCCCGCCAAATGTCAGGCATTACCTTTCTGTAGTGGATGACTCATACAGCAGCTAACCCTCAGCCAATAGTAGAACTGTCAATCATTTGTGGGGCAAATTCATTTTTTGTAGCAGACAGCAACTTTTTTCTGAAAATCATATTTAAAAACAACTACTGAGCTTGAAAATTACAAGGATTGAAAACAATACTTTAAAGAATAACTATGCCAAAAATTGCGCTGATCTGTAAAGTAAGTCCCATTATTTTTAATTGAAATTATTGAGGAACATATTAGCTTGTTTTAAGCAGAGTGTAGTCGAAAGTTATCACTGCCTGAATGCTATCTAGACAGATCAAAGGATATTCTTTATTAGGCGAATATGGCTTCCTTACAGGAGGCAATAAAGTGGTCCTAAGAATGGTTTAGATACTTTCTGATAAAATATTGATATTTATCTTAGTAAAAGTAATGTTGTTGTGTACAGGTAAGTCCCCTCTTGAGGCATTCTTAATCCTGTGAAATACTGAAACTGACCCTTATCAGCTAATCCCTAAATGATCTATATTGGACAGGAATATAGGTCGTTAAACCACCATATACCTACTGAGACCCATAAATATATTGCTACTCTACACTCAGCTGAAAGTGTTAGCATATGCTATTTAAAGTTTATCACAGCCTTATTACACATTTACAGTTTAATTTCAAACGAATTCAGTCATATTTCAATCCTTCTGAAAAAGAAATTGTTACATTAGCCAAAAAATCAACTATTAGATAAAATGAAGGTAATATATATTCATTCCCTCTTACTGGGTGTGTCAGAAGTACTCTGTCCACCACTTTCCTTGGCAGCATCCATACCCCTGTAACAATACATGAAAAAAATAGCAAACGTAACATGGCCCCCAAAAGGTAAGAAAGTTCACAGATTTTTGTCTGCTTACCTTTTCTTTCTGTCATTTAATGCCAGCTCAGTTACTTTAATCTTTTTTACATAAAACTTGTTTATGGTAAATTGTTGTATTTTTCATTTGCAATATCTTTTTAGAAGAAATATGGTATGTTAATGTTTTTTGTCTTAATTTTTCGACGGTTTTTTTCCCTTTTATAAAGATTAATTGATCAGGAAATTATCTCTACAGCCATTCTCTTCCCCTTTTAAGGTTAACTGACTGCCTTGACACTACAAACGTTGCTGAATGGGACATTAATTTCTATATCAAAACAAACAAGAAAAAGCTGTATAAAAACATTTAAAAAAATCTAATTACCTATTATCCGTTTCACAAGGATAATAGGCTTTATTATCCATTTTCGTTAAAAATCTCTTACCACAATTCAAACAGGTATACACCATATTCATAATTGATTCACTGAACAAAACTACGCATGTAATCTTGCATTCAGGTGCAGCAATCTTTTTGTTTCTGTTAAATGAGAAATATTAAACCCCGTATTTTTACAACGTATAGTATGTAAATAAAAAAATAAATGCTATCATGACACATTTTATACTAACCTTCATCTTTAGACCAATTATCGACTAACTGATATACCTTACACCTCTGAATTCATTCAAAAACTACAAACTCTGTAAAAAGAATATTATAGATGATAAGTAGAAAGCAAATATGAGATGATTTACTCCATCAGCTTTGTGTGCGTGCGTACGCGCGTGTGTAGAGATCTTTAAGACGTCGTCTTTTTAACCTCACAGCAGACCAGGGTCTACTCCAGAAAGATATCCTTTCTCTTAACGAAAGTGCTCTTTTTATTGATACGTATTTCAAATAAGGTTATCAATCATTAATAGAACGAAACCAGGGTAACGAATGATTCCATTGTACCCATTGTTGGACAGAGAATCTTAAATATTTACATTAGAATCCCAAATATTTACATTTTTAGATGCTCTCCTGACTCACCTATTACTACTCAAGTGTGGTACTTGATTGTATCGATTCCTTATCTTTATCACCTTTGTTACTTTGGCTCGAAATATAAGCTATCCAAACTATTATTGAACTGCTTTGCAGATGTGTTTGCCCATTACGGTTTCAAAAGGCCCATATAAATTCAACAACTTGCATGCATTTGAATGGGAAATGGGCTTAAATAATCAGAGTGGGTGCATATACCGGTTCTTTATGTTGTCTCTGTCTGACAATAATCAAACTGATATTATTGAAGCTTTTAGCTCAACCTCAAGATATTTAGATGACTTACTTAATATTGATAATCCTTATTTTGAACAAATGGTAGGTCAGATATATCCCCCTGAACTTAAGATAAATAAGGCGAATTCTTCTGATACTGAAGCTCCGTTTTTGGACTTGAACTTGTCAATAACAAATGACATAGTTTCTTCTAAAATTTATGATGATTTTAATTTTGAAATAGTAAATTTCCCATTTTTTGATAGAGATGTTCCTCGCTCACCTTCCTATGGTGTATATATTTCTCAACTTATTCGTTTTGCTAGAATGTGTTCTAATGTTGATGACTTCAACAACAGAAACTTATTTTTAATTTCTAGGTTATTAAAACAAGGTTATAGATATCATAAATTTCGAAAAGCATTTTCTAAATTCTACCATAGACACTCTGAGTTAATTGTTAAATACAACATTGGGTTAAAACCTCTTCTGCAACAAGGCATATCAGAACCTATATTTTATGGTGATTTAGTTTATAAATTCAAACGAATTGTTGGAAAACCTAATTTTAGTGATTACTTCATAAAGATAGTAAAACGTTATGTAAGGGTTGGATATAACTTGGATATCATGCGACAGTCTGCACGCCTAGTTTTAAACCAAATCACGGTTTATAGCTATGGTTTCCTCTTTAATTGTACGACGGTTGGTCAGGCCTCAGACTCTATGACGGCTCTGACGTAGGGCTTTAAGCGGTGGGTTGGTGCCTGATGCCTATCTGTAGCTGGACCCACTGTGGCTCAACTTGTGTTTTTTTTTTGGCTCTGGCTGCCTGTGAGTCGTGGGCCATTTTCTTTGTTTCATCATGGTGTGTTGGTTTGATTAGAGTGTTTCTCCATGATGCTGCATTGCATTGGTTAGATGGCCTCCATGCGAGCTAAACATTTCTTGTACTTCAACAACAGCAGAATCTAGGGCGAAAATTTGGTACCAGTAAAATGCATTTAAGCCCCCGGTGGCTTAGGCTGCTGTCCGTTCTTAGGCGGTGGTTCTGTTGCTGTTGACTTTTTGTTTATTGTTACTTCCTTGTGGGAGTCTGTTATTGTTCTATGTTTTGTTGTACGTTACTTTATGTCCATTCTAGTATTGCAATCATCTTGATGGGGAAGAGAGAGCTGGTTGCTTTGCTTAATTTGTCTTTCTGGTGTCTCATGATGGCTCTTCCTCACGGTGCCACGGGGTTGTCTGCAGTTTGTGATTGTGGTATTTCCTGATCATACTCACTTACTATTTTAAATAGTTTTAATTTGAGAACACTGTAGTGTCAATACATTAAAATCTGGTCAGATTTTGATATGCAATGCAATTTATCTAACTGTCTTTTTCTAATTAATTGAGTGGAGTATATTTGTGCAACTAAATATCAATCAAGGAGAGCCACATAAGGATCAGTTAGGCAAAGTGTGTTTAAATCAAACAAACAGTGACTCGTGTACAAATGTAATGCTGTTCGAAGCAAATTGTTGAGGATGTCCGAATCCCAAATTTGCAGAAAGTTATTGAAAGGGAAAAGTTGTAAACACTTTTCATTTGATACCACATACTGAATGGATTATAACCTTCCCTGATTTTTTCAAACCCATTCATCACATTAGGTTAAATTAAGACACTGTCACAGATTCATGTACAAAATGGATGGAAACAAAAGCAAAGTGACATGGCCACTAACTTACCTTTAGCATTTTGGGTGTTATTCTTTAGATTAAATATGAAAGGTGTAAATAGCATACCTTATTAATAAATGTACAGTTTAGTTAAATTCTATGTTATATGCTGATGAACAACTTAAAGTGATGAGTTATTTTTACAAGAAAGTATCTTTTAAGGTTTTAATTTTGTCTTAGGCCATGCATGGTGTAGCAAGTTCTGACAGTTCGTGGTCCTGTCAGAAATTTTAATGGGCTGTCATTGTCACAAAGTCATGTGGGTACAATGAGTTGGTATGTGAATGTGGAGTTTTGGGATCATTTCCAGGCATATCTAGTTTCTTTCTTGCAGTCAGCCAAAAAAATATACCATGTACACCAAAACCCTGTGTACTGGTACTCAAAGGTATCCATTAAATAGTACTTTATTCTATAATTATGAATTTTACAGGGAAATTTTCACCCAAATGAACTTTTTTGAAAGCGATTTTCTTAAATTCAATTTTTAATGACAAGAAAATAAAAACAACTAAAATTCACACAAATTTAAAATTTGCGAGACAGTTGTTGAAGTTTTTTTTTTAACTATAAAGAAACCAATTCTTCAAGAAAATACATCAGTTTGTAGTTAATGCCTTGGTAACTGCTCGGTTGGGCCCGAGTAACTGATACCAAATTTTAAATGTCACTTTTTGGGGTACTTCACTTGTAGTGATCATTTTTTATGAAATCCTCAACAAACTTTTTCACATTGACTGATATAGACAAGGTATTTTACAATTTTTTCCCACACTGCCATTCCTTTGTACAAACAGTGAAAACCTGGTGTCCTTTTGTGGAACATTGACAAACAGTGCAGAGCCAGATCAGATGCAGTGATCAGAATTAACACTGATAAAAATATTAAAAAGAAAAATACCATCCAACTACCCTTAAAATAGAAATGGACTGATCCAGTTCGTAAGAGTGGGAAATTCCTTTACGCTTCAATCGGTTAAGTGCAGCAGTTTCTAGGTTTGGAAGCATCGCCCGATCTTTGTCTGAGACTAGAGGCGTTATTGTTGTTGCTGGTTTTTGTAGCTGTTTGTTGTTGTTGAACAGTGTTGTTGTTTTGTGGATGGGGGGAAGGGGACAGGGGAAATCATCTGTCTGCTTTGATACAACTTTCAGCTCGCAATGATATATTAAGAGAAGTGGAAAGTTGCTGCTTCGAAAGAAACACTTTTGCGTCTTATCATTGACTGTCTAAGTTTTATTCCCGAATCTACAATATGTTTGTTTCCGAGCTGTAAAGGTCTGATTTCTTCTGTAAAGCGCAGCCTATAATTGTTTAGCTTCTTGATGTTCGCATCTACTGAACTCAATTCCACCTGACATAATGCACAAATACTATCAAAGAGAATATGTGTTGTCATCCATCGGCATTTTAAAGATGCCGCCATGCTTTTTTTACCTATCGTCAAAAGCGAATGGAAAACAACCAAATTCGAACGAACATCAATTTCGATTCCAGATTTTTGTATGCTGCAACGTGATTGGTCAATTCAAAGGTCGACAGAAGACGAACGCCTCAGATCCAGATGTTGCTAGATCAGGTTTTAATCAGATTGACGTTGACTGTTTCTATCTATTACGCTGTTTTAAACCATTCTAGATATTTCTTTACGAACCCATGGGCAAGATAAAAAAAATCAAACAACCACATGTCGATAGACAAAGTGACGTCATTGTTATGTTAAAAGGACTTCAGCGTGGTACGTAGCATCTCAGCGAATAGAGAACGTCTTGGAGCTTTTTTTTAAACAATAAAAATGCAGTATGTAATAGTGAGCAAGAAAAAGTGTGAAGATGTGATAGAAAAATCCGTCCCTTGCGAGCACCATTTGTCATGATTCGGCCTGCCTGGTGAGTCAAATGGTGATCTTCGGGACGTTGGTTTGTACTCGTATATCACCCTCACACTCATGATAGATCTTTATATTATATTTCAGATATGTACGATTTTGACTGTAATGGCTCTGCAAGATTTAAAAAGATGTAAAGATCCAGCCATAATCGCAGCAGGTACGTTTATACCTATAAAATATAAAAGTACACCATTGAATGGGCAGCGATTGCTCACATAGGAACCAGCGTTATGTTTGGAGATACATTAATTTATGATGCTCAAATTTTAGACAGGTAACTCTGAACTTTTAACAGTGAACAGGAATAAATTCAAACACTCAATATAATATGCAAGTTCTGGTTAACTGCAAGTATTAAAAAATATGGAATAAAATTACAGAGGAAAACTGGTGATACTATATTTTTTAGATGCTCAAGGGTAGTTTACTGGGATCTGATCGAAATTTAAACTCACCCATGTTATATGTATGTCCGGGTTACCTAGAAGAATGAATAAGATCAAAAGAAAAATAAATGCGCTAGAGTGGTCAAAACATTATACAGCTATATTTAAGATGCTCAAGGGCAGCTAACTGTGTTGGCAGCCACATCCGACCACACACTACAGAGTTAGCTGCTGTCCAGTGAAGCTTAAGGTGTTATTTTCAGTCTAGGCGTATATCTATGCCCATACTTCGTCAATGCGAGCTGCGAAAACTTTAGTGTGACTTTTCAGATGTTAATGCTAGTCTGAGCATTCACTTATCGCATATATGATAAGAACCAAACTGGCGTATCACGCCTGCTTTGTGCAGTGGTTCAGTGGTAGAGTGCTTGACTTAACATCGAGTAGGTTACTGGTTTGAGCCTTACATAGTTTAACTTATTGTTGTGTGTCTGTAAGCAAAACTCTTTGTCCTCATTGCAGAGTACAAGGTAGCATCCAAGTAAACATCCCGACATGACTGATATGTGTCAGGACGTAATTTATTATCTCAAACAAAACATTGCTGTTTTTTGAGTAAATTAATTTCCATGATTGTCTACGCCCACTAACCTAAGTAAAAATGAAATAGTTCAGTGAACACGGTTGACTTTCCATGAAGCGACCCCTTTAGCGGTAGAAGGTGATTAGTGCATTTTTCATACTTTTGAGCAAAACACGTTTAATGATTTGTAGCCTCCTGAAAAATCAGGTTTGCTATATATATATGATAGGTTTTGGTATTGGGCAGTATGAGTGTATAGTTTCCAATAAAACTAGCTTAAACAATTTGGTTTAGAAACAAAGACTTAGAGTCATCCTCCCTTTTCGTAGATAAACCTTTTTTACTGTCAGTCTAGTTCTAAGTTTGGGATGAAAAGATTCGTGTATCACAAAGCACTCTTTGTAACCAAAGGAGTGTCAGTTATGTGTTGATTGAAAATATGCTATTTTACAAATGGCACCTTTTTTCAAAACATAGTTATATTTTATCTTTAAAGAAAAATGTCTTACCTGTCAAATGGTACCCTTTTTGCACCAAATAATATTTTGCTTGAAATCATTTTAGTTAAAGCAAAAGGTGTTATCTGTAGGTTATGTACGCATGTGACATCATTATTAAATGTAAATGAATTTGTTATATGACTCCTATATACCTCATCTGATTGGCTGATACTAGCTTTCACTGGTTGTGACAGATCTGATAAGCTAAATTTAGCCCAGGACAGGTTAACATGGACAATTTTCAGTGCTGACAGACAGCTCAAAATAGATTAAGCTAAATATAGCCCTGTACATGTTAACATTAATCTTTTTCATTGCTGCCTGAAAGCTAAAAATAGATATTGGAAAAAAAACTGACCTAAGAGATTAGCATGACTTCTTATGTTTGTTTTATAGGTCAATGTTTTGAATTAAGAATTTGTTTATTTTATGAGAAAAATAATTTAAAAAAAATGCAATTCTTTTGTACGTCCCAAAAGAGTTTCAGAAGCTTAAAATCAATTGTTTGATTAAATCTTTTTAAATGCACTAGGAATACCTGGCTTGAGTAAATTTATAAATATGAAAAGGTTTTGTGGATCTTTTATGTTTTTGTTCTGTCTTGTGTTTGCTATGTCTGTTTATATGTGCTTTGTGGTCACCTGCTGGGAAAGGGCTGATCTCTTGGCTCTCATTTGTGGTGTCTACTGTTAGTTTGTCTCTTTCTCATTGGTATCCTGGGTCAGGTGTGGTACTTGATTGTATCGATTCCTGATCTTTGCACCCTTACTTACTTTGATATAAAACTAGGATATGAGTGACAGTGTCATATAACAAAACAATTGGAGCATTCTTTTTAGGATAAGGATTATCATTATTCTCTAAATCCTGATGCTAACCTCAAAAAAAATGCATCAAATGTATAATGATAGTCTCTACGTAAACTCGTATATGACATATTAACGAAAGAATGTGACACTCTATATGTGACATACCTATGTAAGAATATGACATTTATTTGCAAAATGAAGAATATATGTCCTGATTATTGTGTCGCCTGCAAAGCATGGTCGACACATAGGGATCATGTCTCCGTTGTAGTCGTCGGCGTCGTCGTCGTCGTATGCGTTGTCACACTTTTGGTTTCCGGTCGATACTTTTTGAAGGGATGCCTCAATTTCATATAAACTTTACAGAAGGTTAAAGCATCATAAAATACAGGTCAAGTTTGAAAATGCGGTCATCCGAGTCATGGCCCTTTTTGTACTTAGATTTTGGCTAAATTGCGGTTTCTGAACTTTTGAATGGGATGCAACAATTTCATTCAAATTTTACAGTAGGATCAAGCATCATAAAATACAGGTCAAAATCGAATTTGTAGGTCATCTGCAAAATTTTGACTGAGTTATGGCCCTTTTTTACTTTTGTTTTGGCTTATGCAAAAGCTATTCTGAATTTTTTGTGTAATACACTTCTCATTTCTCCAAAACTATTATATCCTACAACTTCTCACTATAGGCCATGATTACCCAGTGTCTGTAGATAAGCTTGACAGTGATTAAAATTTTACCCCACCCACAGCCTGACCCCTTAGGTGGAGCCAAAGGTCAAATATTTAAATTTTGCAATAACTCAGTTAGTTGTCAATATTTCTGCTGAAATTTCGCATGCAGATAGAGGTACAATAAATGTAAAGCATATCAAATGGGATTTCAGCTTGAAGGCCTGGGTCTGAACCCCTGGGTGGACAAAGTGTGTGGGGCAGAGGCTATAAGTCAACTATTTCAGAATAAGGTCATGTTGCATATCAAATTGAAAGAAATGATGACAAATGCAGCAACATGGTAGCAAATATTTTTCCCATATACCCCCTTTTTCCGTGGGGTGGGATCAAAACGTAAAAAAAAAAACATTTTTTTTCATATTGAATTAAAGGGAATCACGAAAACAGCAACATGCAAGCTAATTAATATTCTGTCCTTACACACACCCTCGACCCCTGGGGTTGGGTCAAGGTCAAAATATATTTGCTGAAAGTAGTCATGTTGCATATCAAATTAAATGGAATAGAGCACAGAGCACCATACAAGCACATATTATGTCCTTATACACATCATTGACCCCTGGGGTGGGGTCAAAAGGTCAGAACATTTTTTACTGAAAGTAGTCAAGTTACATATCACATTAAAGGAAATGGAACAATGAGCACCATGCAAGCACATATTATGTCCTTATACACATCCTTGACCCCTGGGATGGGGTAAAAGGTCAAAACATTTTTTTTTCAAAAAGTAGTCATGTTTCATATCAAATTAAAGGGAATGGAGCATAGAGCACCATGCAAGCATATACTATGTCCTTATACACATCCTTGACCCCTGGGGTGGGGTAAAAGGTCAGAACATTTTTTCACTGAAAGTAGTCATGTTACATATCAAATTAAAGGAAAGGAAACAAAGAGGACTATGCAAGCACATAATTTAACTTCATTTCATGTAACGAAGACAATCTTAAAATGTCTTAGTAAGCAACATTTAATGAAAATATACCACGTTGTATGTTAAAGAGCTTTCACTTTACTAACATTTGAACTTGCTGATCACAACTGTTCAGACTTATGCTCAGAAAGGCCTGGTACGCATTTGGCATACTATTTTCTTGACAATATTAAAATGTATTGGTATGCAAAATTTGATCCAAATACACTATGTGGTTTTAGAGTAATACCATGACCTGCTGGACTGATGCTAAACAAAATAATCTGGAATAAAGTATCCTTCAGAAAAAGAGATTCTACGAAATAAGAAAACAACAGACTCGGTTTTTTTAGTCTGTTCATGAGAATTGATCCAAATATTACTAAAGGACCTGGATATGAAAAATATCAACACGAAGAGACGTTTTACCAACTCCACGCCACACAAAGCCTTCCCACCTTTTTGCATACCGGAAGAATGTATAAGCATGCAAAATTTGATCAAAATATCTCGTGCGGTTCAAAAACTATGAGCATTTTTACGAAAAGACCTCAACTGGCCAAAACGATTCTCCGCAAAGCCTTGTCAGTGTTTTGCACATCAATGGCTATACAATGTTAAAATTAATAAGTATGCAAAATTTGATAAAAAAAATATACCATTTGGTTCAAGAGTTATGAGCATTTTACTAACTGACCACAACCAGCTAGAATGGTGCTCAGCAAACCCTTGTCTATCACAAAAGTCTATTGAACATTCCAGTGGTTAGATAATGTTGACATCCATATGTATGCATAATTTAATTAAAATATATCATGTTTTTCAAGAGTTATGAGCAGTTTCACTAACGGGTGATTATAGTGCACACCAAAGGCTTGTGCAATTTGTCTACATATATCAGCAAGAATTACTGTCCACCATTTTTTCTTTACCATTGTTTTGTATGGGAAATGAGTAAACCTTAAGCTCAATAACTTAAAGATTGAAAGTTGTTCTAGGTTTGAAATTACAATGCCGCCTTAAAATTAAGGAAGACTTAAGTTAAGTATTGATTTTTCAGGATGCGAAAAATAACGTTTCAACCTGATTAAAATCAAAATAGTTTCAATTTTTCTATAGATCACAATGATAACTTTGACCACAAATACTGCATCGATCCAAGCAATCTAATTAGCATCTAATAAAGCATGTTAAAATATCAATGCTTAAATTAAGTCCTCCTTAAATCTAAGGATGCATTGTAATTCCGGGCCCTGAACCATAACTTTTGTCAAAATTGTATCGAATTTTGCATCAAACAAGAGTTACTATCCTTGATTTTGCATTATGGAATGAAAAGTCCATAAAATGGGCATTATAAATGCACCAATGACCCAAAAATATTAAACAAATATTAAATGTCACTACAATTTAATATATTTCGTTGACTTCTGTAGTATAATGACTTTAATGTTTACTGTCGTGAGTCGGCTCCCGGTACCGTTGGTTTAACAGGTGACAGGGCCCAGGGCGACGACAGTAAACAATGCGCTTACAGTAGACGACAGTAAACAATGTGCTTACAGTAGTCTATATATAAACAACAAGATAATGTATTTGATATTATTTAATGCATTTTTATCTCTTTCATAGTGCCAGAGTTGAAAATAAATAATTGAAAAAGTTGGTGAGATATCAATATATATATATATATATATATATATATATATATATATATATATATATATATATATATATATATATATATATATATATATATCAATATATATATATATATATATATATATATATATATATATATATATATATATATATATATATATATATATATATATATATATATATTATGTCCTCAAGGAAAAAATTCTTTTAATTGTTTATCTTCTCAAAACTAGTTTCTACACAAACAGATAGCACCATGGTATTATTATGAATACACTTTGTCTGTTGTAAGGAAATGTTCCTTTTTTGTGCATTTAAAAGTTACAAAATAGAAATTGTTAATAACGGAGAGTATGGTAGTAATGAAGAAGTATCTCCCTTTCTTGATAGATTTTCACACGGATTCAGCCTCTGTAAGGATGTGTATGATATATAAGTTTCACAAAAATCTATTATTTGAAGTTGCCTAAAATAAAGTATTAATTGGTTATCGCATTTCAAAATGGCAATAATTTTGACTATTATTTATAGTATATAAACCAGCCAGTAAATATATTATGGCCAGATTCATATCAATTAATCATTCCTGTATTTCATAAAACTCAAATGTTCTGATGCATATATAATAATTCCCAGTATGCCATAATTATCAGCTGCCATATTTTAAAACTGTTTCTCTGTCACTTCGATCCTGAACATGTTAGGAGAAAATAGTGTTATAAAGGCATTTCTTGGAATTGCCATAGTTCTAATATCAAACAGTGAAATCAAGTTTTTATTGCTTCACATCTTTACTAATAAAATGAAAAAAGCAAATCACAGACAATGGAGAAAATCTATTTTTGAAACAAGTGTCGGTAGTGACCTTAATTTAGATTTTGATTTTCTTGTTTGATAAATACCACTTAACACTTTCATGGTTCAATTCACTCCAATTCACATTCGCTACTTCCATCATTCTTTTTCAGGGGGATGTGGTAACAGAAAACGTCAAGGACAGATGTTATGCAGAGCTTGTTGCGGAGATTCTCTTTGTAATAGTGGTACCTGTTTTGAAGTGCTTGGTAAGTTATGACACTAGGCTTTGATATATCGTATAAGAAAAAACACTTTCACTGCTTCACAAAAAGTCTTGGCTACAGGTCAAACCTTAGGCCAGAGTCTTCATCGTCTTACATAGTTTGTGTATAAGAGAAAACCAGCTCTTGTGAGAGGATGAATATGCGTAGCTCCTATTACGCACGTGCGTAATGAATAGTGTACTCAATTCAAGGGAATTCACCTTATATAAAAATGTGCTTATCTTGCTTTTAATAAAGGAATTCGCCAACATAGGCAGCCAATTCTTAACTTTAAGATAAGTATTTTTTGGAAAAGGGGTGGAATTGGTGAAAATGTCTGCTCGTTTAAGTAGTTTCCATTTGATGCACGAAACTATTACAGAGTGCATACGCAATTGGACTGCGTCGATACGCAGGCTTGTCTGAACATGTGATGCTGTCCATTGTGAGATGATACAAAACTCTCATGTTCTTGCTTATCACAAATTAATCCTTAATGACCAGAAACCCCTAAAAGGATACTTTGGTAATAGTGAAGGACCAGATAGAATACCGCATAATTAACATAATGCAGCATCAGATGAAATTCAGTACAGTGGTATTTAAATACGCTTTCCATCTTTTCCCCTATCCAATGGTGGTGCCACGTGAAATTTGGCTTCAGTTGGCCCAGTGGTTTCAGAGAATTTACGAATTTTCTGCCCAGAGCAAAACACAGAAACTATACGAGGTATCAAATTTAAACTTCACTGGTAGATAGATCTCGATGAGAAAAACTGCAGTGTACAAGAACCGTACCTCTGTTTTGCATAATATAGGAGTTATTGCCCTTTGTTATTTTTCACACTTAAAGTTTGTCTGGAGCATAACACAACAACTACATGTATAAGAGGTATCAACTTGAAACTTCAATGGTAGATAGATCACAGGAGCTTGAAGTTCGGTCCTTATATCACCTATATAGCCTCAAAACCAAAAGCTCACGGTGTCATTACGTGGTAATGACCAGGAGTGAAACTAAGCTCTCGGTAGCCATTCCGGCTCCAGTTTCCGGTCAATCGGAAGTGAGTGTTGCGACGGCAACGTCAAAGTGTTCCATTACTTTTCTTCTACCTTATGATCATGATGGCGACGTTAAGACAAAACAGGACAATGTTTCAAATATACTTTAAGTCGATATATTACCTGGAAACCTATTTGTTAGGGCATAAACAATGAGACAATGACGTTTTCATCCACGGAATAAGCCCAAAGACGCTATGACTTGACGTTACACTATGTACGCCAAATCGTGCGCGACGTCAACGTCACACGATCTTTGAAAAACAACGGTTTCAGTTTTGAATTTCCACAAAGTTTATGAAAAACAGAACTTTTCGTGATAAGTAAATGCAAGGGTTTGATTTATTTAATATTTTGAACACATTTAACTGATCGTTTAATTTTTTGGTTGAAGAGTTTGTTAGTTTTGAAATGTATTTTCTCCAAGTGTGACAAATGCTCGGATTCACTGCGTCAAACCGGATACTGGAGCCGGAATGGCTACCGTTATTTTTTTCCTAATTTTCAAACGCTCTTTATTTTGACTCAGTGATATGTCAGAAAAAGTTATTCATGCCTCGCATGACCTGTTGACATAGTTTTTATGGTTAGATGTTCAGTTTTCGCCAACACCTCCTAGTAACGGCGATTCAAAGGTGCCTGAAATTTAGTTTCACTCCTGGTCATTACTACGTAATGACATTGTGAGCTTTGGGTTTTGAGGCTATAGGGGTGATTTCAGGATCGAACTTCAAGCTCCTGTGGATAGATCTCGATAAGGAGAGGTACAGTGTACAAGAACCATAACTGTCTTTCTGCATAATTTAGAAGACATTACCCTTTAGTATTTTTCACAATCAAAGTCCGGAGCATAACACATCAGCTTTATGTATATAAGGTATCAACTTGAAACTTCAATGGTAATTATCTCGATGAGTAGAGGTACAGTGTACAAGAACCATAACTATCTTTTGCATAATTTATAGTCTTTGTCGAATGGGCCAAAAAATGGTCCCATGTAAATTTTGCGACGATTTTTGGTGACCTATATCAAATTAAACTTTGGGTTATTTTCAACAATTTCTACCAGTTCACCCATCTGAGTTCTGCGTCTGGTCCGAGGAATGACGTCATCAAAATGGCGACCATCGCACAATTATAATGCGTACTATATATATTTAAGAAAAATCAAAGTACAAGGGATGTTCAAATATGAATCCAAGTAGCTTCATAACTTTCTTCACATAAATGCTACGACAAAATGGTACACGTTTCTATAAAGGAATTGCAAAGCTATGACACTATATCCGCACATGTACCAAAACGTGTATTGCAATTTGCTTCAGAAAAACTTCAGTTAAGATTGATCTTAAAGTAGCATTCCACTAAATATTCATGAGGTGTGGCCACGCCCTTTTTGGAGAAAAGCTTATCATCGGAAGAAAAATTCCAGTGGATCATTTCATTGGTCATATACCTTTGCTTTATAAGAAGTTGATAAAAGACCAGATATACTAAATCAAAATCAAGAGTGTTTTAAAATTTTATGCCCAAAGCAGGAGAAACTGTATTGATTTTTAGGTCACCCCCTATGATAAAAATCATCTCTGTTATTGCTTTGAGACTTCTGGGTTTCCCCAGTTATAAATAGACCATTCGTTTGGGAGATGGAATACTTGGCTTTTTTACAACAGAAATCTAAAAAGTTAGGACAGTTCTTTCAAATCGAAAAACTTTTGGATAAATTCTACGTGTGAATATTTAGGAAGGACTTGATATTTTACTGCTATTTTGCATTGTCGACAATGGGGAAATATTTAGCGGAAGTCTTTGTAAAGGCAAAAATCAGAGATTAACAGTTTACAGAAGTCGTTCGGAGAAATAGATTTTCAAGTATGTGCTGGTAGGTAGGAGGTAGATTTAACACAACTCGATGCTTTTTGGTGGTAACTGTGTGAAATTGTAGCAAAACTGGCCATTTTTAATCAGGAGCAAAATATAGATCTGTCATTTGTAGATTGCTGTCAAACTCATGTAACATACGGAAAACCTGACTGTCACTCCGTCTTATTGCCATGGTCGAATAAGTTCTGTTGAAACAGCCCACTGTTCCTATTATGTCATTAAATCAGATTTTAACAAATATGATGCCTAATGCGGATGCTTCTGGGAGAAACCTAGAAGTTTCTCACTTGTTTGCGTATAGCCCATCTAGCCCCAAGCTTATGAAATATTTTCGATGCTTAAATCAACAGAGCATAAGAATTTAAAACTAAAATGCTGACAAGTAAAGAATTTTTCCTGCTTTCAGACTCTAATATGTTGTATTTATTATGCTTACAAATGTTAAAATGCCAACAATTGTTGACATTCCACCATTATGAGCATTACAAAGTTCATGCTCAGTTGAGTTGATGATTTAAAAAAACGCCAGGATCCATATCGTGGTGGCACACACAAGCCTATCTGGGAATGAAGCCATTGCACCAGACAACATCAACCATAATGCTGTCAATTAGTTTCTGAAATGCTTATTTATTCTGAGCCCATTACTGGTGTAATTGTGGTCCTGATGCAATTTTTCCAGTCACGCAGTAAGTAAAATGTCATTATTACTTTCTGATATTTCACTTTTAAACGGTGTTTTTGTACAACCATCAAATGCCCGACTGCCTGTCCTTAAAATCGCTCAGGGACTGCTTTCTGTGTATTTTGTTCAAAGCCTTTGCTTCATTGATGGCAGTACGTTTCTTTTGTTCTTTATTTTTGGCTCTAGAAACCCTTGATCCTAAAAAATGGAGAGCCAAAACTTTCCACAATTTGTCTATGCATACAGCAGGGCCATGGTTAGTGTTACATGTATGAGCTATACCATGAATATATATGTCTTATTGCTCGTAATACAAACTCCTCTTTCATGTTTTGACTAAGGGTGGTCATATTTGGCAAAATGGTTGCTTGTGGTGTGTAGATTACAACAAAAGTTTAAGATCACCAATGTGACTTTGGAGTCAAAGGTCAAGGTAAAGTGTATTTAAAATTTGCCTAACAGCGCTTAAAGCAAACTCCACATTCATAAGTCCACTAACCCGAATCGGAAAAGGGTTTATAGGAATGCCTTCGTCTATTAATCGGGTTATCCATAACTTTTGTACCTCCTGAACACTTTAAAATTCTCTAAGCTTAGGTCCAATGTTCACCTAAGTGAGACGGTGTGCAGAACCCATGACTCAATTACGCAATCTCAATGTCAGAGTTACAGTACAGGAAATGGAATTTAGCCTTCAATTGCACTTCTGCTCTATATCTCCTCAATCACTGGAAGGGTTTTCATTACATTTTAATAAAATGTTCACCTCAGTGCGAGGGTGTGTAAACACATAGCTCAACCCTGCAGACTCAATGTCAAGCTCACAGTTAGTTGAAGGTAATGTCCCATATTTAAGTTTGGTCGAATAGTTGTCTAAGTGAGATGATGTGCGAAGCAAACGTGTAACTATAGTGTTTCCAGGACTTAAGCGACCCCCGTTTTTTGCTAATTATTCTTTAATGGTGATTTTAATTGAAAAAATAAATTAGAGAAATGAATTTAGATATAGACCGCGTAATTGAATTAATTTTTCCACATAAATGTGACTTTTTGTATAGGCTGGGATTAGATGTAATTTTGGTGTGTTTTTGCCGCTCCTCTTTGAATTAGTCCCCAAGTGAACCTAACGATATAAATAAAACATTGCTTATAACAATTATTATTGTAAGGGTCTGTGGAGGTAATTCGTCAGTCTTACAGATAAGAGTGCGAAACAGAAAATTATTTTTTTCCTTTTTTTCAACCAAAAATATTTGCAAAAATATTTGGTGTGTACTCAAAACAACCGTCTCGATGATACGGTTCTTTTGAGCACCCAAAACACGTGTTTAAACTGATGAAGACAGTAGCAGCTCACGCTAAATTTGCTTAACTGGACCAGTCTTCGCGCATTAGCCTATGCTTCACTGCTTATACTGACATATAAACTTCAATGTACATCTATTACCGATGCATTGAAATGGCCTGTGTTAAAAAGCGATTTTAGTAATAGTATTGTCTAAACCTTAAATGCTGGGTTGTTGTTGTCCTCTGCTGAATTTTCTTTCGATATAATTATTTTCTAAAAATATGTCTTTCAGGAATACAAGTAGTTTTTCAAACAGTATGGATTCAAATAATGTCCAACATTTTAGCCTGAACTTAGCTTCAGCTTTTGACAAAGTTTATCAGCAAAATATCTTAAGCAGGCGAATATTTGATGCTCTTGAAGTTTAATGTATATCCCCGATTTGCTATTTCTCGTCAACTCTCTAATTTGCTTGAATTGTCGTCATAAACTCTTTACTCACTAGTGTCGCCTGCTGATAACCTTTGCAAACAATTTAGACCAATGGGCATGATCTGGATCCAAACCGCTTGACACTCTACTGGTATTACCAAAAAAATAGAAAAAAAACAAAACAAACGATCTTGAAAAAAATATCAGCAGACGACAAAACCATGGCAAATTACATCGTAGGCAAAAAGAGTGGATAAATTGAAATGGAAGGTGCTATATGTACATGCAGGTTTCATGCTTAAGCCTTATATTTGCCTGCTTTCAATACGGCACGGTCTAGGACCCAAATAGACTTTTACAATTGGGCGTGTGCATGCGTGTATGTGTCAAAGTGATGACGAGAGAGGTTTGCGGAATAGATTTTCGTTGAATCAGCGGATATAGATATTCCTGTAGGCTAGTATATATCATCATAACAATGTAAATATACCAAGTGTATCTATAGGGCTACACATGGGTATATTCATAGGGAAAAACAACTAAGTTATTATTTTGTACAGGGGATTAGGGCTTCATTTACAAATAAGGGCGTCTCCCAAAAATAAGTTTTAGTTACGCGGTGTGCATTTAAATCCACATGCTAAGTGCCGTTCTTCTACGAGGGTCATCCAATATGTTCTGACAATGACCCCATAAAACAAAACCTTTTTCTCTAGGATGTATTTCAATAATCTTAACATGTTATTTAGAATATAGGGAATTGGATCACAAGTTCAAATATTTTCCATGTTGCCATCGCAATGGTTGCTAGGCAACCAAAAAACACAAGGTTAAGAACCATGGACGGAACACTTTATGCAATATACATGCCTAAATTTCTAAGAAATTACAAAATCCTTTTCAAAACTTTTTATATACATAAATAAGGACATTATGTATGTTGATTTTGAACAGCTTAGATTATGGTTAAGGTTGCAACTGTGGTGTTAGCTGGGTTTTGATTTTGAAATATCACAGATTTTGCAAGAAATATTTTCCTTGAAAATGGGTTGTACTAATAGTGTTTTTTCTTTGGTATCAAGCATTTATTGAAAGTTATTATTTTCGATGTGATATGAAAACTATAGAACAGATTTATCAAAATATATGTCTATTAATATGCAAATTGATCGTAATGGCTTATATTAGTGTTCAAAATATACTATTTTCTAATTAATGATTAAAGTGAGGCAAAAAAAATTTTTTCTGTTGTTGCCTAGCAACCAAGGACGTTCAAAACAACTACGTTAATGTCATTGTGGTATTTGCTTTTATGGGTCAAATGTGTATTCAGACAACATCACCAACCACTAATAAAGCTTTCCAAAGAAACATGCTGCGTATTCTTACTTAACTAACTCTACCCCCAGCAAAAATTAGTAAAAGATGTGATTTTTCGTGGCCTTGGGCTCTCACAGTGTTGTTTACAAATTTGTATAGCATCAGGTCAGGTTATGATAAAAACTCCATATTTCATACATGAGTAGGCAACACCCATGGCCACATGTAGTGGGTAATATACATTTGATTTTAATATCAGTTTCTGGAATATGAGACCATTGTCAGAACTTATTGGATGACCCACGTAGGTTCAATTTAAAGCTGTTTAAAAAAAGAAAAACGGGGGTCACTTAAACTCTGGAAACACATTAGTAGACCTTTTTCAATTACCGCTGACATTACGATTTGTCCGTCAACCAAGACCTACTGTGGACTTTATTTAAGAGGGGCGATGTCAGCAGTGACTGGAATCTATCTTTTTCGTCTGCTACAAAATATAATATTTTTTTGTTCTGAGATCTTTTTTTTTTTACAAACAGGCATTTCACCAGTTTATAAGTGTAAAACACATGTACCAAAAATATATTTCACAACTGAAATGCAGCCGAATATCTTTTTTAAAGTATAATTTCTTGTTCCATAAGCATTTCCTGGTTATACCTTGCGAGTAGGGAAATTCGATGTTTCTGCGTCCAATAGGATTATTTTTGGCGTCAATATTTCATCAAGCTCTGGTTAATTGACAGTGGAAATGCATAAGTCGTACGCAACTTGTGCAAGCCAATATAGCTGGACCACAGTAATTGAAAATCCTTCGAATGTAAAGGAGATATGGAGCGGACATGGAATTCAAGCATTAACGTCCGTATCTTGTTTTGATCATTCATGAACCAAACTACTAGGCAATTTGGTCACCCCTTGACCCTTTAGATGACTTGAATCTAGATAGTCATTTCTAAAAAAAGAAAAAAGAGTACAGTGGGGACTTTGACTTTTGTTAAAACCATGGCAGTTTTCTCCACCGCCTGTCATGTTTTACTTTATACTGCCATATTTGCCTTTGTATATCAATTGCCCCACATTTCCCCTGCACTAAGGGGACAATGCAAAAAGTTATAACACGGTACATTTGCTCGGTTTTACCCCCGCCATGTCAGGGGATTCGGTGCGTGGTTAAAACCGACTGGTATATTATACTTATAAGGAGAGAGCTCACTTGCAGCAGAAAATGGTTTTAGAGCATTTCACAGGGCTAAAACGAGCTGTGAAGACACGCAGAATAAACACAATAAACTGGGATTTTTCTTCCTAAAATCAAATTGAATAGCTAAAGCCCTATACTTGCATCGTCAAGTTGTACGCACATGCATATTTTCGTACACCTAAGTACGCCCCTGAGTATGCAAAAAGCTACCGCCAGACATTCAGACAAAAATCTAGTTTCCTATGTTTCAGAATCTAAGAAACCATGACGCATACTGAGAAATTGCTATTGTTAAGTGAAATCAGTGGCAGATCCAGAGGGAGTTTGAGCGAACCCCAATCCGCCCCATCCGTTTTTTAATATCCTATGAAAATGAAAAAAATGCTCTCAGTGAGGCCAAATTATTTCATTTTCATGGGATATTTAAGAAAAATGAGATAAATTCAGAAAAGCGAACCCAGCACCTTTATAAATATGAACCCCCTTTCTAGAAATCCTGGATCCACCCCTGTAAATATACCAAAAGTCAATATAGTCTAACTCAGGCGATTCTAGTAATTCAAGTGTCATTAATTATACTCGTAACTATTTTCCGCTAGTGGCGACTGTTGTCATCTATTATTGATCAGCCACATTTGCAAACAATTTGGAACAAGATCAGGCCGGACAGATCCAAATCCAAACTGTTTGGCACTGTCATGGTATTCCCCAAGGATCCTCTTAAATGGGTTAATTTAAATAAAATGAAAAATAGAATAAACTGCAGGCAGTGAAAAAAGCATGCACAATTACCCATTTGATGCATATAGATAATTGTTGAGTCGATTTGGGTGAACATTATATGATATTGACTGTTCATGGTAATGAATATTAAAAATCAAATGCCTCAAAAGATAGTAAGTATGATAAGGAAATACGACAATAAAAAACCGCAGACAACCCTGTGGCACCACGAGGAAGAGCCACTCAACCATCACGAGACACCAGGAGGACAAATTAAGCAAAGCAACCAGCTCTCTCTTCCCCATCAAGATGATTGCAATACTAGAACGGACACAAAGCAACGTACAACATAACATAGAACAGTTACAGACTCCCACAATAGGAGTAACATTAAACAAAAAGTCAACAACAATAGAAGAAAGTAAGAAAGGGGGCAAAGATCAGGAATCGATACAATCAAGTACCACACTTGACCCAGGATACCTATGGGAAAGTAACAAACTCACAATTAGACATCACAAACGAGAGCCAAGAAGTCAGCCCTTTCCCAGCCGGTAACCATATTATAAATGAATACAGGAGTGACAGGCAGACAGGCTAAATCACGTTTATGAACAAGCTGCATCCTATCTTATCTTGCCCCTTATCTTCAACATACTGAAAGAGTTCACCAATCTATTATAATTATTATTAATCATTATTTCCCACCTCTCGAAAAATGCTAAAACTGTTTAATTTAAACTACTCGCTTAGTTGGGCACCCTTAGAAATTCAGAAGGAGTAAAATACGAAACGACAATTAGTATAGTTTTTTACATCATGGTATTAATTTGGTAAAGTGGATTGGGGTGGAACCACAGTTTTTTATGACAAGCTTGACTAAGCGGTTTAACAGTACTCTCTACACATACCTACGCTAGAAACTGACAACAACTCTTCTTGTACCAGCAGAACTCAGTTCTGATCAATTAAAATTTCCTAGGATGTAGAGCTGTAACGAAGCCTTGATTTAATGTAGCTCAATACATGGGTAGAGGATGTGTCTTCTGGCAAACTATTTGCTACCATGTTGCTGCATATACCACATTGTGAAAAGTTGATTTTTGGCCAATGCCCCCACCCCTAAGTCCATCCAAAGGGCTGGACCCAGGCCTTCAAACTAAAATTTGGCTTGATATGTTTTGATAACTATTGAACCTCTGCCTGCATACTAAAATAGGTAAAAAATGCAATCTGACTTAGTTATAGCGAAATTATTTCATGATCAAATTCCAAAAAAGTATGGGACCAGGTCAGAAGCGAGCTCACAACCCCTGGATCTGCAGTCAGGCTCAATATAGCTAATTTCATACCGAGTTTTTCCGACATGTTCCGATTAGCTCCGAGCTCTCCAGATTAGAAAAATATCTGGCCAATCAAAAAAAATTCCCAACAACGTGACGTATATTTAAATAAGCATTGCAGATACCCAAAGTCAACAAGTGAAAACGTGCGAATTTCTGTAGTTTTCGGTTATATTAGGAATTTCTATCGCTAGAATGACTTGATAACTCGATGCCACGCGATCAATGATGTTTTGACGATATTTTGAGCCATTCTTCTGATGGTGAAATATTAACATAAACACCAACTTTAGGACTCAGTCACTTACATCAGTGCTGTGACGTACTAAATACTGACGTCATTAGCCTGTAAACAACTACGGGTGCTGTTTGAAAAACATAAAATTGGTTTTCGAGGTAACAATAAACATATGAAGCCGCTCTAAGTGGACCCTTACAACTAATCCTCACTTCGTATGCAATATATACAAGCCTGTTTGCTTACAAAACAGAATTTCTTTTGGTGTTTTGATGATGGCCTCGAGCACATGGCTGCACTGTCTCGTGGTAATTGAACAAACTTCGATTGGCTGAGAAAGTCATGTGATATAAGTACATGTGACTTGAGTCCCGATGGAAATCCGGAAAAGTACGGAAGGCCTATGAAATCAGCTATATTTAATATAATTTCGGTTTCTAGTGCAGAAGTGAAGATTGAAATCTTTCTCTATGACAGAGTCAAACCGTTGCAACAAAATTGCATTTTGCCATAATGATTTAGAACACTAGCATCGACTGTTTTTTTCTCTGTCTAACTAATAAACAGTGTTCAGTGTAAAACCACAATGCCCCTGATTCCATAATATGCTACCCTGACCAGAAAATTGTGTTCGTTTCATGAGCTGTAGTCTGTTCTGGATTCATTATGTTTACTTCCATCATAAAAGTAGTACAGAGTCAATTTTAATATAATCAACAGACATAAAAAGCATGCAACATTTTTATGACTTAACAAAAAATATTAGTTTGCTGAAGATGATTTTATTAAAGCACTTTTTATGATTTTCTAACAAGGAATTAAACGAGTCGCAAGTTACAACTAATGAAGTTGTAAAAAGTTTCTGACTTACACTGCTGACATCGCCACTCTTAAATAAAGTAAGTCTAGAGTGCCCTACACCTTACCAATCCTAAGGTCAGCGGTAACTGAAATAGGTCTAGAACTAGGTCATGTCCACCAGTCGTGATCAAAAGTTTAAGCCTTTAATTCTGTATCGGATCCCTATCCCATTTACCCCTGGAATGATTTCATAAAATGTTGGTGAAATGTCCGGCTCAGTGAGAGGATATGCAAGTTTCATGACAACACTGTGGCTACAGCTCTATGCCACAATTTAAGGTCACGAGTTTGAACATTTGAATTCCTGCTCTTATGTCAGGAGGATTTTCAGTACAACTTTAGTCAAATATTCACCTCATTGAAACTGTATGCAAACCGTATATTTCCATCATGCCAACTCAAGGTCAAGGTCACAGGTGAAAGTGCATTATTTTTCTTTAAAATTGACTAAAATGGTTTTGCCAGTGAGAAGATGTACAGAATACATGTCTCCATTATGCGAGCTCAAGGTCAATGTCATAACTTCATGCCAAAACACTTGCAATAAATTGTTAACTCAGAAACTTCTTAAACAGGCTATCGGTATCATAAACTTTGCAAAACCTTTTCTAAATTTTAAAGAAGATACTATGATTTGACATCTAAATTTCAAATTGGACTTAAATCTCGATGCGCCAAAGAATTTCAGAACCTGAATTCTATGGTGACTTGGTGTATAAATAAGGAAGATTGTTGACTCTAATATTTTTTCAGTGCAGTTTATTAAAATAATTTCCCATTATAAAAAAAATGGCTATAACATTAATGTATTGCAGAAGACTGCATGCTTGGAGGTCAACCCATATCACGGTTGGCAACTTTGCTTTCCTCTTTAATTGCACGTCGGTGGGTCAGAAATCAGACTCTATGACTGTTCCGACTTAAAGACTTATCTATTGATGAGATGGTAGGGGCCTGATGCTTTTGCTGTTGTCAGGCGCACCAGGGTTTACCTGTTGGATTTCTTTTTCTCCGGTATTCAGTTTTATTTCCTGTTGAGTCCCTATCTTTGCTTTATCTCCTTTTTATATCTTCATTTGTATGTTCTAGGAGATGATGCATTGATAAGTTAGGGGTCTTTCATGCAAACCAAACATATATGTGTCTTGATCCACATCTGAACTAAGGGTGAGACTGGTGCTCCGTTCAACGGGTTTAAGCCCTCAAGTAAAATACTTTTACTGACCGTTCCAAGGCGCTGCTTTTTTTTTGGATCATTTATGTTATTTCTGTCTTGTTTTGTTATGCTTTCATGTACGTCTGTTTGTTGATGCCTTGTGGTCACCTGCTGGGAAAGTGCTGACCTCTTGGCTCTCGTTTGTGATGTTTAATAGTGCCATTGTCCTTTCCCATTGGTGTCCTGGGTCAGGTGTGGTGCTTGATTGTATCGAATTTTGATCTTTTCCCTCTTTCTTACATTGAAGGATATTCAATCAACTCGGGTAAAATATTGACATAACGTCGCTTCAGTGCTATAGTGTTCTATCTACCATTGCACAAGTTTTGAGAAAAATGAGTTTGAAAATTTTAACATCCTGATTTTTGATGCCCTATTTATCACAGACCTTTGAATCATACCAGAGGGTTAAAATGTATACATACAGTGTAAATGAGCTTGGATTGAAGAATTTTTTACAGTTATATGGAATTTACGGGCATTTTGCAGTTTGCAGATAGAACATTTTGCCTTCAAAATCCCGTTCTGCGTTCAGTGCTATAGTGTTCTGTATTTTCCTACAGCTTATTATTCTTGTTATGGAGTCAATTTATATACTAGTCTGAACATACCTAAAGTAGCAGATTTAGTTATTTATTTGGCATAACAGTAACAAAAAGCACAGATTGTGCCATTATAATTTATGCAAGGGAGGTAATCTGTTTCTACAGTTAATTTTTCTGTCAATGGGGTCAATTTGTATAATATTTTAGACTGATCTGATTATTTGGAGCTAAAACTAGCAGATTAAACCATTGATTTGTAATAACATCGACAAATTCCTTCAATTAAAGCGGTTTAAATATGTGTAAGGAAGGTAATCTGTTTCTACAGCTTAATATTATTCTGTCCATGGATCAATTTGCGCTATATGTTTGGCTGAGCGGATTATTTGGGCCTGAAAGTAGCCGATATAGCCATAAGTTCGTCATAAGACCGACAAACGGCTTCAATTTAGGAAATTTAAAGTTATGTAAGGGAGGTAACTGCAACATTTGGCAATTTCTCCAAGGGAAGTGAATTTATGTAGATAGAACAATATGACACTGAACTCAACCAGTCACGAGACATAATCATCATTGGTCATTGGATGAAAATCACTTAGAACACTAAAGCACTGAACGAAATTGTCTTTTTGTAGATAGAACAGAAACGCACAGCGCTTTTAAGCTTACTGAGAGAAGATAAGCAAATGGAACCTTCATCAGTAGATAGAACATTTGATCCCTTTTCCAACGGTATGCATAGCTCATTTTTGATCAAAATGTCACTTAGAACACTATAGCACTGAAGCGACGATAAAATACACAGAACACATGTCCATGGCCGTTCATGGTACCTGTCATGGGTATAATGAATTTTCCTCTCAGCTTGCCCCGGGTTAACTGACCGTCTTGACATGACCATGACAGTTGACTGGGACTTTAAACCAAAAATAAAAGAACCCCAAAATGGGCTCCAGGGATCTGTCATATTAATGTACAATGTAGTATGGTATCAAACTCACCAAAAGACAGGAACCGCCTTGGTGTGGTGGTTAAACCACTCGCCTTGTAAACAAGGGGTGGCAGGTTCAATCCTCAGCTTCACCAGTGTGTCAGATGAGACTTCAGACTCTATGATGGTTCCAACTTAAAGACTTATCTATTGATGAGATGGTAGGGGCCTGATGCTTTGGCTGTTTGTCGGGCCCACCGGGGTTTACCTGTTGGATTTCTTTTGCTCCGGTATTCAGTTTAATTTAATGTTGAGACCTTATCTTTGCTTTATCTCCTTGTTATATCTTGATTTATATGTTTTAGGAGATGATGCATTGATAAGTTAGGGGTCTTTCATGCAAACCAAATATCTATGTGTCTTGATCCACATCTGAATTAAGGGTGAGGTTGGCGCTGTTAAATCGGTTTAAGCCCTCCAGTAAAATATTTTACTGACCGTTCCAAGGCGGTACTTCTTTTGTGGATCTTTTATGTTTTTGTTCTGTCTTGTGTTTGCTATGTCTTTGTGCGCGTCTATTTATATGTGCTTTGTGGTCACCTGCTTGGAAAGGGCTGATCTCTTGGCTCTCGTTTGTTGTGTCTGCTGTGAGTTTGTCACTTTCCCATTGGTATCCTGGGTCAGGTTGTTGTACTTGATTGTATCGATTCCTGATCTTTGCACCCTTACTTACTTTAAGCTGTGGTCCCGCCTCCATATGCCCTTAGTTGCTGGTGGGACGTTAAACTCAAAGAAGCAAACAAATGAACAAAAACAAAAAACACTAAATTTTAGCATAATATCCTTATTTACATTTTCGAAGCAATCCTTTAAAGGCCAACGTTGAGGCTCACCATGACAGCTTTTAGCACCTATCAGTTATAATTGTTATACTAATACGTTCACATTGATACCATCTGATGATGATAAGATTAGAACAACATGTACAAATAGCTGTGTTTGGAATAACCAAATAAAGTGACTGATAAGCTACCCAGAGAAAGTCATATGAAGCAGCTGTTGATGGATTCTATGATTTGCTTTTCATTTGACAGACCAGTGACTGACAACTGCCCTATTCTAGATTTGAAAAAAATGTACAATATTGAAAAAATATTACCAGCGGTTTCGAGCTGTACCCACCTGATTTCAACCGAGATGAAAGTGATTTAACAGCATATTAATTTTTAATGAGCACCAAAAAAGACACATTCGGTCAGCCTGAACACCCATTGTGTGCAATCAGAGTGTTTGCTGCCTGAATCAACGAAACATGGGTTTTTAAAACATTTAAGATACCGTTGAGTAGACAGCGAAAAAATGATCAGACTGGGCTGATACAGAGGCAGTAATTAACAGAGTGAAATGTGACCAGACTGTTGGACTGACTTAAAGATCAATTCGAGTCTCGCTATATGCTCAAGCATTTTTGTTTGATTTATAGCTTCTAAAAGAATAGTTCTATAGGTGTGTTCTTGACTTTTTCTAGTTCTAGAACTTTTATACAATAAATCTTATAATCTTCGCTTAAACAATTGTAGAAAAAATATTGTTTCATATAACGTTCTACCAGAGTCCCATGATATTCTAGAACATTTCTAGAACAGTTTCAGAGTAGTTCTAGAACACAGTTCTATAAAATTCTAGAAATATTCTAGAATAGTTCCAGATCATTTTGCAGGGGTGCACAAGTATTCAAGAAACATCAATTTGCTTACATATGTAAATCTGAGTTCTGTTCACATGGCGTACTTTGCTCATGGAGTAAAATTGCTTATAAGTAAATATACTTTTGCATGACCTCCAGAGGTTGTGCAAATATACTTTTACTTACCCCAGTTTACTCTAGGAGTATAAATAATCACGTAAGTAAATGCGTTCACATGACACCGTTAGTAAGTTTGCTTACTTACGTAATTAAATGTGAGCATGTGAATGGGGCCTTAGTACACCGTTGGTGCTGAAAAAAGTATTTAGTCAAGGTACCGTTCATGCATTTACGTGTGCATGTATGTGACAGTAACACATATTAATAATCTGCCCAAGACTTACAATGCTTGTTTTATCTTTCAAATTTTGACAATAAATTTCAGAAACAACAGTCATCTCATGAGAAAAAAGTGTTTGAAACCTGTTAATGACGAAGATTCACATCAGTCTACGCATCCGGTGCGCACCGTTGGATCTGTACATGCAACTAATAAGAATATTTAGAATGTATTGAGCCATACCTGGCCGAGACACTCCAAAGACAAGTGTTCTCCCAAAGTTTTAAGTGCTCAGCTCAGGACCTTTCAGTGGATTTGTTGGACATGCGAGATACACAAATTGACCCCTTTTAATCTCTACCAGTTAGACACTTTTGCTTCGTCCTTTTTGTCTGATTATGGTTTTAGGTATCAAATATTGCAAAAGACCCAGATAAGATTGCTCCCTTAGAATCAGTCTGATCCGGGTTCATAGTGATTGCTTCCATGATCATGATAAAAGGCTAGTCTGAATTACACTTGCACCGGGGTTTACCTGTTGGATTTCTTTTGCTCCGGTATTCAGTTTAATTTACTGTTGAGTCCTTATCCATGCTTTATCTCCTTGTTATATCTTGATTTATATGTTTTAGAAGTTGGTGCATTGATAAGTTAGGGGTCTTTCATGCAAACCAAATATTTATATCTCTTGATCCACATCTGAATTAAGGGTGAGGTTGGCGCCGTTAAACCGGTTTAAGCCCTCCAGTAAAATATTTTACTGACCGTTCCAAGGCGGTACTTCTTTTGTGCATCTTTTATGTTTTTGTTCTGTCTTGTGTTTGCTATGTCTTTGTGCGCGTCTATTTATATGTGCTTTGCGGTCACCTGCTTGGAAAGGGCTGATCTCTTGGCTCTCGTTTGTTGTGTCTGCTGTGAGTTTGTCACTTTCCCATTGGTATCCTGGGTCAGGTTGTTGTACTTGATTGTATCGATTCCTGATCTTTGCACCCTTACTTACATTTTTTGCATATCTGCAGCAGACATTAAAAGCATTTCGGACAAAACAATTTGCTGAAAAGGGGTTAACTCGTTGCATGCTGGGTAATTCATCATACTTTTGTTTTCGTCTGCTGACTTTTTCAAAATTCCTTCACGAAGTATGGGACAAGGGATCGAACTCGCGAACCCTAAACTGCTGTCAGACACGCATCTGTAGTCAGACATGCCGCGTTATCGACTGCGCTACGCGGCCGGTCTACCTTAGTGTCAACCATTTTGGAGCCAGATCAGCTCTGACGCAATGTCGGGCTTGATACGGATCCAAACGGTTTGGAAATGCTATCAGCACATGCAAAACATCCCCCGTTGGTAAGGAAGTTAAATAGTATATATATTTTCTGCATTCATATTCATGAACAGTTGTGATTGTTTGGATTACACATGCGTAGAATGCATGCACACCAATCCTAGTGAGATTAGAGGCCGCTTATATTTTGTCCTCAATGGGCAGCAAAAACATTGGCGCAACTACATAGACGACAGGCTTGTCTTAGCCTTTGCTGTTTGCATATATATGTGATAATATATAAATATTTGGTTCATTTATATGTGAAATGTGAGGCCGCAAAAACATAGTTAGCTTGTGGCTCAAATAATCAATTGGCAACGCAAAAAAGTACCATAAAATGGAGTTTATTATCAAAAGTAACATCGAGTTCAACTCTCTAAACTCTGAGTAAAAAAGATGATACTGAAGTTGAAATTTCCAGTTCAGGATTTGTCATGTGTAAGATCAATCGTTGTCTCACAGTTTCTAATCACATGACTTCTGAACTTCAATGTCCGATGATTTTTTATCTTGTATTTCAAACCCTCATTACAAAGTATCGTCATCTTAACGCATAAATTTTGTTTTTGGCCACTGTTCGTTCCCCTTGCATTTCAATTTCTAAACTCAAAATGTTGACTTTCTATTTCAATATTTTGATTGAAACCAAATTTTAACTGACATACATTGAAATGCTTACTTTTGACCGTATATAATGTATGCGCAATATCACATTCAAAATAAAACATATGTATTACATGACAAAATTCAACAAAATAAATTCTGCAGCTAACCAAAATCAGCCTATACATAGAATGATAGAAACTAGCAGTTTCATGTCTTTGCTGCGTGCTCAGTTGGTAGCTAATAATCATTGGTTTCCCGATATGGACAGTGAACCGGGCATACCGAATAGATGACCAGCTGGCTGATCAGAGTCCCCAATCTATTAATCATGAATATTAATCATTTTGGTGTTATTTTTCACTGAAAGATTAGATAACATAGAACATGTGTAATATGCCTTCGCAGTAAACAGTTGGAGGTAAGACAGTGGGCAGCGAATAATTACCATTAATTAGTGACCACTGTTACAATTATGGAGCAAAGATGTGTGTCCCTGGGGAAGCAATGTTTGCCTTTAATGAATTTTTATTTTTTTGCAACGTTCATAGCTTTATGAATAACACAAATTTGAGTGACAGATGCCAAGCTCACTTGGCTGTGCAATTCGCTTCGAATTCATTCGCCAGATGTGCCACTGGTGTTGATTGACCGAGCCACACCGGAGTCGCACGTGCAAAACAAGCTTCTTGTTAGCTCCATTGGCTGTCCGTGTTCACACTGGCTGTTCTGCTTTAATTTCCTTTTAACACTCCCACAAAACCGTTAATACGATTAGATATATAAATACAAAATTGTTTTATCTCCTAAATTATAAATACATTCTATATATTAGTCATTTATAATAAAATGTAAATATAAGTAATAGATTCAATTTTTGGGAAGGTTCATGGAATGATGAACACTTCGGGTCTCTTGCAAAGTTAAAGTGAAGCGCTTAGGGCTTCACTTACTTTGCAAGAGACCCGAAGTATTCATCATTCCATGAACCTTCCAAAAATCGAATTCATTTCTTAAACATCCGCAAAAAATGAATATATGGTAACCAATTACGTCCATCCCTCGCTCAGATTTGCTTGTTATAATAGGGCCAGTTAAGCAAAAAAAAAAACATAGCGTAAAATTGCGATTATTTTCTAACCCTGATGCAGGCTAAAGTATGTGCTATAAATGGGCGAGGGACCAGGCTCAAGCCCAATTGAGTAGATGATTAGACTATGTTAAGGGAAAAACGTACAAGCGAGAAGCGTAATTTAACTTTATACCAACGCCCTCAACTTATAGTTTAGACTTTTTAGGGAAACGTTGAAGCTACTGCGTTTTTGACCTTTGTAATACCACAATTAGCCCCTGTTCCATTACGATTAGCTCGGCGGTGGTGGTGGGGAGCAGGTGGTTTTCGGCGTATTTCTTTACAACAGGCGCAAAGCGGTCGCGTGGTACTGTATGCATAGTTGTATGTCCAGTAATTATTACCAGAAGCTTTGCGTTCCACAATTTAAAACTTACAAATTATAGATTTACAATTTGTGCCAACGCAAGAATAAAGACAGATAATTCAAAACTATCTATTGATTAGGCTACTACTAAAGATTAATCATCTAAACGACACAACACATGTGCAAAACTGCAGTATTTGGCTTTCATGGACTAATCAGCTAATAAAGGTTGTGAGTGGTCCGAAGCCAACTCCGGTATGATGCGGACTAAAGTATGTGCAAGAAGCGGGCAGGGGACTCAGCTCAAGCCCAATTGAGTATATGATTAGAATATGTTAAGGGAAAAAAGTTCAAGCGAGAAGCGTAATTAAAATTAGCACCCAAGTCCACTGGCACAATGAATTTGATGTCAGGAGACAGTAAAGCGAATTCATTATTTTAAAATTAGCTTCTTTGGCAAATTAATATTTTGTTTACAAGTCTTTCATTTTTGAAATCGTCAAAATGGAATTACGCCAGTTTATAGGTCTTTGAAAATTGCCAAAATTTGAGTACATTGCAAAAGAAAGTGCTTTACAGTTTTTTAATGCTTCTCTTTCTTTTCACAGATCGTCTATACAATTTATGGAATGCTGGAGTACTGGACTTAAAGACCCTCAAAACAAACTCATCCGCAATCATTCCTACAAGCGCTGCGCATATTGGTCGCTAAACCACTTTCACCAGCAACAAAAGATCCAGTAACACCAATAACAACAACATAAACAATTAGTCGCACTGGATTTAACATTTGACTTTTAAGTGTATGGTGCATTATCCAGATAAACAATGTTTTCCAGCAAAGAATTGTATTTTATTACTATTGTCTATTAGATAGAAAAGATGAATTTTTAGGATTTATGGTGTAAATAGACTGGCACTTGAGTCCCAAACTCAACTAATAAGTTGAATGCACCATCAGCATATCAACGAAACTCAAAATGGACAAAAACATCGAAACAAAATATATTTCATAAAGATAGTGTTTGTTTCTATAAGTATAAATAGAGACATGGTCTTGAAGTGGAAACTGCGTCAACATGCAAAAATTATCACGGCCCCTAGATCTAGCTTAAGCGGCTTAAGCAGGATGCAGAGCGAAGATTTGTTACCAGTAAAATGCATTTTAGCCTCCTGGTGGCTTAAGCTGATGTCCGTTTTAAGTCAATGGCTCTGTTGTTGTTTATTTGTTGTTTATTGTAACTCTAATTGTGTAATTGTTCTATGTTTTGTTGTGCGTTACTTTATGACTATTCTAGTTACGCAATTATCTTGATGGGGAAGAGAGAGAGAGATAGAGAGAGAGAGAGAGAGACCTGATTGCTTTGCTTAGTTTGTCTTCCTAGTGTCTTGTAATTATTGTGTTGCTCTTCCGTATGGTGCTGATTTACATCAAAACCCACTAAAACCCAAAAAAAAAGCGGTATTCTGATTTCCATCAGGACCCACTATTCCTTAAAGACAAGAATACAAACAATAACAACACTATATCTATGCACAGGAAGAAGTTTTTCTAACTCCAACAATTATACTCGTTTCTGATTACCAACCCCATGGACTCTTGCTACAGGTGTTTAAATGAACCTTTTGACACATTTACTAATAGTGTGCATATAATGCTAAATATAGAGCCACAAATAGAAAAGGTATTTTCACATTTAAACTTGACAATTCAATAAATGTTCCTGTTTATTGTAAATGTTCAAAGCTAAGTCTCATCAAAGTATCACTCATGTTAAACGTCAGTCGTTGTCTGCGTCTGTGGAAATAATCATTATCACCCGCCTCCTTGCAAACAGTAGAATCATCACACAGTATTTTAATCATTTCCTGTTGTACAATTTTACCACCAGTCAACTCAAAATTGATGAGTCATCATCATCAACTTACTAACTGTGCCATTCATGGATTAGCACATTCGGAAACTGATATAAATGCCTGACAAATTGCCCTTTTAACATGCGTTTCCAGTGATACTCTGCAAGCAGGAGAAAGACTTAAGCTATATAAGGAGGAAAAAGATGTCATCAAAAGCATTTATTACCTGGCCTGATTTACTATGAAATTTCTGTGAAAACGAATTATATCTTAGCTGGTTTACTTCTGTAAATGTTGCCTTTCAGTACATACAACAGACACGTTTTCACTAAATAATGTCTCTGAACACTGATCATCTTTTCACAAGCCTTCAAACACTTCTATGAAGTTTTAGACTTAGTACTTCTGAGTGCGGAAAGAGAGGTAATTCTTCCTCTTCAGATGAACGAGCAAGATTTATCACAGCAGGTAAAGCAGTGCAATGCAGGATACACAGAGCACAAATTAAACTTTAACTTCAATGGCTCACTAAGTTTCTAAGATCAGATCGCTAAAGGATATTATATATATAGTATAACTTGATAAATCAGCAAGTGAATTGTCTTGACATTATACAATTGGCTGGATTTAGGACAATCTATTTTTAGCTGTCTGTCAGCACTGACATAAAGCCCTGAGCTCATCACTGTTTGACATCATGATTTGTCACAACCAGTTCAAGCTAGTTCCAACTAATCAGAGGAGGTCTTTTATATGAGTCGTATAACAAAATCCTTTTTAGTACAACGCCAGAGGCAAGTGTTTTCATTTCCAGCCTTTTCAATGGATCATAAACAGGGACAGCTTTATCAACTTGTTTACTCTGTATAAACCATCCATTGAGCACAATTTAGACATGCTGGTTATCCTTTTCTACCCATAGCCAAGTTCCTTTTTGCAGGCATGATATACCTGCAAAAACTGAAAAAAACAAAGGTTATACATTATCTTGAGCATTGCTTCCAGGTTTGACAACAAATGGATCAGTAGTAATTTAATTGATGGCAATGTCCAACTCTATGCCCTTTCTCATATACCAGATAACTTTCAGTGTGTAGCAGAAATAGTATTAGACCGTCTGCCATTAAAATCTTCAAGATAAGTAAGAATGCAAAGCTCAACAATCGATACAATCAAGTACCACATCTGACCCAGGACACCACATGCGAAAGTGGCAATATCACAAGAAAACATCACATATACAAGAGAGTCAAGAGGTTAAACCTTTCTCAGCTGGTGACCACAAGGCTGCAATTAACAAACAAGAAAGCATGACAAACAAGAAACATAAATAACAAAAATGATCCACAAAAGAAGCACCGCCTTGGAACGATCAGTAAAAATATTTTTACTGGAGGACTTAAACTAGTTTTATGGTACCAACCTCGACCTTATTTCTGATGTTTGTCAACTTTGTTACAAAACTCAATTAAGTTATTTTTGCGCAAACAATGTGGAACATCGAAATTACTTTTGATCTAAGACCTGAAGACTGAAGCACCAACGCACTGGAAAGGTTCCATGACAAATGATGTAAACAAAAATCAGCGTATCACATTTCTGTTTGACCAATGACACAAATATTAATGTTTATTAGGAGGTACACAGTATAGACATGTTTTTGCACAATCAGAGCATGCTATCATTTGACAAACACGGATGCAGAGGCAGTTGCGATAAGAATGCTCTCGCCACATCACCTTTACCAGTATCATACTCCATGTTATGCATATATGTGAAACAGCACCAAAAACTACCAATATCTGGGCCTCGACGCGAGAAATCCTATCTTAAGAGGTTTGCTAACAACACAGCACAGACTAGCCTGCGCGTCCGCGCAGTCTGATCAGCGCCTTTATTATTCGTTTTGTGGAAAGTTTCATATGTTAACTTGCTACAGGTAAAATTTCAAGCTTCTAGCTAGTCTCTGTAGCTGAGGAGACTGGTTTGAGTCTCGCTTTGCCGGAAACCCCGAAGACAGGTTTTCTCGCAACGAGGCCCATTTAATAATGTGTTTGATCCCCTGACACTGACATGTTGTTTCTGCCTTTGGAGATTGGTAAGGATTCAAGTTATAGCTGAGTCATATTGTTTGATACAACACAGGCCAGACACACAAAGAAAATTCACTTAAGTCCTTTGAAGTCAAAACATGAGGTACATATCAAATATGGAAGGTGAAAACCGCCATAAGTCTGTGTGTCTAAGTTAGTTTTTGAATGCTAGCAATTTCATTTTATTTTCTAAATTGTGCCATTATATCATGTAAATTGTATTATGATAACAGCTTCGGATGTATGCTGACTAATTATAAATAATACAAAAGCAAACCAGAAATAGAGAATAGCACCAACAGTATTATAAAGTGACACTCCATTCATTCAAAACAGAAAATTGACGTATTGAATATTTGCGGTAATTCCCCGCTTCTTTCAATTCTAAATATTTTGACGCCAGAGGGCGCGCTTTAATTTATAATTTACAGAGTATCCCTTACTCGGAGCTCATCGATTAATTACGGAAAACGGTGTAGAGAAATATTTTATCCTTAATGTGAAAAACGGTTAATAAACCGACAAAAAATCAAGAACTGTGGTTTTCTTTCTTTTCTTTTTTGTAAAACGTTTGTTATAGGATACAATATGCAATCTCTTCTAGAAAATCCATGTAGAATCTCATAAATATAAGCGCATTAAAATTTTAACGAAAGAAAAAGAATGGACATTAAAAAAATCATTTCAAAGGTAAAACTGTATGCATGTATTACGTTTAAAGGGAAATAATTCAGGGAATACAAGTACAAGCTTGGCATTTGAAAAAAGATAAGAGCATTATAGTTGCTTAGCAACAGTTTTGATAGTTTTAATGTTGCATTTTCTAAAGCTTGAGATAAAAAGCCCCTCTTTTTTCAATTTTATCATGCATTTCAAGCTCAGTAGTATGGCAGTTGTATACTAAGTTCTGAATACAGTAGGTGATCTATTGGAAGCAAAAAGCCTCGGGAAGGGGTTTGGGGTAACTTTGAAGTCATATTGGTGCAGATGAGCGGACTGGAATTTCAAAACCAACCCTATTCATATATATAGATGTCGAAAATAGGACCTATTCATATACAAGCATCATTAAATGTGGACCTATCGTATACTGCTCTTCGCATTTCCATACCTATTAATAAGGCAAATCTTCTCAAACTTTTGTTGAAAGAGAACTCATATTTTAAACAAGCACAAATGATTGAAAAAGTATTCAAATATAGGAACATAGAATTTTCCATATTTAGATGAGGGAAGTTACAAAAGCTTGAGACGTGAAACTTGAGGGCCATTAATATATTAACCAAGTAAAAATGGGGCTATTCATATATACAGTCAGTCATAAGTTAAGCATCACCCAAACATTATTTAAGAGACGTTTTTTGTGTACAGAATTCTTCAGAAGAACAACCAGGTTGTAATATTTTGTTACCCTAGTCTGTCTTTGGTCTGCTGAACATATCAGAATGTCATTTGGTCATTTTGCTGAATTTCTACGGTGCTCTGTATACACCAACCCTTATTTTTGGGTTTACCTATTAAAAGTGTCATAGCTTAAAGCAAAGTGCTTACTTTGAATTCAAATAAACGCAGAAATAATCTAGACATATTTTTCAAACTAGTGCTAAACTTATTCTGTCGAACTCAAGGTTTCATGTAAGTTATATAGGATCATAGATATAGTTAATCGTGAGTTTTTAATTTTTGCATTATCACCATATAACATGCCATTCTTTACACATCCATAACTTTTATTGTTTTAGAGATATGAATCTGAAATTTTCAGACATAACTTGTCTTTGATATTGTTACAATATTACACTAACACTTAAACATGTCTAAGCGTTTTGAAAATACCATAATGGGTTTGAGAATAGAGGCTTTGGTTATTGACTATTCATTAGAATATTCGTCCCTGTTCACGCTGTATAGTGCTCAAGTGTAATGCACCAGTCATTTGTAGGCTATCCCCTGCCCCCTCATGGCAGGGGAATAGTGGGGATTTCAACTCTTCAATTATCAAAGCCGTGCTAAAAGCACTGCACTGTGGGGCCAAATTTGTGTTAAAGTCCCTGCTAAATGCCCCCGCCGCCGGGGGTTGACAATAATAAACAACAACAAATGACCTAAATCCTTTAAATACGCGTTCCATATTTTCGCCTATCCCTTGGTCACACAGGGTAGCTGGCAACATCAAACGCTGAATACAATTGAGGAAATGCGATCAAACTAGACAGCCACGCCACGACTTTGATAAGTCAGTTTATCTGGGGTTTTTTCTCTTATTTATAGCCCTATTTTAATAAAATTGGTTTCGCCTATTCTTTCTCAAATGAATTGTGGTTTGTTCTATGCAATTCCAATTATAAATGTCGTGATATTTACTGATCATTTATTTTGCAATGTTTGCAAGAAAAATAATCAGTTTAGTGATGTTTATTCTCTTTTTTTGAAAAGGGATAATAAACAACTGGCTGGTTGGTGAAACATTTGAATGTCTTCCCTAAACACCAGCCAAATTTGACCGCTCAATGTGGTATATTGATTGAGCTACGTACGATTTAAAAACGGAGAGGTAAATCAAAATGGCAATCGAAAACGCCTTTTCAAAAAATACAAATGCAATCGATGAACGCTGCTCATAGCAATCGATGAACAAAGCATTAAAGAAAGCAAAATTGCCCTAAAATAAGCTTTAAATGCATTATTTTGGTCCCAACGACAGTAATTTGAGTCCCGGACCCAGTGGACCCCATTGAATGTAGCGACATGCGCATAGTTCATATGATTTTAACTTTAAAATTCACACTTTTTTTTAAATGCATTTATTATAGAGCTTACAGTAAGGTAGGAAAAATCTTTCATTTAATGTGTGTGAAATCCCTTCAATTAGCCTGTAATTAATTAGTTCCAGTCGACACTAAGGGTCTGGCCATTTGCAGGTCAATGAACTCCTAACAAGTGGACTGGAATCACTATGACCTGCTTTCACACTACCAGACCAAAGTCTTAAATCCTTGATAATGGCAAAAATTAACAATGTTTCAAAGTAATATTTTAAGCAGTGTGTACATTGATGACTATATTTTGATACATGGGCCAAGGTTTGATAACTATTTCTGAAATTGAACCCTTAAAGCACATTATTATTACTATAACAGACGACTGATTTTGTAATACCTTTCATTATTTTGGGTACAATATGACATAGCAACTGAAACTTATTGAAAAACAAAATACTTTTCTTTTAATAGTCGTAACATTCTAATTTGCATTAATCTGGTTGATAATTGTTATTGAAAACAGAATATCAATTATCCAATATTGAAATGAAGCAATGTATGGAATCACTAGCAAGGTGATTCCATGAGTCATTGAGCTGACCTGAAATAGAGGTTAATGTCCATCTTTTAATGTCCATTACTGTAATATGGCAGCCCCCAGATGTTTAGATTAAGGCAATGAACACTGACATAATTAACTTAGCAGATAAGAGGATGATCTATGAAAAATATATAAGTACATTATGAAATATTTATTTTTGATTTAAGTAAAATGTTCAAAACCATGAACATAAAATTTAAGTCAACCACATGAATGGGGCGTGCAACAGCACCAAAAAATAGGCCCTGGCCCCTGGGGAACGACAGAGGGGTAGAACATCATTAAATTTAAATAACAAAGAATTGACTTTTCATTTTATCGCCTGGGTCATGCCCCAAGGATGGGACTTTGGAGTATTTTGAGTCAAAAACTTGAATGTGGTGATTTGCGATGGCGCCACATCGATTGCGTGTTCTTGTTACGTTTTATAGTCAGCTGTTTCTTTTTTTCTTTTTACTTTATCAGGGTATTGAACAGTTCCAGATCAGGCAAGGCATTTTGTAAAGCTCTGAGCCTAATCAGGGCCTACACTGTTTGAAAAGGCTATACTACTACTACTACTACTACTACTACTACTACTACTAATAATAATAATAATAGACAATTAAAGAGGATAACACAAAAAATAAGGTGACAAGGTATATATATTAGATACGCATTAACTTATTACACAGTGTGGCTCCAGGTCAGGCACAGCGCTTTGTAGAGCCTGGTCAAGATCCAAACTGCTTAAAAAGGTTATCGCAATAAGGCATTCACATGCAACAAAAGCAGGCATTCTTGTTATTAGGATACAGACTAGGCCAGGCATTTTGTCAACAATAGTGAGTACGGTAAGGTAAAACCACAATCACAAACTGCAGACAAACCCATGACACCGCGAGGAAGAGCCACACCACAATCATGAGACACTAGGAAGACAAACCAAGCAAAGCAACCAACTCTTATTTCCCTATCAAGATGCTAGAATGGACATACAGTAACGTACAACAAAACATAGAACAATTACAGACTCCCACAATGGGAGTAACAATCAACAGCCAATCAACAACAACAGAGCCATCGGCTTAGAACGGATAGCAGCCTAAGCCACCAGGGGGCTTAAATGCAATTTACTTGTACCATATCTTCGCCCTAGATTCTGCTGTTGTTGAAGTATAAAACATGTTCAGCTGGCATGGCGACCTTCTAACTATTGCAATGTATCATCATGGAGAAACAGTAATCAAACACGATGATGACCCATAGAAAAGGACTCACGACTCACAGATAGTCTGAGCTAAAGAGACAGCATGAAGTTTTAGTCTCTCTCATAACACAATAAAAACAAATCTGCAACAAGATGAGCAAAATTAGTACCCAAGCAGGGTGCAACCTTTTTTCACTTGAAAGATTTTGCTTTGTGGTTTCATAAGTGTTTTGTCGAGCGATACGACGTAAGGGGTTATGGTAAGTTACCCATTTTTCGTTTATTGTAGTTAATAGCTTTTGTTTTGTTTTGGTCTTTTTTGTGACCTAATACATGATGTGTGTGTGTGTGTGTGTGTGTGTGTGTGTGTGTGTGTGTGTGTGTGTGTGTGTGTGTGTGTGTGTGTGTGTGTGTGTGTGTGTGTGTGTGTGTGTGTGTGTGTGTGTGTGTGTGTGTGTGTGTGTGTGTGGAGGAAGGGAGGGTTGTGCATGCTGAAAGGTACTGCTAACAGCTTACAGAAATCTTTTGATTATGAATGATGCCCATGAAACTGCGATTTTGCCATTTTACAGGTATCACTTGGTATCACTCTCACACTGGATAGGTGGCAGTCAAAATTGCTCTTAACAATCGACGAACACGGACCAAACATCGCTAGAAACAGTGTTTTCGATTGACAAATGACAATCGAAATCCCTGTTTCGAACTGTTTTTTATCTTCGTTCATCGATAGTATTAACGGTTTTGATTGCTGTCTATCCCGCGTGACTCTTAAATGAGAAATGACTCCGATTTTTCAATAACTGTCTCAAAAAGAGTATTTTAATCCAAAAAGGAAGAAGATACAAAGTTTGTTTGCCTTTTTGCGACCTCCTATACTGAACCGGATGTCGCTCCAATGTTTTCATTATTTAACCGACGGGTAAGAATTTGTTCGTTTGGTAGGCGTTTCAAGGCTCAGATAAAAAAAAACACTTCTAGCCACACGAGATAGCTATACTGACGGACTTTAAAAACGCAACACTTTGGATAACAGCTTTAATTTATGTCTCCAATAAGAAGGCATAACAATATTTTTGATTGTATGTTAAAGAGCATTTATTTGTAAGTAAACCATGGGCAACTTGTCCAACTAAGATGAATTAAACCCATTAAAATGTAAACTTTTTGAGATAGGGGTCAACTGTTTCATGTGGCCAAATGTTATGAATGAAAGATTCTCTAATTCTTTAAATCAAGAGACACTAGAAGCATCAAATTTGTATCATGGACTTTATTAGTCATCGAGGAATCACTCTCATATGTATTGGCAAGTCTGCGATACAGCTTATTTGCGTATATGACGTTTATCTGGGCGTACCCTTTCATTCAAAAGCTTAAAATCTCCTTTACTTAAGAAATGTTTAAATGGCTAAATTCATACGGAGCACATAACGTCGTCCAGTTTAGTTGTACATTTAAAACTAAAGTGTTTACTGAAGAAGCAAACTCAGTATGACATTATCGAAGCAAAGAAATTTTACATACATCTGTTTTTGAAAGATATAAAGGGAAGTTAGTGTTGCGTAAAGTCCGTCAGTATATGATTCTTGTGCACTATATAATTCAGAATGTACGAAAACGCCCTGGTCTTACATGTATACATTGTAAGCTGTATTGATCTATCCTGAAGCCTAAACTGGCAGAGTCTCATCTAAGAAGACAGGGCGACGGCTTTAAGTCACATCAGACAGACTGGGAGAGCCGGGGATCAAATTCAGGAGCCCTGGATACAAGGATAGCGACTATCCACTACACCACTTTAGTGACTTTCCGTGGGTAGTTACCAACATTGGGCTGGAAGGTTTATGATTTGTTTTTATGACAGGGTAAGGTTTAACCAAAATTGGTTCTGGAGAACTGCGACTTATCCACTACACCATTTGTTTGTGGCCGTTTTCCTTGGCTGTACCAGTACTGGCCAGGTGGGTTTATGGTTTTGTGGTTCTATGTCCAGGAACTCCCAAAGGCTCAATCGACAGACTGGGAGAAGCCGGGAATAGAACCTGCGACCCCTGGTTTACAAGACATAGGTTTACACATGATACATTTAACAGATTTTGATTTTCATTGCACATGTAAACATTTTAAAAACATAATGAATTTGGAAATATATACGTTGACTTTTATTGATGTTTCTTTTTTCTGAAAAAGAAAAAACACACCTCCATTTCGCTGGAATTTCGTTTATCATAAACCGCAAATACAATCTTATACTTTATAAATACATCAGCTTTCATGACAACACGAAAAATAAATAAAATGCAGAAGTTTGTGTACCTTTAAAGGGAGGCGATTTGAGTATAACTGTTCAAGTAAGAAAGAGGGCAAACACTTGACCGTATTAAATGTGGTATTAGTGTGTCTTCTGCATGCGCAGATCTAGGAATTTCAGCCAAGGGGGGGGGGGGTGAGGGGGGCCAGGCCCACCTGACAGAAAAAGCTCCTTTGTCTAAAAAAAAACGCTGACAGTTTCACAGAGGGGGTCTGATTTTAATTCAATTTGATTCTTTACGTCCCATCAACAATCTTTCAGTTATATAGGGATGGGTCTTCCGGGGTTGAACCAGTACTAAGCTAGGATAAATGTGTCTTGCTCAAGGACCAAAACACAGTGACGCCAGTGAGGCTCGAACCCACGGCCCTTATGTATCGAGTCAAGCACTCTACCACTGGGCTCACAGAGAGGGTTTTAGGAAAATTATAATTTGCCAAGGTTTCAGAGGGGGTCCAACATTTTCCGGGGGGGGGGGTCCAACATTTTCCGGGGGGGGGGGGTCCAACTTTTTCCAGGTGGGGGGGGTCCAAATGCTAATTTTCATAGAAACCTATCGAAATTGGGATTTTCTAGGCAGGGGGTCCGCCTATCCCCCCTCTGGTTCCGCGCATGTTCTGCCTGCACTTGCAGCTCGGACCCATTAATAGATCTACATATGTTGTTTGTGTCCAAGCTTTGCGGGACCAAAAAAGGTTTTCTCAAGCCTCATCAGTGTCACAGCGTTGTGTCCTTGAGCAAGGCACATTTATCCTTCAACCCATGAAGACCCGTCCCAACGTAACTGAAAGTTTGTTGACTGGAACGTAAAGAATCAAATCAAACAAATAAAATGTATACGGGTAATTTGTAGGTAAAAGAAATCATCCATAACACCGTTTGCAACGAGTGCTACTTGTTTGGGAGAAATTATTAATTTCCAATAATTCGGTGCGCCCTCTGGCGTCAAAAAAATTAGCATTTTCACTTTTGTATTATGACAATCCAGTCCTGCCTCATTACAACCTAGTTTTGCCAATTTACAACCTAGTTCTGCCTTTTGAAAACCAAGAAATGATATGATCTGAATCTAAATACGAGTAAAACGACTACTAAATGACAATTTTCATGATATAATGACACAATTTACAAAGTAAAATGAGATTACCAACATACAAAAACTAACTTGTATGCATAGAGTATCGGCTGAAATTTCATTCCATAATCAAACGCTTATAAGTGATGTTTGTCAAAATTAGCAATTTTAAAAAGGTAACTCATTTATAATGTAACGCATATAACACCATAAGAAGCTGTATTTTTGTTCAAAAAGCTTTCATATGTAGTAAAAGTAAGAAAGATTGCAAAGATAAGGTAATGATACAATCAAGTACCTGACCCAAGATACCACATGGGAAAGTAACAAAATCACAATAAACATCACAAAAAAGAGCCAAGATGTCAGCCCTTTCCCTGCCAGTGACCACAAGGCAGCAATGAACAGACGCGAAGCATGAGAAACACAAGACACAAAAAACACAAATGAGCCACAAAAGAAGTACCGCCTTGGAACGGTCAGTAAAAATATTTTACTGGATGCCTTAAACCGGTTTCACGACGCCAAACTCACCCTTAGTTCAGATGTGGATCAAGACACATATATGTTTGGTTTGCATAAAATGTTCCTAGCTTATCAATGCATCGTCTCCAAAAACATATAAATCAAGATATAAAAAATGATATAAAGCAAAGATAAGAACTCGCCAGTACATAAAACTGAATACCAGAGCAAAATAAATCCAACAGTTAAACCCTAGTAGGCCTGACAACAACCAAAGCATCAGGCCCCTACCATCTCATCAACAGATACATCTTCAAGTCGAAACCGCCATAGAGTCTGAAAGTCGACCCACCGGCGTGCAATTAAAGAGGAAAACAAAGTTGCCAACCGAGGTTGGAATGACCACCAAGCATGCAGTTTGTTGTAATACATTAATGCTATAGCTAACCTTTTTCAAAATGTGAAATTATTTTAATGAACTGCGCTGAAAAATTATAAAGACATTCAGCAAGCAAATAACATAAATAATTCAAATAAATAGATAAATAGATGTCTTCTTATTGTAGCTCAGACTCTGTAGCTGGACCCACCGTGGCTCAACTTGAGGTTTTCTTTAGCTTTGACTATCTGTGAGTCATGAGCCCTTTTCTTTGTTTCATCATGGCGTGTTAATTTGATTAGAGTGTTTCTCAATGATGATACATTGCATAAGTTCGAAGGCCTCCATGCGAGCTGAACATTTCTTCAACAACAGCAGAATCTAGGGCAAAGATTTGGTACCAGTAAAATGCATTTAAGCCCCCCGGTGGCTTAGGCTGCTGTCCGTTCTAAGGCTGTGGTTCTGTTGTTGTATACTTTTTTGTTTATTGTTACTTCCATCCATTGTGGGAGTCTGTAATTGTTCTATGTTTTGTTGTACGTTACTTTATGCCTATTATAGTATTGCAATCATCTTGATGGGGAAGAGAGAGCTGGTTGCTTCGCTCAATTCGTCTTCCTGGTGTCTTGTGATGGTTGAGTGGTTCTTCCTCGCGGTGCCATGGGATTGTCTGCAGTTTGTGATTGTGGTATTTCCTGATCATACTCACTTACTTTTTTTTTCAATTTACTTACTCTTATTTCAAAATGATAACATATGTAACATGCTGTTAAAGGCTAACCCCTGGTTTACAGAGTGAAAACACATCTTTATTGACGCAGCTAGAAATGATATGTCTGCACATTTCCAAGGGAGTGCGGTGGAGCAGTATCTTACTCATCTTGGAGTCTCAATAATGTGTGATGATTCTACTGGTTGTATTGAAATGGATGGCTATTTTGCCACAGAAGCAGACGCAATGATAGACATTGTATGTGAGGTTGACTTGAATTAAGATTAGTTTAAAATATTTACATTTAACAGGAACATTTATTAATTTGTCTCATATGTTAAACTATCATTTTTTATATTTCAATATTATACGCATTAGAAAATATGTAGGTAGCGTAGTGGCTCAGTGGTAGAGTGCTTGACTCGAGACCGAGGGCCCGCGGGTTCGAGCCTCACCGGTGTCACTGCGTTGTGGTCTTTGAGCAAGACGCATTTATCCTAGCTTAGTACTGGTTCAACCCAGGAAGACCCATTCTTGTTTAACTGAAAGATTGTTGATGGGACGTAAAGAATCAAATCAAACAAACAAACAAATCAAATTAGGAAATATGTGATAAAAAGTTTATCTATTACATCTGTAACACAAATCAACTGGCTGGCTTTTTACCAGCATTGACTATAATTCCTAAGATTAATGTACCAGAGGCTAGAGATTTTTAGAAATACATGAGAAAAGTATTCATTTGATTTTCAGAAATATCATCTCTTACATCATGATAGTCTCTTCGGTCATTTATTTTGCAATGTAACATATGTTATAACCTTTAATAAGTGCTCTGATCCTGATGTCAAACTTGCAATTTTATAATTCTTTATAATGTAAGCAAGACAGTCCCAAATTTGTAAGAAATTATCAGTGGCAAATATTTTCATACCTTTTTTCTCCAATAATAGATATACAAATTGGCTACTTAAAACTGGGGATAGGATTGTTTTAAAGCTTTTTAAGACAATAAATTTAAGATAAAAAAAACAAACTTTATTTTTTCCTATTAGGTAAAATGCATAATCATTCCGTTAATTCGAGATAGTTCTTACTTTATTAGTTAAGAGCAGTTTTGACCTCTATAGACCTCTATAGACCCTCCTGTGTTCAATGAACTAGTCTGGGACTGTTTCTGACATTGTTGCAGATTCCAAGGAATTAGCTCAAGCCAGTTTCGACCTCTATGGACGCTCCCGTGGTAAATGCACTGGTGTCGAATTGTCTCTTGCACCTTCTCTCAGACTTCCAGGAATCCCTGGTGCCAATCAGGTTACGACCATTTTAGACTTTAGGGACCCCCAACCCGAGTATTTTACCTTTTACGCAGATTTCTAGGATTCCCAGTTGCCAATCGGGTTAAGACCAATTTAAGACCTCTATTGATAGCCTATAGGTAATTTATCGAGTACATGCACTGCGACTGTCTCTGAGACCGTCACAGACTTCCAGGATCTCCGATGCCCAACACTTAGGACCAGTTTCGACCTATCTGTACTATCCCGTTTAAAAACACTGGCCTTAGAATGTCCCTGGACCAACCTGGGACTAAAATTGTCATTAATATTTTAGTGCGGTATTGACGATGACAAGGAACTTTTTTATTACTCAAGTACGCAGACTTTAAAAATATCACTTTTTTATCTTGTGTCATCTGATTGGATGTCCCAGCAGGTGTAAATGAATTGAGCTTCTAATTTAAGAAGAAATCTGCACGGGACCAAACCGGATCAAAATCTCCACTTGTTTATAGTCACATGACCAAGATGGCCGACACGCCCATACAATGCAACAATCCTTTAAAATCATCTCTGAAATCAAAAGGCGAATGTGTTTGTGACATGGTATGCAGCATCGGGAATGTAGGCTCTAGCAAGTTCTCACAAATGATGATTCTGGGTTAACCTCGACATACTCTAAAATGGACACCATGCCCATATATGGTAAATCACTTTTTTTTAACCTTGAGACTTGGTTTGTGGCATTAGGTTGTTGGAACTGTATATCTCATTTGAATATTTGACCTTGCAAATTATGTTAAAACAATAAGCCTAGATTGACCATGACCTGGTCAAACATTGTTAAAGAGCTATTGTAACTCAATATCAGACCCAGGTGAGCACTTTAGGTCGTCTAGTTTTTTTCTCTTCTGTTCTATATTGCCTTTCAAATCATATGGGTAACATCACCTAGGTATTTTGGTATATGAACCAATTTTGAATTTTCTGCTTGTTCCCAGTCTGAAATAATCAACACTTGAAGCTACATGTAACCAGAACCCCCTTTTAAAAATCAATAATTGGAAAGGATTCTGCTTTCCTGTGTTTCATATATCGACAATGTTTAAGCTCGAAATCAAAAGATGAATTAATGCAATAATGATCAAAACCTGAAACGGTGTGATAGAAAGGTAGGTTAAATAGGTTTATACAAAGCTAGTAGAGGTGTGTTTTTCGCCGTGCATCATTTTTGCTGCATTTTGCAACAGGTTTGTACTTGTAACAATTGGTTGGTTGCAGTAGAGATAACCCAACCTCATGAATGATCCTCCTGCTGAAAATGAAGAAAAAAATACGAATATAGGGATCACACATGTTTTATCATGAATTAACATTTGCCGCGTCCCGAGGAAGCTGTTTGAACACGAGGCCGTTAGGCTGAGTGTTCTAACATCGTCCGAGGGACCCGCAAGTGTTAATGCAGTAAAACAAACATGTATGATCGTTAATTTTGCATGTTTTACCTGATTTCAGCATAAACAGCACTGAAAGCGTAGCTTAAACATTCAAATATCCCTTTTCTTACACTGGATTTCTCCAAACAAAATGGCGTCAGCGTCAAACTGTCCGTACGTTGTCCGTTACCCTTATATGTTACATGTAATATGTGACAGCAAAAGTTTTGCGTTTTTCACGTATGACGGACCGCGTGCTAATTGTACATGTACATTGAGTATGGTCCAATTCGCGGGGCATTTAATCCTATCATATTAGATCAAGGGCATAATTTTATGCCCCAGAGTTGGTCAAATATTACCTGTGTGGCTTTAAGAGATAAGATAATGCAAATACTTTCTTAATAGGACAAGTTGTTTCTGGTATGTCTTATAATTATTGTCTCATTATGGCTCCGCCAACAAATAAGCACGGCGCTCTAAAGTCTTCAGCGTGTCCGTCCATCTGTCTATCTGTCTAGCCGTCATTTTATGTGAACAATATGACTACAATTTGCCACCCGAGTTGTCACCCGAGTTCTCCCAAATTTAATATATGCATTAGTTTTATTAACCTCTCGCCCAATTTTAAAAATGGTCTTGTCTGATGAAAGCTAGACAAAAGCTAACCAAGATAGTCGCTAAAAAGGCCACCGCCTGTCCGCTTCCTCTTGTGAACACTACAGCTATGATTACTTCCTTTTCATGTATGCATTAATTTTATCAAACCCTCTCCAATTTAGTTCAATATTTGCATTTTCAAAGCAAGCCTTTAATGAATCTTTAGATTTTTGCAACCGTTCATAAAAACATGCAAGACATAAATATGTTTGACAGGTGCCCATTTCGCTTGCCCGTGCAATAAGCTTCGAACAACGAATTCATTCGCCAGAAGTGACACTGTTGTTGTAATACATTTGTATATAGTGAGGCACACCTGATTCGCACGTGCAAAACAAGCCTCTTGTTTGCTTCATCGGCTGTCTGCGTTCACCAAAGCTTGAATTTATTTCTTAAGTAATGGGTTTTGTCCTATGTTCGCTTTCCAAGATGGGCGCCAAAACTGGACGCCGCATGTCAGTTTCAACATGTGAACTCTATAACTAAGTCGTTTGCCACCTGATTTCTTCCAAATTTCATTATATGCACTGCTTTTATCAATTCCTTGCCCAAGTTTGAATATGGGTTTTGCCTGATGTACTTAAAAACTTGCCGCCGCCTGACCGTTCACAAACGAAGTTATGTGCTACCTTTCATATATGGCCCTCGGAGTTTGCGGCCAACAAAAGCGCAGACTGACCTGCACATCCGCACAGTCTGGCCATCGCCTTTGTTATTCCCTTACTGGAAACCTTCATATGTGAACTTGCTACAAGCGAAATTGCAATTTTCCAGCTAGATGTATTCTACATGTATGAAGCTGAGCAGGCTTTCTTGCGAGTAATCAATGTTTTGGACTGGTTCATACAGGCCTCCATATAAGAGTGCGTAATCAAACATTAATTTTCTTATTTCTCAACTAAAACATATGTTGTGGGTGCTCAAAAGAACCGCCTCAATGAGACGGTTATTTGAGCACCCAAAACATATGATACGAGAATAGTGACAATTTTTCGCCCAAAAACTGTTCTTTATCTAGAGGCCTGTTACTATATAAAGGGTTATGTCCAATGTAAGCTACTATGATGACCACCAAAATTGTCACCACTTGTGGTCACAATAACTACAATGAAAGTCATATACATGTATACATGTAACTCCTTACGTTCCTTGAATATGCATCATTTTTTACTAATATCATGCACGTTCAACTGTGTTTCTTGTAGAATGTAGTTTCCATCAGAGACACCAAAATGGCCGATCAAATGACAATTTTCCCTTTGTGGGCGCAATTATTCACTCATTTATGAAATAAGTTCTTCCACATTTCATGCATGATTAACTTCCATCAGTGTTGCAGACAGCTAAAAGTTCAAATATGGGTGATTTCTTATGAACGTGTACATATATGCTTAATCAAAGGTGGCCTGAGATGACTTATTTACCAATTTGGGCTGCAATGACACATTTTTTTCATACTTCGATACTTACTTATTTCTGTTATAAACGGCCAAAAGCTCATCAGAGCTTATGTTTACTGTTAGCTGTCTTTAAATAAATAATCTTCTTTTATCTTAGCAGATTTTTTTTTTATTTTCATCATTATCTCAATCAACCCTTTCATTGTACATTATTGCTCATTTCCACTGAATGGCATTGCATGGGACCGCCCTTAGGATGAGTTACAAATGTATCTCTGTATGCTGGGAACTTTTGCATGTCTTTTTCGACGGTGGATTTTGTAATTTACTTTTTCAAAGAAAACATTTTTTAGGAATACCTTCATAGTGCCAATATCTATATCAGAGCCGATGCTTTGCCGGCGTTAAAAGTTGGAGAGTACAAGAGCGCAGTGTAGGACCGTAAATTGTTTATCTTGTGAAAAAGATACTGTTACATTTTTCATATATACTGAGAGGAACCAGAAACTTAAGTTGCACACCGGTGGGTCGGACTTCAGACTCTATGATGGTTCCGACTTAAAGACTTATCTATTGATGAGATGGTAGGGGCCTGATGCTTTGGCTGTTTGTCGGGCCCACCGGGGGGAACCTGTTGGATTTCTTTTGCTCCAGTATTCAGTCTTATTTACTGTTGAGTCCTTAATTTTGCTTTATATCCTTTTTTATATCTTGATTTATATCTTCAAGGAGGAGATGATGCATTGATAAGTTAGGGGTCTTTCATGCAAATCAAACATCTATGTGTCTTGATCCACATCTGAACTAAGGGTAAGGTTGATGCACCGTTAAACCGGTTTAAGCCCTTCAGTAAATATTTTACTGACCGTTTCAAAGCGGTACCTCTTTTGTGGATTTTTTATGTTTTTTTTTTCTGTCTTGTGTTTGCTATGCTTTTGTGCGCGTCTGTTTATATGTGCCTTGTGGTCACCTGCTGGGAAAGGGCTGACCTCTTGGCTCTCGTTTGTGGTGTCTAATTGTGAGTTTGTCACTTTCCCATTGGTATCCTGGGTCAGGTGTGGTACTTGATTGTATCGATTGCTGATCTTTGTAACCTTACTTACTTTTTCTAAAATGTCTAGATGAAAATTTATAATTCATTTTTTTGTATGAAATCTTATATCCTCAACATTCATTTAACAAATCTAATTCAAAGAATTGATGATAGCATCAATAGCCTGAACGTCAAAGTCAGTGTTACGTAAGGGGGATCAAATTCATGGTGTTAACGTTTCCATTAACTCTACCTTTCCATGTAAAAACATAAGTTTCTTATTCTTCTTCAACATTCATTTAACAAATTTAATTCACAGAATTGATGATAGCATCAATAGCCTGAACGTCAAAGTCAGTGTTACGTAAGGGGGATCAAATTCATGGTGTTAACGTTTCCATTAACTCCACCTTTCCATGTAAAAAACATAAGTTTCTTATTCTTCTAAGTATATTTTGTATGGACACACTTTATCTTTAAACTGATTTTTATAGTCATTTTTTGTTTTTGTTTCGTTTTACAGATACCGACATGATACGCGGCGAAACATAACTTTGTAGGTACACTACGTGTAATTGGCATTTTTCGAAAATGACGATTACATGTATTATTATTACTATTATTGTTGTTTCAGATTAACTTAAATGATGCTTATAAAAGGTAAGTTGAAATATGATTACGAACTTTATTTTTATAAAACACAGGTGATAGCCATGGGAGCCGATTTGGGGGACAGTTTGGCCTGTGACATTTTGACTTGCGAAGTTTGACCTGCGCCTTCTGACTTATCACTTGTGGCTTTGGATTGTTTTGGGTGCAACGCTCAAGCAAATTTCGGATGGCGAACAAAGAGTAGGCGACTTTGCTCATGTATCAAATTGTTTGAAACATAAAGATTCTGATTTATGTACCTGTATCATATTTTGACGTGGCATTCTGACTTTTGACTTAATTATGTAATAGTTATACCATGGGTTGTCCGCCTGTACGTGGAGATATTCCACGAGCTTTAGCGCGTGGATTATCTTACGTACAGGTGGACAAACATGGTATAACTATTTTATACCACCTACATCGTTGTAGACCTTGCACATCACAATATATTTCGTGCTAAAATTGGTAAGGGTGGTATAAAATACATTTACCTTAGGAATTTTGACTTATGTTTTTTCAGTTGTGACATGCGACATTAAATTATTTTGGTGCAAAGCTGAAGTAATGGAGGTTGAAAAATTAAGGCTAACTATACGTTTTTTAAACCTTTCGAATGGAAATTGCCACCATGTGGTCGTTCATTCAAAAAATCTTTATCCTGACACGGCATTGGTGTTGCCCTCGATTACTTTTGCTTTGTGCTAAGAATGGTTAAAAGTGACCGGTTGCGGCATAATACGAGGGGTGTTCCAAAAGTTCTCAACCTGACGTGATATCTGTGTAACTAGCAGCGTCGGGTGCCTGCAATTGTACCAAATAATCAAATATTATGCCATACCCTCAAGGCACTAATTTAACAAGCAGAACATGCACATTAGAGACCCCGCAAATCAGGCATAAGCAGTCTTAGCCATTTTTCATGGCTGCTCAGAGTTAATTTATCAGTACATGTAAAATGTCATCTTAACATGAGCCGCGACATGAGATTTCCAACAATGTGGTATGTGCGACCAGCAAAGCCTCAGACCAGCCTGCACATACGCGCAGTCTGATCAGAACCTTTGCTAGTCGCTTGAGTATTATATGATTGCTAAGCTACTGACTGAGCACCATTTGGAGTTTCTAAGCTTAAAAGAAGGCTGCAGAGGCTCGTCTGAGTCTTCATTAGTCAAAATACATGTACCACATTGTCGGAAATCACATGTCACGGCTCACATGGTCCAATTTCTATAAGATCTGGGTTGCCTGGGTTTATACTGGTCCATACTGTCATTACAAAGACTGTATTAAAAGTAAAAAAATGAGGTTTGACTTTTCTCTGTAGTAGTTATGACCAGTATGTTTCATCGGAGAATAGTACATACAGCAATCCAAACGAGTCCACAAAGTAGGTCAATATTCGGAGGTACGCCAAGTTTGCAATTGCGACCCCCACAATAATTGTTATATTGTATCAGTTGGTGCTGACATGTAAGTGAAAATTGGACAGTTCAGTGACGTCAGACATCAATTAACAGACACAGGCTTTATATAAGTTTATAACATACCCACACCTTTACACATGTTTTACTATTTCCTTATGTCAGCAACTAGTACAGTTGTATAAGGACACTGACAATATTACTTTAACATATGTTTTGGGCGCATAAAAGAAACGTCGCAAGGAGACGTTTCTTTTACGTACCCAAAACATATGTTTAAAATTGACAATGAAAAGGTCCTATTCTCTAAATTTAGTGCGCCACAAATTGATTTCGAAATAACGAGTATTTCGAAATTATATCGAAGTTCGAATTTTCAAGGCTTTACTGTATTTTTTGTATGCATAATATTTATCCTATAAACCTCCAATTTTGTTTCAGTTCTTGTGCTTATGATAATTAGCTGTATAGTTGCAACGGGTGAGTAACAACAAAATAGAATTCTGAAGTATGGTACATGGGCACTGACGCGAGAAAGCCGGACTTTGTTTAATGTGAATATTTTAAGGCGCAGACGAGCCTGCGCATCCGCACAGTCTGATCAGCGCATTTGTTATTCGCTCTCCATAACTATACATGTAACATCTCAACTTGCCACATGCATAAATTCAAGATTTTATCATGGCATCGCGGTCTGGGAGTAATATAACGCCATGTATTTAAATCGATAAACCACTAGTGGTTTAGTGATTAAGGTGACGTTATGAAACGGCGCTTATAACAACGTCGCGTATATTTGGCAAAATATTGATGTTTCACACCAAGAACACCAATAACAAAGTTGAATCAGTCCCTTTATAACTGAAAGACTGTTGATGGGACGTAAAGAATAAAATCAAACAAAAAAAAAACAATTACAAATAATTTTAACGTCATGTGATATATAGAATCTAACAATCTTGCCACTGTATTACATGTATTGAATTTATTAAACTCGTGCGAAAAAGTGATAAAATGCTCGGCAATTCTCGCATTTTATCACTTTCGCCCAACTGGTTTAATAAATTCAATTAAACATGAGCACTGATGTAAGATCCTCTATATAGCTAGTCTCTGTAGCTGAGCAAGCATGCTTGAGCCTCACCTGGTCGCAAACTCCGGAGACGGGTTTTCTTGCGTCGAGTCCCATTATTATCATATCGGTCAAGCTAGCCAACATGCCTATCAAAAATACTTAAATTACCACAGATAACTGCGTGAAACCGTGTAGGCTTTTATTGGCATTTGTAGAGCGTTCCAAGATGCGGAGTGTAAAATCGTAAGAAGCTTTTTATTTGCAATGGGTATTTCCAGCGTTAGTGGCCTGATAAAGACACAATAACGCTAGTTATAAATTCAATTTTATGACTTTGTGCTTGACTGTGAGCAGTCTGATCAGTATCGCAAGACTTTGACCTGGATAGGTGACTGACTCGCTAAAAGTGGTAAACGAACGTAGGTCCGACATGTTTTTCTGTCCATTTGCCTTTTAAAAAGCAAATACGCCATCCGTTTAGTGAAATACCATAAGTCCATTCCCTGACAGTTTCTCCCTGAAAGAAACCTCTGTGGATGAAGATATGCTTTTGTTTGTTTTGTTTGATTTAATTCTTTACGTCCCATCAACAATCTTTCAGTTAAACAGGGACGGGTCTTCCATGGTCGAACCAGTACCACTGGGTTGAAACGTACACCGGATATTGCTCCTAAATGAGCCGATGATTACACTGAATTAGGAAAAAAACAGACAACGAAGGTAAGGAAATCAGGAATTTCTCCTATTTAATTCTTTTTTCGGTACTTGGCGTGTGTCGATTTAGAATCGCTATATGTATATTTAGCAAATTGTATGCATGATTTGGCATCAAACACTGAACTTGATAGTGAAAATCACAAAATGAAAGTCGTGCTCACACCAAAATTTAGACACCTGTCCCCAAAAAGGAAGAATATTGAACCAAGAAAGCAAACTATTAAAATTTTGAATTGGCCAATTTTTTGCAATTGCAATTAAATATCAATACTGATAATTTCAGCCTCGTAGGTTGAAACTTGACTGAGATATGGCTCAAAACTTATGGTCAGTTAGTCTCGAAAAGGGTACTGGGGATTGGGAAATCTCAGTTTTAGTGTACGGGAGTATTGTTTTGTAGTGTACTGGGTATTGAACTGAAGATTAAATGAAAAAACAGAGTTCGGTTGATAATTGGAGCTCTTCATGATATGCCGATATTGGATGTTGTTCCAATCATATCCCTTACCGAATCTGAACCCCCATCACCCACAATTTATCACTAAATCTTATGGTACTAGCTGTTTACATGCACATACGCAAGCAACGGAGGCTCAGTTGACATATGGGTGGCTACGCATGTATTCTAAGGGATGAATTTACGAAAATATACACTAGGTCACATAAGATGAGCTTTATACATGTACATATACTACAGCATCCAAAAGCCATACACGTTAACGGCTATAAGAGCGTTGGTGAACCTGTCAAAGCTAAAAAAATGCACAATTTTTTCCATATATTTGCTGTTTGCAAACATAAAAGGGACTTTGATTAATGCATGGGTCGAAAATTATGGGTCTGATCTCACTGGATAGCTGCGCTTGTACATGTATTGTTAATGGATTAAGAATTTCTAGCGATAAGGCGAGCAATCTCCCTAAACGAGACGTTCGTTTTATTTTGTTGAAATAACGACTGGAGAAACTAGGCACATTCAAGAAATATATATAGACAGGCCGTGGATGCACCATTGCCCCCGAATTTGTATATTTAAAACGGGATTTCCTTAATGCATGTAATAAATCTACTTCTTATTGAATGAGAATTTATTTCGATCATCAACTGTACTTGTTATTCAGTAACATATATGGGAACTAGACCGTTAAACAATGGTACCAATCGTCCTATCACGCTATGTACAGTAAAACTATTTATACAGTTGATGTACAATAAAAACGACCATCTTGCAAAGTGGTCTATTTTTTGTCAGATATTTGATGTCTTCTTTCGCTTATACAACCCCTTTCCCCCCCTAGACCCAAGACGTCCTTTACATATGTTATATATTTGTATGGCGACATTTAATTGTCCAATGGGCATCTTGGGTCTAGGGGGGAAAGCATCTAAAAACAAACTGAAAGACGCCAGTTTCATCTTTTCAATGGCAAACGTAACAATTTTAAGTATATTTCGTACGTATGCGCAGAAGGAATACTGCAAAGTTACGAAAAGGAAGGGCACTTATATGCTTAATATTTTAGCACTTTTACTTTTTGAAAACCTGCAAAGGATTTACTAAAACTCTCGTCTAACCGTCACCCTGTCTAAACACGTAAAATGAGGGGTGGGAGTTGAAAGCGCAAGTTTTAACGGTTTTGTTAATGATGAATCGTTTTGAAACCTATTTTTATGCTTTCTATGTAAATTTTACTACCGGAACAGACAAATTTTAAAAACATTAGGGCAATTTGAAAATTAAGGTTTTGTAATCATGTCAACTAGGGAAAATATACACCTTATCGCTAGATCTCCTTTAGCGAATTCATGCATGACCTAAATAATAATTGGATTGCAACGCGAGAAAGTCTATCTTCAAGGTAAGTGATCAGGCGAGTCTGTTTGGTTCAGAGACTAGTATTATTGACTTTCCAGAGATTGAACATCAAAGGTGTTGATCAGTTTGTGCGCATTCACAAAATTGTCTGCACCTATGTTGCTGACATGCAACAAAGTCAGGGATGTTATTTTTTGCAGTGGGCCAATATAGCCTCTAAAAGCCGAAATGCTGGTACGCAAACAAGGATGCCTCTGGGGAGCCTGCAGAAATGTACAATCTTGATTGATTTGTTTGTTTGATGTGATTGTTTACGTCCCATCAACAATCTTTCAGTTATATAGGGACAGGTCTTCCTGGTTGAACCGGTACTAAGCTAGGATTTATGTTCTTGTTAAAGGACAACGTAGTGACGTGGGTGAAGCTTGAACCTGTGGCCCCTCGGTCTCGAGTCAAGCACTCTACCACTGAGCCACTGCGCTCTTGATTTAGGCTTTCCTGCTTGCATAAAACATAGGGACTTGGGTAACCACATATGCTGAAACTAAGACGTCTGGTTTCACTTGATGGCTGTGCATGTGTTTTAATGGATGACTTTATACGCATATGCAACAGATTGTGGTTTAGTTTAATGCTACAGCTGTTAGGCCCTGGGATAGATATGGTTCAACCCCACCCTCCCATAGGTTAAATTTTGTAGACTATGATTTCCATAAAGTTAATATGTTACAAGTTTGTTTTTTTAAACATGTTAGCCATCTGGCAATGGTCACCCAAGCCTGTAACATCCTGTTCACATGTTTGTTTTCTTTGTTTTGATTCTTTATTTTCTTCTATTTACTGATAAAAGGGTCAAGTTTTTGGTGTTATCAAAAATACAAATAACTGACCCATCCAAAATTGTAAAGACCAGCTCCCTAGCTGTTATAGAATATTTTTTGTAGACATTTGACTTGATAAGTTTACAATAATAACACACACATTTTTTGGCTAAAAAGTATGGAATAAAGTCATGCAGAGTAAAAACAAATATATTCAGCAAGCATGTTATGAGATTGGATACCAGCAGTAAATTATACATAAGCGGCATGCTTATTTTGAAACCATAGAGCAAATAGTAACAAACATAACATCCAAAAAATAAGCTTATGGAAGCCCTCCCCCCATGAAATAGTTATTTAGTACAATATGATTTCCTTATACTGCATTAAATATATATAAGAATATAAGATGCAAAATGGCTCATTTTAGCTTCTGGCAGTTTGGGCTTCACTGTGTAACAGCCATGGTAACTCTGCTACCCTATAATAGTATCAAAATCTATTGTACAAATACAAAGCTAAATCTAATTCTTATTTAACGACATGCTCATTGCATTGAAAGATGTAAATAAATGCAACCAACAGCCAGTATGCAACAAAGCAATCTACATTTATGATAAAACTGTTGTATACGTTACTTAATATCAAATATATTATACCATAGCTGTATTTAGTACAGTGTTATCACTTGACCATTGACTTTCATAATATCCCCGAAGCTTTGTTCATTATAGTTTGCTACAAACTCATTATATAAACCACAAAGTTGTGGTATTTCCTGATCATACTCATTTACTATTTTTGTGTTCGTTAGGTCATACACAGTTAGGGGATTACCCTGCAATATCAAAGTTTACTATGTTACCCTAATAAATATGTGCTTCTATAGTAAGATAGGAACTTCTTTAGTGGTAATATCAAAGTATTTCTTGTTCTTACATGTCAATATAATTTTTTTTATTGAAAGCAAAGGACTAGAAATATGCACCTAGTTTTTACAGTTACATATGTTGATATCTTTAATATTTATCATTTAAGTGTAATTATAATTAAAGCACTATATGAGTTTCAACTACTAGTGGGTATAAATTGCTCAAAATTTGAAGGCCCACTTATGCGAAATATGATGAGTGGTGTCCTTATTTGTATCAAGCATATTACTAAAAAAACTGATTGAAGCATGTGTGATTTAGAGGAAGATACTTGAACTTAAAGCACATAAACTATCATAGAAGTTTTTTTGTGTCAAATATGTAACCAACATTAAAAGAACTGCTTATTTTAATGGTCAAATTACTTTTCATAAAATGGTTTATGATATTGTTTATCTGATGCATAAAAATTCAGTCCACATTTGACAACCGTCATGCCTACCCCTATATTCATCATCTATTTGTATCTAAAGCATGTCCAATTTGGCTGGATTTAATGTGAAAAATAAATCAAATAAGCCAGCATAATTGATTTTGAGAGGGCTGGTTGCTTTGCTTTGTTTGTATTCCTGGTGTCTCATGATTGTTGTGTTGCTCTCCCTCGCGGTGCCATGGGATTGTCTGCAGTTTGTTATTGTGGTATTTCCTGATCATACTCACTTACTATTTTTCTAACGCAAAATCAACCAATCTGAACCATAAATATTCAATATATTATTTCACCCTTTGAACATAACTTTATCAAAAATTAAAACACTTAATATTTATGAAAATGAAAGTAGAACTTTATCAATCAATTTTTTTTTCTATCAGATATGGATTGGTTGAATGTCTGTCATAGCCTCTAAACGGTGTTAATTGACTTTTTTGTCACTGTAAAGGCTGCACCTCATGAATGCGTAATTAGGACTGGTCAACCTTACAAATAGGTAAAAGCTGAAAATCATATTGCGCCATTGCCTCAGTATAGACGCAAAACAAGTTATTTAGTTTTTAAAACACAAGCAAAATAACTGCATCTGAAAATGTCTATTTAACATAAGCATTGGGGCAAACATTGTGGCACAGATCAGACTGCTCCTACAGGAGCAGTCTGATATGGGTCCACACTGTTTGTCTTAGAGGCTTCAAATATTTTTGTGGACGACAAAAACATACATTTTGTGATTATGCGCTTTAAGGGTTAATAAATGTGAGTTCAGTGTGTATACGGTTCAGATTTTTATGAAATGCACGCTTGCTTTCGTGTCCCAAAAAGCTGATTAACTCTTTACCAAATTATAAATAAAACGTAATTTCCCTTCCTTAGCAGATGAAATAGCCAAACCATGCCCAGATATGAATATTAGATTGCCACCTTTACAGTAAACGAAAAGTCTATTAATACATTTATTTGGGCAAGACCTAGTTTGTAATTAAAATAAATTCCTAAAACATTTTGCAATGGAAGTGTGGGTTAGTATATACACTGAAGGACTTTAAAAACACAAAAATCGCAATTCATAAAATTATTTATTGAGATTTGGCAAAAATAAACATCAATATGTCAACAAAACATTATTTAAATTTCATATCAAAATGATAAATAATTTTAGAGCATCAGACTATCAAAAGACAATACCCTTGGATTTAAAGCTGCAATTTGAAATTTGTCTTGAAATTGGGCATGATTTAAACTTAATGTAATAATATATTTTTTTAAAAAATCTGAAACAAATTACCCTTGGAGCCCTGCTATTCGTCTGGCAGTGTTGGTAGCCAGCTGAAAGGGGTATTGCCGATGAAAATATCGTCCATACAATCGACGTTAGTTGCCGTCTTAATGTCGGTCGCCATTCTTAGTTGGCCAGGTCTGTGTTGACCTTTAACTGTCATAGTTGCCTGGTAACAATCTCTGAGGTGCTGTATAGCTGCCGGATGGCAATTATGATATCTGGTGACGCCAGAAACACGCACCACAGCTTTTAACATTCCAATTGCACCAGGTAGTTCATGTCCATGTGGCACGAATAATAAACCTATAAAACTAAAGCTACTGTGTTTTTATACATGTATACCTACAAGCTATATGTAAAATGATAAAATATTTTGCCTCATTGATTTGTTGGGACGCCACGTGCAAAATATAGTAAATCGAGGATGCAAAGCTGGTGGTGGCCATTGACTATAAAAACATTGGTTTCAGGTATAGATATAGGCAGAGTGTCATTTCCGGCCGATTTAACTTGTTAAAGAAGACTAAAACTGATCTGGGTTAAAAAAATAATAATTTTCATTTTTGGCGTTTTTAAAGTCCTTCAGTGTATACATGTACTTCATACTGTTTTTATCGCGAAAGCAAACGCTATGGATCCTAACCAGACTGCTCCAAAGATAAGTCTTATCTGGAAATATAATGTTTGCAAATCAGGCTTCAAAAGTACACTGGCGGATTAGAGCAAACATTTAGTCTGCTCTGAGTCTTGGAGGAGCATAAAGTCAATTGTTAATTTGTCAGGACTGAAAGGTAGAATGGCAGATATACGTACGGACGGAATCAAGCAATTCTATAGTACTTATAACTGACTTTGATTAGTAGGGTGCTAAAAAGGGCTAGAAAATACCTGCCAATCCTCAGTACACCAAATTAAGACAATATGCATTACCCAGTACACCTTTCCCCAATCCCCAGTACCCTTTTTGAGACTAACTGATCATTAGTTTTGAACCATATCTCCGTCAAGTTTCAACCTACGAGGCTGAAATTTTCAGCTTTGATATTTAAATGCCATTGCAAAAAATTGGCAGATTCAGAATTTTAATAGTTTGCTTTCTTGGTTCAATAATATTCCTTTTTAGGGATAGCTGTCTAAATTTTGGTGTGAGCACGACTTTCATTTTGTGATTTTCACTATCAAGTTCAGTGTTTGATGAAAAATCATGCATACAATTTGCTAAATATACATATAGCGATTCTAAATCGACACACGCCAAGTACGGAAAAAAGAACTAAATAGGAAAAAATCCAGATTTCCTTACCTTCGTTGTGTGTTTTTTCCTAATTCAGCGAAACCTCGGCTCATTTCCGATGTACGTTTCCACCCAGTGAGTACTAAGCTAGGATAAAAGTGTCTTGCTCAGGGACAGGATGAAGATATGCGAGTTTGAAAATATAGCATGGGTAACCGTGTAGACCAGGGTATATTTTGGCTGGTAACTGTGTAGACACAGTGTGTTTTGCCGATTTAGTAACGGTGTAGACACAAGTTTTGTAGACACATTTCTTTCAAACTCCATACATGAGTATGGTGTGCATCATCCGTTCAGGATACCATGCCATATAATGTTATGTTTATTTGTATAGTGTGTACTTCCTTGTAGTGAAATTCGATTCTAAGTTTGTTCAAATATGTGTTAGTGTAATTTGTGGTTATTGCCCAGTCAACATTCTTGTGATGTTGGGACATTTTCACGTGTTGAACCATTATCAAACAACGGACCTGTCCATTTCCGTTTAAGGGCTGTTGGGTGGTATTTTTCATTTACGTTCCTTTTTAAATGAAATATTCTGTAAGCAAAGAGTAAATACCCTTACCAGACGCTGCATTCAATAGGTTTATATGGGTTAACACTCATAGAATATTCCAGCGACTAGCAAAGGCTCTGACCAGACTGCGCGTATGCGCAGGCTGATCTGAGGCTTTGCTGGTCGCACACACCACATTGTTGTAAATCTCATCTTGATCCGCGACATGAGATTTACAACAATGTGGTGTGTGCGACCAGCAAAGCCTCAGATCAGCCTGCGCATACGCGCAGTCTGGTCAGAGCCTTTGCTAGTCGCTGGAATATTCTATGAGTGTTAAGCTAATGACCAAACATAATTTGGAGTTTCTGAGCTTAAAAGGAGGCTGCAGTCTACACTTGTCAAAATAACACATTGTTGGAAATCTCATATCGTGGCTCAAATGCAGTTTGATTGGGTTTACCTAAACATTTACAGGAGCTATTCGATGTCGTCAGTGCAGTAATGCTATGTCTTTAGATGATTGTATGAGAATGTTGACTGTGCCCCTGATGAGGTAAGTATGACATTTAACCCTTAATGTGCCAATTGCAATTTGAGTCGACTGCTTTCTCGTCTGCTGAATGTTTAAGAAGCCTCTATGGCAAACAGTGTGGACCCAGATCAGACTGCTCCTATAGGAGCAGTCTGTTCTGGTTCCACGCTGTTTGCTTCTATACTTAATTCGTCAGTAATGTTAGGCAATTATTTGCAGCAGACGACTTCAGCAGACGACATTTTCAGATGCATTTTTTCTTGGCGCTTTAAAAGTTAAGAAATAATTTTAAACACTGGCCACCCCAGATGAATTAGAATTGACATACATTATGAAATTAAGCATGCTTATTTTAAATATATCATTAACAATGATATAAATGGCACAAAACAAAATCAGAAATCATTTTAATACCGAAAGAAATGACATTTTTTTGCATTCTGTAATACATTGGTAGCATTTAACAAACACTAATTATTATCTTTCCGTTTCATTTCTAAGGGTCTTGTTTGTTTTGTTACTGTACTGTCTAGATTCCAAAAACAATGGGACAAGTACATTTATCTCAGTTGCACAAAGTTTACTCTTTAAAGGTATATACCATGGTGCTCGAGAGGTGTAAGTGTTTTCCTTAACTGACCGCAGCCGACCGAATTGGTGTCTAGACAATGATAAATACACATTATCATAATAGTAACTTGATTTAACTTGACTTGATTTTAGTCTCGTGGATGAGGCCATGCCATTGGATCACCCTCGACGCTACGCGTCTCGGGTGATCCGGTGGTATGACCCCATCCACTCGACGTGATACAGTATGCCAGATCAATTTACTATTATGATAATATGTTTATTATATGCCTTTTTCTGACATTCTTTCTGATTTTAAAACCTGTTTTGGTCTTTAATCCCGAAAAATTGCGGGAACATTTGCCATAACGTTACGTTTCTTGACGTCACGTCAATATGTTTTCCGTCTCTGGTTTCATGCTTACAATTTACTTTACGGAACGCCTCCGCAAAAGCAGGTAACCGACGTTAGCCTCATTTTAAAGGATTTTGATTTGGATTCAGAAAACCTCAGTTCGTTGATTCGGCTTTCTGTATCAGATGGTCAGAAAACAGAGAGTTCTAAAGTCGTATCAGTTATAGGTATATAATAAAATTTATAAGTATGCAATATATGATCAAAATATGCTCTGCGGTTCAAGGGTTATAAGCATTTTCACTAAAAGGCCACGACCAGCCAAAATCATCGTTTTGCATACCAGTGGCTGAACAATTTTAAAATAAATCCGTATGCAACATTTGATCCAATATGTTATGTGGTTTAAGAATTATGAGCATTTACCCTTACTGACCACGACCCGCCAGACTGATGCTCAGCAAAGTATCGTTCATTAAAAAAGGCTGTTATGCATGCCAGTGGTTAGACAATGTTGACATCCATAAGAATGCAAAATGTGATCAAAAATACCATGTGGTTTAAAATTTATGAGTAGTTTCGCTAGCTGCTAACGGACAGACAGGCAGACAGACAGACGTACTTAAATTGTGACTTTAGTGCAAACCTGTGGGTCGTGTTATTGTAAGTCATTGTGGTAAGTTAGAGAAATATCATGTGGCATTTATATTATTGTGATGTGTAAAACTATGCATTCCCCTTTGCAGGAATGTTATTTAGACCAGATAGCAACAGAGCAGTTGACGCTAGTTTACAATGGAGGCTGCAGAGCTAAAGACGTAAGAGCGCATTGTGTGTGTGTGTGTGTGTGTGTCTGCGTGTGTGTGCGTGTGCGTGCGTGCGTGTGTGCGTGCGTGCGTGCGTGCGTGCGTTACCGCTTTTATGAAACTTATTGACTATTCGCATGATTATGTCTATGCGGTATTCTGATAAATTAAATGAATGAATGCTGTTATATCATCTAATGTACATTGCAAAAGCTGCAAATTGACTTTGACTATTGATGTATGTATAATTTCTTGAAGTACGGTGAAAACGGCCACCCTCAAAAAGACCCAAAACTGGGTTTAAAGACCAATTATCGCTTAATGCAGGTCAAAAGTTTTGCAGAATGCTCCAAATGGAGCATTCTGCAATACTTTCGCCTTCATTTAGCTACCATTTGTCATTAAGATCTATCTTGTGATTGGCCAGCACATTTAAGAATTTTTGTTTGTTCGTATAGAATATTACGCGAGTAGGGAAGGCTCAGACGTCGACGCCCTCGCTGTTCGCACAGTCGCAGTTGGAACGAATATAGCACCCAGTCCAAAATATAGGCTTCTAGTCACACTAAATAGATGAGCCTATATGTTTAAAGGGCGACTTTACAGGCTTTCGATAAGTACATATGTACCACATTCACATGCACTAGCCCAAAGAATTTTTTTTCTGAAATATGAGTATAGCCTGGAAAACTGCAATTGGCAATATCTGGGTATCAAATGATCTTACATAAATATTATGATTGATTGATTTGCTTTATTAAATGAGCTGGGGAAAATATATTAAATGCAATGCTTGCCGAACTTGTTTCGCTTTTCCGCATCGACTTTAATAAATTCAATAATGAAGGGGTGTATTGTACGATTGTTAGATTCTATTTAGCATATGATATTAACTGTAATTTGAAATCTCATTTGTGGTGTAAGAAGTTATTTTTAAATTTGTCACTATGTACACAACGTTGTTATATATACTGTTCCAAACTATGCTAGCCACTATCCATTTTAATGCATGTTGGTATATAATTCCCATTCGCGACGTCATGTGATAAATACATAAATATCTCAGTAATTCTTTCCACTTGCTGTTATAAACACAAAGAACCTTGACGTAAAGCTTAAAATTTCATATTAAGACGTGCACTAGGGATCCTTACGCAATATGTTCCCTTGAAGAGCATATTGTGTGACCAACCTATACAATATGCTACCCGAGAGCATAGTGTGTACCCTGCCTTCTCAATTTGCTACTCTGTTGCATTTTGTGTATGATTGGTACATATGTTATCTCACTGGTCGTCCGGTCATGCACAATATGTTCCACTCGCCCTTCAAGTATGTTTGCCTTTTGTTATATCCTTGTCTTTGTCAATACAGCCACCCACCCATCCAAAGAGTCTGACCCTATTCTCTGAATTCGTTGTTTCCGAATTTAAATTGAATTAGCAAGTATTTCGAACAATCTGAGTTCAAATAAAAAGTGAGAGGCGAATCTAAATGGTAGGCAAAAAAGTTCGCTGCTGCAACGTATCAAACACACAATCTCTATTTTAGTCTGACACGTGACACATTGTCTAGAAGTCACGGGATAGGTTCATGATTGCAACATACTTCTATGCACCCCGCTGTTCCTGTCAAACAGTGTAAATCATCTTTAATGATCAAGAATACCCTATTTTACTTTACAGGCATTAGCAAACATACATGACGGCAGTCTGAAAGACAACAAATTCCTCACCGCAGAATCCCATGCCTGTGAAGTGTGACATTTAAGTTTGCATAGCTGAGTCATGTGTTCTGCACACCAACTCACTAGGAGGAACATTTGAGTCAAGTTTATGAAAATCGTTCAAAGGGTTCAAGAGATATGGAGCAATATCGAAATTCATGAGTAAATACCATAAGCTTAAACTGTGACCTTGATCTTGAGTCCGCATGACTGAATCTTTGGTTCTGCTCATCAGCACACGGCTATTAACATTTGGGTGTCGTTAAATGAAAATCGTTCAAAGGGTTCAGGAGATATGAAGCCAACACCAAATCCAAGGGTAAAACCCATTACCTTCAACTGTTACCTTGACCTTGATTGTATCGATTCCGGATCTATGCCCTCTTTCTTATCTTGAGGCTGCGTAGCCGAGTCATAGGTTCTGCACACCAACGCACTGAGAGGAACCTTTGAGTAATGTTTTTTAAAAAATCTAACAATTGGTTGAGCAGTAAACTGGCTAGTTGAGCAGATATGGTGCAGACACAACATTCAAGGGTAAATTCAATGAGCTACAAGTGTCACCTTGACCTTGAGTCTGCGCTGCCAAATCATAGGTTTTGTACATTGTCTTACTGAGCGGAACATTCTGTGAAGTTTAATAAAAATCGCCCAAAGGGTTCAGGAGATATGGAGCGGATATGAAATTCAAGGGTAAATCCCTTGACCTTGACATGTGATCTTGACCTTGTGTTTAGCTAGCTGGGTCATGTGCTTACTAAAAGGTTCATTTTTCTCACTGAGAGGAACATTTGAGTGAAGTTTAATGAAAGTTGTTTAAAGGGTTAAAGAGATATGGAGCGGACACGAAAGTGTTACGGACGGACAAAATGACAAACTGACAGATGAAGGCCATTCCTATATATACTTCCTACCACTTTGCGGTGGGGGACTAAAACCAGGACGGTTAATATTATTGTTATGTAACTATAATGTGATTTGCAATGGTTTCAAGTTTTTAATAAAGATAGCCTTGGCTATTGTTATTCCACTTTTCTTTTCTGCTCCCTAGGTATGTCAAATTGTGCAGGGAGCTGGTCCCGTCATTGGTCGCCGAAACATTCATATTTGAGCCATGACATGTGATTTCCAACAATTTGACATTTTGACAAGTGTAGACTCAGACGAGCCTGTGCAGCCTCCTTTTAAGCCTAGAAACTCCAAATGGTGTTCAGTCAGTAGCTTAACAGTCATAGAATATTCAAGCGACTAGCAAGGACTCTGATCTGACTGCGCGTATGCGCAGGCTGATCTGAGGCTTTGCTGGTCGCACATACCATATTGTTGGAAATCTCATGCACTGGCTCATTTATAAACGAAGTGGGGATCGAGTGATCTGTTCTCACTGTTGTAACACCAATGCTACCAACGGATTAGAATGCAATACAAAAATGTGTGGACTCCAAGGAAGTAGGTATAGCAGAGCTACAAAAACTGCTAGCATCCCCTTATCGATATGCATACAACCTTGGGGACCAGTAAGATAATGTAGATAAAATATTAGTTCGTTCAAAAATAGTAAGTGAGTATGATCAGGAAATACCACAATCACAAACTGCAGACAACCCCGTGGCACCGCAAGGAAGAGCCGCTCTACCATCACGAGACACCAGGAAGACAAATTAAGCAAAGCAATCAGCTCTCTCTTCCCCATCAAGATGATTGCAATACTAGAATGGACATAAAATAACGCACAACAAAACATAGAACATTTACAGACTCCCACAATGGGAGTAACAACAAACAAAAAGTCAACAATAACAGAACCACCGCCTTAGAACGGACAGCAGCCTAAGCCACTGGGGGGCTTAAATGCATTTTAATGATACCAAATCTTCGCCCTAGATTCTGCTGTTGTTGAAGAACAAGAAATGTTCAGCTCGCATGGAGGCCATCTAACTAATGCAATGTATCATCATGGAAAACACTCTAATCAAATTAACATTCCATGATGAAACAAAAAAAGGGCTCATGACTCACAGATAGTCAGAGCTAAAGAAAACCTCAAGTTGAGCCACGGTGGGTCCAGCTACAGATAAGCATCAGGCACCAACCCACCAATTAAAGCTTTACGTCAGAGCCGTCATAGAGTCTGAGGCCTGACCCACCGTTGTGCAATTAAAGAGGAAACAATAGCTATAAACCTTGATTGGGTTTAAAACTAGGCATGCAGACTGTCGCATGATATCCAAGTTATATCCAACCCTTATATAACGTTTGACTATCTTTTTGAATTGATCACTAAAATTAGGTTTTCCAACAATTCGTTTGAATTTGTAGACTAAATCACCATAAAATATAGGTTCTGATATGCCTTGTTGCAGAAGAGATTTTAACCCAATGTTGTATTTAATAATTAACACTGAGTGTCTGTAGTAGAACTTAGAAAATGCTTTACGAATTTTATGATATCTATAACCTTGTTTTAATTCATTTACCACAAATTACAAAATTATTACTTTTTGTTCATTTTTTTTTGCTCAAAATCATGCGTATCAATATTCAGTAAGCCATCTAGATATCTTGAAGAAGAGCTGAACGTTTCAATCCTTTCAGCATAGACAACATGAAGACTCTCTTATAACAAACAAAAAAGTATGCAACTGAGTCCATACAGTTTAGAGCCGAATCTAATAAAGATACATGTATTGTTCAAAAGATAAAGGAATGCGTCTCTATTAAACTAACTGACAAGTCCACAAAATTATATTTTGTTTGGTTGTTAAGATGTGAAAAAACGTATTTCTAATTACAAAGTAGAATGGAGGGAAAATATCAGGAATTTGATAATCAAGTACCATACCGGCCTCAGAACACCACATGAGGAGGTGACAAATCACAATAAAACGCAACTCGCAAGAGAGCCAAGAGGTCAGGCCTTTCCCAGCTGATAACCACAAGGCTGCAAGGATAACAAAGTTAAACATGGAACATAAATTAAAAAAAGGATCCACAAAAATATCACTGCCCTGTGTTGGTCTGCCAAAAATACAACACTGGAGGGCTTAAACATGTTTAACGGTACCAATCGATACAGAAGCTTAATATAGAGCCATCTCTATTAAAAGTTTTTTTTTCAATAAACTCAGTAAGTTTCTTTATTAGATTATGAGGCAATTTCGTATAGACAGTAGAACGCATATGTAGACATGCTAAATGCTAGAAAACCTTTAAATTTTAATTGATCAAAGCCTTACCTGAATTTTTGACGGACCATTATAGATTTTTGCCCTTCTTCTCATAAACTTTCTCGCAAAATTTTTACATGTATAAGTTCCAAGTCTTTATTTAAGAGTGCGTAACAGTAAAATAATATTCTTATTTCTCAACCAAACCTTTGTTGTGGGTACTCAATGAGACGGTTACGGTTCTTTTGAGCACCCAAAATAAATGAGTGTTTTGATTTAGTACATCCTTCAAATAACCACAATATTGTTAGCAGCCTTATCTGCAGGCACTAATATAAACTTCCTTCAAAATTCCTGGACACATTTTTTCATATGTCTAAAAGTAAAATTAGGTATAGGTAAGAATATCTTAATAAATGAATTTCTTATTTCAATGATATTAAAACTATTTAGTTTCTAAGAATTCAAATCTTTAGATTCAACATGCTTTGGCTAGCAAACCACCAGCAAATTTTGCACGGTGTTTGTTGAAGTCTATATGCGGTGAAAACCTGTATTTAGGCTTTTACAGATAAAAGACCGATTTCTAGAATCAGTAACGTTTTCCATATTCCCAGTAACTATATGGCCAGCAGGTTGATGGGAATATTTAGAGTGCTTACATTCTCAATAATCAGAAATAGTAGTTTAATATCATGTTCAGTAACTAATTTGTTAAAAAATAAATATAGTACTACGAATATATTTATTGTATCAAATACAAATAGTAGCTGGTGATTCCAAGTAGGAATATAATAGATTTAATAACAGCTTTATCTTAAAATATACTGGGTAAATTTATGTAGTTGATTCCTTTGTTGACACATTGAACTTTGATCAAATACCTAATATGATACATTTCAGAATCAATATAAGGACGAAGAGTATGTTTAGTATAACACCTTGTTAGAAGTGCTGCACAATAAAGTCGGCAAACACTTTCATAGAATTTATTTGCCGCTGTATCTAAATAACGAAGTAAAGAAACCATGTAAGACTAAAACTGATTGCTTTGTTTAACTGTTATGCGAAGCTTGTGTACCTTTTTTATAAACTCTAGAATAATAAGTTTTTCCACTAGATTGATTAACCAAGACTGCTTGGTAAGGGTTTGACAATTGATGGTGTTAACTCAATTAAGCCGAATCGACTTTACTACCCTTATTAGTAGGACGAGCCCATTTACAATTTTAGGGATGTTGGTGGGTAGTTTTTCATTTTATTAAAATTTTAATAGAAAATTGCGTAAACAAAAAGTAGAGACACTAATCAGACACTGCGTTCTGCTGATGTTGGCACGTATCGTGTTGATAAGCAACGAGGGCTTAGGCTAATAAACGCAAAGTATGAATGTTAATAAAGAGCATACTAAAGGTTAGATCACTAGTTCCGTTGGATACGTCAGTATGAACGTTTAATGAAGACTATTGCGCACGTGCAATAAGTGCTGAAAACCAATGTGCTTGTCCATAAATTATCATCTCTGATTCCAGCCGGAAGACCCTCAAACCAGTGTTACATGTGTGATTCCAGTAGATTTACTGGACAAGGTGACGTACAGATTCCAGAAAGATGTGCTACGCTTGGAACCTGTCAAGCCGATGAGGTTTGTCAGTATCAGGAGATTCAGTTATGAAGTGGTGTTACATGTATAAAGACAAGTAAGTTTGCTCAGAAATGCCACAATCACAGACTACACATCAACCGATGGACCCAATCAGGAAAGTACATCACAATTCAAGAATCGAATCAAGTCTCATGTGTACGTAAGGTACATTATGCCTACTATTATATACGAATAAGCCCCATTTTGTAAGCCAGAACTGGCGTAAGGAAAGTAAGTTCTGTAGCATGTGGGCTCAGCCCTATTAAAATCCATTTTTCTGATTACCAAAAAGTTTGATCAGCAGAATAAATAAAGTTTATGTATTTTTTAGTAAAATATCGCTGTAGCTATATTTTATTGAAAATAAAAAACTTCATGTATGACCATTTGTGTTGACATGGTTTCGGTGATGTCAGCGTCACGCTATGTAACGTCAGCGTCACTTTATCAAAGTAGATCCTCGGTGTACATTGTCGGTCTGATTCCATGGAATTGACTAAGGCAGTTGCGATTGCTGATGAACTCAGAGATAAAGACACTAGAAACCAGGCACAAACTTTAACCTATTTAAGCCAAATGGAATTCCCCACTCTAACCGCTCGGACCTCCCCATTTCCGTTTAAAGGCTTGTTGGGTTGTATATTTCATTTATTATTCAAATTTTAACAGAACATTCTGTAAGCAAACAGTGGAGACCCTGGTCATACGCAGCGTTTTGCAGCGTCTGATCTGAGTCTCCACTGTTTGCCTTGTCCCACAAAAGGATGCTAGGCTTATATGGGTTAAAGTAGAAACACAACAAGCAAAACCATAAGCGCCCTCTTCGCTAGCGAGATGATTGCCAAACTAGCAGGAATCAAAGGTCAAGCTCGAATTAATATACTTAAAATCTGTGTGACGGCTCGTAACATAAACTTTTTTTTTTCACGTTTTGGACGAACATGCTCCTTTTGGCACAAAGCTTACCGGTGATATGTAACTTACAAGAAATGTTTCAGATCACCAGTATGACATTGGAGTTCTAGGTTAAAGTCAATATAGCTAAAATCTGTCTTACTGCTCGTAATGCAAACTCTTCTTTGTTTTTATGGATGATGTTCATATTAAGCATTATTATTACATATGGTGTATATATAGATAACAAAAAAGGTTTCTCCGATATGACCTTGTAGTCAATAGTAAAAGTCATATATACACAGTATGTAAACTGAAATAAACATCCTGTACCCGTTCCTCCTAGCTCACGCCTTATACATTATGAATTACAGTACTCGTGCGTAACCAGTTGTCGGAAATCGTGGTGTGAGAGTTGTTGGTACAGCTGTAATTGCGAGGGCCCACCTATTAAAATTCATTTTTCCATAGATCTAAGTAACTGTTACAGTTACAACCATGTAATCATGTATACATGTGATTGCCAATTCCACTAAAACTGTGCAATCTGGCATTTAAGCTTGTTTTCGACACAGAACGGCTCTGATTGTGAGCAAGTCGTTTTTTAACAAAGTAAAATGCAAAGGAGGAAACCGTTAAAATCATGGAATAAAACGGAATAAAATTGACAAAATGGCTTTTCTTACCTTGTTCGAATGTGTATTGTCTGTATCGCTAACAATATAAATCGAAACGTGTACATGTACCTAAATACACGCATTTTCCGACTACTAGTTACGCACGAGTGCTGCTGTTATTCATGTTTTTAAGGCGTGAGCTAGCGGAGGAACGGTACAGGATGATTATTTCAGTTTACATACTGTGATATATATGTGCCTAAAATATGTCTTACGGCTAGGTAGGTGAAGTCTTCCTTTTTTTTATGAAGCTAGTTCATATTTTGTACAATGATTGCCTATGGTGTTTAGATCAGAAAATGGTATTGATCACAAATTTGACCTTGAAGCAAAAAGGTCAAGGTCAATATGCATAAAGATCAGGCTGTATGGATTGTAATACCAACTACTCTTACATTTTTGACGGAGGATGTTGCTCATTTTGGCATATTTCTACTTTATTATTTTGCCATTGATGTTTGACGATGTGCCTCTCTGGATCGATATGCGGTACGATTGTAACTGTACTGATTTGTGAAAGCGACATATATCTGCTCCACTTAAAGAGACTAAGTCTGCAACTATGAACATTTTCGAAATTTTTATACCCCCCGCAAACTTTGTTTGTGGTGGGTATACTGTTTTCACGTTGTCCGTGTGTGCGTGCGTGCGTCCGTGCGTCCGTCCGTCCGTAATATTTTGTTTCCTTAATAGCTTGAAGGGTCATTGCTGGATTTTCATCAAACCTTGCAAACATGTTCATATATGCAAATCAAATACTTTAGACAAAAAAGTAAGGGCTAGGGGCCAATTCTATTAGAGTTATTTCCCTTTGTGGTTCTAAATGGCTTAAAATATAGGGTTTTATGCTTATGCTATTATAGGTCATACACCGGCTGATCAACCTCTACCACAGCTTTTGATGGAACAATTTGATACTTTGCCTATACAATGTAGACACATTGAACATATGCATGAAGGAGTTTGGTTCAGAAAAAATAATTTTTGACAAAATGACAGCTGTGAGAACTAAGACAATTTTTCCCTAATAAGGTGTTTGTATATGCATAGATGGTGCCTTCATGGGCCGATCAACTCCTACCACAGCTTTGATGGAGCAATTTGATACTTTGCCTATACAATGAAGACACATTGAACATATGCATGAAGGAGTTTGGTTCAGAAAAAATTTTTTTTGACAAAATGACAGCTGTGAGAACTTAGACAATTATTCCCTTATATGGCTTTTGTATATGCATGGATAGTGCCTTTATGGGCTGATCAACTCCTACCACAGCTTTTGATGGAGCAATTTGATACTTTGCGGAACAATGTAGACACATTGAACATATACATGGAGGAGTTAATAACTTTTGTTTTCACAGATTGTACTGAAGTCTTTTCAAAACTAAGGTCTGCTGGTTTGAATTATAACTTGCCAAGTTTTTTCACTGACATTTACCGTGCGGGGGGTATCTAATAAGCATTGCTTATTGACTTTTTCATTTATTTTGTTTTTAAATCCTTATATAAAAGTAGAATTAAGTTATGTTTTCACAATAAATCTGTTCACTATAGCTGAAAACTGCACGGAAAATTGAATTATCTTACAAAACAGGTGTGTTTTTCTCTTGTTGGTAATTATTTGCGTCCCTCCAATAATTATAGACACTTTCATTTTAACATAATTGCTGTTGTTTTGATACTGATAATTTGTTAAGATTTACGAACTTGGTAAAATGTATACCTATATTTTAGTTTTTTCACTGTGTTCTAGAAAAATAGAAACATAAGTTCTAAAATTAAAATATCAAAAGTTACAGACTATGCAGCTTAAAGCTCCAGCGAGCCAAATGGGTTGGATGTGACAGGCAAAATACATATGCATGCAATAATACATGCATTAACTCAAGACAGCTCAATAATAAAGTCGATTATAAATTAGCACTTATCACTGCCGCGTTCATAAAAAATCAAAATTAATTCTGCCAGCACCACAGATTTTAGTACGTATCGCAAAAGTCAAAATCAAAAACAAAAACAAAATATGCGAAAAAGACTCCAGTTAACGCCCATGTATATGTATTGAGCGAAGCAAGAGGTCTACGCTTTAGTCTGAGTATTCGCCTGTATTTGTACTTTATGTGTGCTAGCAGCAAATGCTCAGGTAAGTCTGCGCATATGACTCTTCTGAGCCTTTATTGCTAGACAATGCGATAGTACCAAAATCTCCGATGTGCTTGCTCATTTGATAAATTTATTTGTTACATGACTGGAGAGAATCCTGTCTCCTGATTGGCTCAATTTGTCTTCATAAATCTCTATGTCTACCTGGAAACTGGTCTAAACCGGTTCACAAGTTAATATTGCATGAAAACCGGCTCGAACTAGTTTCCAGAAGTTAATATTTTTGACACTTCTGCAATATTACCCTCTGGAGAGCTAAAAATAGTATGATGAGTGTGAAACTAGCATGTGCTGTATGAAATTGACATGATTTGCTGTTTCACCTCCCAACAGGTAAATTAAAGACTTTCATGTTTTACAACAGTTTTGCTTTGTTTTGTTTGTTTATTTATCTTTGTTTGAATAAACAAACTGTAAAAACAGTTTTATGATAACATTTAATATTCCCCATTAAGAGAATTAATATTCATTTGAAAATGCAAAAAACTACATGTACATTAAAGTATTTTAATAACAGTTGCTAAAACTTGCGAGAAAGTCCTTAGATGTCTTCATGTCTTCAACAACAAAAGTGAAAGAATCAAAATTTTAATTTTTAATTGAAAAGTCATGTAACAAAACAGTTATTGACTTCAATAACGGTAGACATAAGGATCTATCTACCCTTAAAGTGATATTCACCTCGGCCTAGCGGCCTCGGTGAATTATCACTTTTTCGGGTAGATAAATCATTATGTCTACCTCATTGAAGTCAATAATTGTATAATATTGACTTGTGATTCTGTATTTCAGATGTGTCAAGTCCAACAATACATGATGCCAGGTAGTTCCTCCTACAAATATTCTTGTGCTAATAAAAGGGTTGGTATCATTTGTTTGCATTGAATATATAGGTCAGCACACGAGACATTCGTGCTTGTCGCATATGCCAAACACCTCAAATAAACATATTATTAAACTTTTTGGTTACTGTAAAGTTGGCATCTCATGAATGCGTAAATAGGACTGGTCTATCTTAGACATAGGTAAAAGCTGAAAATGAGGCGTGGTTTTATTCAAAGGTAACTGTATCATCTTGTGCCATTACCTCAGTATAGACGCAAAGCACATTTTAGTCCTTAAAACGCCAGCAAAATAACTGCATCAGAAAATGTCTATTTAACGTAAGCATAGAGGCAAACATTGTGGACCCAGATCAGACTGCTGCTACAGTAGCAGTCTGATCTGGGTCCACACTGTGTGTCTATGAAGCTTCAAATATGTTAGTGGACGACAAAACATACATTTTGTGATTATGCGCTTTAAGGTTGATAAATGTGAGTTCAGTGTGTATATGGTAAGAGTTTTCATGAAATACCCGCACGTTTGCGCGGCACAAACAACTTATTAATTCATCACCAAATTATAAATAGAACCTGATTTCCCTTCTTTAGCAGTTGAAATAGCCGAACCACGTCCAGGTATGAATATTAAAGTTGCCCCCTTTACAGTAAGCGAAAAGTCTATTAATAAATGCTGACGTATCCAGTAAAACTAGAGGACTAAATATTGGTATGAGTCATCCTCTTTATCGTGGGTGGAGAGCTACGGCTCTGAAAAGAAAATATCAAGTTTTGTATATGGTGGCTGAAAATCACCTAAAAACGTAAGTTTTCCATTTGTGCTTTAGCGATGTAAAATAGTGAAAAAAGGGAGAATTTAGTGCTCCGCTCTGGTCCCTTTACTTCTTATCTAAGCTGACACGAGCTGCAAATTGTGAACGTTTTTGTTTGAATCCTTTTTGTCGTGAGGTACATGAAGGTTGTTTACCTAACAACCAAAAATCATACATAATTTGCAGCTCACAACAGCTTTAATTAGAAGCTAAAAGGCCAGAGGGGAGCACTATATTCTCCTTTTTTCGCTATTTTACACGATAAAGAAAAATGTTTAGCTTGTATGCAATTTTTTCAGCCTCCATATACAGAGCCGGCGGCTCTGTTTATAATGTTTCCTACCAATGTAAATCATAATGAGCTAATTACCTGGTGTAATTTAAAAAAGCGCTTCTTTTTTCATGTTCTTTTTTCATATGCAAATTAAGGTATTGACAACTTGTAATCAAGGTATAACTTGACTTTTCGCTTACTGTATAGGCCGCAACTTTAATATTCATATCTGGGTGTGGTTCGGCTATTTCATCTGCTAAGGAAGGGGAATCAGGTTTTATCTATAATTTGATAAAGAGTTAATAAGCTTTTTGAGCCGCGCAAACGTGCGTGCATTTCAATACTAAATCCTAACCAAAAACACACTGAACTCACATTGATTAACCCTTAAAGCGCATAATCACAAAATCTATGTTTTTTTTCGTCCACTTTAAACTATTTGAAGCCCCATAGATAAGCAGTGTGGACCCAGATCAGGAGCAGTCTGATCTGGGTCCACAATGTTTGCCTCCCTGCTTATGTTAAATAGACATTTTCAGATGGAGTTATTTGCTGGCGTTTTAAGGACTAAATAATGACTAAGATGATACAGTTCCTTTTGAATAAAACCACACCACCTTTTCAGCTTTAACCTATGCCCTATAAGCTTGACTAGTCCTGATTACGCATTCATGAGGCGCCGCCTTTACAGTAAGTGAAAAGTCAAGTAATATCTCCCGGTAGAGTATGTTTCAAGGTAGAGGAAACCATGTTTTAAAACTGGCAACTATTAAAGGAATGAATAAACTCCCCATATTATTTCCTTTTTAAGTAGACCCCATGATGATAGATAATAATTGTAAAGGAAATGAAATTGAGAAAACTGCCAAAATTAAACTACTCCAGGTAAGAAAATATATATATATTAAAAGTGCTACAGACATAGTCATTCATACACACTTAATCTATTTGTAATAAATAAATTTAAAGTACATGAGCGATATATTCATGTTTGATCATCAATTATTAGGTTTGGAGCAAAATATACGTTTGGGCCAGCACACGATGTTTTGACACTTATCGCATATGCGCAAATGCCTCTTATGAACAACAATGCTGGCGTATTTTTGTACTCCTGCAGAGAAGACTGGGGAGTCTGCAGTTTTTCATATGCTCACTAGAGCATTCGTTGCTCAACAATGTGATAAATACAATAAATACAATGCACCAAATCCTCATGTGCTGGCTCAAATTTTAGCTTCATATCAGCGGTATTATACTCATTACCTTGAGTTCTTATCCTGGGCCCGGAATTACAATGCCTCCTTAGAGTTAAGGAAGATTTAAGTTAAGTATTGATTTTTCTGGATGCAAAAAATAACGTTTAAAACTGATTAAAATCAAAATAGTTTTAATTTTTCTGAAGATCACAAAGATATCTTTGACCACAAATACCACATCGACCCAGGCAATTTATATAGCATTCATTATATCATGTTAAAATATCAATACTTAACTTAAGTCTTGCTTAACTTTAAGGAGGCATTGTAATTCCGGGCCCTGAACACTGTTTCTGTATGCATTGAGTATACCTTAAGAATTGGCGCATTATTTTTTAAAACAGATTTGCACACTTTTAACCAAGGGTGCTCTGGAGGATATGAAGCGCTGTAAAGATCCAGCTGTTGTCGCTGCAGGTAAGAGATCTGGACTAATAAAGTCTGCTGAGATTTGAGCCGTGACATGTGATTTCCAACAATGTGGCATTTTGACAAGTGTAGACTCAGACAAGCCTGTGCAGCCTCTTTTTAGGCTTAGAACTCTCAAATGGTGTTTTGTTAGTAGCTGAACACTCATAGAATATTCGAGCGACAAGCAAAGGCTCTGATCAGATTGTGCGTATGCGCAGGCTGATCTGAGGCTTTGCTGGTCGCACATACCACATTGTTGGAAATCTCATGTCGAGGCTCATTTGACTTTTTATTCATATTAACCCATTTAAAACTGAAAACCTCTAACGGGTACTTTTGCACATAGTGAAGACCCAGATAAAATGCTGCATAATGAACTATTTGCTAACACAAAATCGATCTTCTGAGAAAGAAATACAATATGTTTTGAAAGTATAACATGCATGAATGTCTGACCACTAATCTTTATGGGAGCTTGGCTCAAAGGCGAAACAGTCTCGCCTCACTTACATCTGCATTGTAACGACGTACAGACATACAGTATACACAATTCAATACATGGTAAAAACGCTCCTTTTGAGATTTAAACACGTGACTGGAGCTTTAATGGTTAACATGTTATAATTAGAGCAAGTGCATGAATTTCCAACAATGTGGTACGTGTGACCAGCAAAGCCTTAGATCAGACTTGTCATACGCGTACGCGCAGTCTGATCAGAGCCTTTGCAAGTCGCTTGAGTATTCTATGATTGTTAAGCTACTGACTGAACACCATTTGGAGTTTCTAAGCTTAAAAAAAGGCTGCAGAGGCTCGTCTGAGTCTACACTTGTCAAAATGCCACATTGTTGGCAATCTCATGCCACTGCTCATTAATGTAAGGTTTTTGTTCTTCCCTTACAGGCGGTAGTGGTATAGGAAAACGGTCAGGACATCTGATGTGTAATGCATGCTGTGGAGATGCTCGTTGTAACTCTGGTACCTGTTCGCAAGTCCTAGGTAAATTACTTTCTCAACTATTCCTATATTTCATACAAAGGAGTTTTACTTATCAGGCGTACATTTTCCCTGAATGAGACCTTCATTATATTTAGTTGAAATAACGACTTGAGACGATGTACATATTCAACCAAAGACCTAGAGACCAGCCGTCCTTGCATTCTAGTCCATTTATTTAAAACAAAAAGAAGTCTCCTTTTCTCAATAATAATAACGCTGCTTCAGATTGAATGAGAATTCATTTTGATCATCAACTGTGCTTGATAATTTTAGTAACTGGCATGAGAAATTGACTAATACATGTAAACCAAGGCCTATCACGATCGATTTGATATATTTGTACAGTTGATACCTTATAAAATGACCATTTGCAAATCGTTTTACGTTTGCCTGTGGCTTGACTGCTATTGAAAAAGTAAACAATTTGTATAAAGGTCAATAGTCTGAGGTCACAAAGGATTTACATGTATATAACAACACAAAAGGTACCTTCGGAAATGCACAAAATATAAAAACAGAACTCTTTTGCACAGGCAGTATAATTTACAGATTAGCAAATCCATTTTCAGAAACTTATTTTTTAATGTTTTATCAGCCCATTTTTGAACGTATTGCAAAAACACATCTTGATTTCAACTGCACATACACCTATGTACCTATAACGGATATCATTGAGAGGATATTAAATCTTTACATCACTATTTTACAGCTTTACCATGATAGACAGGTATCTATACTGGCATCAACTTTCAATTACTTAAGCCCCTTTCTAACTGAGTAATGTATTGTTCTCAGTATTCTGTGAGAAGCAATAATTCAAGTTGTATAACTTTAATTTTTAGGATGCTGGCTCACGTTATACAAATGTAATTGTAAGACATTTTCTTGCACACTAGATTGCACCATCCCGTGGGAACAATAAAAATCAAAAAGACGCATGTCGAAAGACACTCATGAAATATCGTATATTCTGCTACCTTGACCTAAGTTAGAAATGCTGTCAGCTCATGTATTTTTTTTATTTAACATGACCATGTGACAGCTTTCTTACATGGACAGAGTAAAATGTTCATTTTCTTCGAAAAAGGAAGGGACCTTAACAGGTTTGGTATCACATACTGACGTCACTGAACGTTAATGACGTCACCAAACTGGCAGGATTTTATTTTGCATTTTGCACATAAAAGTACATTCCGCAATCATTTTTCCAGTTATTAACAAGGTGCAAACTTTGTTTACATCACTCAACATAACCGATGCAAACACTTGTGAGCTTAGAATTAATGACAATCCAATGAGTAAAAAGTTAAAAGTTTCACGTTTTACGAAATGTTAAAGTTCAAACAATTAGTTTGGAAAAATGTGAGAAAAAAATTATTCATCATGTGCCAGTCCATGTAGGCTAGAGCAATCTCACACTCGGGGTTAGAATTTATCCAGGGCCTTGTCAAGCCTCGTCCGTGGTTAAAATTTTGACCCCTAGGTCATGATATATCTTGCTTGCTTGGACGCTCATGATGGCTTGCTATAATCTCGCCGTTTTAAGCTTTGGAAAGCATAAACTATGTTAGACAATAAGGTCTTTGAACAGGCCCCAAGGTCATAAACTTTTTTCATGCTCAATTCAACTAAACTTGATATTTCAACTGCTCATAAAAGCTAAAGTGCTGAAAATAAAGACATTTCTTACTTTCAAAGTCTCATATGTTGTATTTATCATGCTGATAAAATGTTGAAATATCAACAATTGTTGGCATTTTAACTTTTATGAGCATGATAAATTTCAATTTAGGCGTAAAACAAGTTTTATAACCTTGAGGCCAGGTTAGGAAAAGGGATAATGGCTGAAATATTAGCTTTGCCAGAAATCTGCAAATGCATTTATAATTAAGACACTTAAATGCAAAAGTAAAGTATGATGTAATAAAAAGTTTCATCTTTTTGATCGCTTAACATAATAGCCTAAACCTTAACAATTGATAATTTTATGAAAAATGTATCTAAAATTGATATTACTTGAATTGCAATTCTCAAACATGTTGTGACACGATCCATGACATCGCCACCAAAACTTGCATATGCTTACATATTTGTCAAAACGGCTGGGTTCAACAGTTGGGTGTAAGATACGTGTGACTTGTGTACTGTTGTGACACATTTAGGTAAAAAAGAAATTTCAGAGTTACATTTTTCCAAAAGCACCACACCTTTTTAGGCAGACAGCAGTAAGTTAACTCTGTCATGTCTGTGAGATGTATGTAAAATGTCATTGTTTTATATATAAAACCTGACATTCTTACATGTCCTAGGGATTTCGCTGAAAAGGATTTGTTGAAAAAAAACCTGATATTTCATAAAAAGAAATGCCTTTAATTAATGGGTATTAATGAGTGATGGTATATAATTTAAGAATAGGTTGTCGCGAATCTCGCGATATTTATTGTAATCTTATCACACTAATGATGTTGCGTCGATTACTTAACGTCGCGACGTTAATTACATCAGTAACTATGCAAGGACAGAACGGACATGACTGTCATTAGAACAGATAAAATGGAAAGTCCATAATAACAGAGGATAAACAGGGAACAGCCAGATGCTGGAAGTAAACAGGGAAGACTTTTATTATAATTTGTTACTGTGAGATATTTAAAATCTTTCTGTGGCGAAGAACACAATTAAAGAATGTTTAATAGATGTGTGTAATTTCTCTTTGCCACACGTGGCGCCGAAACCCGGGACTAAAACATGATGGGACCTACAACAGAACATTGTTAGTTCAGTCTTATTTAGATATGAAATTTAAATTTTAGGATGACATTCGAATCTTTAGAAGCAGAAAGGCTAAAATGCAAAACTTTACTAGAACAAACTATTCTGCAGGCGAAAAGGCTGCTGTTGGAAAATCTTCAAAATGGGAACCTTTCTGAATTTATTATCAAACTAAATAAATGTATACAGAACTTAAATATAAATAGTCATGATTTGGAAGAAATACACGAAAAACTGTCTCTGATAGCAACAAAGGAAAATGAAGACGAGATTCTGGAGCAAATAGAAATTGACTTTGATTGTATTATTTCTGCAATAGACATCAGAATAGAACTTGAGGTAATCGAGAAGGAAATGAAATTTAAGATTAAGGATTTAGAAACTTCAGCAAAATTACCTTTAACCAACAAACTTGGCACACTTATTTCAAAAGCTGAATCACAGATGACTATATTAAGAAGAAATCCAATTAAAATAATGGAATATTTTGATATAGATTCACAACAGAACGATGAATTAATAGATGTAGTACAAATAGCTTCAAACAAAGAATGCATTGTTGGTGGTGAGGATGCTGATGTCAGTATTATGAGAACTAAAAAGATAGCAAAGGGAACTACATTAGAGGCGAGCAACAGTTGTCATCCAAATCGATATATGTCTAGCTGTAAGAGACCAATGGGTCACCAGGAACAGACATTTCTTCAGGGGCAGGTTGCACTTAAAGAAACCTTGGTGTCAGTTACAGTGGCTTCAAAGGGAGCACTGAATATTCAAAACCAAATGGGCAGAAACAAAAGAAAAGAAAGAAAAATAAGGTGAAAATTTCAGCTTGTTCGAAGAGAACGCTGAACAGTAGAAACTGGAGAAAGTCTCAATTTCACAGAAAACTCTTTCACAAGAAACGAAAGCCAGGTTTTCAAATGGGCAAGGTTCTGCAAAGAAAAAAGGCAGCTAAAAGGAGGCAAACATGTTATACGCGTAAAGGGCAAAACGCTTATGGTGTAAGAAATTCAGTTCCAATATGCTACAGGCTATGGTGGAAAGAAAGGTGCAAGAGGCTTTTCATTAAAGTTGCACAAGCATGTCACAGAAGAAAAGCGATATGCCGCACCAAGAAAATGGGATATAACAAGGAAAAGAAAAGGCCAAAGAAATCTGTTGCAGAGAATAGAAGACGTAAATGCTGGAGACGAAAAATAAAAGGTTGCAAAATATAATCCCCGCTGGATGAGCAGAGAAAAATTAAGCAGAAGAAAAACACAAATCTAGAGACAAAGTCAGGATTATAATGCAGTTGATAACTATTACAATTTGATTTAATTTGATTTAAATGATAACATTTAAGATCATTTAAGGAACATTTTGCGTTTGTGAGTGTCGCGAATCTCGCGATATTTATTGTAATCTCATCACACTAATGACGTTGCGTCGATTACTTAAAAGTAAGCAAGGGTGCAAAGATCAGGAATCGATACAATCAAGTACCACACCTGACCCAGGATACTAAAGTCGCGACGTTAATTACATCAGTAACTATGCAAGGACAGAACGGACATGACTGTCATTAGAAAAGATAAAATGGAAAGTCCATAATAACAGAGGATAAACAGGGAACAGCCAGATGCTGGAAGTAAACAGGGAAGACTTTTATTATAATTTGTTACTGAGATATATTTAAAACCTTTCTGTGGCGAAGAACACAATTCACAATCAGATGTGCGTAATTTCTCTTTGCCACAACAAGATAGATTTGATAGGCTGCTTGATCAGACTCAAGTGCAGTTGCAGATTTTGAAACAAAATCAACAGCTTCGGATGGAATTAGACAATAATTGCACAGGAGAATAAAATTTATCAAACGCTACTTATTCAGATAAACTCAGCAATGAATGTCAGGGAGAGGAGCATATCGACAATACATCGTCAGTGCTTTCAAACAGTGTGCGTGGTGAGCGTGATGATGTGGGCATCATCATGGCTAATGTTTCAAACATGGAATGCATACAGGATTGCCAGGCAAAATGTCAGAGAATAAATGTGGTTAGCAGGTTGGATAGGGTTCTGGATACAGGGATAAATACCAGGAACAAACAAAGAGAAAATAGAACATGGTAGGGGGTTCACAGAGTTTGGTGCAAACACTGGCGTATCAGAAATCAAAGAAACAGAGAACTAAAAGGAAACAAATGGGACAAAAACCGAGATCTCCAGCTTGTTTGATGAAAACTCTGAAACCTATGGAATGGAGAAAGTCTCCATTTTTCAGACGCCTCAGGAGGCGGAAACCAATAATTTGGCGAGAGAAAAGAATCCTTTGAAGGCAAAGGCAATGGACTGTACGAAAGAGAAAGGGTAATTATAAAAGCAGATATGGTTATACAAGATGGAATAATTCTCCATCTAGTTCAAAGCGTCACATGACGGTAAAACAGCAAAGGCTATTGATGCATATGAGGTGGTGTTCCCACATCTCCAATAAGACATCTGGACAACATAAAGGCAGTAGGCAGAAACAGAAAGTAACAAAATGGGTGAAAAGGACCAAATAGATATTCCTGAATAAAGGTGGGAAGAACACACAAAAATCTGAAAATGATAGAAGTTTGATAAATGATGTGAACTGTAAAGAGTGAAATATGGATGATGATCATCATCATGATGATGATGATGATGATGATGATGATGATGATGATGATGACAAACTATCGATGCCAGATCTTGGACAAATGAGATAACATTTTGTGTTTGGCCAGTGTCGCGAATTCTCGCAATTATAAACTTTATTTAAAATTCTTTAAACAGCATTTTTCTTATACATTGTATTAGGCAAGACGCTCTTTACTGTAATATCATTTGACGTCAAAGTGTATTACGTATTTAACGTCAGTAGCTAACGTTAGGAAGAACGTCTGTTACTAGGACAGAAATAACATGAACGATGAGGAACACAGTGTCAACGTAGTATTAATAGATGTAGAACAAATAGCTTCAAACAAAGAATGCATTGTTGGTGGTGAGGATGCTGATGTGAGCATTATGAGAACTAATGAGATAGCAAAGGGAACTACATTAGAGGCGAGGCAAACCTAGAACTGGAAACATCAGCACGCAGTGTGTTGGAGGTATTAATTGGGGAAGCATGGATTGTGCAGACACGGATAACTGGATTAAAGGGAAGATTTAAATATATACATTTAAAATGTATGCTATAATTTCTCTGTGGCGAAAAAGCTGTAAATAAAAATGATTCAGTTAACAAATTTCGCTTGTGTTTTCGCCACATAGGTGTTGCCACTAGTTAATAATTGTATTCATTATATAAAAAAGTAAGGAAATACAGAAAAATGTTGATTGAATATAATGTATATTTGATAAACTTTACAGCACATGTGAAAATATAGGAAGTTATATTGGAAATACGAAATTGGATTTCCTCTGCTTTCTCCATTCACTTCATTGAGCCAACTTGAGATTTTTAAACGCCTTTAACTGTCTTTTATGGGTATTTGTTTTCTTAATTGGATTGTAAGGGATATTTTGGTAGCCAAATTGTCAGAATTTGCGAGTTTCATGTTCTATACTCCATCTCATATGGTTTCAGTTTTGGAAGACAAACACATTATGCGGCGTCATCATAAATATTACATTATTTGCAATCATGTATGACGTCATTATTTGCAACCATGTATGACGACATAGTGTAAAACATCTTTTACCTTCAAAGTGTTTATTAAAAAAATCAGATAATTGTCATGAATATGACGTTCATTTCATCTCGTAAAGTGAAAATAATTGTATTTCATTTATATATTTTTTCACTTCACTCGATGGAATAAATGTCATATTTATTCCTAAGACTTGAATATCCTCTATATACTAGTTGTTTAGATTACTTGGTTCTGACAGATAGCAAAACATTGCATAAGTGAGTGTTTGGTTTAGAAATATACACAGACAGATTCAATAACATGGTCTCAACTGTTTTACAATTATGTAGATTCTCTCGACTTCCAAAGGGTCTATTGTAATTGTTATTGCTTATTTTCTTAGTTTATTTGTTATTTGTTTGTTTGTTGTTGTATTGATATTTTTGTTGTTGCTGTGAAGGGTTGTATAGGTATTTTATCTTTTTTCCTCACAGAACATCTTTAAAGTTTACCCGTTACTTAAGGCTGGTGTTTAGATCAACACATTTGGCTCACAATAATACAAACTCAAAAGAGTTTGCAATTATTCCTCAATTTATTTCCAGATTGTCTTTACACGTTGTGGATGTCTTTGTTGAGATACACATATGCGTTTTACTTTCAGCTAAGACAAGATAATTGCCCAAATAATTACCCACAATTATTCCTATTTATCATATGGGCCGCACCGCGAGAAAACCTGTCTTCTGAGGTTTGCTAACAACACAGGCACAGACCAGATTGCGCATCCGCGCAGTCTGATTAGCGCTTTTGTTATTCGCTTTTTGGAAAATATCATGTCTAGACTTGCTACGAGCGAAATTTCAATTTTCTAGCAAGCCTCTGTAGCTGTTGAGACTGGTTTGAATATCACATTGTCCGAAACCCTGAAGACAGGTTTTCTCACGGCAAGGCCCAATTATGACGTCGCGCGTCTAGGAGTGATATAATATCATGTATTAAAATCGATAAACCAATAGTGGTTTTACATATTTTGTAACGTTATGAAATGATGTCCACAATAACGATGCATACACAATGACAAAATCTTAACTTTTTTCACGCCGAAAATGCAATTTCAAAGCTATCTTGATGTCAAATGATAAAAATTCTTCTTGCATTATTAAATTTATAAAACTCGTTGCGAAAAAGACATTAAATGCTCGGCAAGCCGCGCATTTTATCTTTTTTTGTCAACACATTAAATAAATTTAATAAAAAATGAACACTCATATAAGATCCTCTCTGTTTTGTTTTCAGAACGCCTCTACAATTTATGGACATCTGGTTTGTTAGATCTAAGTACGCTGAAAGCACGTCCAGTCATGACCACTCCAATTGGAGGATAAGCTGTTCCTTTGGCATGGGTGGAAAACTACACAGAGTCATTAAATTGGCTTTGATACAGAAATCTTTTGTGGTTTTTTTTCTGTAAGGCTTCCACTTTTATCTTTTGAAAGCATCACCTGAACAACAAAAGCTTGCCAATTATAGTTTCTTTTTGCTTAGAATAGCGAAAAACAGAGCAGTTGTTAATCTAGCATCGATATTCGTTATTTTTCTATTACTTTTTGTAAACAATCCACATGTTTCAACATTTAAAAAAATATGATTATATTATATAACATACCTATCAATAAAGTGCTTGCTTGACCTCTGTTCACCCAAAGACACAAAATGTTATGAATGGACCGTACTCAGTTTGCACCTCGCATCAGACTTAAAGTGAGTTAAAAAAAACCTGAGTCGTGCATGAAGTTCTCATTGTTTAGCTGTTCCATATTATAAAAACAAACGTATACAATACATTGAAAACTCATTTTTTTCAGATGATATTATCGACCAGTTTAGTTTGAACCACAAAAGTCAATGTCACCATCTATGTAGTTTCAAATTGTACTTGTAATTTGAAAAATATGTTTTAATGTTTTACTGTATATGTGTTTAATCTCTTGTCGCTCTTAATGTTGATGTACTTGTTGTTTCAAATTGCGTGTTTGTAAAGAACACGTGGAATAGTACATGATAGTTTGGTGCATATTGTATATAAGTAAATACACTCTTTAAAATTCTATACAAAGTAAGAAAGATGGCAAAGATCAGGAATCAATACAATCAATTACCACACCTGACCCAAGATACCACATTGGAAAGTGACAAAATAACAATTAGGCATCACAAACAAGAGCCAAGAGGGCAATGATTCCAAATGTGGTTATAGATGAAGTCTCAGGCAAAAACAAAGGCTTCTAGCCCCACTAGAGAGAGAGATGCTTATGTGATAAATACCAATTCTCGCACACCAGATTGGGATTTCCGTTGTTTTTAAATATGTGAGATCACATACCTCACATACCCATACCAGCCAGTGGGAAAAAACATCAGCCACGTCGGCAACACGCTGGCGATACGAATATATATGACGGCATCAAGTTGTAAAAATGGCATCACTATGTCACATCTTGGCGACTTTAAGATTCTATTTAAAAAAATTCATGTTTTCCAATGTAAAATAAAGTATTTTGTGGTGAGCAAAAAATAAAAAACATTATTCGTGTGAGGATGGGACAGAAAAATCCATCCCTTGTAGTCACTCTTTGTCATCACTGGACAAACCTTGTGATTCCAATCAGTGGTCTCAGGTCAGATTTTCTATCCAAACCTTACACTCGTGATAGTTTCTTATAGTCATAAGAACTGCTGCAGGCAAGCAGGAAAAAAATGAGGGGGGAGTGTAGTTCATTAAAATATTTAGTAAGTGCTATCGTCCTGCCAAAAGCATTAACTGGCATCCCATTAGTTGATTGTAGTAGAGATATCTAGATAATCAGCCTGATGAAGTACGCCTTCAACTGAAAATGAAGAAAAAAACAAACAAGAAAATTAGTTTTAAGCGTTTTAGTACCTTCATGAAAAGTTTGGTATAGATCAGTAATTAATAAATCTTTAACTATCCATGTCTTGCATGCGTGAGTCCAGAGAGTTTTGTCAATTGGATCCAGCTCTGTCATTTTTGTCATTTTTAGTCATCAACTTATTTTACAACTTTATTTTCTAGAGGGTTCTATACCACTATTCTAAATAAAGCGTAGTACACAACTAAATGCAGGCCATCATCGGCCCACCAGCAATACAGCGTTTTGATGGCATATCATTGAATGCTGGCCATGATCCTGACCACATCATATATATGTCCTGATCCAAATCTGAACTAAGGGTGAGGTTGGTGCACCGTTAAACTGGTTAAAGCCCTCCAGTAAAATATTTAACTGACCGTTCCAAGGCAGTGTTTCTTTTGTGGATCATTTATGTTATTTCTGTCTTGTTTTGTTAACTTTCATGCACGTCTGTTGGTTCATGTCTTGTGGTCACCTGCTTGGAAAGGGCTGACCTTTTGGCTCTCGTGTGTGATGTCTAATTGTGACGTTGTCACTTTCCCATTTGTATCCTAGGTCAGGTGTGGTGCTTGATTGTATTAAAACCTGATCTTTGCCCTCTCTCTTACTTTGGTCTAATCAAAGCATCTGCTAAGTTTGAAGTTGCTACGTCCAACGGTTAAGGAGGAGACGCATTTACAGGAAAGAACATCATTTCACTTGTGACCTTGATCTTAGGTCAATGACAAACACAACACGTCGCCCAGTATCTTCTACATTATATGTCCTATGCACTTGCAATGTTTGAAGATTCTATGTCTAACGGTTTAGAATGTTAAGCATTTACAAGAAATATTTGATTTGACTTTGACCCAAGGTCATGGTCACATAAAACATTGCCCTCTACATCATGTTACCTATGTACCTGCAAAATTTGAAGTTGCTACGGTCAATGGTTAAGTAGATTCATTACCATGAAAAGAAATTGTTTGACCTTTACCCCAAAGTCAAGGGGTCAAGGTCACACTAAATGTTGCCAATACCTTTGACATTATTTGATCTATGCACCAGCGAAGTTCGATGCTGCTACATCCCATAGTTAAACAGAAGATGTATTTACAAGAAAATACATTATTATACCTTGATTTTGGGGTCAAGGTCACTCGAAATATTGCCCAATGCCCTCTATATTATGTTACCTATGCACCTACAGAGTTTGAAGTTACTACGTCAAAAGGTTTAGGAAGAGATGCAGTTACAAAAAAACAATATTTGACCTTGACCTTAGGATCAAGGTCACACGAAATGTTGCCCAGTACCCTCAGCATTATGTAACCTATTTAACTACAAAGTTTGAATTTGCTACCTCTAATGGTTTAGGAGTAGATACATTTACAAGAATCGTGACAGACGGTAGGACAGACATAAGGATGGACCGATTTGGTACGAAATTAATATACACTTTTTCTAAAGAAAAAGCGGGTAATAAAATAGTAGTGTATCTTTGGCCATTGAGAAATTGCTCCCAGAAGGTCGCATATTTTATTGTTGAAGATTAGATTCTACAAGAATTTAATTTTTACATGTGTAAGGTCTAACCTAGATGAGGAAATCTCCAAAACCTAACTAAGCTATTACATCAGTATTTTAAAGTCACGAATACTGTTAATCGGGAAATTTTCGCACGAATTTTATTTTAGTGCAGAGCATTCAAAAACATAATTCTGGCATTAAAAATTTGCGACAAGGCCATGATTTACCTATATCAGTAAACGACACAGTGATTTTGGCATTTCATAAAGGATTTTTTTTTCATGAAACAGTTTCGCGAAAATAAACCCTCGTGAAAATATCCAAATAATTATTTACAGTAGTTGGTGTACCTTCATCAATATTCCAGAATGCAGGCTGGTCAGTACTGTCTGAGTACAGGATCTTTGGGTATTTGATAGAACGGTTGAATGCGCATGTGTCATTTATAAGAATGGTGAGGAACCCCTTCCAATTATCACAGCTGGTATCATCTATGTTTATAACAAATCTATTTCTGTATCCGTCCCTGTAACAATAACAAATGAGACGTGACATGTGATTGCCAACAATGTGGCATTTGGACATGTGTTAACTCAGACGAGCCTCTGCAGCCTCCTTTTAAGCTTAAAACTCCAAAAGGTGTTTAGTCAGTAGCTTAACAATCATAGAATACTAAAGCGACTAGTAAAGGCTCTGATCAGACTGCGCGCATGCGCAGGCTGATATGAGGATTTGCTGGTCGCACATATCACATTGTTGGAAATCTCATGCACTGGCTCTTAATCTATTTCTGTATCCGTCCCTGTGAACAAAGTATAACCTATTTAAGGACATATGCTACTTAATACTTCCCACATTGAGATATTTCCAATACTTTGCATACAATTTGTTTCATTCATGGACTGTCACATCCTTGGTAACCCAGGCGTGACCCATTACATACCCACTGCATCCATCATTCTGAAAACAACCTAATTATTTAATGTTAAGCTAAAATAAGTGTAATCGTCATTCAGCTTCTATATTTCAATTTTAACCATTGCTTATGACCTCATGCTTTATAGAAAACGTGAAAAATTACTTGTTTTCCCAAGCCGTAACAAGATACTGCTTGATATATTTTGTTCTTTTCCCCAAAAGGGATTTCGATTTTTAGAGTAAATTATATAATTATAAAAAAAAACCTGACATTGGAAATCTCAATTTTTTTGGTTTTATTTCATGGACTATCAATTTATCACTTAGAAAAAAGAAAAAAAATTGGGGGTCACCATGCTAATTAGCTTTAGGGAGGGTCAAATTTAACCCAATCCCTACATATTTCGAGGATAATTCAAAATAAAACGTTAAGGGGTGATTTTTGTCATTTATATATCACATGTTACCTGTATGAAGTAAATAGCATTATAACACTAAAAAAGAAGAAAACAAAAACAATGTAAAATAGGTGCCCACTTGTTTTCGTTGGTATTTTTCATTTTTAATTTCTAAATTTAATACACCATTCTGTAGACAAATAGTGGAGACCCTGATCAGACGCTGTGTTCTGTGGCATCTGATCTTGGTCTGTACTGAGTGTCTATGCCACACTTTAATGTTTGAAAATATTTTTTCCTGAGTGGAGATCTGTAAAAGGTTTCAGAGACGAATTGCACAGGTTGCATATGTCGTCAATTTCCAGTGGATAATGAGTGGTACGAGTACAGGTTTAATGAGTCAAATGTTTGCTTTATCAAATACCAGTTCAGCAGTTCCATGTGGTCAGCGTCAATACATGTTCCACTTTGTTTATATTCTAATGTTTAACTATCTCACACTGTACAAAGTGCACATTTACGCTGGTACAAAAGGCAAGTGAGTGTATGATTTTGTGTCTGTACGAGAGATAATCCACATGCGAAAGCTCATGGACTATCTTCCCATATAAAATCACAATCCATAAACTAACATCTGCTTAATTCTCGTTCGCAAACATAGTTAAAATGTTCGTTTTGTATTCTAATTTTAATGATGATCTCTATTTATTCAAAATGACCCAGGACATTCCCAGACTCTTATCATCAGTTACACAAAAAGCTGCAACAAACAAGAGGTGTTTATTTTATTTGAAAAAGTCGTTTTTTAATTACTCATTGTATTTCATATTCAATGGATTCATTAATGCAAATAAAATTAGAATCCCATAACAATGCTTACCCATTTAATGAGAAATCTTGATACGTATGGCTTGCCAGATTCTTCCATGATGAATTGAGCAATCTGCCAGATGAAAACCAGTTTGTCAATGTGCTTTTCGTGCCGTTAAAAATCAGAAACTGCTTTTCTACTCCTTTAGCATGAAGTGAGACCTTGACCTGAAATGTTAATGCACATAAACGCTTTGGAGATCATCATCAGGGCCCGGTATTACAATGCCTCCTTAAAGTTAAGGAAGACTTAAGTTAAGTATTGATTTTTCAGGATGCAAAAAAGACCATTTCAAACTGATTAAAATCAAAATAGTTTCATTTTTTCTATAGATCACAATCATATCTTTGACCACAAGTACTGCACCGATCCAGGTAATTTGTTAAGCATCTGATATAGCCTGTTAAAATATCAATACTTAACTTAAGTCTTCCTTTACTCTAAGGAGGCATTGTAACTCAAACATTAAAATGTTATACTTTAATGGTTTCTTCAATGATTTTCGTCATGTATATGCATATTCTAGTACTACTTTGCTCATGAACACACTGAATAGTGGTAGAATTAACCCTTTCTCCAGCAGTATGTATAGGTCATACAACCGTGTTCCTAAATCGAAGTCAATGCACATAATGCCTAGGGGGCATATTTTAACTGACCCATCTACATTTAGCTATTTCGCCGCACTTAGCCTAGAATATCCGAAGGCTACACGTTTGATCTGAATTCGAATTCAGTGGCAAGGTCTCTAATTGGCCGTTTCGTTTTTAGAAGCAATCCAATATTCAAAGTGTACCAACATCGCTCACGCAATGGTGTAATTTTGGAAGTAGCTTGATCATCGGGGAGTTTTAGAACGAACAGTAAAATACACTGCTGCTGGGGAGTTAGCAACTTGTTAATGGTACAGGCTGACGCGATGGTGAATAAACGATTTGGGAAAAATAGATATCAAGCGAAGCTTTGACTTTGGCCAGTGAGATGCATTTAAGCCCTCAAAGGCTTGGGCTGCTTTCCCTTCTAAGGTGGTGGTTCTGTTGTCTTTGTTCTGCTATCGTTGTTGTAATTGTTTATGGGGTTCTGTGATTGGTCCTTGTTTTATTATGCTCCTCTTAGTGTCTTTTCTGGCTTTAGATTAATTGTACTCCTGATGTCTTGTTACAGTGAGTGTTCTGGGGCGCTTCCTCACAGTGCCATGGGTTGGTATGCTATGTGTATTTATGGTTTTTCCCTGATCATACTCACTTACATTTTGTTTATCTCTTTTTGCGACTCATTTAGACATTTGATATGGATCATGCGCGGATCCAGAAAATTTTGTCAGAGGGGGTCCGACTTTGAAACGTTTTTTTTTTTTTTTTAGTTTGAAGAGGGGAGGAAGGATCCAAATACCACTATTAGCGGATCATCAACGGCCCGCCAGCGAAACGCCATTTAAATGGCGTTTCGCTGGTGGGCCGATTATGGCCCAACATTGAATGCTGGCTTGGTAGCTTTGTGATTTTAAGGAGATGCGGACCAGTATTGCTAAGGAACCCTATATTTTTTTTGTAATTTTCCAGGGGATCCGGACCCCATGCCCCCCCCCCCCCCTCTGGATCTGTACATGTGGATTTTGATTCATCATAGAGTTTACTGCTACTATTGCAAATATATGTACAATCATAATGGCACCAACTGCTTAAGTAAACAAATAAGAATTGTAGGGAATTGCTGGAGAAAGTTATACATTTTGTATTATACATGTAGTTGAATGCAAAATTAATTTTAGTACTTATAGCAACTTCAGGCGCCACCTATATTTGCAGCAGACAACAATTTTAAAATTGTGCTGCTTTTTCAAATATGACAAATAAATTTTGATATTTCATGAGAATCGTCTGCTGGCAGACAATTCTCATGTAATATCATACTTAATTTTTTTTTTTCGAAAATTAAAAAAAAAGTGTCGCAAAATTTGTCGTCTGCTGCAGTCGTGATAGGCGCTATAAAGGTTAAAGCAGAGAGCTTTGTGATTCCCCCTCAGAGACCAGTATGCTATAACTGAAAGGTGCGTGCGTACTTGCGCGTGGGTGTGTGATGCCATCAACATTTAAGATCATGTGTAGATGGGACCTTAAGTTGTAGTCCCATCCAACAGATCATAGAAGCCTTCATGCCTACACTGCGATGGTTCCTACATAATTGTGTTAATGTATATGAACTTTACAATATCAAAATATATATTATGTAAATTAGAAAGTACCTTACTATGACCAAAATGGTCCCAGTATTTTAGCACTAAAAGTCTGTAATGTGCGCTACAATTAGTTGAGCAGATAAAATCACTAGTGCCGGCGCCACTCTCCCATGCATTATATATGTCCGCGATGTTATCAGAAGGTCCATTGGATATCCCTGAAAATCCTCTAAAGACGAGTAGATATTCTTCATCTGAAACGAAACTAGAACAATCACATGCAGCTTAGATACTTATCGCAAAATGCAAACACGCACTTTCAGAATATATCGCAAATTCAAACAGTCTCACCAGAGCCTCCACGAATCTCACACTAAAACAGGCGTCGGTTAAGGCGGCAAGCAAGACACTGAGCCATGAAATGAGATACTCAACATTGTGACTCTGTGTCAGGAGAATAGCCAGAACAGCACATTTTCACGTTTTTCAACCATAAAATGAGAAAAGTGGTGGGCAAGAAAAAGAATCCATTATTCGTGTGAAGATGGGATAGAAAAATCTGTCCCTCGTGATCACCATTTGTCGTCACTCGTCAAGCCTTGTGATGCCAATCAGTGATTGGAAGACTTCCAGTTTAGCGGTCGCCAGAAATTGAAAAGCCCTTTAATACACCCCAACACCACCAAATATCGACAGTTTATTTATCGGGGCTATGAATTCTTTTTAATATGGGGGCTATCGCCCCCACACCCCGTCGAAATGCTTATTGGGGTTAATTTTGCTTTTTTGGCCAGTAGACATGCGCAAAGGAATACTACCGGGGACCACTAAACTGGAAACTAGCCCAGTGATTCTCAGGACGGATTTTCTATCCCATCCTCACCCTCATGATAATCATTGATTCTTATAGTCTCAAACACTTTGCTTGTCAATACGAATTGTAGTCTTTTTTAAAAGACAATGGTCTCCTTACCGGTAAGTTCGATGCTTCTAGCTGTACAGTAATGGACCTCGTCGCGAGAAAACCTGTCTTCGGGGTTTCCGACGAAGCGGGACTCAAACTAGTCTCCTCAGCTACAGAGACTAGCTAGAATATTGAAATTTCACTTGAAGCAAGTTTAGATATAATTCTTTCCACTAAGCGAATAACACAGGCGCTGATCAGACTGCGCGGATTGGCAGGCTGGTCTGCGCCTGTAATGTTAGCAAACCCCCGAAGACAGGTTTTCTTGCGTCGAGGCTCTAATCATTATCCTCATTTGCAACTACCAGTTATAATAATATGAACCGTGAGATGTGATTTCCAACAATGTGGCATTTTGACAACTGTAGACTCAGACAAGCCTCTGCAGCCTCCTTTTAAGCTTAGAAACTCCAAATGATATTCAGTCAGTAGATTAACAATCATAGAATACTCAAGCGACTAGCAAAGGCTCTGATCAGACTGCGCGTATGCGCAGGCTGATCTGAGGCTTTGCTGGTCGCGCATACCACATTGTTGAAAATCTCATGCCACAGCTCAATTATTTGAGACATCCTGATTACAAGATTTAAATGGCCAAATATTGAAAAGGCAATAACTCAACAAAAAGACAATTTTGTATTAAAATTTTAGCCAGAATATACCTAACATCCTATATCAGCTGCTGCTAGCTACAAATCTTTGGAGATATCTTTATTACAAGTTTACAATGCCCCAATTTGCAAAATGCAATAACTAAAAACAACAACCTTTTTCTTAATTTTCACCAGGTAGCCATGTTCCTTGGCTGTACCAGTACTGGCCGGGTGGGTTTATGTTTTTGTGGTTCTATGTCCAGGAACTCCCGAAGGCTCAACCGGCAGTGGTTCTGGTAATAAAGCGTCTCAGAAGACGGGGCAACAGCTTAAAGTCTCATCCGACAGACTGGGAGAAGCCGGGTATCGAACCTGCGACCCCTGGTTTACAAGACATAGGTTTATCCCCTACACCAACACCAAGTAACTTACTTATCTGCTATCAACTGACCACGTTTTAAGCTGCTAGCTATTATATAAATATAACATTCTTGAGAGGGTGCTAGTCAAAAATATTATCCCGAGGAATGTGATTATCAACCGAGGCGTAGCCGAGGTTGATAATCATATTTCGAGGGATGGCTTTTTCGACTAGCACCCTCTCTAGAATGTTATATTTATTTTATTATACCGAACATTATTCCTTAATTTTTCTAACCCTTCTTCCTCTAACCATGGTGCGGGAAGTTCCAAGGGCAGCACAGTGCGCATTTGCTACGAATGGATGAAATAATAAATTTCACTAAAGGGTTGTGTTTGTAAACAATTTTAGTGTTCAAGCTAATCATGATCGCCGTTTAAACAAATCGTGCCATAATCACTGATGACGGCAAGCAGAAACGATTAGCAGCGTTGCTTAAATATACATTGTAAATGGGGTTGCTATGGATGGTGCGTTTTTGATGCAAAACAGAAAATTTCGCCTAATCTGCTCAATTTTGATCTCAAAGTGTTCCTCTCGTTCTAACTAAGAAAACGAGTACCCACACTTTATGTTTCTGACCACAAATAAAGAAGTTATATGAAGATTAAAGTGACCAGGCCATTGCATCCGCCATTGTAAAGTTAGAGTGTTCACGCGTAATAGAACCGTACGCGCATCAAAGTCGCGCATGTGATAGTCGAAATTATCGCAGGGTGATAGTCGAAATTACTGCCTGCCGGCCTATGGAGGTTTTACCTTGGAAATATATGTGAGGTATAATAAAATAATTTATGAGATATTTTATTAAAAGTTTTCAATGTCCAAATTCGTAGATTGCAATAACTCAAATAATAAGATTTTTTTTAAAAAATTTGACCAGGTAATCTACTTAGTATCCCCTATCCGCTGACCAAGTTTTAAGCTCCTAGCTGCAGCATATTTTTAGATATCTTGATTACTAAAAAAATCATTATGACCCTTTAAAAGGGGCATTACTTCACAAAGGGAGATAAATCAGAGTAAAAAAACAGGTCAATTATTTTGATGAGGAATCCATCTTTGAAATTTAAAAACCCTAAATTTATTCTAACACAGACAGAGGCAGAGACAAATAAGCACAAAACAATCTGCCCCTTCAACTATTGTTAAGTAGGGGGCGTAAAAATGTGTCTTCTGCTGCAATCATGATTGGAGTTTACAATGCAAAATATGTAACCACGTCTTTTGATGGACGATTCACATGACATGTCAAGCTGTAGTCTCAAATAAAAATAAATAAGTCTAAATATCATATGACGTCACGTCTTGGAGTGAAATAACGCCATGCAATAAAATTGATAAACCACTAGTGGCTCACATATTTTTGGGAAACGTAATGACGTCCATTATAACGCCGCGTAAAATAAGGAAAACTCTTGACGTTTCACACCAAAAATGCAATTTTTAAGTATTTTTAATGTCATGTGATAAATAGAGGATCTTACATGAGTTATCATGTTTTGCTGAATTTATTAAACCAGTTGGGGAAAAGAGATAAAATGCGAGGCTTGCCGAGAATTTTTTCTCTTTTTCGCAACGGGTGTAATAAATTCAATAATACAAGAGTACGAATGTTAGATTCTATCTATCATATGACAAATACTTTGAAATCTCATTTCTGGCGTAAAAACGTTATTATTTTGTCATTATGTACGCAACGTTGTTATTGACGTCATAACGTGTCCCGCAAATCTATAAACCACTAGTGGTTTATTGATTTTATTGCATGGCGTTATTTCACTCCCAGACGCGACGTTATAATTTTTTATGATAAATAGAATCTAACATTCGTGCTCATGTGTAATTGAATGTATCAAACTCATTGTGGAAAAGAGATAAATGCTCTTCATCTCTTTTCCCCAACTCGCTTAATAAATTCAATAAAATATGAGCACTCATGGAAGATCTTCTACTAATATAAAAATAATTGTGAGTTTGGCCATATTGCATACCGTCACAGAGAGGAATGTCACAGTTTTCCCATCGCTTGCCTATGTCCACAGTAAAACACCAGGGAATAGAAGAATCATCTGGATCTCTGCAGTAGTTTTCAGCAGCTGTCGTTGTGCCATCAAACGGATACATTTCGTCTTCGTCAAATTCGTGGCTATGAGGATACTGTGAGTCCCAGCGTTGACACTGAATTCCTCCCCTTGTGACGCTCATGCTTCCCGTATAAGAATAGTCAGTTGACCAACATTGGCTAGTACCTTTTGAATAAAAAAAGAAACCTTGAACATATGATGCGACTTTATGAGGGAAAGCAATGAGATAGAGCATGGCATCTTTGCAATAATCCATGACAATTATATAATAATTATTAGTATGTTTTTAGTTTGATTCAAGGTAAAATGCCAAGTGTTTTGATCTGAAACAGCCACCGGATTTTTTTGCCGAACCAGTTTTTGGCAAAATCACCTAGTACTTTTAGCAAACATTGACACCTAAAGTGACTATTTCTGTACAAATAGACCATACTTTGGAAATTCTATAAACTTTTTGGCTTAACAGGTAAACTTCCGGGTTTACCTGTTGGATTTCTTTTGCTCTGGTATTCAGTTGTCCTTATATTTGCTTTATCTCCTTTTTATATCTTGATTTTTATGTTCTAGGAGATGATGCATTGATAAGTTAGGGGTCTTTCATGCATACCAAGCATCTATGTGTTTTGATCCACATCTGAACTAAGGGTAAGGTTGGCACCGTGAAACCAGTTTAATCCCTCCGGTAAAATATTTTTAATGACAGCTCCAAGGCGGTACTTCTTTTGTGGATCATTCATGTTATTTCTGTCTTGTGTTTGTTATGATTTCGTGCGTGTCTGTTTATTGATGCCTTGTGGTCACCTGCTGGGAAAGGGCTGACATCTTGGCTCTCGTTTGTGATTTCTAATTGGGGTATAAAACACAGATTTAGTGAACCTTTGATGCCCGACATCAGCCATAGTTTTTTGTTTTTCTCTATTGTGTAATTGTTGTTATAAACAAACAGAACAAATTAAAACAAAAACGGTCTCAAAATGATGTTAGGTTAAGGAGATTTGAAAGTTCTTTTGTTATTTGTTTAATTCAAAGGGAGGTAATTTTAGATAATTTTGTAAATGAAACATTTGGAACTGCAATTTTGTTCGCTCAATAGGCAGAATTGGGATTTTTAGATGTTTTTCATCGTTGGACGCTTCTGGTTGCCATTTAACGCAAAATGTGTCACGTTTTGATGATTAACTTTCTGATGATAATGGAAAAAGCTGTGTACACATTAGGTTTAATAACCCTTCAAGATCAGATGATAAAATCAAATAATTACCATTTATTGTGTGTCGGACGTTTGATTAACATTTTGGTTTTATTTTTGTTGCAACATCTTAGCTGGAACGAAAGATACAGTACCATGAAAATCGGACGTTTCTTTTTTGTTTGAGTATATCTTAGCAATGTTACTAGCCGATAATTACTTGGCTGTGAAGGGTCAACTTTCTTTAATATAGAGCAAACGTTGCCTTCTGTGTAGGAATCAGGTACAATGGCTCCCTTTGAGAGATAAGTTAAAGAGGTTGCAAAGAGGTACAGAGATTTCATTTGCTAGTTCTTTGAGTATGCGATTGTTGAGTCCGTTTGGTCCTGATGCTTTACCAGTGATGTTCGTTTCAAATAGTTCTTGGAAGAAAGTATTTAAGGGATTAGCTGTGTCTGACATCAGTGAATATATGGCCATTGCTTTCCAGCAGTGGTATTTGAGATCTCGAGCTCTGATTAATGATACGCTTGAGTTATCCCACCAATCTCGAGAGTAAAGTGTTTCAGATTTAAGTTTTTCAGAGAGTTTGTCAAAGAATGCCTTTATAGAGTTTTGAATAACAGCTATTGTCTTATTTCTAAGTTTTTCAGTTTAGACAAATGTGCAGGTAAGTTGGTTTGTTTGGTTCTTTGTAAGCTCATTCACGTTTCCTGGTGCATTGTTTCAGAGTTGTAGTTATCCAAGGCAGGTCAGATGGCCAAATTCGCATTGTTTTGTTGGGGTTACATTCTTTAGCAAGAGAAATAATATGGTTTGCTTTGTTTGTAAATGAAGATATATGTCAGTGTCGTGTAAAGAGTTCCATTTGGTGTTAGATGCCTTTTGTCTTAAAAGTTCATAGTTGCTTCAATCATTGCTCCAATATGCCTTGTATAAGTATTATGTTTGGGTTTAGAAACTTTAAATACACAGTAAATGGGACAATGATATCGAACCTCTTGATGAAGAAATGGACCCCCTTCTACACAAAGAACTAGATGATCTTTGTAACTAACCAGTATTAAATCGATGCTAGGGGAAGAGTGTTCAGTAAAGTGAGTTGGCTCGTTTATAGACTGGTGAAGAGCAAACTGATTACAAAGAGATTGAACCTTTTGGAAGTATGGATTGTTTTACACATTCATATTAAAGTTCCCCGTTATGATTATATCATTTATTCTCCTGTCGACAGCTAAGTGAATGGAATCTTCGATAGTTCCATAAAAGATACTATTTGAATCTGGTGGTCTATAAAAAAACCATAAAAGATAAGTTTTGATTGATATGTTTCTTTGATATAAACTTGAATACCACGATGGACGTCTGTGGGTCGATCTTTCTTCGGCCTACAGTAAGTGTATAAATGAAGATCTTCTGTGGATGTTGACTGACTTAGCCAAGTCTCTGCAAATGCTAGTATATCGAATTTAAACTCTGCGTGAAGGATGTCAAGTTTGGATAGTATACTCTGGACATTATATGTACATATGAGAGATGGTAAGAAAGACTTAAAGAACCAAAGACCGAGGCCGATAGGCCCCTACACGAAAAAGATGATATAATGGATGAAACAGAGGACATTGGTCCTGGGTCAGTGTGAATATCTCCAGATGACATCAATAATACGAGCATCCATGTTCTCTGAACAAGGAGAGAAAGACAAAATGTGAATTTTAAGTAAAAGAGATATTATCTTGAAAGGCTTTGGCCCTTGGGGTACCTTTGCAAAAGTTAACTAGGCTGACCTGCGTTGCTCGTTGTGAGACAGAGATTTGTAGGTAATACCTGTGTGTAGGGTCAGCTTGACGATTATATGTAGCAGTCATGAAAACATAAATGTAAGGTGATAAGTTGGTACTACAGCACTACATAGTCACCTTGGTCCTATTGCCATGTTATTGTTGAGAGAAACATAAAGAACAGAGTAAGTGTTGTCATACAAACTAAAAGACAGTTATCATATGACGTCGCGTCTGAGAGTGAAATAACACCATGCAATAAAATCAATAAACCACTAGTGGTTTATAGATTTACGGGAAACGTTATGACGTCCATAACAACGTTGCGAACATAATGACAAAATTATAACGTTTTTACGCCAGAAATCGGATTTCAAAGTATTTGTCATATGATAAATAGAATCTATCATTCGTGCTCTTGTATTATTGAATTTATCAAACTCGTTGCGAAAAAGAGATAAAATGCTCGGCAAGCCTCGCATTTTATCTCTTTTTCCCAACTCGTTTAATAAATTCAATAAAACATGAGCACTCATGTAAGATCCTCTATTTAACTTTGTCCACATAATGACGCCTCAATAGATGTAAGTTGTCCCTCTCCAAATGGTACGAAGAAAGTAAAAAAGGAAAGACGATACGAGGGTCATTTTTATGTTGTAGAATCGAGCTGTATCTCTAGAAAAATAGAATTTACGGTGCAATAGTATATATATTTGAAAGGTCTAGCTTCTGTCTATCAGCTGATATAAATTGTACATCATTAGCATTTAGCTCGGTCAAAGTAAATAGGTTTGAATAGGGTATAGTAAAGGACACTGGTCGAAATCCATGTCATTTTAACGACGCAGCAAACAGGAAATTAAACACTATTAAGTTCCATTCGCCTTGGTGATGTAAGAATTTGTCAAGCCGATTTTTCTTTTCCACCATCAAAACAAATTATTCAAACGCTAATCGTAGACAAGCAAAACTATAAGCAGGTTGTTTGGTCTTCTATAACAATTTTAAAGCACCCATCAATATACCAAAATAATCACAGCCATGTGCTAATTGTTATATCTGTTAAAATTACAATTATGAACAAATTTTAAATTTTCTTCTGGTTTTGCATAGCACAGATATACTCAATCATTAGTCAGCAGTTATATAGATTTAAGCGTGCTACTGGCAACTTCCTGTACTGTCATAACCTCATGTTATAAAAAGTGGTTGGGGTATATCAACCCCGCGTAGAAAAAACAATAACAATCGGATCTGCATAATTTTCTTATTGCAGTAATTTCAGCACCTGTTAAGAGGCACAAAAACAGTTTAAATGTCATTTCTAATTATAGTAACGCTCCATGACGTCATTTATGCACAAAATAAGGGATTTTAGCACCCCCTAGGCTATTTATTTTGCAGTTCATTTCTAATAAAACAATAGTAATAACTCTGTTTTGGGATGAAAGTTACCATATCACTTCCATCTACCATATAGACAAGAAAGAATATAATACTACTTCCCAGCTAACATATAAAGCCACATTCAAAAGCCCGTATTCAACTTCCACCTGTGTCAACTTTTAACAATAAAAGTTTATATGATCTTATATGCCTACTGTACAATTTGCTGAAGTTCCAAACAAACCTTCCATATCCAATAATTGTTGCATATATGCTATAATGGTCATATAATATTGTAGCACTGAGTGTCCTTTATCTGCAGCAATTTTTTATGAAGCTGTGTATGGCTATGAACCCATTTTCGTGCAATTGTTACTGACCTTTTTTCAGAGACTAAGTCCATAAATGTCATATTTCTACCATATTTCCAGTGTCCGATATATAGATATGTATTTGCCTCTTAGAGGTCATTTAAGTAATGCATTTTTAAATAATTTAAGGTTGCATGTATAGATAAAAGCTCAGTCTATCCAAATATATGCATGATGTTCGCATTTACTTTCGCGGTATTCATTAAATCTATCTATCTGCGAACATAAAAACGCCCCTCGTAAGCAATATGAACATAGTAAAATATGTCATATGATAATGTTACTATTAATTCAATATTTCGGCCAGAGGCTTTTATCAAGAAAAAACATGCACTTCAATATCACCTACATAATCACTGTTCCACCATTTTATACTTGTTTATATTATTGATTAGGGTAAATCAGGTACAATGTAGCTTCGGACATCAGGTAAATTCGGACAGCGACCTTGTTTGATAAATCAACCAAGCAAATGGAGCAATCCTGATGAGGCAGCTCATAAAAATCCGTCTCATCTGGTATTCCACTATTTGCAGATGTATGCCCGAATTTACCTGACGTCCGAAGTTACCTGACTTTACCCTAGTGACATGGCATCGCCATGAGCGTAACACCTTGACGTCGCACCGTTTTCCTATAACAGTTACAATATGCCACTACATTCCTACCTAAATCACAACTGCAAATTGAATGAGACCAGTCTGCATACTCAACAACCCGATCAAGGCATAAACCAAAAGCAACAAAGACGAAGCTTCCCACAACCCAGGTTCTGAGGCGATAAAAGCCTAATTTATGCTCAACCTGACCGAGCATGAAATTTATCATGCTCACAAATACCCAAATACCAACAATTATTGAATTCTTATACTTATTTGCATGAAAAGCACAACACTTGGAGCCCATAGCGAAAAACACATTATTTTTAAAGCATTATAATTTTCATGTGCAATGGAACAAAGGTAAGCATGAAAAAAGCCTCCAAACCCCAAGGTAAGGTCAGACCTTACACTCAGTGGCCATAAGTGAGTTCCCAAAATGGTAAACGTCGTTTCATTTGCAAAAATTTAAGTACATTTAAAATTGGTATAATTTGAAAACAAGAAATGCAACTTATCTGAAATTTTGAACATATCACTATTTGCTATTTGTCAACTTAAGAATGCTAAATTATTATAGAAGTAATAACACCTGGAGTTCGTGGGTGTTATTCTTTTTTACCACCCCTGATTTCTGAAGCAGTTTGAAAATTTGGTTTGGGCTCTAAACTTCTTCCATTTTTACATGACTATAGATATTTCTTATTTTCTATATATTTTTGGTGATAATGGTGCAAATATGTTATACTCGTGATCTGTGAACAAGATGTGTTCATATCTTTCTAATTTATTTACCGTTATATTATGGGTGGGTGGGGTATTTGTACCCCTGACCCAAAAATCTAAATTATTGAATGAATCCACTTGGTAACTTCGCAACAAGTATCAGTCTTTCTAAGGTCTATATATGAGTGTTTGAAGCAATTAGTCTTTAAGTGTTTCAGTCTTTCAAATGGAAAAGACAGCATCCAGCGATACCTAGCCCATTGGCCAAATTTTGCTTTACGAGGGGGTACCCAAACTTTTATACGAAATCATAGGAAATTTCTTCTTAAAAAAATAAATGTTCTGTAAAAATGTAACCCCAAATGGTACTTTCAACTTAAAATAATTATTACACAAATATTATATCACTGGTTATGCTGCTTGTGGCTCCAATATCAGGACCGACAGTGAAAATTCGCAGAATTTCTTAGGATCCAACCATTGCTTATATCAATAAACATTCATTCAAAAAATATTATTTTTAAATAGAACACTGTTATGATACCTCACAAAACATACATACCCCATACTCCAGCATTTGTTTATTTAGTTTGTTTTTACAGCCAAAGTATACTGCCGTCGGATCATTTTCATGGCATTATTTTCCGGCCAGTTCTCTGCTCTGCATTATTTTATTTCCAGTGTCTATACTAATCTGAACTTAAACAGAATGTTTTCTGTTACATTTCAAATATTTCTGCAAATTTTCAATAAAAAATATTAAAATCTGACATTTTTACAGTTATTTTTCAACACCTGCTATCTTTTTTGAAGAAATAGAGCCAATGTTTGTGATACACAATACCTCCATAGCAACAGATAATGACGTCATATAATTTGGCGATGACGTAAACATATACCCTGTATATTCATCCAGGGCAATTATCATTTGTGGAAATTTTCTTAATTGGCTAGGCTAAGAAAAGACCATTGTTTCAGGTCATATTTTTTGTCAATTTCTTGTAAGCTGATTTGGGAACTCACTTATGGCCACTGAGTGTACCTTGGAGTTGTGACGTTTTTCAGGACCTTTCCTTGGCGTTTTGAGGCTTTTCCCTTGGTGCACGCGAGGGCTGATATGGGTTCACGTGAGGGCCGATACGGGTTCACGAGAGCGGGCTGTTATAGGATAGGCATCACGAGCAGTATCAGCACGGGTAACTAAGCATTTTGTTACTATTTTAGTAAAACATGTAATAAGTTATAAATAGTAACAAGAAATATCTTTAAAAAAAGATATGCGACGTAGTGAAAGAAAACATGTTTGATATGAGTAGCATGAGAAATAAAATTGACTTTTTTTCTTACATAAAACAATACGACAATAATCTTCAGTAAGAAAGTCCATCCGTCCGTCCGTGTTCAGAAAGTGAAAATGCTCATAGCTCTTAAACCACGTGGTATATTATAATCAAAGTGTGCATAAATATGCATGTTACCATTCCCAAGAATCGGATGTGTCGCCTGCCTAAACAGAAGTCAAAAAAGGCAAATCCATTGAATTAATATCCCCTGACAAAGGGTTAGTGCTCTAAGCTCCATTACCTTTAATTTACTATGCAACATGACTACTTTCAGAAAAAATGTTTTGACCTTTTAACCCCACCTGGGGGTTTAGGGTGTGTGTAAGGACAATATGTGTTTTCATGGTGATCTATGCTCCATTCCTTTAATTTGATATAAGACATGACTACTTTCAGTAAAAAAAAATGTCCTTTTGAACCCACCCAGGGATCGAGGGTGTGTGTAAGGACAGAATATGTGCTTGCATAGTGCTGTATACTCCAGTCCCATAAATTCGATATGCAATATAACTATTTCACAAAAATGCTTTGACCTTTGACCCCTTCTCAGGGGTCGAGGGTGTGTGAAAGAACAAAATATTTGCTTGCATGTTACAGCATTCGTCATTCCCTTTAATTTGATATATAACATGGTCATGTTCTGAAAAAGTGGAAATTTGACCCCATCCCAGGGTCGGCTACTATGATACTGCATACGCCATCCTCTTTAATTTTATATGCAGCGTGACCATATTCTAAAAAAGTTGATTTTTTGCCTCTGCCCCTACCCCTAAGTCCACCCAGAGGGGCCAGACCCAGGCTTTCAAAGTTAAATCCCGTTTGATATGTTTCATATTTATTTATCTCTGTTTGCATGCGAAACTTCAGTAAACAAGACCAAATTCTGCTCTGGACCTGCGTCGTCGATGCACCTCTTCAATGTGTGAACAATCATTATGCAAAGTTTGAATATAAAAGAATTATTGTTTGTTTGATTTGATTCTTTACGTACCATCAACAATCTTTCAGTTAAACAGGAACGGGTCTTCCTGGGTTGAACCAGTACTAAGCTAGGATAAATGTGTCTTGCTCAAGGACAACAACTCAGTGATGCCGGTGAGGCTCGAACCCACGGCCCCTCGGTCAAGCACTCTTCCACTCAGCCACTGCGCTCCCATAAAAGAATGAAATCTGTTTTGAATTACAAAATATACACAAATAAACAATGTTAGCAATCCAAAGGTGGTGTAGACGTGATAATGTTTAAGTTCAACACTCCCAAAAATATTATCAAATGTGCAGAAAATATAGGGTGCACATGTTTAGTGTATGAGCAATCATAACGTATAAAATTTGAATATGAAGGAGTGAAAACTGCTGAAGTCGCAGATAACACAAACCAGACACCCCTAAGCATTTCAGATGGATAAAATATCTTAGTCCAGCAGACCTAAAAATAAGAAAATGTTTATCAAATGTGCACAAAATAGGAGATACATATGTTCAATGTATGAAGAATCATTATCCAAAGTTTGAATATTTAGGAATGAAAATTGTCGGTGTTGTCAAAAAAAATGTCTAAGTTCAAGAACCCCACAAATGAAAACAAAAATCATGAAATGTGTACAAAATGGGAGGTGCACATCTTCAATGTATAAACAATCATTATGCAAAGTTTGAATATAAAGGACTGAAAAGACACCCCTACGCATTTGTGATGGAAAAATGTCTAAGTTCAACACCCGTAAAAATGAGAAAGTATTTGTAAAATGTGCACAAAACAGTAGGTGCACATCTTAAATATGTGAGCAATTTCAGAAATTCAAAGTATCCTGCAAGGGTCCATTCGTGAGTACGGACAGGCGGACGGACGGAGTGGACCCACTACTAGGCTAAAGCGACGCAGGTAAAATATTGAGAACTAACTGAGTTATTGTGAAATTTAAAGGAAACGCATATCAAACTGAAAATACAGGCATTTGCACACAAACAATTTTAGTGCAAACTTAATCAAAATCGGTTGAGAATTTAGACTTTTATCAATAAATGAAGTTTTCATAACTTCCTGTCACAGCCTTTTTTTAAATATATAATGTGATGCTGATGAGATGCATGAAAATTTATCAATATGCATAAATCTTTATTTTAGCATATAATCACTCAATTTCCTGTGTAAATGATCCTTTATTGTTACGTTAGACGTATATATAAAAATACAGTGAAAAATATTTTTCAAATCTTATTTGTTTCATTTTGCGAATATTATTAGGAGGCTATGACGTCATAAACACACAAATATGGCGGCTTCCATAAAAGAAATAATGAAAACTTCAAATGCATATAACTTCTTTATTTCTTGATAGATTTTGATAAAATTTACAGCAAACTGATTTGATAGACAAATCCCTTCTTTCAAAGCTCATTAATTATATGGTGAGCGTTTCCTTTTAAATATTTGATCTTTGACCCCGGCAATATTCGTCTAATTAGTCATGGCAGTCCAGCAGGTCGTGGTCAGTTAGTGTAAATGTTACTAACTCCTCAACCACATGGTATTTTTGGATAAAATTGCATACTTGTTTATTTAAGCATTGTCCAGCTACTAGTATGCAAAACCGTAACGAGGCTGTGAGGAATTTAATATGTAGAAATCTGCCGAAAATCACAATATCTATTTTTATTTGAAAAATATGCAAATCTAAATCATTAATAACAACAATATTCTAAAGAGTTGGTATCGAAGTTTTTGACGACCTACAGGTGTACTCTATAATTATACTCAAACAAAAAAAAAGAAACGTCCGTTTTTTATGGTACTGTATCTTTCGATCCAGTTAAGATGTCGCAACAAAAATAACACCAAAATGTTTATCAAACGTAAAACATACAAAAATTGGCAATTATTTGATTTTATCTTTTTATCTTGAAGGGCTATTGAACCTAATATGCACACAGCTTTTTTCATTATCACCAGGAAGTTAAATATCAAAACATGACACGTTTTACTTTAAATAGAAACCAGAAACGTCTCTGTGTGTGTGAGTCTGTCTGTCCGTTTACTTTGCTTTGCGTAAATGTACGTTCACCACGGGTCGTGTACATTACAGTCAGTTGATTATTTGCTTTTTTCGCCAACTATGAAGCGATTTCGTCTGATAAACCCTAAATATTGATGCAGACGAATGTGCATGATTGAGCCGTGACATGTGATTTCCAACAACGTGGCATTTTGACAAGTGTATACTTAGACGAGCCAGTGCAGCCTCCTTTCAAGCTTAGAAACTTCAAAAATAGTAAATGAGTATGATCAGGAAATACCACAATCACAAACTGCAGACAACCCCGTGGCACCGTGCTGTTTGGTCAGTACCTTAATATTTATAGAATTTTCAAGCGACTAGCAAAGACTCTGAGGCTTTGCTGGTCGCACATACCCCTTTGTTAAAATCTCATGGCCGGCCCGATTATAATGATAGTTGAAAGCCAATAACATATTAAACATTAATATTGCTGTAGATAAAATTTCATTGAGGGATGGTAGCAAACCAAGATTTTAATATTTTAACAAGGAAATGAAAGTAATTAAGTTTAAATATAGGAGTAGACAAAACTGTTGGGATTGGCGTTTACAAAACAAAACTAATGGTAAAATTGCTTGCCAATCAATAGACGACATTTTTAATATGTACATCGGATAGATCAACATGTCAAGAAGGTCTGAATTCAATATGAAACCAATGGCGTATCCAGAACGCTGAAAAAAACTTACGCACATCAAAATTAAACAACTGGATCAAGCAGTGATTCAATTCAATTGCGGCCCTTTTCATAATGGAAACTTCTCTTAAAGGAAAGAACTTACTCCCAGCTGGAGCGTATTCTTTCCTTTAAGAGCAGTTCCTTATTGCATTGAAATCATTTTACCACATAAGGTGACCTCCATTGAATGTAACAATTTTTTATCAAGCTATGTCAAGATCAGAAAGTATCTGATGTTGGAGTCCTGGCTGATGATTTATGTTTTGTTTTGTTTTTCATTTAATGTTTTATTCTGTTTATATTGAAATGTATGATACTCTCTTGGCCTATCAATAATTAGGTCTCGAATGTTTGAACACTAGTACTTTAGGTCCCAGACAAAAATATTTCAGCTATGTCAGCACTTCTTTATGCTTAACCAGTACTAAACAATGAGGATAGTGGCTTGTCTGTTCCTTGCAACTTTGTGGTCATCTGCTGGGAAAGGGCTGACCTCTTGGATCTCTAATATGTGATGTTTCCTCGTGTTTGGTCACTTTCCCATATGGTGTCCTGGGTTAGGTGTAGTACTTGATTGTATCGATTCCTGAACTTGGCCTTCTACCTTACTTTCTAAAGGACACAACACCACGTCACTAGTGGAATTCGAACCCACGGCCTCCTTGCCACGGATCTGGCACTCTAACATTTGTTTGATTTGATTCTTTACGTCCCATCAACAATCTTTCAGTTAAACAGGGACGGTCTTCCTGGGTTAGTTTAAACAATATTTATTTCATAACTCAATACATTTGCATACACAAAGTCACAGTATAAAATTGTAGTTTTTAACAGGATTTGAAAACAAGCAATAATGCTTTTTTAAATCATCTCCTTCCTGGGTTGAACCAGTACTAAGCTAGGATAAATGTGTCTTGTTCAAGGACCTCAACGCAGTGACGCCGAACCCGCGGCTCCTCACTCTCGAGTCAAGCACTCTACCACTGAACAACATGGCTCCCGGCATCACTTACAATGGAGGTTTGATTCATGAATTAACCGATAAAGCGCCACCTACAATATGCAGCAGATTTTGCCACTTTTTCAAAAATAACAAATAAGGCATGATGCTTCACGAGAATCGTCTGCTGGAAGACGATTCTCATGAAATACTGTATCATGCCTTTTTTATTCGAAAATTAGGAAATATATCAGAAAAGTTGTCGTCTGCTGCAGTCCTTTACTGTCACAGCTATTTTGCACGATTCCGAAAATTACAGATCTCTGTTACATGTACCCCAGCTGTTGTCAGGAAAATGTCATATTCGGGCTGTGATCTGAAGCTATGTGATTTTATAGCCAAGCTGTGGTCATCTATACATGTACCAGTTCAACTGCCTTGCGGTGGAAGCCGGCTTTTACAGCGACGTGGTACAGTGTTTGCCTTTAGACTCTGCGGTCCAGGTTCGATTCCCACCTCGAGCGGTTGGGATTTTTCTGCACCCTGTAACACCAAAACCGGGTAATTGTTCATGCTCGCGTTATAAGTCTTATTATAGAGATTCTCTTTCCCACCTAGTCGCAAAGTGTATGTGTTCTCAACCACTTAAGTAAAGATCCCTTCATGATTGTACAGGCATTTTACCACCAGAGCTAGTAGACGCTCTAATTTCAGCTGACGCAGACACGTTTTAACGATAATTCTGGGTGCCTCTTGCTGGTCTAACCTAGACAGAGCCATGATAGACAGTTTCTTGTTAACGTAGCACTTCAGACTTTTTCCATAAAAATCTACTGTTAGCAAAACTCCGTAACGAGAGAGCCTCCCATTCCCAAGCTATGCATCAATCTACAGAAAGCTACTCCAAACCATCGCAATGATTAAAAAACAGCTTCAACTTTTTATCTTGTTGTATTTTGTAAATTTGTCAGAAAAAGTACATGATTATACAAGACTTTGAACTTCAAAATGTTTTGAAATAAAAATGATTTTCAGAGTTACTAAACGATGCCATCCGGAAGACCACCACCTGGACTGGTTCATGTGCAAATCTGCTATATTTCACATCCTTCCCTATTACGATAATGTCATGACACTCGAAGTTGAATTTGCGATACGGTGACATTTGTTTTTCGTACAGTGCCGGATAAAATTCACTTGCAGTGACGTCCCGCCATCCGCTTTTCTTAACAGTTTTACGGACTGTTTTCGTCAAAATGATTTATTTTACTAATTTCAAAACAATACATCAGTATATGACCATTCGACTTCACTCAAAACTGTCAAAATTACCGTCAACTTCATTTTTCCAACATGGTGGCGCAATTATATTGACACACACCGGCATGTCCAATTTCGATGGAATGTTTTTATGCGATCATAACGGTATTTATACACGAAACTGTACTTTAATGTTGAGCGAATTTCCAGATATTTGAAATTATATCTAATCATAACAACACTCAATTTGGCTAAATAATTATGTATGTTTAATTAATTGCGGTTATTTCCATACTTTTTAAATCCGTTTCAAGAACTATTTAACTTTATGTATGGGCGTGTTTGTCAATTAGCGAGGTCATGCACGAAATTATATATAGAACATAGCGGTACTTTTCTCCACGCAAAAACTAACGGATTTGCAGCGATTTTTTTATTCCGATGGACAGGAGAGGAATGTCAAGGTGTGCATAACTATTTTATAAACCAGCTTACTTTAATGTCGGGACTGATCTATTTTTTGATTCCAAGAATAAAGGAAGCAAAAGTTTAGTTTGATAAACGGTGCCATGAACACGTACGGAGGATATTTTTGGCTTTGCCTTATTTCATTTAACTATTTAATAACCTGTGATTGTATTTATCAATTAAGTAGCATTTGTACAATGTCAAAACTTGATTTGGATCCTCTGGTTGAAAAATCCTAACACGGATTTTTAGCCTGATGAGCTGTATTTTATAAATGTTGTATCTTAAATCTTGTATAGAAATGGGTACATGTCTTGGTGACGTATCATTAACTGTCTCCCTTTCCCAGGCCCTCAGGCCTCCCCCTTGAAAATGTTGATTTTTACTTTCGCAAACAGTTTGGACCTAGATCAGGCCTGACATAAAAAGGGCGGCGTAGCACCCGTTTGTGTAAACGCTCCTGTTAGTGTTAATGTTGACACAAAAGGGAGATGTCGCTCCCGTACGCGTTTACAGTAACGGTACCGTTAGTGTAAACGTTGACACTTACGGGAGCCCGTGACGGCAATATCAACGCTTTTTGTTAACAATGTCGGATCTTATTTCCTTACGTTTGATGATAGAATTTTGGGTCCGTTTATAGAAATCTAGCACAATTGTAAATAACTTTTACCTGCTATTCCTTGTTACTGATACATGTACCCCTACCCCCCCCCCCCTGCTCGATAACCCAATAACTATTCAAGCTTATTAAGTTAAAAGGTGCCAAATGGATGTGGTAGAGCAAAACACTGGCAAAAAGTCGCTTAGTTAAGGCGAAACCCATCCTCATCAGTAAAATGGAAAACGATTGCATAAATGATTTAAATGTTTCTTGGATCGCCGGAATTACTTTTTCAAAGATGGGCATGGGTGTTGAAATTTTGCAAAAACTTCACATTTAGAAGTGAAATTGCGAATTTCTGAAATCCATTTACAGCATCAGATACAAGACACCAGCCAGAGAGGCTGAAAAATGATAATTGAATCTTAAATAAACCTACCCTGACTATATTATGAAGTAAAAGTCAGAAATGAAATGCCTTTATTTTTGAGTTAAAATCAGTGTTTTATTAACAGTGAAACTGATTTCTTTGTAATCTGTTAGGTAAAGTTTTTAAAATATATAGTTTTTGTTTATCTTGTTTTAAAGAGGCTGTATTTTCAACTTACATACATCTTGTCGGGTATACTCATAAAACCGCCAAAATAATTCGGGGTTTTTTGCCTCTAAATCTTACATTTTGATATCCAGGTATATTTTGGGAACTGCATGCATTGCAATAACTTGTATATCTGGGTATTGCCATATTAAGAATATGACGTACATATAGTAAACATTTCAAATGGAAATAGCATTTGGTCATCTCTTGTAATTTCATTTTTTTCATAATGTTGACACTAACGGTTGATACCGTTTTTTGGGTCTACGTTGTCGCCGCTTAGTGTAAACATATCTCCCGTTAGTGTCAACGTTTACACTAACGGGAGCGTTTACACTAACGGGTGCTACAGGGCGGGCCTGATCTGCATCCGAACAGCGTCAGGTTTGATGTTGATCCAAACTCTTTGACATTGATGATGTTCTTGGGAGAAATTTTCCAAAATTATTATTATTATTTTTTTTGCAAACAGTTTCGACCTTTGACTACCTCTGACAAAATTTTCTGGATCCGCGCATGCAAACAGTATCATGTTTGGTCTGGATCCAAACTCTATAACACTGATGGTACGATAAGATGGTTTTCTGTATATCTCAATAAGCGTATACATTGGGAAGCAGTTGTACATGTATAAAGATTAATAGACTGACCAAAAATTGTGTTTCGAGATTCTAAGAAATCAAACAAAAGATTCGTGTTCTCTCTCTCTCTCTCTCTCTCTCTCTCTCTCTCTCTCTTTACGACCTGCTATCAAGTTTGCAAACAGTTTGGATCCAGAGGATTGTCCGACGTTTCGCAGGTCCTTGTAGTGCCTGTTAGCGTTTACATGCCCGTTAGTGTCTACGTGGACACGTTTACACTAAGCGTCTATAATGAACAGTATCAACCGTTTATGTCTACATTTAATGAAAAAAACGAAAATTAAGAAATATGACACTAATACTATTTCTCAGACATGACAAAACAAACCATTTTGAGTTCTCATCGAGCGAAGACTCTGGACATTATGGACATCTGCCTTGTCTGATCAGCTACTTGGGTGGCCGCGTAAAGAAAGCTGGATTCATGCGCAGAGAGCCAATATCGTTGGTTTTGTCACTCAATGTTTCAAATTGATACGCGTTTAATTGTCGTTAAGACTTTAATTATATATTTCCCATTCAGGGTTGGGAGACTTATTGTTTTCCCCGGGTGCCTGTCTGTCTGTCTGTCTGTCTGTCACAAGTAGCCATGGTCGCTCTATAATTTGAAATCCGCTTAATAAGTTATGACGATTTACAATTTAAACTTAGATCTTGTTTATTATAATGTGTACACAAAAATTGGTCTCAATAAGTCTTTTCGTTCTCAAGGTATTAAAAAAACTGATTTCTGATGTTCATCAAGGCCTCTTACTCTGTCGCAAATTTGTGAAAAAATGACAATTTACTATCCCAAACGTAGATCCTGTCAATGATAATGTGTATACAAAATTTGGTTAATTTCTGTCCATTCATGTTAACAATATGTTTCTAAACAAGTTAAGATAATAAAGACAATGAATCGTGAAGATGACATATACTAAGAATGCTAACTGTTGAGTATTAATTGCTGAGAAATTATCACGTAAAACTCTGACGCATAATGATTAATCCACTTACAACTGATCGAAAGACAGTGGGTACGTTTTTTTTTGCAACGCTGGGCAAAGCCAATACTACAGTAACTGGCGGGGCACTCGATTGATTTGGATCACGTGGCGGTGAAACGGCGAGTACGTTTTATTGGAATTTCTCGCGTGACCGGATCGGTGTACGCCGAGCTTGTCGAATTTCGACCAAATCTGGAAGTGGCGAGGTATGTTTTGCCTCTTAATGGTTCGTACCACAAAGTAAGTACTATTGCACTGTCTTTGCTCAATTGTAGCAGCTACCTACCCATTCCCATTCATGTAATCAGTGTAATCCGGCACAGAAATTGCCGACACAAAGGAGGCGCAGATGAGTCAGTGACATATGCCATTTTGGTGCCAAAGAAACAGCCTGTGATATAATAAGCAACAAATCACTGTCAGTGCGAATTTATTTCGATTCTTATACAAAAAAAAGATAAAGAAATATGAATGTATCCTTCAGAGTCATGAGCTGAAACACGTTTTGAACGTACAATAGTTGTAAAAACGACGTTACAGCGTCTAGTGTCAACGTTACAATGCCCTATGTGATAGGTGACGTCATTAAAATCAAATTGGCTACCAAATGACGTCGCGCCAGTCCTAGCCCAGTCCGTGCAGTGATTGATCAACCAATAAACTGGATTTAACCATTGGCTATATGGGCGAGGTGTGTCAAAATTTTAATTAGCAGCAACTTTTAAGTTTACATACAAAATTGGCTGTTGTCAAGTTCCATTTATGCCATTTATGACTCACCATACATGTTGAACATACAAGTATTTTCATCTATTTGAATTAAGCTAACATATTTCTTTAGTTTTAATACGCATGTAATTTTTGAAAATGATATGTCATGCATTGTCCACCATACACATAAAATTGTAAAGCGGAACTACTTTTTTATGAAACTTTCCTCCTTTTTCTAACAATATTTGAAAATTGGCTTTTGTTTATATGCTTTAACAATGCATTGGAATCGATTAAAATGAGCGGATGTACTCAGCATGCTCATAAACAAGCTTTTGCAAGTATTATTACATGTATATCTGTTTCCCTTTTTTGAAAACAATCTTATTTCCCAGCCTAGCAATACCATCTTTTTCGAGTGGAATATTGCAAAATGGAAATGATTTTTCTGCTATATAATAGCTTGGGTGTATTGCAAAACAAACACTCTTCATATTTATCTATAGCTTTGGTTGGTATTTCTTTGAAAATGGTCTTTTTGTACAAATTTGAATTGACCAAAATGGCACCAAATAGTGTGAACACCCACCTTAAAGTCGTTCGCGTCCGTCAGGAGCTGCTGTCGCAACCCCTACGAAACTCTATTACATATAACCCTTTAGATTCCGGATACCGACTGGCAGTTTATTCGGCAAAAGGTGAAATTACCGACGAAATGCCACATTAAGCGAGTTTCGCCAGGTTCTGCACTGGTTGCTATCATCAAAACGATTTTCAGGAAAGAGGTGCACGAACTATTACATACTAATTGCGTCAATGTGCATGTAAGAAGGGTTGATATCGAATTGCTGCTGAATACATACACATGTACATGCAAGATACAACTTCATCACAGAAATCATGCGATAAAGCTGTAACTGGCTATGTATTATAAAATAAGTCACATTATCACATAGGCTGTCCCATATAACACATGCGCGGATCCAGAAAGATTTGTAAGAGGGGGTCCAACTTTGACAACGTTTTTTTTTTCAGTTTGATGAAGGGAGGAAGCATCCAAATACCACTATAAGCGGGCCATCAACGGCCCGCCAGCGAAACGCCATTTAAATGGCGTTTCGCTTGCAGTCCGATGATGGTCCAACAATGAATGCTGGATTGGTAGCTTTGTGATTTTAAGGGGATCCGGACCAGTATTGCTAAGGAACCGTATATTTTTGTAATTTTGCAGGGGAGTCCGGACCCCCTGCCCCCCTCTGTATCCGCACATGTTACAAACCTGGTTTTATACACACTCCGGTATCACCGTCACATCGTTCACCAGCCAAACACTGTATGCCTTTACACTGCGTGTTAATTGCCTGAAATACACAGACATAACTACATTTTTTGGCCCAGAATTACGTACAATGCTTCCATAAAGTTAAGATCGACTTAAATGAACTAACTTACTTAAATATCGCAAATAGTGTAGTACAATATTTTGTCATACCAAAGGAGTCTCCTTATTAAAAGTATTTAGATATTTAAAGTCTTTGACTATAAGTATCGGTCTTTGATCCATCATAGGTGAATAGAATGGTCACAATGGCAGATGATGCGCTTCGAAAGTTCGTTTGCAATGTACAAGACGTATGAATCCCAAGCAGAAACTTTTCAGGCTTCAGAATGACCAGCAGCCACATGAAACCCTGTACTATGTGGCATAAAATTGTATATGACAATGTTTTCACATATACCAGTTTAACGATTTTAAAAGGTATGTACGTATTAGTGTAGCGAGTCACTTTGTTCGTGGGTTGTCTTGAAAAGTTTAGCCTGTGAGGGGCTCAAGACTCGTTCCGTTCAATATTTCAACTGTATTTTTTCGACTTTAGACACTAAATAAAAACGGAACAGTTAAATACTTAACTGATTTTACCGGTCTTTTGCAGCAGGCTTGTCGTAGCCATCAGGACTGGAGATAGCAGAGAAAAACTTAGACTAAACAACAGTTTAGACATCAAGCCCCTTTTGATACGCTTTTGAGGATTTAGATAGATTCTTTATTTCCTTCTTTAAGGAGAGTACATAACAATGAACAACTATACTGAGGGACTTTAGAAACGCACCATTATACATTCACTATTTTTTTCCACAATTCTGATTCAAAGATGTTTCCTTTATCATTTTCTATCACCTTACAAAATGAAACATTATTTGCTATAATTTTGATTTGCTCATGATGTTCATTCTGATGTAACACCGACGTTAGTGTTTTTCAATAATTGTCGTCAGACAAATGTGAGTTTAATTCAATTCGAAATTAAACACTTTGAGCAAGTAGCCAGATGTCATAACCAATGGAAAAACACGAACAGACTCGGAAATAATCGTTTAATTACACTCCCAGGCGCAGTGTTTCTTTGCTTACGTCAGCATATTTTTCAGTCTTATTTTTCAAACTGAAATAACAGGCAGATGACGTTCGCGCATGCAGGCATACTTTTGTCTTTTATGCAATGGGCTAATGAGTATCTAGTGGCACTTAAAGATTCTGATTATGCATGTTCCTTAGGATACATAAACGGCCAATTAAGTCAAAAGGTAAATGATGTCATGTGGACGAAAAGAACGTTGCCAAAAGCCTTTAACTTCATGATTTGATCTTTTTTCCTTTTGCTTTCGAGAACAAACACCAGTTTAAAAACTTTTTGCGCTCATTATGGAATGTATTTGTACACTGTGACTTTTGAATTAGGGTTGCATCAGAATTATTGCGACGTCACGGCAACCATAAACCACAGCGTTTTGATTTTCTTAATGAATGCAAGCTAAATGACGGGACTTGTCAATTTTATTTTTCATATAACCAAAATATAATTGTTTGACAATAAATTAACATTTTAGCAGGTGGTGCGTTTCTAAATTCCTTCAGTATATATACAGAGTAATACAAGCGCCGTGAAAATAAGCAAATCAATATTTGACTTGGGTGTGGTATGGACCCGAATTAAGCAGTTCTATATAGAGCAGTCTGATTCTGGTCTACACTGATTCCGACTGGCTACAACGTTAAAGGCAAACATCAGGCGACATGGGCAGCCTTCCTATCAGTAACGGTGTCAATTTGAAGCGAGATTGCCAACAATTATACACAATTTCTTATAATGGCGCTTCTCTGCTCAGCGTGCGCAGAAATTATGCAAGAAGTCCGCAATCATTCTATAAAGCTGTCCATATTTTCTCTTGTTAAGACATCAGTTATAATAATATAATTTCCAAGGAGGATATCAAGTAAAAGTTCTTCACCTATACTAGCCATTTGACGTATATATCGGCACCAAAGTTGTTTCAAATGTTTAACCACATCTTATGCCGATCACCAGCATATCGTGACCATCTCAAAACAGCATGTTCACCAAGATCGTCTATTTCATCGCCACATGCTAGACAGACTGACCTTGGAAACAGTTAAAAAGCAACTCAATAAGTTGAATAACGGATCTACAACACGGTAGCAAATTTAACTTTCTTTTGGAGAGCTCCCCAAATTAATTAGGTTTAATATCAGGGTGGAGTCTGATAAAGCGGTCGAGCGGTTTTTCTGCCACCTCGAATTCGAATTCTAAGTCTCTTTGCACACATAGTTTGGACCTAATTATTGCCTTCCATGAGTACTTGCTTGGAAAAAAAACAATATTTATAAATTCAGTCATGACGTGATTAAGATCTAAACCTGCTATAACACACTGGTAAATGCATACGTCGATTTGGTGGTATTTATGCGTATTGCCGGTACTTCATAGACCGGAAGTGGTAGATATTGGTGTTAAAACCATATAGAAAAACATGTCATATGCCTAAAGGACTATAGAATTAGATCATTTTTAAGTATTTGGCATGCACATGGCGATTTATGTAAGCATTCAGGAATAGATTCGAGTACCGATCATCCAAATCGGTACTCGAATATATTCCTAAATGCTTACATAAATCGCCATGCACATACTGGATACTTAAAAATGATCTAATTCTATAGTCCTTTAGGCATATGGCATGTTTTTCTATATAGTATTAACACCAATATCTACCACTTCCGATCTATGAAGTACCGGCAAAACGCGTAAATACCACCATATGGGACAATATCAGCTGTTAGCGGTTTTAGCTGCCTGATTATCTCCCTTGAATATTGACCACTCTCGCAACTTACCTGTTGAAATCTGTGGCATCAATTACACAGGAACGTATACAAGCCTTTAAATAAATTATTAATAACTAACTTATTATAAAGTTGCCATTATTTTATAAGTTATCAAAAGAAAATTTAATGTTTTATCTTTACAATGATATAAACAAATATGAAATAGCTTAATATTTAGTTTTGTCAAATTGTTAATCTTTTTAACTGGTAAAAATCCCATTCATTTCTATGTAAATTGTATGAAAATGCTTAGGGTGAGCATTTTATGACCCCCAAAAAATCATATTCTGATATTTTCTCGATGTTTTATAAGTTATAAATGGTATCTCTATCACCCACTTATACCAACCATATAAGTTACATAGAAATAAATTAAATTTTAGTTCTGTCATTTTTAGGTTGAAAATTGAGTTTTAGCGCCTTCTTGCCTAAGCGTTTAAAAGGGCGGAAAAAATGTCTAAGTCCTAATTGGTTTGCGGGTCTATAATGCTCTCGCACTATTCGATATGCTTAGATAGTGTCGAGAAATCTTAACATCATTTTTAAAAGAAAGGAAAACAGACTATGTACATGCCTAATAGTAGGAACCAATCAGATGATACTTTGCAATATGCGCGTCACGTGGGTTGTCAGGTGGTCAGCTACGTCATTGCCAGGCTACAGTTCCAATGATGGCTGATGCTGGAGTTTCCCGAGAGCCATTGCCAAGCACAAGTCGACATTTGCCTACGGTATATTTATGATATAACTTTTAATCTTCAATGTAATTTAACGGTTGCTTGCTGCGAGTTTCCTTCACCTTGTAAGCCATATACTAGAGCAGAGCCAGCAGCCTCTCCTGCAACCGTGTCACCATAAGAAAAACATGGCTGGTCTGGTGATGGCCTGCAAGTTGCGCGATATGGAACAACGGTTTCGATACTGTGCCTTAGGCCCGCACTTAAATGTATATGTTCTATTCAATTTCAGTAACGTCAGATTTGGCCGAAGATTTTTTTTTTGCAAAAAAAATGCAACAAAGGCCTGAAGAAGCACCGATTCTTTGTTTACTATGACCTACTTAACCTAGACTTTTGTCAGATTCCGTTGCGTGGCCATTTCCAAGACTGCAATGGGTTTTCATTGAGGATATACGTTTATATATTGCCCGTCTATTTATGTATCTGTCCATGTTTACCTTTAACCTGTTAAACGTGCATACATGACTAAAATGTAGGGGAAAATATGAATGTTTATATTTCCTGGAAACCTGCCAACTGGAGAGTTCCCTCCCCTCTTTGTTTACGATGATCGTTTACAGGTAATTGTTTAATCTATAAGAAAAGGATCTCTATTTACACATTATGTGCCAACCACAACAAAGGTCGTCTGCTTTGTCCTCTGCTGAGATGTTTTAGAAGCCTCTTCAACAAACTGTGTAGATCCAGATCAGACTCCTACTCTAGATCTGGGTCCATACTGTTGGCCTCTATACTCTTGTTAACCAATAAACAGTCGGTTTCGAATGCAGATATTTTGCTGGCATTTTAAGTGTTAAATAATATGTTTTTGTCTTCAGTGGGGTGAAATGATACAGTTACTTTCAAATAAAACTACGGCTTTACCTATGTCTAAGGAAAGTTTTTTTTTTTTTTTTTTTGGCTTTCCCTGGGTAGAAACCAGTACCGCCGGGAGGGTTTATGATTTGTGTGTTTATTATATGACGGGAGCACCCGAAGGCTCACCGAAAGTGGTTTTATGTGGTTTTATGGTTTTATGGAGAAGCCGGGAATCGAACCTGCGACCCCTGGTTTACAATGCATAGCGCTTATCCACTACACCACGGGGGCTTAAGGAAAGTTTTGTGGCTTAACAGCGACCATTTAGCTTATGTTACGTAAATGAATTCTGGCTGAGGATTTTATGGTTTTATAGGTCTTGGAATTAAAATACTTGCTTCAAGGAATATTTGTGTTAAAGCATTGTAATATCAATGAAAAAACTTCAACAGAAGTGTTTCTTCTGTTTTGTCATATTTCCTTTCTTCTTTTTTTCCATTGTAAATGTTGTTATTTTGTCTTTAAAGATCATTTATCCAAAGGATAGAAATTTGAATTGTTTCCCTTGAATTATTATATGAACAAGTAAGCGCTTCCCTTAAATGGTCGATGCCTTCTTAGGCTTTTTTAATGCCATCAACTTTATCATATTTGAATGACAGATTGCCTAAGGCTGTTCTACATTGATTTTATCCACTTATTCCATGTACCTCAACAGTGTACATGTATCTTAGCTTGAAAAATAGAATGAATAAAAAACAATTGGTAACCCGAAACATCATTTTAGCCTATATTGTTTGTTGTCAAGTTTTTGGCTTATCTCCTTTAAGCAACAGCAAACAATTCATCTGAAGATGCTGTCTGTTTTGTTTGTTGATTAATGTAAATGCAGGTATAAGTCCAGACAGTGTGGACCAAGTTCTCGCTATAGGAGCAGTCTGAACTGGATCTGCACTGTTTGTCAAAAAAGCTTCTGAAGCATTCCAGCAGATGACTTGTCCAATTGTTTTGCATTTGGCACTTTAAGGTTTTATTAAAATCCTTTCTATATGTAGACATGGCCTCATAGTGCAGTGGTAAACATGTCTGACTGCAGGTATGTGTCCTACTTAAGGTCCAGAGGTTGCGAGTTCGATTCCGGCCCTGTCCCATACTTACATGGAGATCGATCATCAATTAATTTCTGCAACCATTCTCCTCCCTAGCTAGCTTCTGTTGATTCAAGAACGGTTGTTGTCAGTTACAAGCGAATGTATGTGCACGAAGTACATGTTAACTGCTTAGTCAACTGTGCAGGATGCTGACAGGAGGTGGGGGGGGGGGAATAGGATTTATTCCATGCCAGTTGTCTGTACTAATTAAATTAATGAAATGTACTAATAAACGCAGATGATCTTGCTTTGCAGCAATGTATAAATGTATGGGAAGGGGCTTGCATTTATGATTAATTTGCTGTCTTGAATCATGTTCGCTACATATTCGCTGAATATTCGCAGGCTGTTAACTCAAAGTATTCGTCGCAGACCTAATTTGCATGTGAAAAGTGAACATCTCGCGAACATTCCGCGAATACTGGTCAGCCAATCCATATAAGGTATGTTAACCGAACAATCGCAGAGTATTCGCTAGCTGTTCGTGAAAATCGTTCGCGGCAGTGCATTTTTTTCCGTAAGGGATTGGTGCCTTCATAATTCATACCGAGCTGAGGTATAAAATCATAAAATACAGATCACGTTCGATTCAGGTTAAAATCCACTGATTATTCTCAGAGTTATGGTCCTTCATCTCCGTAAAAATTGGTTTCCGGGTGATATCTTATGAAAACATTGGTGTATTGGATTCATATTTCATACACAGGTATAAAATCATAAAATACAGGTCAAGTTCGATTAAGGTTAAAATTCCGGTAATCCACAGATTATTATCAATGCTATGGTCCTTGATCTCCGTAAAAAATGGTTTCAGGGCAACATCTTTTGAATACAATGGTATTTTGGATTCATATTTCATACACAGGTAAATAATCATGAAATACAGGTCAAGTTTGATTCAGGATAACATCCACCAATTATTATCAGAGTTATAGCCCTTGATCTCTGTAAGAAAAATGGTTTCCGGGTGATATCTTTTGAAATATTGGTGTATTGGATTCATATTTCATACACAGTTATATAATCATGTTCGATTAAGGATAAATTCCACTGATTATTATCAGAGTTATGGCCCATGACTAATGTCAGAATTTTGTTTCCGCTCAATATCTTAAACAATGAATGAATGGAATAAACAAGATTTTCCAAACACTTTGATATTGACAAGATATAGGTTTGGATTGTTTTGCATCAATATGTGCAAATTTATAAAAGAGTTATGGCCCTTGATTAATGTCAGAATTTCATATCAGCTCAATATTTTAAGAGTGAATAAAGGGAATTTTGATAAAATTTTGCATATGCATATATTAAAGATATTGACAAGCTATGGGTTGGTATTGTTATGTATTATTTGGTGCAAATATGGTAATTAAATCATGTTAGAATTTTGTTGGCTCACTGAGCCTTTGGCTCATGGTGAGCTATTGTGATCATTGGATGTCTGTCGTGCGTCGTCAACATTTGCTTCAAACGACATCTCCTCCTAAACTACTGGCTGGATTTGGACCAAATTTTGTACGATTGATCCTTATAGGACCCTCTTTTAAAATTGTTCAAATGGTCAGGTCCATTGCATATCTAGGTCACACAGGTTAAAAATAGATTTTCAGATGAAAACTTTAAAAATCTTCTTCTCTGAAACACCAAGGCCTAGTGCTTTGATATTTGGTATGTAGCATCACCTAGTGGACCTTTACAAAATTTGTTCAAATTATAGCCCTGGGGACAAAAATGGCCCCACCCCCCAGTCATATGTTTTACAAAGACTTATATAGGGAGCAACATGAAAAAATCTTCTTGTCTGAAACCACAAGGCCTATAGCCTTGATTTTTGGTATGTAGTATCATCTAGGAAACCTCTACTAATTGAGTTCAAATTATAGCCCTTGGGCCAAAAATGGCCCTGCCTCGGGGGTCACAGGTTTTACGTAGGCTTTTATAGAGAGAAACATGAAAAAAATCTTCTTGTCTGACACCACAAGGCCTAGAGCCTTGATATTTGGTATGAAGCATCATCTGGTAGACCTCTACCAAGTGTGTTCAAATTAGACCCCTGGGGCCAAAAATGGCCACGCCCCAGGGATCACATGCTTTACATAGGCTTATATAGGGAGAAACATAAAAAAAATCTTCTTGTCTGAAACCATAAGGCTTAGAGCTTTGATATTTGGTATGTAGCATCACCTTTTGGACCTCTAACAAATTTGTTTAAATTATGCCCCTGGGGCCAAAAATGACTTCGCCCCGGGGGTCACATGTTTTACATAGACTAATAAAGGGAGAAACATGAAAAAATCTTTTTGTCTGAAACCACAAGGCCCAGAGCCTTAATATTTGGTATAAAGCATCATCTAGTGAACGTCTACCAAGTCTGTTCAAATTATACCCCGTAGGCCAAAAATGGGCCCACCCTGGGGATCACATGGTTTACATAGGCGTATATAGGGAGAAACATGAAAAAATCTTCTTGTCTGAAACCACAAGGCCTAGAGCCATTATATTTGGTATGAAGCATCATCTAATGGACCTCTAACAAATTAGTTCAAATTATTACCCTAGGGCCAAAAATGGCCCCGCCCCGGGGGTCACATGCTTTAAATAGGCTTATATAGGGAGAAACAGAAAAAATCTTCTTGTCTGAAACCACAAGGCCTAGAGCCTTGATATTTGGTATGATGCATTATCTAGTGGTCTTCTACCAAGTTTGTTCAAATTATACCCCTGGAGCCAAAAATGGCCCCACGCCGTGGGTCACATGCTTTACAGAGGCTTATATAGGGAGAAACATGAAAAAATCTTCTTGTCTGAAACCACAAGGCCTAGAGCCATGATATTTGGTATAATGTATTATCTAGTGGTCTTCTACAAAGTTTATTCAAATTATACCCTTGGGGCTAAAAACGGATCACCCCGGGGGTCACATGCTTTACATAGGCTTAAATAGGGAGAATCATGAAAAAATCTTCCTGTCTGAAACCTTTAGGACTAGAGCCATGATATTTGGTATGTAGCATTATGTAGTGGATTATGCCTCTGGGGCCATAAATGGCCCCGCCTGGAGTTCACTTATTTTACATTGGCTTATATAGGGAAAACATCGAAAAATCTTCTTGTCTGAAACCATAAGGCTTAGAGCCTTGATATTTTGTTTATAGCGCCACCTTGTGGTCCTCTACCAAGTTTGTTCAAATTATGCCCCTGGGGCCAAAATGGCCCTGCGCCAGTGACATGGTCAGCATTCTACAGATACCTATATGTAAGCTATAAACAAAACTCAGGTGAGCGCTTTAGGGCCACTTGGTCCTCTTGTTTCTGCTCCTTGTTGCAAGAATTAATCATGGAACTTGACAAACTCTGTTATAGATTTCCGCATATTGACATGTTGCAATACCAGCCTAAATTTTGTCAATATTAGTGAATAAGTAATATCTGGGAGACTTTTCTCTCATACAATGGGCTGGGCGGGGGCATCAGTGTCACACTGACACAATTCTGGTATAAATTATGTCCCTGTGGCCAAAAGTGGCCCTGCCCCAGCTTTCGACAGATAACTTTATGTAAGCTTAAAAAACTCAGGTGTGATTTAAGACCTGGAGAGGGGCCAAAAGGTTTGTCTGTCCGTCCGTCTGTCACGCTATCTCCTCCTTAACTATTGGATGAAATCCTACAAAATATCGTGTGTGAGTTGCTCACATGAATGTGGCGTTTAACCGCACAATTTTTTTTGGCCCCGCATCCTGGGGCCCTGTTACAAAGTTGCTATCAATTGCTTGAACAGCCAAACAAAATTTCATTTTATTTCTACAGGTATTTGCAGCTGGTGTAGCATCAGAACGTCCAGAAATTGGCTCCTTGGCAGCCCCCACCCTTCAAGCCTTAGGTGAGCTAAGTGACAACTCTACATTGATTAGTTTACTGTAATTCATTATAAAAAAGTTGTCCGGAACCACTAGGCCAATTAAGAGCCTTTATACTTTTTAAATAGCATCTTTCTCAGTACTTTCTACATCATCTAGTGGTTCTTTTAAATTTTTAAAATTATTGCCCTGAAACCCAAATATGGCACCACCCGAGGGACATAAGGGGGTGGCCAGTTATCTATAGATACCTACATCTTTAAACGCCAGTGAGAGTCCAGGCCTGCTTAGCACAGGTCCCTCTTTTTTGACAATATAGCTATTTGGAAAAATTCAATCATCTTCATCTTTAGAAATACAATGTGTAGTGCAATTTTAAGAAATATGACGGAAATTCAAGGGATGGAACTTGTAGTTGACGGAGAAGACTATGTTGATGTAAAGCTCAAATGGACATTTATTTTCAACTGAGTGGCATATCTCAAAGCAAAATTAGCAATTATACTTGATCAAATATACTGATTAAATAAAGGCTTACTATCCTAGTCAACAATATTTCAGTCATCCAGTGAATCACCTAGAGAGAGAGAGAGAGAGAGAGAAAAGTACAATGGGAATGTGGAAAAGCCCCTACCCTCACCCAACTTTGCAAGTGAAGCAAAAATTTGCCTGCAAATTATAGTCAAATATGACAGGAAATCTGCAGATGACTTGTCACCAAACCACCCACTGGATCAAGAATAATTATTATCCCCACGCTTTTTACCTTACCTGAGCCTTTGGCAATGATGAGCTATTGTGATCGTTGGATCATCATCCATCGTCGTCCATCTTCAACTATTGCTTCAAAGTGAATCTCTTTAACTACCGGCTGGATTTGGACCAAACTTGGCAAGAATGATCCTTATATATGAAGCATCAACTACCAAGTTTGTTCAAATAATGCCCCTGGGGGCAAAAATGGGCCAGCCCCGGGGTCACTTGCTTTACGTAGGCTTACTCACTTACTATTTTATATAGGGAAAAAACATGAACAAATCTTCTTTTCTGAAACCAAAAGGCATAGAGCCTTGATATTTGGTGTGTAGCATCACCTAGTGGAGCTCTACCAAGTTTGTTCAAATTATGCCCCTGGAGCCAAAAATGGCCCCGCCCCAGGTGTTACCACTTTACCAGGGACACGGTCAGCTTTCAACAGATACCTATATGTAAGCTTTAAACAAAACTTTGAGGAGCGATTTAGGGCCACTTGGCCCTCTTGTTTAAATAAGTGATGGGGATATTGCAATCGCCTCTGTCGTTCCGTCATGCATTTCCTCCTACACCACAGTACGAAATCCAACCAAATTTGGCATGTGAGATGCTCATATCAATGGGGCGTGCAATGGCTTAATTTTTGAGGGGGAAGGGCCAAAAGGTCAATTATCATTAAATTTCAGTTACAAATCAATTTCAAACAAATGAAAGGTATAAACTATATTAGAGGGGATTTTCATTTGGTCTCCTGGGGGGGGGGGTGGGTGGGGCATACTTTTTTTTTTAATTTCTTATACATAGTCATGTGGCAATAGTCATGTGGCATATCTAATTAAACAGGACTTGGGGGTACTAGGGGCTCAAAGATTAAATTTTCTATACATAGTCATGTGGCATATCTAATTAAAAGGGGATGATCAGTAGACCAGGATACATTGAAAAATATTACCCTAGGATCAAACTGGTGATCTTGGGGTGGGGTCAAAAGGTCAAATACGGTATTACCATTAGATATCTTCAATAGTGATTTGGGATTTTGTAATGGCACGCCATCAAGTCTGTTCTGGTTTCTTTTGCTATGAGGTCATATGCATATATATGATGAAAGATTATCAGTAATGCCATTTACATTACTAGTATTTTCTAAAAGAATTTATTATCATTTTGGGCCATAAATATCTCTTTCTAATTGTCCACAAGCAGGATGTGGAAATAGTAGATACTCATCCAGGGACAAGTTAATAACCATAATATACTTGTCCAAACAGATATTTACTTGTCTTAATTAGAAAAGAATTTGCTTATTCATATAAAGTCTACCTGTATTGTAAACATTTAAAAACAGACCAGCAAGAAGTCAGCTGATCAGGATCCACACTTTTTTCCTTACAACATGTGAGTTCTTAACATATATAGAATCATATTGTCTTTCTTTATACTTGTCCAAGGACAATTCAATTTTATAACTTTTAACTTGCCCTGAATGAAATGGGTCCAGGCTTGACAAATTGGGCAGAGTATTTCTACAGCCCTGTTCACAGGTTGTTTTGCATCCAGTCCTCTCAATGCAGGGCTCTACAGTAAGCATGTTCCTATAGTACCTGTACTAGTAGAATCATGGTCAGGACAAGTAAATTCTGGACCCTGGTAGCCCGACTGGGCTAGTTCAAGGAAAAAAACTTTCAAATGTAGCACAAATGTTACTCACCCAACCCTAATGAGCTCAACTTATAAATGAAGAAACAGATTTTATTAACAGACTTGCACATGCATAATACACAAGTTTAAAGCTTTTTTGACATTGCACATGCGTTAGCTCCTCTTATGTTCAATTTTATACAATTTGAAAATTAGCGCATTTTAGGTCAGGGCTAGCGCATTTTAGGTCAGGGCTAGTGCATTTTAGGTCCAGACAAGTACATTTTACAAGGTCCTTGTCCGACAGGGCTAGTAGGTTAAAATGTTAACGTAGAGCCCTGCAATGGTTAACATATTACACAATTGGTGAAAGGGCACAGTGGAATTATGTAGTATTTACTTGTGAATGCTAAATTATTTGTTATCTGAACTGTTTTTAATGAAAACAACAGTTTTAGCTTACATGATCCGTAGGCACAAGGTGAGCTATTGTGATGTCTGTCATGTGTTGCATCCTCAAACTTTGCTTCAAAGGACATCTTCTAAACTATTTGCTAAATATTGACACAAAACTTGGCAGAGCCGTCTGTAATAAAATTTGCTTGTGCTTCTTTGTTCATATTATGGTTCGGCGGTAAAAATGGCCCTTACGTGGATCCGACATCCTCCCCCATTGAAAAATCACAAAAATAAAGGATTTCTTTGCAAGACTGGTCCAGATCCCATAAAAACCAAGCCATTATTCAATATTGGTCCATCATCTGAATGGCAGCGAAATGCCATTGAGCTGTATTTGGATCCTCTCTCCTCATCAACTATTCAACTAAAAAATTAATTTCTGGATCTCTGTATGTGACCACATCTGAAGTGTCTCCAGGGGTGTTGCAAGTTTCCAGTATAGATATCTTAGATATAGATAATCTGTATTGAAGAAGCACAATTTAAGACAACTCAGGTGAGTGATCCTTGGTCACTTGGCTTACTTGTTTTATGAAAACTGCATGGAAGGGGCTTGCATGTTTGCCAAAAGAGGCTGAGCATGTTTTAACTACATTGTTTACCTTGCTAATGCATGTTTCTATTTATTTCAGAATGGCAAAGACATCTTACTGAAAACCTAAGAGTCTGCAGATCAGCCATTCGACAGCAAGGCTACTGGCACTATTTACTCAAGAAGACAACCTCAGCAGATACTAACTATATGTTTGTTCTTGAGAGTGGCCTTTTCGACATGGCAACATCTGGCCTGAGTGAAGGGTGTTTTTATTCTGTAGCTTTTCGAAAAGCGGGTCAACCTGATGTCTATGTGCGTTTTTTCGAAAGTGGCATTTTCAGTGGCTTTTTCGGAAGTAAAGGTAAATACTTTTATATCTTGTTTAATGTTCACGTTACCATTACATGCCCATGATCGGAAATAATGTTGTGTCTCTTCTATAACTATTAACTAAGAAATCATTGAAATACCTCAATGAAAGTTCATTCAAATAATAAGAATCATAAGACAACATGCAGAATGCAAGAACCATGAATATTCTTGATTGCCTATTTTTGGAGTTTTGACCCTTTAATATTGAAAATAGTAGAGTTGTGATTTTCCTCTCTATAACTTAAAAAAACTTAAATATTATCAACCTTACAAGTCACATATTGTCATGTCATACATGTAGAGTACATCACAGTCACTCACAAGTTGAGACCCCTTACAAGGGGAGAGACATCTTCAAGTTAATTTTCAGGTTTGACTAATCATTTCAACACCATTTATACTAATGTTTATATGTGGATGAGCAAGTTACTATTACGGAGGCCAAATACTTGTAATTTTAAATGTTTAGAATCACTTCTAAGAGTCAATAATTTTTAATATTATCACAAAGCCTTCTGTGATACTCAATAGTACAATGAGAAAATAACACACAACTCATATGACCAAAGACTTATCTAGTGCACTATTCTATATGGAAATGAATTAGTTAATGTGTCCTAAAGGCTAGGGCTGCAACAATACAGTTACCTCACCGTCACGACATGATACATATCAAGATATTTGCCACACAATACGATATGTATCGCGCTACATTTGACAAGTTGAGAACCATAGAAATTTCATAGATCTATGAAATTAGGAGAAGTAAAACTCAAATATTATTTAACCTTACCATGCTGTATGTTTTTTATGAACTGCACTCTTACCCAGTTTTTATCATATTCATTTACGACAAATAAAAGATAAAAAATTGTTTCTCAGGCACTGCCGCGTCTGTTTTAAAAGCCCCGCTTTACTTTTTTTATTGCTTTCTAAAATAAAAATGAATAAAAATCCAGTTACATAACATTGTTATCGGTAACGACTATGCGGTTCCACTCGGACGTTGTGGTCCATTGGGGGTAATGTGGGGTTGTCTTTTTACTCTCAACTCCATTTAGATTCTTTACGTCCGTTATTTTCGGAGTTTTCGACTGTTTCATGAGATTATGCTGATCAATAACAAGGCCCAACAGTGTAAGTTTTATGCATCGGTGATGAAGTCTAATCTATTCGATGTGCAGAGGCTTTACTGCCTGACTTGAATAATATCGGATGAAATAAGCATCAAAGCACAACTTTTTAAGATTATCGTTTGAGTTTCAAAAAAACTTCCTGCATCAGTTTTTTGCTGAATGAAAAATAAATAAAAACCCACCCTGCCACATCTGTTTTTTTTTAAGTGGCCCGAGAAACAATTCTATATAATTTTTTTTTTTTGCATTATCAGCATGTATTGTATTTACAACTATTGTATTTATTATATAGAGACAGAAACTGTTTATGTTAAGATCAGCTGTATTCTCAAAACAGGATATATCAAGAGTTTAGCATTGAAAAGTGCTTACAAATTAAAGCACAGAAATTAAGTGATGTATGGTTAGCATATCATGAAATAACCTCACTAATCAATATGCGTTTTGTCAGAAAAAGTATAGCGATTCAATACAAATTTCAGTTAATTGTTGCAGTTATACTAGAGGCTGAAACATCAAATTTGGTTATCCTGTAATTTATTGTCGCAGCCATGATAAATTGATATATACTACCAGCTTGAACAGGTTGGGGCATCTACGGCTTTCCCACACATTTGATTTCAGAATAATCAAAATTAAAATTCAATACGAATCTTCAAATTGTGGTCCAAGTTTAATCTTCAAATTTACAACACTAATGCTGGTTGTAGACTAGCCACTAGTCCAATAAATAATGGTCTGATTATTTTCTATAACAGTTAGAAACTGTTTGGACCATATTGATAGCAAGTCTGTTATACATAATTGTCTGCTTTAGACTCCATGGCTAAATTTATCGGGCGCTGAAATTGAGTCAAAAGGGTAGACTAGCCATTTTGTGTACATCCTTTTACCCCTTTTGTAGATATTTTCATTTTGACGCCTAGAGGCTAAGGCTATACTGGTGCAGCAAAGTTTATAATAATTGTGGTTGTGAAGCAATTAACCATCACCAGCAGATGAGACTATTCATGTACATTTAAGTCTTATTATGTGCATGCCTAGTTATCTCTGTGTCAGAGGCTAGATGTGTATTTAAATCTCTTTTACTACTCTATTCCTGTGCGCCAGCAGTAAAGGATCTGTTAAGACTTCATGGATGTACATGCTTGTGTTACCTGTTAGCTTTGCGTATATGACAAGAACCTTCAGAATTAATGCTTATCTTCAATTTGTGTGTTCACTCTTTTCTCTCTTATTTTATGACACCATCGAATGCAAGAAACATGAATTTGGCAAAGCTATTGACTTTAATTTGTATAATTGTATTTTACAGGACTAGACCTTCTTCTCTCTTCATTTAGAATCACAGAAGACAATCAGCTTTTCTGGGAAAATGTTTTCACAGAAGAAGACATCAAAAAGAGAGAAGCAGGTTATCAATCCAGCTTAGATCACAAAAGGACAAAGTTAGATCCAAACAGTATGTATTAAGATCCAGACAGATATGGTATCATTAAATAATCATAAATAAGACAAGCATTTTCATGCCCCATCCACACACTGGATATCATATTTATCTAGGACATAGTTTTCTTGGTCTATTTCTGCATGATGTCATCTTCAACTTAGGCTAAGTGGCAGAGCATGTATACTGGTGGCATTGTTTTTCACCAGGGTTGTGGAAATACCATGTATACAAATGTATTACAATTCTGTATTTCATTTCTGATTTATTATTAGGAGCTCACATCTTGCATTTAAAACATAGTGGACCCTAATGGCTTCTTCAGAAGCCAGCTTATCTGGATATTCCCTGTTTACAAGTGAACCCGGCTGATCAGGAACCATACTGTTTACAAGATATATATCTGGTTTCATACTGTTTTTGAAAGAGTTATTTTTTTTATATGCACAGAACTGTATAAGCTAATTTGTTTTTTTGGACAAGCAAAATTTTCTATGAAAGAAAATCCTCTGAAATTTTTGAGTAGGTGGCATATTGACTGATTGGTGGGTTGACAGCAAACAAAAAATGGACATTCTGATTATGGCCATTTACTTGTCCCAGGACAAGTAGAAGATTTAAATATTTCCTCACCCCTGATTTCCACCGGTTGGTAACGTTAGTGGCAACAGATGTGACTACAGATCCAGGGTCGCGAGTTCGATCCCAGCCCGAGTCCATACTTTTGTGGAGATTGATCATGAAATAAATTCTACGGCCATTCTCCTTCCTTCCGCTGAATCGTTCAAGAAGGGGTGTTGTCTGTTACAAGCGAAAGTATGTGCATGAAGTACTGGTTAACTGCTTGTTCAAGCTTGCCTGGTAAAAAGTGTGGTTAGGTGAACTGACCGTTCCACCATGACCAGTCACCATAGCTGTCGACTTGGGACATAAAGCAACAAAACAAACAAACAAAGAACCCTAATTTCACTAATGCAAAAAGGATCATGACATTGCATTCTTATCCAAATTTAATCCTCTTTGGCCATCCTTATTAGCTCACCTGAGATGAAGGCTCCAAGGTGAGCTATAATATATACCAATGACTCATGCGTCAGTAGTTTCTCCATCTGTCAACGTTTTCAAACATCTTATACCAAGTTTGTTCAAATTATACCCCTGGGGACAAAAATGGCCCTGCCCCTGGGTCACATGTTTAACATAGGCTCATACAGGGTTAAACATGAAAAGATCTTCTTGTCTGAAACTACAAAGCATAGAGCCCTCGTATTTTGTATGAAGCATCATCTAGAGAACCTCTACCAAGTTTGTTCAAAATATATCCCTGGGGCCAAAAATTGCCTCGCCCCAGGGCTCACCTGTTTTACATAGGCTTATATAGGGAAAAAACATGAAAAATAGTCTTGTCTGAAACCACAAATTCTAGAGCCTTGATATTTGGTATCTAACATCACCTAGTGGCCCTCTACCATGTTTGTTCAAATAATGGCCCTGGGGCCAAATATGTTCCTGTCCCAGGAGTCACCAGGGACATGGTAAGCTTTCAACAGATACCTATATGTAAGCTTTAAGCAAAACTGAGGTGAGAGATTTAGAACCACTTGGTCCTCATGTTTCAGAGCTGTTGAACTTATGACATTTTTCCTCATCTGAAATGCTTAGGGGTTTTTGGTTTGTGTAATCTGTAACTCAAGCAGATTCATTCCTTTATATTCAAACTTTTCATTATGATTGTTCATATATTGTACATGTTTATCCTATATTTTGTGCATGTTTGTAATGTATTTTGGAGAGTTGAACTTTGACATTATTGCATCTACACCAACTTTGGAGTGCTTGCTTACAATTAGTGATTTGTTTACAATTTTTGGCCTATGGGTCATGGGATTCGCTGTTTCGCATATTAATGGGTCCAACTGCAAACTTATGAGTCCAGAACACTATTTTTCATGACAAGTCTACAATACCATTGCATCCTGGGACTTGCTGAAATTACAGAGACAAAATTATGAGTGAAAGATGTAGGATGTATAGGCAAAAGAATCACTGTACGATGTGTAATTTGTGTGTAATCTGTATCTGAAACAGATTTCATTCCTTTTTATTCAAACTTTGCATAATGAATGTTCATACATTGAAGGTGTGCACCAGCGCACAGGTCAAGAGCAGAGTTTGGTCCTGTTAATAGATAAATGTCGTGACTAAATGATTGTTAAGTAGCGAATGTATTTGCGAATTCTTTTCGTAGCCCTAATCTTTTTGCAAATTATCATTTATTTGAGACTAATATGCAATGACTCGGTCAAAATATGTATTACTCAGCTTGGCTGAAAAGAAATGCTATAAACCTTTACACACTCAATGCATTGAATACCACTTAATGAAGTTTGATTGATATTGTAATGAATTTTAGCTTCTATTAAAAAAAGTTTGATTCTGATCAGTGAAGCCAACCCACCAGGATCTGCACTTCCCAATATATTGTTTGCTTTCAATATAATATTTAAATTCATCACAAATAGTTATTCTAATATATACCTGTTTTGAAAAAAAGGCCATTTATCCTTTCATTTCAGGAAAAGAAAAGTTGCCTATGTCTGGACGACGCTATATCAGTTTATTAAAGAAAAATAAACTTGGGATAGTAAATGCTCTTGAGCATTTACTCATGCACGTCCAGACAGACATCTTCAAAGAAAATTTCGTTGAATGCCTAGGGGTTCTTGTTTGTGTTGAGAAGAAAAAGAGCTTCAGATATAAAGATTGTGAAAAGTAAGTTATCTTGTTCTCTCCCTCCACCATCTGACTTTGTGGATGGAGTGTTTTACATTCTCACAATTGCCCAGTGCATGTAGATAAGTACAACTGTCAAATTTACCCCACACTGCTGGGCAGTGCTGGCTCTGTTAGTGGATCTAATGTCAAACTTTTAAATTTCCTAATAACTAAGTCATTTGTTAATATTTTAACAGAAATTTTATGCAATCAGAGAAGCAACAGATATGATTCAATTAAAACAATATTTTAGTTAAATACCTTGGTTTGATCCGCTGCATTGAGTTAATAGGGAGTGAGAACGAAAGTTTGTTCAAATGGTCCTGGTAACACGACCAAGATGGCCCATATAAAGTAAAAAACACTTTAAAAATCTTCTCTAGAACCAGAAGATCAATGATATTTGGATTTATTATGTAGCATTGGGGATGTGGGGCCTACTAAGTTTGTTCAAATGATCCTGGATTACTGAATGTCAAGGTCAAATTTGCTTCCTTATGCATTTAAATGGGATTTTTTTTTTTTAAATTGATTCTTTTAAAAACTGTGGTAGCCTTAATCAGTATTCTCACTTGATATGTTTAACTAATGAGACAATGGATATAATTAAGTTCCAAACTTTGACCTTACAGCTTAGGTAGCTCATACTAGAGTCCCATCTATATGTGAGCCACAACATGAGATTTCCAACAATGTGGTATGGTCGACCAGCATAGACTCAGACCAGCCTGGGCATACGCTTAATCTGATCAGAGCATTTTCTAGTTGCTTGAATATTCTATGAATATTAGGCTACTGACTGAACATCATTTGGAGTTTCTAAGCTTTAAAGGAGGCTGCACAGGCTCGTCTGAGTCTATTCATGTCAAAATGCCACATTGTTGGAAATCACATGTCGCGGCTCATATTAAAACAAATTTTTTTCACAAACCATTGGCCCATTTCAACTCAAGTTTCATGTGAAGACTCATTATGATAAATTAGCCAATAATTTATACAAAATACTTTGGTCACATGACCAAGATGGCTGCCATGCCCTTATATGGTAAAAACATGTAAAACTTCTTCAGAACCTGAAGGCAGATGACCTTGGGACTTGGTATGTAGCATGGGGGATGTGGGGCTTACTTAGTTTGTTCAAGTGATAAACCTAGGTTGACCTTGACCTACTTAACACAAGGTCAAATTTGCTTCCTAATGCATTTAAATGGGATTTTTTTTTTGAAAAGTTGATTTTTTGAATACTGTTGAAGCCAGTCATTATTCTGACCTGATATGTTAAACATATAATGAGACAATGGTTATAAATAAGTTTCAAAGTTCAAGGTTGACCTTTGACTTATCAGCCAAGGTTGCTCATATTGCAGTCCCATCAACATATTAAAACATAGCTGACCTGTGACATTTTATCTAAGGCCATACATTTGGACTGCAACATACCAATCTAAACATATTTTTCTCAGAAATCAATGGACAGTTTGATGTAGTATACATTAGATTGTTTTAGGTCACTTGACCAAAAAGGCCATACCCCAATATTTCGTAAAATATATAGATTTTATTATAAGCTGTAGTTGACCTTGACCTATTTTAACATTATTAGTAGATCAGGTGAGCGCTTCAGTCCTCTATTCTTTTAATTTAACCTTTTCCCAAATGATGTGCCTTCATTATTGGCCTACCCTGTGTGTTTGCCTTTGGGGGAGGCAAAGTGTACTGTGTAAATGAAAATTAAGAAGCTAATCCCCATTTTGCCTTCTTTTTTCTATTTTTTCATTTTTTCCTTCTGTCACTCTTATACATATGGACATTTTTTCTGTCAAAGATTTCTCAGCAACTACTTGATTTAGGATTATGAAACTTGGTACAAAGCTTGATAGTGTTGAGATGTATTGTGTAACAAGAAAACAGCAACAAATTGCTTATCAGTCCCTTTATTTGTTCATTTTTCTTTCAAATGAAAATTTCTGTCAAAGATTTCTCGGCTCCTATTGGAGCCAGTGTTTTCATATTTTGTTTACACTTTCAGGTTGACAAAGTGTATTGTGTAAATGAAAATTAATAGGCTAATCCTCATTTTGCCTTCTTTTTTCAATTTCAATTTTTTCTTCTGTCACTCCTATAAAATATACATGGACATTTTTTCTGTCAAAGATTTCTCAGCAACTACTTGCATTAGGATTCTTAAATTTGGTTTAAAGCTTGATAGGGATAAGTTGTATTGTGTAAAAAAAAAAGCCACGTATTGCTTATCAGTCCCTTTATTTGCTCATTTTTCTCTTTCTCTCCAATGGAAATTTCTGTCGCAGATTTCTCAGCTCCTGTTGGAGCCAGTGTTTTCAAATTTTGTGTACACCTTTAGGTAGGCAAAGTGTACTGTGTAAATGAATATTAAGATAATAATCCTCATTTTGCCATTTTTTTCAATTTTTCATTGTTTCCTTCTGTCACTCTTGTATAATACATTATAACATATGAACATTTTTTTCTGTCAAAGGTTTTCAGCAACTACTCTACTTGAGTTAAGATTCTGAAATTTGGTACAAAGGTAGGCAATGTTTTCAATTTTACCTTCTGTCACTTCTATAAAATACATATGGACATTTTTTCTGTCAGAGATTTCTCAGCAACTACTTGTCTTAGGATTCTGAAATTTGGTGCAAAGCTTGATAGTGATGAGTTGTATGGCGTGACAAAAACAGCGACATATTGCATATCCAGAATTCTCACTAGGATTTTGAAAATAGGAGTAAAATGCTGTTTGCCAGAAAAATTTGGAGTTTTACCATACTTTTCTATTGGCACTTTTGAAAAAGTTGGAGTCAGAATCAAAAAGTTGAAGTAAAATAATCCAAATTTGGAGTTAGTGAGAACTTTGATATCAGCCCCTTTATTTGTTCATTTTTCTTTCTCTCCAATAAAAATATGTCACAGATTTCACAGCTCCTATTGGAGCCAGTGTTTTCAAATTTTGTGTACACCTTATGGAAGGCAAAATGTACAGTGTAAATGAATATTAAGATGCTAATCCTCCTTTTGCTTTCTATTTTTCAATTTTTCCTTTTGTCACTCTTGTGTAATACATTATAACATCTGTCAAAGATTTTCAGCAACTACTTGATTTAGGGTTATGAAATTTTGTGTACACTGTCAGGCAGGCAAATAGTAATATGGAAATGAAAATAAAGATGCTAATCCCCGTTTTGCCTTCTTTGTTCAAATTATCAGTTTTTATCCTCATTTTGCCTTCTTTTTTCAAATTTTTAATTTTTCCTTCCGTCACTCTTATATAAAACGTATGGACATTTTTCATTAAACTACTTGATTAACGATTATGAAATCTTTAATAATTTTGTCTTTTCTCTGAAAGTGTTACAACCTCTGATGGCTACCGCCGGGGGTATGTGAGCATTGCTCACTTCTTGCTATATTTGAAAAAGCAACCATACGGTGATTGCTCTGTCATTCTAAATATTTTCTTATTATTGATCAGATGGTCAAATAAACTTGATTTAGTAGTATCATAAATTTATTGATTATAGTATTAAAGGATATTTTACTCTTAAGTTTTTTAACAAGTTGAACGGTTTGAATTTTATATTTCAGCTACTTCTCAGCCAGCAAGTTTTTTCGTAGTATGGAGTTCCAACCAGCGTTCAACACTTTTCGAACAGAAGGTTTGGTAGAAAAATTGGGGTCATTAAATTTCCTCAGTCCTTTGCAACCTCCTGTTTCTTGGAATCAACAACTTAAGTTCATTTCGAGTATATCAAATTTCCATAAGTGGCAACATGACAAGATCAACTATTCTCAGTGGCTTTCACATTATACGCGAGACCAGAAATATAAACCAGCTTCATTAAGGAATCAGATATTGTTTAATTTCAGAGATGGAAATCTGAAAATGGTTCATGATACTTGTGCTAAGTATCTGAACCTTGAACAGGAAGTTAGGCAGTCATCATCTCAGAGAGGTGGTAGTGTTGTGAGCACCATGATTGGATCTGAGGATGTTGAAATTACTCATCCAGTCCCAAAACGGCAAAGAGTAAACACTCGGAAAAGATTGACAATGTCAAATTTGCAGGCAAAGATTACAACATTTGATCCTCGGTTTACATCTCGGAATTTGGCGCAGAACACTTCTCCTTTTGATAGTTTCAAATTTGCAATGATAGAAAATGGTAACATGTTCTGGCGCCGATCATCTGCAAATGTTGATATATTCACAATGAATGATGTCAGCATGACTACTGGACTCTTCCAAGAGGACTGTTTTGTTCACTTGACAAGAGTTTCTATTGAGGGAGAATTTGAACTGACTTGCTCATGTAGCATGTATGCAACACTCATGCAGGTAGCATCTATTGGTGTTTCAGATGTTGAATTTGATGAAATGGACCTTCAGAACATTAATTGTTGCCATATGAAACTTTTAAATGAATTGGTAGTTGACCACATGCCTTCTATTATTTCCAATACTTCAAATTCTGAAAACAATTTGGTGAGAAAATTGGAACTTGGAAAAGATCTTGTCAATGCTCCAGTTTGTTATTTACCGACATCTTCCAGTAGAACCTTGAAGTTTTCTGTATATTCAGACCATGACAATAGATGTGCCTTCGTGCATATTACTGATAACAGAATCTGTTGTCAGTCAGGTTATTGTGATGCCCTGTTTTCTTGTTCAAAGCGGTCCATTATTACCCTTGATAAGGCAGAGGCTCCTTGTCCTCATCTTATTTCCATGAGAGAACACCCTGAAGTCTGGTCTGGTCTGCTTCCTGTGCCTGTTGAGTCTATAGATACAGATGTGAGCAATGAAACTGAGGATGACCCTGAGGATGTCTACCAACCTCCTCCTCCAAATGTACCAGACTCTGAACCAGACCTACAGGTAAGAATTAGTTTCAAATACAGCACTACAGTAGTGATTGTTTTACAAATTTAACCTGTTACTCCACACGAGCGCCTTTGGAATGGACACCTTTGAAATGAAAGATTTTTTTAAATCTTAGAAAAAATGGAACTTTTGCTCCTGAGTAGCAAATGTTCCATGTTCCATATTTTCAAAAGTATTGAAATGTGAAAATTATTTTTGGAAAATATTTGAAAATTTGATTTATTTATAGAAAATGATGCAATGTTCTAAATAAAGCATATGGGGTAAAGGGTTAAAACATGAAATGAATTAAATTAGTCTGCAGCACCTTTTTCATATATTCATTAAAACTTAATAGAAGTAGTGATTATGATCAGGAAATACCACAAGAAGTCCAAATAAGCTCAGTATTTGTATAAATACAACAATAAAGCATAAAAAACATATCGGTCAAAATCTAGGACACCTTTTAAAAAGCTTTCTTATTTTTTCGACTTATGCAGATATCTTACCAACCATTTATTAGAAAAAAAGGGAGCACAGTGGCTCAGTGGTAGAGTGCTTGACTCCAGACCAAGGGGCAGCGAGTTAGACCTCACTGTGGTCACTGGGTTGTTGTCCTTGAGCAAGACACATTTATCCTAGCTTAGTACTGGTTCAACCCAGGAAGACCCGGCCCTGAAAGATTGTTGATGGGACGTAAAGAATCAAATCAAACAAAAAAAAAATAGAAAACATTTATACTTAAAAGTTCATGACAAGCTTCCACTCAACGGGTCTTTGTTCCAGGCTGCAGATAGTTTTTTGTAAGTCAATTGTATTTGAACAAGAATTACTATTTCGGGCTGACTCTCTCTCTCTATTACTTCATACATTATGATTTTATGACCTGCATAGGGGCCTGAACACCATTAAATAGTGCCTTTCTATTTTTTCGACTTGTGCAGAAATCTTGCCAACTAGTTATATAAAAACTTTCATATTTGGATAATTTGCATCTTCCGCATTTCTGGCTTCCTGACGACTACTTCAGACTACTTCAGATACACAGTTACATGCAAGAGCTCAAAATCTTGAATTTGTTTAGATTTTTGGGCGCCGGTAGATAGCGGTTGGGACAGTTAGAGCAACGGCTGCAGGTTTACATTCCTCTCTGGGCACTTTTTCTAGTTTTTAAATCACAGGATGAGACACTTCATGATAAATGCAATTCATGAATTTTAATTGCCACTTTTTGCTATATTTCAGGCACACAGATTTAATGAAGTGACAGGTCTCTGGGAATATCCCAGCTTGAGTAAACATGTGCCATCTGACGATGGTTCACCGTCTCTGCAAAATTCATTGCAGTTGCGAAACACATTCAGTGACCTGACATTTGGCAGAGATGGTGAAGGGTATTTGCGAACAGATGGCCATATCCTCATGGTAGACTCATTCCCGGAGACTTGTCAATGTGGGGTAAGTTACCAATATGCATTCATTTAAAACTGTCTACATTATTGTTTGATCTAGGCATATCCCTTTTTCATTTTAATTGCTGGATATTCATTCATTTCTGCAATCATACTATCATATCATCTTAAAGCCTGAAGAGTCTGAACCTTTATATCTATTATCATTATTTGAGGTCTTCATAAAATGATTCAAACAGTTTAAATGGCATCAATTATAGATGCTAAAATGAACTACTGTCAAGTCATATGCTTTATAGTATTGTATTGTTTAACTTAATATTAATCGATTGGAAAATGTAAGAAATGTTTCTATATTTTACAAAGATCTGTTATGTATATATTTTCTTTTGTGGATCATTTGTGTTATGAGGGTCAGTCAAAAATAACTGAGAGTTGGTTAATACCTTTTTGCTGGGTCGGCAGTTTTGGCTGAAACTTTATGCACATATAGAATGAACCTTCGGGCTTCATTACATATAGAAATTGACGTCTTATCATCTTCCATGTGCTGTTGCTAGGCAACCGAAGACCGTCTCTCAGCGATGTGCGTTCGCGCTGACGACACTTCTGACTAAGCAGCCATGAATTTAAAATCCTTTCAAATCTAAAACAGTATGATAACGGACCTTTTACCTCTCCAATTGTATCAAACAATGTGTTAGCAATGTTTTGAAGAAGTGTTATAGATAGTAAAAACAATACATGCAATGTTCGTTGCCTAGCAACCAAAATCGATGGAAATTCCAATTTTAACTAATAGACCAGATTTTGTTGCCATGGCAACCGTTTATTCCTGAGGACATTCAAGATAAGCATTCAGATGTCAAAACAAATTACTAAATACAATGAAATGGTCATATGATATGATACTTAGTTGATAATATTGCTCTAAAATGAACCATAACTGGTGGGTGGGGTATATTTTGGGGTGAAATTTTCAGAAAATTTGGTTAATTTTCCTCTTATTTATGTAATAAAATTCCAATGCCTCAGTCTTAGCTGTTGCATTTTACAAAAAACATTTACATACTGTTTTTACAACAAATGCACAAGTTGGTGTAACTTAAATTTTGTATGAACGCATGACGCTATTTCACATTCTTTGGTTGCTAAGCAACAACAATCTTTACTTTGCATGGTCTTGATTATGGCATATTCTAACGCAGGACAGTTCAATGCATGCATGTGCCTAATTTCACTAGTGTACGTTAGCCTATGTAAGAGATATGAATCAACTCTCAGTTATTTTTGACTGACCCTCATATTTATCATACAACTAAATCAAGTTAAATTGACCATCTGATCAATAAGAATAAGAAAATATTTAGAATGACAGAGCAATCACTTTTATGCCTTGTGTTTGTCATGCTTTCACATCTGTTCATTGCTGCCTTGTGGTCACCTGCTGGAAAAGGGCTGACCTCTTAGCTCTTCTTTGTGATGTCTAATTGTGATTTTATCACTTTCCCATGTGGTATCCTGGGTCAGGTGTGGTACTTGATTGTATTGATTCCTGATCTTTACCATCTTTCTTACTATGTTATAAGAAATACTAACAAAACAAATAAATAAGACCATTTAAAATTAACATTGACAGACCATAGCTTTCCTACATGGTACTACAGGGAGGAGATTCTCTTCTGGCTTTAAGTGCTGAATATCTCAAATGGAGAAAGCAAGCGAGTATGGTCAGAAAATACCACAGTTATTAACTGCATACCACCCTGTGAGGAAGGGCCATAGAACACTGACTGTCACAAGATATCAGGATGACAGTTAAAGTAAAGCAATCAGCTCTCTCTTCCCCATCCCAATCTCAAAAACTATTACAGCTAGGAGCTTCAGACTTGGACAGCTGGTAGATTACCTGGTGAAAAGTACAATAAAAATGTTTTTAATTTTTTCCGAGTTATTGCTCTTTGCATTTTTCGAGTGCAATTTCGGACATCAAAAATTTGTGATAAAGATATCTAAAAAACTATTACAGCTAGTAGCCTCAGATTTGGTCAGCTGATAGAGGTTGGTGAGCAGATTACCTGGTGAAAAGGATGGTGGTGAGATCCTCCTTATGGACAAGCTAATGGTTGTGGGCATAGTGTTTCATAAACACAATTTCTAGTTTTTTCTTGCTTTGTCATAAAAAAAATATGCACCAATAACAGTTTGTTTCCTTATAGCTAATATTAGGTGAGAGCGGTCAATTCCATTTTGTTGAGGAATGCACCTTAGGGGTGATATATAAACAGCAGAATGCTATGTTTTGTGTTATCGGATAAAAAATAATTGACAAAATTTTGCTCTGTAAATTTTGTTTAAGTTATCAAATTTAACATTTATTATCATGTGTTTTATTTTCTACTGCAGGCTGGTTATTCTCGTAATGGTGTAACCAATACAGTTGTCCATACTGCTACAGTATACATGAGCCATGGACCTGCTAAATATAAGGTGGAGTATTAATAATATTACAAATATTTAAATGATGATTAGATTATTTTTGCAAGATTTTATTGGATAAATTCAACTCTTAATTTTAGTGAATATAGAATTGGTTGAGACATGCATGCCTATATCAAGATCATAATTTTGTTGTTTACGTCTCCAGTATATAAGATTCCTTTGGGTGTCTGTATGTACATGCAACAAACATTAACATTGGCCATGCTTCTGGTAATACTTGTCCTTATGCTTTGATATTATTATTATATTTAAGAGTACACATTATGAGAATAACTTTGAGCATACTGACACAATGCAATATATATGACATACTCTTGGAAAAAGATAAACGATAGTTCAATTAAGCTATACTGTGAACTGCATATGTTCCAGGGTGTTGATAGATTAAAACCACATCTTGATTAGTTCAGATGTTTCGCACAATTTACTTCATTTTTCAGATGTTTAAGAAAGAAATAATGCAAGCAGTTCAAAACGTGTCACACAAAGGGTGATATTCGTCCTTTCATGAACCTCCAAAGTGTGAAATTCAGCTATTTCTAATTTCATATTTATAATAGATAATTAATAGGGAACTCACATGTAATGTAGAATACATAAACATAAATGTTTAATCGCCTGAACAATTATGCTTGAATGTAAAACAAACAGCCAACATGAGCTTTGACTAAAGACAAACCTACTTTTTTTCTTGTGTGATACAGTTAATTACCTCCACTTTGTCACTACTTGTGAACTACTTGGCTGTTTGCAGCATATGACATGTTTAAGTGAGCTAATATATATATATATATATTGTATTAAAGGGTTTAGAAAAACTGGATTCATTAAAGGCTTGCTTTGAAAATGCAAATATAACTTGTTAACACAGTCATTATATATGGTCATGCTTAGATATGACACTAAATTTAACATTAATTTCATATGCAGGGCTTTAGGAAAACAATTTACCATTATCTTTGGCCAGATGTATGAATTTGTATATTAAAAAAGGTAAAACAACATAATTTGGAGATTGACAAGATTCCATCACTAAAAAACTTGTAAAGCACCCTACTTTTGAGAGAAATTCATGCCATCTTGGCCCTCTTGTAACATGGTTGCCAAGAAAGATATTAGAATGTAGAGTAAAATGTTTACTGGCACAATCATGTTTTGGGATTTTTTATAACATGCTAATAATCAATTATTTGGCAATATTTTTTTTCAGATATATATTGGCCAGTGTTATGGTAAATCCCGCCTGTGTGACATCGGACCAGGACGCCAACAGAACATTCATTTTTTAACGAGAGAAACTGGTGCTGGGGATGAAATTGGGTGGGATTTTATTGATCATGTCTTGAATTCATATATCACTTTTGGGGCATATTGCAACATGATGAATAACAGATATCGTCGTGTATATTCAGGAACAGCTTCTTTCATGTCAAGCAATACCTTTATTGCATGGTGGTTTTCATGGATAAGCAAATTTAATATTGATTTTCGACAACCATGCAAGCTGTGTAAGTACAATCCAAGGTATCTAGCAGCAGATGGAACCAAAATAGGAATAAATGTCAGCCATTCGACAGTTACTCCTATTGAGGAACCAACTGTAGATACCTTGATAGATCCTTGCCACAGACGAAACAACAGGGCTTTTATCAGTTATTCCCAAGGAGACCAGGATGCTAAAGAGAAGTCTAAAAGTAGAGACCATCTTTTGTATCATTGCAAAAGATCGCTTGGTACTTTGGGAAGAAATGATGAACTCCCACTAGAAGAAGAAATAGTTCTCAATGAAAAGTTGTATGAGCATGTTGATGAAGGATTTCTTCCTCTCATTAAGATATTTGTGCAGAATCAATGTGGAAACCGGCTTCACAGGAAATTAGCTGTTCTGTTCAAAATCCTATCCACAAATCATTCATTATCAAGTGTATTACCCTTCAGGTATATAGAAGATTTTCAATCTATTTTAGCAGCTTGGAGACTTGACAACAATGTTGATATTTATGTTCTAAACAAAATGTCTCAAATCAGCCCTGAAATTAGAAATATTATAATTGCTTCAAATGGTACAGCAGTTGTCTCGGATATCATAATATTTCTGGAACACTTGGCTCAGAGAGTCCTTGCAATTTTTACAGGATGCAAAGAGCCAGACCTTGTATGTCCCAAACCGGGAAGCTATAATCCTGCAAAATTTGGAAGGGCTTATTACTTTACTGCCCATGGTCAACAAGTTAGGGACATCCCTAACTATACTATGGGCAGTAGGAGTTCCAGTAATTATGATGACGAACCAGCACGAGAGGCCGACAAATGCTTCAAAAAATTTCCAGAGGTTGGAAGAAAGGGCACAACATATTTGTTTTTATGGTTTGATCCTCAACATTATGGTCATTGTTATGGTTATCACATGATTCCTGGCCATGAGGGTAGAAAGGACCCAGCCTGTTCAGCTTATGCGTTCTTAGAAACTGCTCCTGCAGAGATGTTTTATGACTTCAGTTGTCAGCTGGAAGAGTATTGTCTTAACCGTGAACCGGGTTATTGGAAAAACACTCGCTTTTTCCATGACACATTTCATGGTTTCTCTCATTCTTGCCCAGCTGTGTACAAATCATCACGGTTGATGTTATTGCAAAAAGTAAATACAGAAATATGTGAACAAACAAATGCTTTCCTTCAGCGCATTAAGTACTCTGCAAGAGCAATGAGCATGAGTAAGTTCAATCATTTTCTGCAGTTTTTTCTTTATCAGTGGAGTGGAAAGAAATATGAAAAGTTTCAAAGAAAATGTGCTTTAGCAACAACTTACACAACATAGGTAATTTTTGCAAAGTGATTTGATGCTAATTTGACATTGTCATTGCTTTATGCTTTATCATGAATATTAATTTTATTTTGCTGAAATCAGTCAGGTTTGTTTTGATATGTTTGTTACAGCCTTTTTCTCAATAGGTTTATATATAGAATGCTCCACTGATAGGAAAAGAAATAACTCAGTATCTCAGTGGCACTATTTTCATACCAAATGAAATTTTTTATCTGCCAAAAATTAGCAAGCAGTCATTAGGTAGTATTAGCAAAAATTGGAAATCAGTTTCCATGCCTTCCAAATGCTTTGCTCAGCTTCTAGTTCAATATGAAAAAAGAAAGTGCCCATAGAAGAGAATTGAAAATTGAGGAATGATATGCAATACGCTATGGATTCCTGTGTGGTATAAAAAAAGAACTCAAAAAGTATTATCACTATGTCATATTTGCTTTTTATTGTTATGAATACATTCCTGTCAGACTCTTGTACACCCTCATAAGTAAATCTGACCACAATGATAGAACTTTCTGACCTTCTATTTATAACACAAATGTAAGAATCCATAGGCTATTGTGTGACATTCCTCAATTTATTAATTGTCTTCCAAGGGCATTTTTTTTTCAATATTTAACCAGCAATTCTGCATCGCAGTGTTGCTAGGTGCGGTCAAGCTCTGAAAAAAATAATGCAAAAATATCATTGTTAGATGACTATCATTTATGGCCAGTAGTCTGTGGTAAGTGGAACAGGATTAAATCAGATCAAGGCACAGGGGTGTTATATATGAATTCAAGACAAAGAGCTGTGTGCATTAAAAGGCTATTTTTGCACCTCCTAAGAAGCCTTAAATTATCAGCTGCTTTTCACCATTTTTTACCTATAGACCACATGTAAAAGACATATTAATTTGAAGTTTTCTGTTTATACCAAGTAAATAGAAAGAGTCAAATATATAGCAGAATCTTACATTTGAGTGAGTTATTGTTCTAGTAATCCATTCAGAGGTGACAAGTGAGCAATCTTTATTTTTGGGCTTCATAGAGAGTGCTTAAATAGCCAGTGTAGACAGCTCTTTTTGGGATAAATTATAATGTTTTACAGTAGTCTTTTTGGTAAATATAGGGTGTCAGAATATTGATGTCACATTCAGCAACAAAATAGTTAATCTTATTTTATTTTATGATTTTCTACTGATAGTTTTGCGCTAGTTGTTAACATCAAACATCATTACAGGGCTTACCCTGCCATTAGCCATTGTAGCCATTTGCTACTAAAAATGTAGAATGGCTACAAATATAAGTCATTGGTTACAAGTACACTCTAGGCGGTTCAAAAATTACATATCTGCAAAAGAGAGTATTTTGCTTTTAGATTTTCCAATATTGCTTTTATTGAATGCTGGATTTTTTCCAATAACATCAAGGTGTCAAACAGTTTGGATCCAGATCAGGGCTGACATTTTTTTGGGCCTGATCTCGGTCCGAACTGTTTGCAAATTGTATTAGCAGATGACAAAAGGCATAGCTGGCAGAGTTAAATACAGAACAATTTGAACTTCTTGATACTACTTTCTGGCTAAACCCTTGGCTAATGCCCCTATTCCACACAGACCATGAATCCCTCGAATCATCAAGAATCAATAAATGTTAGGATCCAGCTGGATTTGTGGAGAATTGTAAATTTTTCAACCCATTCCGTAATGCTCTATGATTTCGTTCCGAAACAGGGAAGAAACAGCTACGAATATTCGCGGGATTCAGCCTGAATCGTCACAATACTGTGGCGAATTCACTAGGATGTGCAATAACATACTTGGACATACTGCAATAAGTTAGACAATTGATCACGAATTAGTTAAGAATACGCCGAATGCAGCACAAATTGGGCAGGAATTTACAGAAATCCGCGACGATTCAGGAGATTTTATCTCACGATAGTTATTAAAAGGCCCATCCATGCTTCGGGGGCATCAGTTCCAAAATGAATATTCCTAGTAAAGAAGCTGTAGAATTGATCTAGCAACTTGAGTGTTGAAAGCACCTACTTAAGTATTATATAGCCAGAAGAAGAAAACAAATACATTAACGTCGAGAGGCCCTGACCCTGACTCTTTGACATTGAAAAGTATAGTAGTTCGCCACTGGCAAAATCACCAACTAGGAGTTACTAGGAGTTACTGACTGATCCTAATTGTGCTCCAGAATCTATCAAATCAGTTTCGACTTCTAGGACTGGCTCACATGCAGAAAACACCTCTACTATCACTTTCTTGGTTTTATTGCTTGTCTTAATTCCGATTCACCACAAATGAGCTAAGAGTAGCTACAAATGCCTATGATCGCCTTCGAATCGATAACGATTCAGTTACGATGTCCAAGAATGCATTTAGAATTTGTTACAAATCAAGCACGATTTTTAGATATGGGGAATTTGCCAAAGTTTTGAACAGTTCAAAACTTATGAGCTGAATTGCAAGAACTGACTACGTACTGTGCAATTCAGTTAAGACCATCTTGAACTGAGTACGTTTCAGCCACGAATCCAAATATGTGTCAATTAGTGGCAATTCGTAGGATTTGGGGCCTGTGTGGAATAGGGGTATAAGGTCAATTTCATTTGGCTCCAATTTTTTCCATTTGGCTAAAGTGTTGGCTACAACAAATTCTGAGCCGTGGTAAGCCCTGATCATTACCTAAAGAAATGTGTGAAAATGTCGCAATACTGCTGGCAACATTATTTTATGCTTACTGGCGTGGTTGTTAATGACACATCACTTTTCAATAGGAAAACCCCAAGATAGTAACAAATACGAAACATTTGATAGGCTGGTAGGAGTGTTGAGCAAACAAAACAATGTATTTATAGGTCATAGAATAAGTTACTGTGTTTAATTTAATTAAAATGTAATTGATTTATTGTATCATAACTACAGTAATTACATTTGATTTTATTTTGATGACCATGCTCTTATTTTTATGGTCAACACTGTAAAACAGGCATTTTAATTACAATAATCATTGTCTATTAGCTCACTTGAGCCAAGGCTTATGGTTGAGCTAGTCACCTATACACATATTGTACATCCTAGTATTCTGGGGTTTTCCTGTTTATCTGATATGATGATGTGAACCTGTCACATAAATCTTTAACACCAGGGTTTAGCAGGTCATTATAATAGCCATTCCACAAAGTTTGTTTATACATTAGATTAATAGCATGAAAATTGTCTCGAGACAAATTTTAACTTTAGTAAGAACCAAAGAAATCTGAGAAACAAAGACAGAAGTATGGTTCAAAATGTATCAACTCTATCTTCTTGCTAGTTTTGTATTCCTTTTTTGGTGTATGGGGGAGGGGGTATTCCGCTTTTTTTTTTAAAATCAACTGATTCGAAATATTACTAAGGGAATACCACCTGAAGGGGCAGAACCCTTGGGTGTGTTTATGTCAATTATTAATAGACATTTCTAAATGTTTTATATCCTGGCCAACCAGAAACAAGTATTTAAATTTCCACTCATTTAGTTGTTCCAGATCAATTTTAGCCCGCTTCCTGCTGTACCTCTTAAAGCATTTGAAAAATATTCACCTGTGGTCTGCTGCATATATGACTAATGTAAGTTAGGGTAAACAGTTTGGACCCAATCAGACTGCTCCTGATCTGGATCCACATTGATTGCCTATACACTTAATAAGTATCATAAAATATTTGCAGCAGAAGGATTGAGTAGATGCATGCTTTGCTGGCGCTTTATGGTTTATATTGTAAAGATATCAGAGACTGTGCTCTTACTGGTATATGTTCCAGTAGTAGCACAGTCTACATTAATAGACATAATAAGTGAATGGAAATTTTAAGGTCTGTCTACTAACTAATAAGTTTCTCATAGCTGTATAGTTGATTCAAATATTGCATCACAACTTAAAAGAGGCAAACCATGATACTGGTTTCATATAGAGACTCCTTTAGGTCTGGGAATAAAAATTTACACAAATAGCTCTGGTTGTTTGACAAAGATTGGTGCCATAGTCCTATATGTTAACATCCCTTTTACCGATAATTAGAAAAAAGAAACACAGAAAAAACAGAAGGCTAATGACCTTGGGAGGCACTGTTTGTTCAAATGATGCTCATACATTGACCTTGACATACATTTTGTGGATGACATTTTTTCCCAAATGCATTGTAATGGGAATTTTGGAATGTAGATTATAGTTGAAGCCAGAGTCATCATTGTCACTGCATATAGCTATTCTAATGAGACAAAATTTACCAAATGTCAAAATTATATTAGACCTTTTAATCAAGGTTGGTGATACGGGACTTCCATTCATATATTTTACTCTTAAGTATAATGGTCATTTAAACTCAAGATTAGGTATGCAGTATCCATTAGATGAGGCATTTTAAAATGACAACAGTCTTGGTCACGTGATAAAAATTCTTCAAATCTTCTCTAGAACCATAGTGTTAACAACCACTAGCTTTGGGTATGTGCATAGTGTATGTGGGCTCTACATGTATTTTAAACAAAATCTCGAGAACCACTTGTCAAAATTCAATATAATTTCAATTTTTATAGAAATATTTATCGTGATGCACTCTTCAAAGTTGCACAAATGGTTCTATTCCACCAAACAAAGGGGATGACAGTTTTGTAAATAAGAAATATCTTTAAATGACAGCTCCTGGGTCAGGAGCTGTCATTTAAAGATATTTCTGATCAAAATTCAATTTTTTTACCGTAATGTTCCAAGTGATGCCGAATACCAAAATTGCTCTGACCATTCAGCTTTACTAAACAAAATGGCCACCAAGGCTAAAATTAGAAATATCTTTATTGAAGTCTCTTGCCAACGGCCAAAACATCACCTTAGGCCCCATGAATCGGGTGCGCAATCTAGGGTCCTCATATTATTTCATTCCGCTCATCATTCACTTAGCATATCTGTGGTTCCCATGCTTATGCATAGTTAAAAAGGTTATCATGAAAAAAAAATCTTTGACACATGCTCAATTGCTCTCTGTCGCCTTCATTGACCGGTTTCAAGGAATAGACATGGACTTAACACTGCATATATTGACCCTTTGTACATTATATATGTGATGCATAGAAATTGAACTAAAAGCAACATGTACTACCATAGCTGTCTTCAACATAACATTTACTTGAACAACCTTTTTGGGGTGTTTTCTCTGTGGTGCAGTTGATAGCATCATTGTTTATTTAGTGCTTGGCAGTGTTTTAAAATCCAATGTATGAATTTAGTTTGTTTCAATGTTTTGTTTGGGGTTTTGTGTCCCTTTCAACAATTTTTTTAGATATATCATGCCAGTTGCAGTTAACCAGTTATAAGTGTATTCAGACTTAAGTTTGTAACTAGCAACTCTGCTTGAGTCAGTGGTAAGCAGAGAATACTTTCTGCTACAGTAGGTGACTTAATGTCCCAGTAAACCTCAGTTGTCAAGTCAAGTAACCACAGTAGAACTTCAATGGCTCAAATTCTGATGAATCACTCACCATGGTTGGCTAGAACTATGACCATGGTCCCTACAGCTCATTGAAAGCTTAATCCACTCTGAATGGCTGTGACTACCCTTGGCTAGAACTAAATTTCATAGTCCCAAGCCTGTTTCGAGCCAGTGAAGTTCTACTGCATATTTATGTTAGCCATGCTTGTATAAAGTGGTTTATTTATAGCTACTAGCACAAACTTTTGTCATTAACCCTTTTCATTCTGGATCTTTTGCAAACAGTGACAACACAGACAAAAGGCTGAACATGTGGCAATTCATCAGGGTCTGGACTCTTTGCGAAGATAAAAGCAAGCTTCAGGAACACAAATATATTAATGATTGTTTGACATACCTTAATATATACATAATGGACATTTCCATGCCTAGTGTACGTTAATTATACAATATAATCTGTTCAAGAGAATCCATCAGAATGAAAGGGGTTAATCACAACTGCCTACTATAACTGAAAGTGACCTAAAATTTATGGCTATACTATTTGCTGTTTTAGTTTGATATGCATGAATAAAGGAGCCAGTGTGAGTTTTTAGCTCACCTGAACCAAAGGCTCTGAGGTGAGCTATTAGTATACCAATGACCCTGGTGTCTGTTATCCATCCGTCCGTCCGTCTGTCAACATTTAAAAAAATCCTACTCTGAAACCACTGGGCGAATTGAACTCTTTCATATGAAGACTCCTAAAATGGAGTTCCTAGGCTGATATTGACCTACTTAACGTTGGGCAAATTTGCTTCCTAATGCAATTACATTGGAACATTTTGAAAATTTGTTTTTTGAATACTGTTGAAGCCTAAGTCAGTTATTCAGATATGTTAAACCTAATAAGACAATGGCTATAAATAAGTTTCAAGGTAAAGGTTGACATTCAAAGGTCAACGTTGACCTTTCAGCTAATGTCCCTTAGGCCGACCTTAAAAATATGTTTGTTTGCCGTGCTCCTACTTACCCACCCAAAACAGGCCCTACCCAAAAAAAGTTTTTGCCTTTCTGAGAATCTTTTTTTTTTTTAATTTTTTCTCTTATTCTGTTAACAACTCTTCTTTAAAATCATTAAAAGCTGAATTATAATTGAAGAAAGGTTACATAGATTGTTATTATATGCATTCTTACCTTATATACAGCATTTGTAGACCTCTAAAAGTGATAGTAAGAAGAGTCTGAGGTCATAAAATTATGCTGAATTTCTAAAAAAAAAAAGACCTACTTACCTACCCAAACTGAAATTTATGGGTAGGAGCATGGCAAACTAATATATTTTTAAGGATTGCCTTATATTAGAGTCCAATCACTATATTAATTCAAATTTTTTAATAGACATCACAAGGCTAATTGAACTCAAATTTCATATAGAGACCCTTAAGTTAATGGGAGTAAATCTATAACAAATGTTAATGGTCACATGACCAAGGATGAGCACAGTGCCCATATAGGTAAAACCCTTTTAAATATCTTCTCTGGAGCCAATAGGCTTATATAGGTGCCCAATATAGGTAAAACCCTTTTAAATATCTTCTCTGGAGCCAATAGGCTTGGTATGTAGGATTGGGGATGTGGGTTCTACCAGGCTTGCACAATTTGTGAATCTGGGCTGACCTTGACCTTTTTTTACGACAAGGTCAAATTGATTCCCAATGCAATCTTGAAATATTCATTTTTCTATAAGTGTTTTTTGTGGAAATCATAATATAAGCACCAAAGGTCACACTGACCTTTCACCCATGGTCATTATTTTGGACTGCCACATATGAATCTTACCATCTTTTTACGAGAAATCACTGGACTGTTTGAACTCAAATTCCATAGTGAGTATTCAGTAGATAAACCAATAAAGGTATGATATTTGTTTTAGGCCGTCAGGCCCATACATGGTAAAACAAATAGTGTTAACATAGTAAGCCAAAGTTTACGTTGACCTATTTTAACATTAAGGAGATCAGGTGAGCACTTCAGGCAACACCTTAGCAAATGCACAGAACCCCCACTGCTTGCATACTCAGAGTATGGATTTATATGAAGACTGTCTGCACTGGCTACACAATTGATCTTTAATGGATGATTTTGAGTGTTATATGCAATAAGTACCAAAATGTCATGTACTGGCACAATCTTTGTTTTGAGACGTGTATATATATATATATATATATATTGTTAAAGAAGTATTTCATGCAAATACTGTAAATACATTTAGTTTATCAACAAATTGAGTTTTGTTTTCTTTTTAATTTTCTTAAGTAATGACCATCTTAAAAGTTATAAAATTTATTAACCCTTATCCCCAAAATATTTTGTCCTGAAAACAAATTAAATAATGTCTGCATTTTGTCTCTGCTGCATTTATTAAAGTGCACTTCAGGCTAGATTTTGTCATAAACAAACACTATGAACCTTGATCAGACTGGTTCACATTGTTAGCAAGGCTATTTGAGAACATAAGCCAATTAAGTTGAAACAGGTAGGAAAAGGATGAAATGTGAATTGGCGAGCTTTTATGTGGCCCTTACTTTGGACAGTATGGCTATTGTTTAGGGTTCATGTAGTCTAGTCTGTTTATTCTGAACCCTATCTTTGTAGTCATTGATCAGATTTGATCATAAGCACAGGAGTAAATGCCCTTGAATTTAAAAAGAAAAAAAAACCTAAGAAGTGGTGGACAAAAGTGCATGCGTTTGTCACTGTGTGACCCTATTCATTTAAAAGTGGTTTATCATATGACATTGCCTCTAGGAGTAAAATAACGCCATGCATTAAAATCTATCGATAAATTGATTTTTGGGAAACGTTATGAAATGACACTTTTTAACGGCAAAACCCTAACGTTTTTACGCCAAAAATATAGATTCAAAATAGCTTTAATGTCATATGATAAATAGAATCTAACATTCGTGCTCTGTATTATTGAATTTATTAAACTCATCGCGAAAAAGAGATAACATGCTCAGCAAGCCTCACATTTTATCTCTGTTCCCCAACTCGTTTAATACATTCAATAAAACATTAGCACTGTTGTCAGATCCTCTATTTATTTAAAGAAAAGTCTGTCACAACTACCACCTCAATGCTTATAACTGGTTCTCCAAATTTAACTTGTTGAGTTCTAAGGAAATGAAACAAAAATAGCATTGCATAGCTATATTATCAAAGGTGTTTGCCTTGAGATTTGCACTACTTTGTTAGAACCTTTTCCACACCCTGACCTGCACTTGGCAGCTGAATTCTAAGTGGGATAAAATCTGATTCCTGTTTCACATAAAAGTGTTACAGTTTGCTGCCCCTTTATATCAAGAGGTGGTCTATGATATTCCCACTTTCTGATCACATGCTTGTCTTTAACGTCCAGTTGGAGTTTCAAGATAAGAAGTAGGGTTTAAAACCTGCGACCCCTGGCTACTAGCAAAAGGTTTATCTACCACAACAGCTCCTCCTTTGCTGTATCCACCTGTTTTGTATAACCCTTCAAGAAGGATGTGCATAAATGCTTAATGAATGACTCTCTTACAGTCTGATAAGATATTCTCATAAGAGCGAACCTAGTATGCTTTAAGCAAGCAAAAGCGGTTCCCTAGTTGCACTTTCGTCACGAATTTGGATTTGCCCTAATCTAAGGAATTGTAATATTCTGTGACAAGATCTGTGTTTGAAATCACCCGATATATACCTACTTATGCCACAAGAAAAAATGAAAATGCAGGTAAGCTTATGATACATTAGCATGAACACCAGACGCCATCAGCTAATGCTAAAGTGCATACTACAGTATTTGCACTGCTCATTGTTAAAAAGGCGGATCCAGAGTGGTAGGCCATGGGATCCTCAACTCCATTTCTGATATAAAACTAAATATAAGGTCTTAACATACTATATTTAATATGGCGGCCAATTTGAAATACAGATACATAGCATAAGCGACATAATGGTTTATAACACTAACATATAATTTAATTCAACGGCTTTCGTTATCAGCATGGGACTCTTCATCAATCTTTAGAGGCTGATATTACACTTTATAGGCATTTTGTATTATTTCATAGCGGCCATCTTGAAACCATCCGAAATGACGGGTGGGACCTATGATATCGAGTGTTAACATCTTGATTCGAAATAAGAGGTGTCCCATGAAGAGTAATATACCACTCCCAGAGAGCCCTTAGGGGTGCATGGTGACCCTCCGTACCCATGGACTAAGTACTTTAATGCTTGATCTCATTTATCAGTGATCTGCTGTTATTTTGATCAGAAAGATCCCGTTTTTATAAAGAAAACAGAGCTTCAGTGAGGACTCTACCATGGGCCTGCCATAATGAAAACTGGCAAAATTTTCAGGTTGTCGAATAGTTCTTCATTTGTTCTCAGAGGCAAAGGCGCAATTAGGGAGGTGATTGGAAAAAAAAACAACAAGGAATATAAGTATAAGTTCCTTACGGACCGGAAACGCAGCAGTGAAGACCCAGATGAAAATGTCACATAATGTTACTGTACAAAGCTTTAATTTTAATTAGCTGGATTGTTTTAAACTAGCTGCAACTTGAATTAGCTGTCCCATTTACCCTCGATGCACAATGTACATTCTATATGGAATCCTGTCGTTTCCGGGAAGAACCCGGCGACTCGGTTTTCAGACAATTCGGCGACAAATTTTGAGACAATTAGGCATCTTCTCTATTTTTTTAAACGTGTCGCCGAATTGTCTCAAAATATGTCGCCGAATGGTTTTAAAAATTTCGCGCCGAATTGCCATAATACCAGTTCACCCGAATTGTCTCAAAATCTGTCGTCTAATTGCTTTAAAAATTGTTTCGCTGAGTTGCCTTGATACCACCAGTTCAGGGTCGGATATAATAACAAACCAGTCGGGTAATCACTTTTAAGCAAAAATCTCGATAGATGTATTTGATGATGAAAATGGATATTTCCCTTTATTATTTTCCACTATTTGCCAGATGACCAGATGAAAAGGCGTTCTAGCGCCATTAGCTCGTGCATTGTTGTGTCCGGGTCATTATTAATCGTGTGAATGCGAATCTTCGCGGCTGAACAGCAAAACATACATTTGCATATAAATTTAGAATGATTTTTTGGGCTGTGTTTAGAACTTACAGGACTTAGGGCAGTGGTCAACATATTGACCGTCTTGAGCTTTATGGAGCAAGCTTTCTAATGCGTCTTGCTGAGAGCTCGGGTCTGATTTTGGTTAGAATCAGGTAAAATGTCACACATACATGTACTTGTTTCATTGCATTTGTACTTGACGTGTACTACGGAAGTTGTTTGAACACTCGGCCTATGTTCCTCATGTTCAACTAGCCTGAAGATCTTACAAATTGTATTGCGTGAAAAAACGTGTAAGAACTCTATATTAAAACATCGGGACATAGGTGATCGTATGTGTCCAAAACCAGGGCCTTTGCGATCCACATTCATTTTTAAATGTGTGGGATGTCTAATTATACGCTGAAGCGTGTTTGTCTACTGACGCCCCCACCCAATGTTGCACCAACGTTAACGTAATCATTTTGAACCTATGTTTAGATGCCTAACATGCGCAAAAAGGAGTATGATCAGAATATTGTATTTTGTTTGATTTGATTCTTTACGTCCCAGTCAACAGCTATGTTCATGTCAGGACAGTCAGTTCACCTAAGAACCATACTTTGTTTTCTTGGACAACCTTGACCACAGGCCCTGTCACACAATAACGCTTTAGCCAACGTATGCCAACGTATGAAAAATATATCAAGTACGCTAGTATACGCTGAAGTCGAATTAAATAATCAGATAAAGCCTCTCTGAACTCATATAAAGAGTACGCTAAACGTACATAGAACGTTTGTCTGCCGTATGAGTAACTTATTCATAACTTATTCCTGGCGTAACAGAACTTAAACTTGTACCAGCGTATGCCCAGCACAACACTAGATGAGAAACTTATGAACTTATGCTGAATGGTACATATAACTTTCTTTACCATCCTGTAGCGTGTTCGTAACGCATTGAAAACGTATGTCAAACTTACTCAGCGTACACCAACGTACTTGTTGAATTTCCTATTCGTTCGCATACGTTAGTGCTAACGTATGCATAATTTACCTGTTGTGTACATCTAACTTACGCCTTACGTATAAGCAATACGTCGGCATACGCTGGCTATTTTTTATGCAAGCAAAAAAATTTGAGATCTCTTCGCCATATGGCAACGTATACAAGCGTACTGTAGCGTGTTCGTTACGTGTTTAAAACGTGTGTCTAACGTATTCAGCGTACACCAACGTACTTTTTGAGCTTCTCATACGTCCGCATACGTTGGTGCTAACGTACCGTAACGTATGCATAACTTACCTGTTGCGTACATCTGACTTATGTCTAACGTATAGAAGCAATACGTACGCATACGCTGGCGATTTTAAGGAAGCACACACTTTTGGTCCTTTTGCTGTATGTTAACGTATACCAGTTCGTAACGTGTTTAAAAATTATGTCTAACGTGTTCAGCGTACACCAACGTACTTGCTGATTTTCTCATACGTTGGTACTATACGCCGTAGTGTGACAGGGCCTTAAGCGGTTAACCAGTACTTCGTGCACTTACTTTCGCTTAAAATCGGTGGAAGCTAGCATTATTTTATGATCAATCTCAACGAAGTACCGGGCCAGAATCATACTTACATACTTACAGTTAGACACGTATGTTACCGACTTTGCTATCAGGAAACGCCATAATCGCTTCGTATAACAGACTTTATCCTGCTTCAACTTCACACATAGATAGGTATGTGGTATTTTCACCTACCAAGCAGGCACATAACTTAAAAACAACGTTGTATCAAACAACGTCGATGTTGATACGACGTTGTTTTATGTCATGTGTCGTCATCAACTATCTTATTTCATCTTCAATAATTGTCTCCCGACATTAGCCAAAGAAGACTCTTAAATAGATTTGTACGTCCATACGTATATTTCGATCTTTGTGTGGATCTTTTTGCATGCTTTTCATTGGTTACCGATGCGCATCTGACATCACGTTAATGTTTTCTTTTATTTTTTATTTGAGAATTTAACATTTCTCAGCTCAACAGTTCCGGACCTATACAAAGGGTGCTTTGTGTAAAGTTAAGTTCAAGTCTTTTCTTTAAATTTTGATTACTGGTTTGGACATTTTGTCGCTACAATTTTATTTCCCCCAGCTTTTTTCGGTATTACAATTTTTCATGCTTTTGTTTGAGTCGATCTTTACGTCCCAGTCAACATTTTTTGGCTATGTCGGGACAGGTCTTCCTGAGTTTAACCAGTACTAAGCAAGGATATATGTGTCCCGGGGGGGGGGGGGGGGGTGGTAATTTGATATTTTCATACATACGTAGGCTCGGGTCATTTTTTGGGGTCAAAATTTTGAATTTTAATATTTTTGGGGTTTTTCAGAAAAATAAATATTTTCTCGGTGTGATGATTTTGTGGATATTTTTTGGGGGGTCATCACAAAATTGGACTATATTTTGGGGTCATTTCTATGCATTTTATGGTCTTTTCTTAAGGTCAAGGTACAGAATGTGGGGGTAGATGGTGGCCACGAGCCTACGTATGAAGAAAATTTAGAGTACCCCCCCCCCCCCTCCTGTGATATGTGTCTTGCTTAAGGACACAACGCAGTTACACCGGCGCAGCCCCTCGGTCTCGAGTCAAGCAGTCTACCACTGAGCCAACAAAGCATCAAGTTTTGAAAAAGTATGGAAGTAGTGGAAGGCTCAGAACAAATGCTTGACCTCAGTCTTCTCTCGTGTGTTTTAAGGAGGCTTTTGCGCTTATATGATAAGTGCCAAACCATCTCGTGTGCTGACCCATATCAGTCAGCGTCTTGTGAGTGCAAAGTACGAAAGAGGACAAAGATCAGGAATCCATACAATCAAGCACCACACCTGACCCAGGATACCAATGGGAAAGTGACAACTTCACAATTAGACATCACAAAATCTTATTTCAATTCTCAACAATCCTTTAGGAATTTTGCACTTGCTTTCCTCATGGTTAGATCCTGGATCGCTCATCTGAGTTTTGTTTAAGCTTGCTTTGTTTGATCGTATTCTTTACGTCCCAATTTTCCGTAATGTCGGGACGGGATTTCGTGTGTTGAACCAGTACTAAGCAGAGGATAAAGTGTCTTGGTCAAGGACACAACGCAGCGCACAGCGAAGATTTGAACCAGACAGGGCAGTCACTCAGGCTGATCAGAGTAATCACTTGGCGTAAATCTTAATATCAGGCATTTCTGTACCCTGGTCCCGAGGTTATGAAACTTTTTTTCATGCCACACTCAACTGAGAATGAAATTTCAAATGCTATTAAAAACAAGACAAATTCGACGAATTTATAGCCCCTTACGAGGGGTTATTTGAGAGAAACATGTAAATCACAAAACATAAACCCTTAGTTCACCTTCAGTATCATTCAGATCATAACAAACGCCTGTCAAGTATGTTTTAGTGCTTAGTTTAATAAAAAAAATATACTTACATCTGCACAATTCAATATCTGTCCTTTAAACCCAACCCCAGAGGTCAAGGGTGTGTGAAAATTCAAAGTGTTACCTTGTATGTAGGTCTACACTTGTTCCACTGTAATTTGATATGCAGCATGACCACTTTTAGAAAAGAAAAAAATGACCTTTTGACCCCACCCCGGGGTCGTTTGTGTGTAATGACAGCATATTTGCTTTAATGGTGCTCTGTGCTCAATTCCCTTATTTGATATGCAACATGCCTACTTTCTGAAAAAATCTAGTTTGACCTTTTGACCCCACCCCCTGGGTCGAGGGTGTGTCTGTGGGCATAATATTTGCTACCATGTTGCTGACAGCATCGTCAGCCTTAATTTGATATGTAACACGACCATATTCTGAAAAAGTTTAAATTTGGCCTCGTCCCCACCCCCTTAGTCCACCCAACGGGCTCGGACCCAGGCCTTCAAACTAAAATCCCGTTTGATTAGTTTCATATCTATTGCTGCTCTGCCTGCATGCAAAATTTCAGCAAAAAATATTAACAATTGCCTTAGTTATTGCGAAATTTAAATATGGACCCTTAGGTGGGGTCAAAGGGGGTGGGGTAAAAATTGGACACTGCCATGCTTATCTACAGGCACTTGGCAATCATGGTCTATAGTGAAAAGTTGTTAAATATAATAGCTTTGATGAAATGTGAAGATCATCACACAAAAAAGCTAATATAGGTTTTGCCTTATAATTGCCTATACTAAAACAAGGGCAATAACTCAAGTGTTAAGGGGTGGATTTTGACCAAACTTATAGGATATCGAGAGTCCATGGTACTTATCACTTGTACCAAGAATGAATCAAATCTTACCAATAGGTACTGAGATATTGTTCCAGATGGACAAAAAGTGTGGACTGACAGAATGGAGGGACGGATATCCCTCCGACTTTGTCGGGGGATAATTAAAATGCTGACAATTGAAAAAAATTCTTGACTTTAAACTCTCAGGTGTTGTATCTACCATGCTAATACATGTTAAAATAGCAATTGATGACATTGTTATATTTATGAGCATGAAAAAATTCATGCTCATTTGAGTTGAGCATGAAAAAGTTTTAGTCTACGCACCTAGATATTGTATGGTACTCTTGAATATATCCTGTATCATACCATGCAGCTTTTATCATTTTAGCAACCATTTGGGCGTAAATGCACTTCTACAACAACCATATGTTTGTCCATAAGGATGATCTCACCAGGTGATCTACCCACCATCTTCTATCAGCTGACCAAATCTGAGGCTACTAGCTGTAATGGTTTTCGAGATATCTTTATGTCCAAATTTGCAAAGGGCTATAACCCCAAAAATTGCAAAGGGCAATAACTCCATTTTTTTTCACCAGGTAATCTTCTCATTATCCTCTATCAGCTGTCCAAGTTTGAAACTCCCAGCTGAAATAGTGTTTGAGATATCAAGCTTTCTGAGGGCAATAACCAAAAAAAAAACTTCTTTTTTTTAATTTTCACCAGACAATTGACTCATTTTCCTCTCTCTGCTGACCAAGTTTGAAGCTCCTAGCTGTTATGCATTTTGAGATTTCTTGACTACAAAATTTCATAACTACCCTTTAAAAGGGGCCAAAGTGAGATAATTTGGACTAGAAATAATAAATGTATTAATGAAACTTAATTCTAGTAACGGATGCACAAACGAACGGATGAGCCCAAAGCAATATGCCCAAAGTTAGAGGCATAAAAATCCTTTAGCTTATAGTGCCCACAATTGTTGTAAAGAACCATAAAGTTTGATTTGTTTTCCATTTCAAATCCTGTGATTCTGTGCAGTGACCATTGGTTCCATATCCTACTTGGGACTCATGGTAAGGTTATAAACTGATAAATATGTTTCGAAAAAAGTATGTTATGAGCTTTCCAGATGTCTATCAATTGAAATCCAAAATATCTTCATTGTTCAGAAATGAAATATTCTTTTCTGGGCTATAGAAAAAAGTTGCTACTTTGCATGTTGGGACACTGGCCAATCTTCACTTGTTGCACTTTTAAAGACAATGATCCCATGGAACAATTAACAGAAAAGAGAAGAATTTTGCAACATTAAAGGTAATTGAAGTCCTTATTAAATCCAAGGGATGTGCATAAACTTTGCAAATGTTTTCTAACCCTCGTAAATAGGATTTATTTTTTTAAAATACATACTCGAAAACAAGTAGCAGAAGATAAGACAAGGTGTTTATAGTCATGGGATTGGTTGATATTTAAAGTGCAAGAGTGGTTTGGTTGGTTGGTTTTGTTGCTTCACGTCCCAAGTCAACAGCTATGGTCATTGCGGGACGGTCAGTTCACCTAACCACACTTTTTCCTGGGCAGGCTTGAACAAGCGGTTAACCAGTAATTTGTGCACATACTTTCGCTTGTAACTGACAACAACCCTTCTTGAATGCATCAGCGGAAGGGAGGAGAACGACCGTAGAAATTATTTCATGATCAATCTCCATGAAAGTATGGGACCGGGCCGGGATCGAACTCGCGACCCCTGGATCTGCAGTCAGACACGCATCTGTAGCCAGACACGTTACCGACTGCGCTACGCGGCCCGGTACAAGAGTGGTCAAAAAGAAAACCATGTCCTGAACTTTATCGACGCTATCCATCTTGTCTTCACAGTGTAGTGAGATATGGCATATGGTCCGTGATTGTGACCCTTCCTGTTTTGGGTTTTTTAGTTTTATATTGTGAATTGCAACTAGTGTGAAGTTTCAGAGAGAAAAAAACATTATTTTATATAATATTAAATGGTTTATTTTGAAAGAACAATTAGGCATAGAAACATCAACATTCACAATTATAACTATACAAAACATAGACAGAGATTACATACCTGTACATTTTGCATAACTAGATTACCAATAAGAATATAACATATTATATATACAGGGTGTCCCAAAAGATATGAAACGTTTCTAAACTTGAATAAAAGAGTCCAACCTTTAAGTTTGGCTGACCTAAGTGTGCCCAAATATAAAATATGTAAAAAATTACTTTCAAGATATTGCTAGCATTATCCTATGTAAACGTTATGTTTCCGGTAACGTCAAAGATGGTGCCTTATAGCAAATTAATTTGCATTCAGTGGCTCAACTGAGTTCCATTTCCTCTTTCAAGGGACACAACATAAAGCAACATACCTGAACACCAAAAATATTGATGTTTTGTTTTGATTTTTTTGTTTGTTTATTTCCCTTTACAAGGCTCATATAGACTAGTCAAAGTTCTAACCAGCCACGTGTGGTATCAGTAATTATCTTCTATAGGGGCGCGGAAGTATTGAAAGAAAGAGGGAGAGGCAAAAACTAAAAGGCGGGACAGTTATAAGCCCTAGAAGAAATTAATTTGCATTCCCGAACCGTAAACGATACCAGAAAACTCCTAAGCAAAATTCATGCGAGAAGGCCCTATGGCCCTGGATTGCTCATTTGCATCCTGACACATGAAGAGATGATGTATTGGCCTGTGGCTTAAGAGATATTTCAATTTTAGCATTGGTCGCAATCTCTGATCAATTTTGATAAAAGGCATCATGAGGAATATTTCTATGAAATGATCTTGAAATTGGACCAGTGGTTAAGGAGGAGATGCTGTTAAAAGACATTTCTTATCTAGAGCTCTGGTGGCCCGTTTGTTGAGCGGAGAGGAACCATCAATGCAGTTTTGGACCAAGGTGTTCTGAAAACATTTCTGTGAAATTATTTTGATTTTGGACCAGTGGTTCAGGGAGATGTTTATACATATTTCTTTTCTAGAGCTCTGGCAGCCCCTTTGTTCAGTGGAGCAAAACCATTTGTGCAATTTTAGTAGAGGGTATCATGAGGAACAATTCTGTGAAATTAATTTTGAATTTGGACCATTGGTTCAGGAGGAGATGTCATTTAAAAGATTTCTAATCAAGAGCTGGAGGGTCCCTCATGTTCAGCAAAGCGGAACCATTTATGTAATTTTGTCAATATCTTTTCTGTCTAGGGTATATGATATGGCTGGCTGTTTCGAGACGCAAACAGTTGTAATGTCATTTTATGTTTTAAAGAAAATAAATAAAATGCAGGCGGCCGGTTAGAACTTTTGGCTAATATATGTAAGGCATATCATTGGATTATCAACAAGAGGGCCAAGATCTATAAATCGCTTGAACAAACTTGGTAGAGTTTCGCTAGGTGATGCTACATACCAAATATCAAGGCTCTAGGCCTTTAAGTTTCAGACAAGAAGATTTTTTCATGTTTTCCCTATATAAGGCTATAAATGTAAAATATGTGACCCCGGGGTGGAGCCGTTTTGGCCCCAGGGGGATAATTTGAGAAAACTTGGTAGAGGTCCACTAAGTTATGCTACATACCAAATATCAAAGCTCTAGGCCTTGTGGTTTCAGAGAAGAATTTAAAAGTTTTCATCTTGAAAATCTATTTTTAGCCTATGTGACCTAGATATGCAATGGACCAGAACCATTTGAACAATTTTTAAAGATGGTCATATACGGATCATTCCTACCAAGTTTGGTCAAAATCCAGCCAGTAGTTTTATGAGATGTCCTTTTAAGCAATTGTGGACGACAGACATCAGACGGCGGATATCCAATGATCACAATAGCTTACCATGAGCGAATGGCTCAGGTAAGCTAAAAAGTCCTGAGGTGCTCACTGAGTCACGAGAATGTAGACATCCTTAATACATGTATGGGCCTCGACGTGAGAAAACCTATCTTCGGGGGTTTGCGAATATTACAGCCACAGACCAGCCTGCGCAATCGCGCAGTCTGATCAGCGTCTTTGTTATTCGCTTTTTGGAAAGTTTTATATGTTAACTTGCTACAAGTGAAATTTTCAGCTTTCTAGCTAGTCTCTGTAGCTGAGGAAACTAATTTGAAACTGGCTTGAGACAGGTATTGTCGTGACGAGGCCCGTATAAGGTTTTACTATAATAAGGTAAAGATCAACATAGGATAATCATTTGGAAAAAGTTGGTAATACAACAGTGTTTGACTGCATGAAAGAAGTCCCTAAATACAAGGTGTATCTGGCCATGGTATATGCATCACCAACCTGAATGGTGTTTGTAATAATCATAAGCTATACTATTATACCAAAAATGTTTCACAAATTTGGGAGATGTTGCTAAGATACAGAATTCCCATCCTAGATCTTGCTAATATAAGTGCATACTGAATAATGGTGAATTTTCATCCACTTGTTCTCATGATATTGAGCGGATATGAAATTTTGATTACAATCAAGGTCTATAGCTCTGTGACAACGTTGGGAAAAATGACAGTCATCAATCCCAACTTCGATCTTCCAAGTGCATATCAAAGCATATACAATGTTGGGTAAAATTCTGTTCATCTGTTCTGAAGATATCGAATTGAAACAAAATTCTGACATAAATTAAGGGTGGTAACTCTGTTTCAAATGTGCCAAAAATGATACATAGCAATCCTGAAGAAGATATTGTCAGTATATGCATATATAAAATTTGGTGAAATTCTACCAATTTTTTGTCAAGATATAGAATGGAAACAAATTTCTGAAATTAATCAAGAGTCACTACTCTTACAAAAGTGCCAGAAATGAAGTGGGCCAATCCTAACGTAGATCTTGTCAATATCAATGCATAGTTCCAGGGAAGGAAATTTTATTTGCGTAAAATTTTAATTATTTTCTTACTCATTAATTCAAACATGTGTTTTGGGTACTAAAAAAAACCATCTCATTAAGACGGTTCTTTTGAGGACCCACAACATAATGTTTTGGATGAGAAATAGAGAAAATAATTTTCCAATACGCACTCTTATCTGGAGGCCTGTCAATGCATATCCTAAATTTGGTTAAAGCTGCATAGTCTGTAACTTTTGATCTTTTAATTTAAGAACTAATGTTTCTATTTTTCAAGAACACAGTAACAAAACTAAAATTCAGGTATACATTTTACCAATTTCCTAAATCTTAACAAATTATCAGTATCAAAACAACAGCATTTATGTTACAATTAACTGTCTATAATTATTGGAAAACGCAAATAATTACCAAAACACCTGTTTTTATAAGATAATTCACTTTTCCGTGCAGTTTTCAGCTATATTGAACAGATTTATTGTGAAAACATAACTTAATTCTACTTTTACAAATGAAAAAAGAAAATAAAAATTTTCGAAAAATGTTCATAGTTGCAGACTTAGTCTCTTCTTTAATTCTGATTTCTTCTTTCTAAAGATATTAACAGCAAAGAAAATCAGATATCAATCAATATAAATTTGCCGAAAATTCAATCCTAGGTCAGGGATAGTTCGGGATCAAAACATCATGAGAAAATGTGTCTGTCTCATTCAGCAAAAACTGATGAGAACCCCCCCCCCCACCCCGGCGTTAGCCATCAGAGGTTGTAACACCATAATCCTTAATCAAGCAGTTTCTGAGAAAACTTTGATGAAAAATATCCCCATGTGTTATATAGGAGTGACAGAAGGAAAAATTGAAAAATTTGAAAAAAAGAAGGCAAAATGAGGATAAGCATCTTAATTTTCATTTACACAATACACTTTGTCTACCTGAAGGTGTACACAAAATTTCAAAATCCTAAATCAAATAGTTGCTGAGACAGCGGACGAAAAAAATGTCCCATATGTGTTATAAAGGAGTGACAGAAGGAAAAATTGAAAGGCAAAATGAGCTTTATTTTCATTTACACAATACACTTAGCCTACTTGAAGGTGTACACAAAATTTGAAAACACTGGCTCAATAGGAGCCGAAAAATTTCAACCAAGATGCATTCACACCAAAGAGCTACTTGCATTAAGAGGCTTTTCGCCCCCCTATGAGACTAAAATATCAAAATTGTTTTTGACCAATTTGTTCTTATTTGCTTATTAGAACAATAAACAAAATGTAAAGGTCTCGAATAACTTCGACTTTTACCGTTGCTATGGTAACAAAAATGGCCACCAAAATAGGCTAAAAATAGGAAATTGACCATTTTGGAGCAAATTTGAGGGTTATGACGTAGAAATTAACATTGAGCACAAGCAAATACCAAATAGGTATTTTAAAAGAAGACGAGAATTACCACAGCACACAACATATTAAAAGGATTTTTTGCATTTAGCTTTGCTGATATATAATTCTTAAAAAATAGGTCTCTAAAAGCCTGAAATTTGGTCCAAAATGACAATTTCTCAATTTTAGGCCTACTTTGTCGACCATTTTTGTTACCATAGCAACTGTAAAATTTAAATATATGCCCAAACTTTACACTTCAGTAATTCTTCTAATAAACCAATCAAAAGAAATTGGTGTCAAGCAATTTTCAGTTTTTTGCTCCAGAGGGGGCCAAATTAGCCCCTTAATGCATGTACCCCTTTGGATTCCTACCTAAAAAATATAGGTGAAATGCACTGGACACAAAGCGGGATGGACAGACCTCTAGCCCCACATTCTGGCATGGACTCTAAGTGTCTGATATAGTGGAATGAAAGCTAACCCTACAAGGTATCTATGGTGAAAGTATGAATGCTTTCTGACGAGTGGTTGTCAAAATATGGACTTATATGAAACTTTAACACACAAATCCTATCTTTTGGATTTGTACTTGAGTTTGACCTCTTGCCCCATCCCTGGGCATGGACCCTAGGGTCCGATGTCGTGGAATGTAAGCTAACCCTACATGGTATCCATGGTGCAAGTATGAATGCTCTCGGACCAGTGGTCACCAAGATAAAGTATGGACTTCTAGAAAACTTTAACACAGTGTGACAGGAAACGGGAATGCGTTTGACTGTGGTGACTACAATAGCTCTTTGCACTTCATGCAGTCTAGCTAAAAATAAGAAAATATTCATGAAATGTTCACAAAATTGAAGGTGCAAATCTTCAACATTGAATGAAAACTTTTGGAGTTAAATTACACGTTTTTGGAGTTACAGATTACACACCCTAATAATTTGCAAAAGGACAGACGGACAGACCAAGTGGACCCATTAATAGACCTGCTTTTGCTAAAGTGAAGCAGGAAATAAGTGCTTAATGTTACTTAATAATTGAATGTTTGGATAATTTGCACATCACAACCGTCCAGAAAATTTTTTTTAAAGCGACACAAAATTGGAAATCCTGCACCATATAATACTGATATAAAGGAATCTACCATTTAGAAGGATGGTTAACTTTTTGGGAATAACACTAAGCACTATATAGTCTTGTGGTTTGATCCTTTGACATTCTTCTCTATCAAATGACTGCTGAATCTCTATGGCTGGTCACAATATATAATCTTTGGTCATCAATGAACATGATTCATGATTCTAGACTGTATCAAACATGAATAGATTCTGAAAAAGACAAATAAAATTAGCCATATCATTTAAATTTCAAACCGGAGGACCTAAGGTCCTGAAGCGCTTATACCATGAAAATATTAACCTGATCCTGACCTTTATCATTAACATAATTTCACAGCCGCATCTAAATATATCCTCGACCTTCATCGTATAACGAATACGAAAATGCATGTGGTACTTTTTTACACAATAGATGTATATACCTCTATAATGCTCAATTGGCTATCAGTTGCCTGGGTGGCTCAGTGGGTAGAACACGTGAATATTGCACACTTATATTTTTAAGCTCTGCGTTGTTGGTTCGATTCCAATACACGGCATTTATTATTGTAACTATTGAAAAGACTTTTGTTTTTATTTTTATTAAATTTTCTCCTTTAGCAATATTGTTTCTCCATTTTAATTAATTTGATCTCTTTGGTGACAATAACATTCTCTTGTAGGATCCGTAACACTGTACTTCAACAACTGCCTGCCACCTCTTCAGTTTTTAAGATATGAGCTGCGACATGAGATTTCCAACAATGTGGCATTTTGACACGAATAGGCACAGGTGAGCCTGTGCACCTTCCTTTTAAGAATTGAAACTAAATGCTGTTCATTCAGTAGCTTACAAGCCATAGAATATTCGAGTGACTAGCAAAGGCTCAGACTGTGTATGCGTATGCTGGTCTGAGCCTTTGCTTGTCGCACATACCACATTGTTGGAAATCTCATGTCGTGGCTCATATATGGACCTCGAGAAATGCTTTGACCTGCTATAACTGATTTATTTTGCTTTGGAGCCAAGAGCACGGGTGTAGACCTATTCGCACACTATATTCAAACTCCAAGCATCAAGAAGTTGTCAGTCATTACATTTTCAAAGAAAGCGTGAACTTACATTTTTTTGTGTTTATGTGCATTTCTTTGACATGAAAACAAAGAACATGAAATAAAAAAAAGTTGGGTCAACCCACAGTTTACGTATCTGGAGCTATGCTGACTAACCACATGACTACCGTGGAATGTACAACTTCATTGAGTTATCAACGGATCCCATCGCAATTGTACCAAGATGTTTATTTCCGTAATTGCTCGAAACATACCGATTGCACACATTCCATCACGAAAAACTATATATTCAGTGTAATTACCGTAATAATTTATTCATGCATAAAGGTCAGGATCAGGTTAATATTGTAGAGGTATACCTGACATTAAGTCACAAGAATGGAGATGATCTAAATTTAAGGTTTTACAATGTCAAGATCAGCCCAGGATCAGGGCTCTCATTTGTTAGTATTTTGGGCCTAATATGGGCCTCATTCCCAAAGGCAAATACAGTTGAACTTCAATGACTCGAACAGGCCTGGGACCATGAAAAATAGTTCTATTTAAGGTTATTCAAGGGTAGATCGAGCTATCATGGGTGGATTATGCATAAAATGACCTGTAGGAATCATGATGATAGTTCTAGCCAGCCCCCCTATATGAGCCATCAGAGTTGGAGCCATTAAAGTTCTACAAATACAGTAGAGCTTCAATGGCTCGAACAGGCCTGGTACCATGAAAAATAGTTCTAGTCAAGGTTATTCAAGGGTAAATCAAGCTACCAAGGGTGGATTATGCATAAAATGACCTGAGGGCACCATGATGATAGTTCTAGCCAGCCCAGGTGTATGAGCCATCAGAGTTTGAGCCATTTAAGTTTGACTGAAGTGCCATTTGATTCACAATCTACTGTCAAAATTCCTGCTATCTCCTCTTAAACCAGAAGACAAAGGATCATTGACACTTGCTATGAGTAAATGCCTATGGTTTTCACTAAAAATAAAAGTTTGTCAATCGTCCCTTTCTTCACCTTGAAGGTACCCTGACCTGAGTACTTTATGACTGTGAAATCCATTTTCGAAATTAAATGATGCAAAGATGTAAAATTTCATCAATTATCGTGGTTCATTAATACTCTGCATATGATATGTTCAATAGATATCACCATGCCTACCAAATAAATCAAGAAAACAGGCAGAAATCACTTTTTAAAGCACTTTTTATTGTCAAGAAATTTCAGACCCCCTCCCCTTTCTACCCGCCATAACTCCTGAGTGCGTAGGAATTATGAAAATATTTTTCAGCTTGCTCTTGCCATTAGATTCACCTATTGCACTGATACTACATGAACCACACCAGAAGCTCAAAAGCAGCATTCTGGGAATCAGAAAAATAGGCGTATAAGACCCAAACTGTCAATGATCCTTTGGTGCGAGAGTTTTTCACATGAATGGGGCACGCAAGCAACAGTCTGTCTGTTCGCGAAGCTATCTCCTAAACCATAGGATGAAATCCAACCAAATTTAGTCTTAGCTCCTCATATGAATGGGTCTGCAACAGCAAAATATTTTTTGGCTCCCTTGTATTTTGATATAAAAATCTTTGAAATTGATTGAAATTAATTGAAATCTGACCTTTTGACCTCACCCCAAGGTCACCTTTTTGAACCTAGGGTGAAAATTGTACTTGCATTCTGTTTTACTAATCGAAATGCCACTTAACCATGTTCAAAAATTTTGCTTGACCCCCCTGCCCACCACGGCCGCCAATAAAATTAACTACAGATTGGTATCACATTAATTAATTTATTAAGATGTTGAGGAAACTGATACAGCATTTTGGGGAAATTAAGCTGTTTTTTTTTTAATTGGGAAGGGGCCTGCACAAAAAAAAGTTCCACCGTAATTCTATCTCTTAATTACTGATACTAATAAAGGATAAAACTAAACAAAATATTAGATAAGAACTTACATGCTGGAAGATTTGATCACTATTTTCAATTTTCTTAGCTTCATACTTGACTTCCTGCAGAAGAAAATATAATTACAAATGGATATTAGATAAAAAAAAAAGACATGCATATCTATTAAGGTGTTTGTATACAGGGCTCTAGTTTACATTATGCAGCAATGTACTTTAACCATTCATCCATGCGTAAATGTGCAAATGCCGACTTAAATTTACAAAAACGGCTTGGATCGAGGTCAGACCCAAATGGAATTCAGGAAAGACTGTTTCGTCAATTTAAAAATTTAAGCATGCGATATTAAGTACGCATGGTGAACATAAGCTTAAATGGATGTTTTCTCGCGGTAATTGTAACTCCTAATCCTTGCCCGAGGCATGTCTGTTTAATGTCTGTGACAAATGAAATCCATGTTAATCGCTGAAGAACTATCGAATAAGGTAAAAATTTCGCCAATGAAGGGTTTTATTTGAACACGCTGCAGGTAGCCTGCACTGTTTTCCGTCGATAGATACCTTGGACCGAGTAGATACATAGACAGCCGATACCAATTACATGCATGGCCTTTGTCACATACATCTCGATATGTATTTTCTTTCGAGTGTACATGTAGGAAAGTCAGTGCTTTTAATGCGCTCTTGCTTTCGATCTTATCACACAATTAACAGACAAAAAGTATAATGTTCCACGCAGAACGTCACATGCCAGATTACCCATCTAAGTAGATGGAACCTTCCAAATGTGTGCTGTACGGTATACAGAACACAGAAGGGACAGACAGATAACGGACATCCATTTTCTGCCTAACGTGTGTTCCTAATTTTAAAAATTCACAACAAGAACAACCTTTTTTTAATCTTCACTAGGTAATCTACCAGCTGACTAAGTTTGAAGCTCCTGTCTGTAATACTTTTTGAGATATCTTGAATACAAAAAAATCATTATTACCCTTTAAAAGGGGCATAACTCCACAAAGGGAGATAATTCAGACTAAACAAAAATACTGGTCAACTATTTTTTGATGACAAATCTATTTACAAAATTTCAAAACTGTAACTTTATTTTTGTAACAGACACAAAAATGGACGGACGGACAAAAAAGCCCAATGCGCTATGCCCCTCCAACTTTTTCAAAGTCTCACAGACAGGGTTCCCACAAAAATTCAAAAACACAATTCCATGATTTTTCCATGATATTCCATGATCATTAATGTAAGGGCCTCTGACACTTTGATAGGGTATCTGCCTATTTTTCAGATGCTTCCCAAACTTCCCTTTGTATAAGATATCACTGGTATCCTTTTGATTAGAACGCTTGATGTATTAGGAAAAAATTAAGGTTATAATTAGACATGCAGATCCCCTACAACAAAACAGGAGACACTACCAAAGGGGGTAGGGGTTGCAAAATTTGACTTCACCAAAACATTTAGAAATCAATTATTTTGCACGTGTAAGGGTATTACATCATCAATACTCCATTACAAATCACAGTGAAAGTATTTTAAAGTCCAAAATCATGAGCATTTTAATGATCATTTTTGTTGTTGGTTTTTCTACCTGATTTGTTAAGGAATATTTTGAAGTGCAACTGTAGTCCATATTCAACCTTGATGACAATGTATTTACCTGGTGCAATATTATGCAGCAATGTACTTTAACCATTCATCCATGCGTAAAGTACATCTAGTAAAATGGTCATGTAGTTTATGTGTATTGGATAGATAAAGTGTATGTGCAAAATAATCTACCAACTGAATTTAGTAAAAGGACAATTTTCATAATCTAAAGAAATATATATGCTAAAATGTTGTAATATTTCATGACTAATGGGTTATGAAAAGGAAGCTTATTTGTACTAATTATTTCATTACACTGGAAAAAAAAGATTTTCAACAGAGTACACCTAAAAACCAAATGCTAATGTTTGGGCTCGCCCAGACGTCACATTTTGGGCTGTGGGATATCATTCCCCCCCCCCCAAGTTCCATATATTATGTAAAATATGAGAACACACTAACGTGCAAAAGGATGATGTTTAAAAAAATTCTCTTTCCTATACGTATAATACAAAAAGTGACCATTTTAGCCCCAAAATAAAGATGTACATTTATGGAAATAGGAAATCAAATGCAAATCATAAAATAGAGACCAACAGCAAGCTTATATATGAAGATGGAAACTTTTGATCCACTTTATTTTTTAGCAAAATAATAGGCAGTGATACACTGTGATTCCCATTACCACCATCAGAGGTCCTTTCTATGACTATTTGATGCACGGCCTCTAATGTCCCCTCGCTGAGCATAAATGCGGAATGCAGCAACAATAGCATGCTTCAAGACCATGCATGCTTTTGGAAATAATCAAAACTTGAAACCATCAGTAGCCAGAAAACAAGCTGTCGGACACGACAGCTAGTTTTCTGGCTACTGTTGGGTTCGTCAAGTTATTTCACAAAATTCCATGATTTCTCCATGATTATTCAGGTTTTTTCAAATCCCATGATTTTTCCATGCATGGAACTTTTTTAGTGATTTTCCTGGTGTCCATGATTTCCAGAGCTTGTGGGAACCCTGCACAGAGCCTTAAATTTGGTCAAAAATGGCAATTTCTCTTTTTAAGCCTATTTTGTTGGCCATTTTTGTTAAGATAGCAATCGTTAATTTTGTATATAAAAAAAACAAATCAAGAAAACAATGAAGTATTATTTTGCGGTCTAATTATTAATCATAGATTAGAGAATCAGTGATTTTGTTACCTGCGCATCCTGCATTTTTTACTCATAATTTTGTCTCTTGGATGCAAAGTTTTTATTTCAGCGAGTCCCAGGATGCAATGATATTGCAGACTTGTCATGAAAAATAGTGTTCTGGACTCATAAGTTTGCAGTTTGGACTCATTGAAATGGGAAACAGTGAGTCCCAGGACCCATAAGCCCAAAATTGTAAATAAATCACTGGAGAATTAGGCCTATTAAGAAAGGAATTCAATTTTTGGATTGTTCATGGAATCATGAATACTTCGTCTCTCTTGCAAAGTAAGTGAAGGGAAGGGCTTCACGTTAGCTTTGCAAGAGACCCGAAGTATTCATGATTCCATGAACATTTATTGCTTATAATTACATTTTACTATAAATATCTAAAATAAAGAAATTATCTTTAATTAAGGGATTAACACAGTTTTGTATTTAAAATATATAAAAGTATTAACGGTTTTGTCAGTGTAAAACGGAAAAGCGGAACAGCCAGCTTGAACACAGGCAGCCAATGGAGCAAACAAAAGGCTTGTTTTGCACGTGCGACTCAGGTTTGGCTCGCTGTCAATCACAATACCAGTGTCACTTCTGGCGAATGAATTCGATGTTCGAAGCATATTGCACGGGCAAGTAAGCTTGGCAGCTGTCGATCAAATTTGTGTAATTCATAAGGCTATGAATATCTGCAAAAATCTAAAAATTCATTAAAGGATTGCTTAGAAAATGTAAATATTTGTCAATGAATGTGATATTTCAAGCTTTAACCATGTACATGAACTGTTTTTATGCACCTTTTTTAAAACATGGTAATTTTGTAAATTTGTTTGTTTGTTTGTTTGATTTGATTCTTTACATCCCATCAACAATCTTTCAGTTAATCAAGTACGGGTCTTCCTGGGTTGAACCAGTACTAAGCTAGGGTAAATGAGTCTTGCTCAAGGACCACAACGCAGTGACGCCGGTGAGGCTCAAGCCCGCGGCCCCACGGTCTCAAGTCAAGCACCCTACCACTGAGCCACTGCGCTCCTGTAATTTTGTGCAAGTGCAAAACAAGTTATTATTGGCTTCAAAGATTGAGACGGTTCTTTTGAGCGCCATAACCAAATGTTTCACTGATTAATAAAAAAAAATATTCTTTTCCCTTTTCTCTATGATTTTTGTAATCAGTGACTGAGCCATTATGACTTATACAGTATGAAGGTATGATACACCTGAGTGACCATGTCAAACTGGCTGAACTCATACACAACAGGTAATTGTCAAAAGTTATGGACAGCATACTAATTTAGAAGAAGCTATAAAGTCTTCTCAACCTGAATTTTATGCAAACACATCACTTTGGTCGCAAATTTATGCCCCAAACATAATATTTTTATGTATTTAGGTAAATACCTGGCCAAACTTTGACTCTGTGAAATAAAATTTGGTCACAAAAAATACCCCCAACCCCTAAACCCTAATGTCCTGGCATAATCATGCAATATTTTCGAAATATTTTTATTTTGCTAGGTACACTAAATGTCAGGGTTTTATTTAAGCACAAAAATACAATTGTCAAATATGAATTATCCCAGCAACATGCTGTCAAAATTTGGGCAGATTGAATAGGAGACTGTCCGAGGTCCTTTCTCCAACATGTTTGCTTGGTCAGGACAAAATGTTGCAAGCCTTTTATTTTAAGTTTAACCCACCTGAATGAACTCATCGTACAGCAGAGCTTTTTCTTATATGTTTAGGTCTTTTAAAGTTGTCATATAGAAGCCATTTTCTCCACTTGCACACAATCCTGTGAATAAACATATAAAAATATTTTTAAAGATGATCTTTATAAACAAACTGGAGAATATTATCTTTTATTTGATATGTTGCTGTCAGTTTCATGTAGATTAGATTACAATAATGTAACAAATATTTGGATACTAAGCCTATCTTATACTATCAAATAGAGATAGTTAATGAATACATAATTATTTGTTAACCAATAATTTGAACAAAGTATACTTCCACAAAGCGCTTTGAGGCGTGACTGTAACGGTAAATGCATTGAATGAATCGAGGGTCATTACTTAGAGGTCGTGGTAGAAGTATAAGGACAGCAATAATCAGGAATCAATACAATCAAGGTCCATACCTGTCCCAGGATACCAAATGGGAAAGTAACAAAATCACAATAAACACCACAAAAAAGAGCCAAGAGGTCAGCCCTTTTTTTGCCTTTGCCAGTCTGAAGTTAAGTGATTGAATCAGTCATTTAAAACATTTTCAGTTGAAATAAAGTTGAGTTGAGTTAATGCGCAACATTCCAGTCAACAATGTTTCAGTCAAGGGTAACCAAGTGAATTAGAGCTGTCACATGACAGCGTAACTAGACTGCAACCTTTTAATTGAGAGGTGTGACAACCTTAGATTATATATGTATAGGAAGCTTATGGATAAATATTGTAGAAGAGAAACATATTTTATGGTCAACAAACATAAATGACAACTATGGGTCCGATGTTGTGGAATGAAAGCTAACCCTGCAAGGTATCTATGGATATGTACTTGACTTTGACCTCTAGCCCCACCCTAAGCAAAGACCCTGGGGTCTAATGCCGTAGAAAGAAAGCTAACCGGCATAAACCCTACAAGGTAACTATGGTGTAAGTATGAATGCATTCTGACAAGGACTTCTAGAGAACTTTAACGCAAAAATCCTACCTTTTGGATATGTGCTTGTAGAGATTTTGATCTCTAGCCACACCCCCACCCCACCATGACCCTGGAGTTAGATGTTGTGGAATAAAATCTAACCCTGTATGGCATCTATAGTGCAAGTATGGACGCTTTCTGACAATTGGTTGTCAAAGATAAAGTATGGACTTCTAGAAAACTTTAACCCAAAAATCCTATCTACTGGATATGTACTAGATTTTGTCCTCTAGTTCCATCCTGAAGCATGGACCCTAGGGCCCAATGCCGGGGAATGAAAGCTAACCCTACCAGGTATCTATGGTGCAAGTACGAATGCTTTCTGACTAGTGGTTGTCAAAATATGGACTTCTAGAAAACTTTAACGCAAAAATCCTATCTTTTGGATATGCACTAGAATTTTACCTCTAGCCCCATCCCCCGGCATGTACCCTGCGGTCAGATGTTGTGGAATAAAAGCTAGCCCTACAACGTATCTATGCAGGGATTTTCTCAACCTTTTTGGGAAAGGGCCCTAGGGCCTTTTGCTTTCGGAAATTTTCGTCATTTTAACCGAAATTGGGAAAATTTCTTTGTTCATTTTTATATCATTTTCTTAAACAGGGACCCTAAAACTGCATTGAATCACTCTTATTCCTGATTATATGCTTTATTTTGGTTAAAAGTTCATTGAAAATGAACGCAATTTGTTAACTATATTGATTTACATAAAAATTACCTTCTGATTGGGATTTTTTTTGTTCAAATTGGGAAAAAATGTAGGCATCTGCCATTGGGACAGGGGCCTTATAACGGCCCATGAGACACCCAAAAAAAATCCCTGCTATGCAGCAAGTATGAATGCTTTCTGACAAGTGGTTATCAAAATATGGACTTTCAAAATCTGTATTCCTCTAATTATTTACTATATTACATTATTTGGAATCAGCTGAATGATGAGTTTGAACTTCCAACAGCTAGTGTCAGAATTGACATGACTTCATACCTTAACATACTACCCTTTTTCAGGGGCAAGTTGGACACCTAAATATTTAGTTTCAGGGGCCCAGCCAAAAGTTAAAGAGCACTTGGCTTATGGGCCCCTGTTAGTCATTTCACTGCTGCAAAAACTATTATCTACTTACTGTGTATCATGACATTTTTTTTTAACATTTCAATTTGAATTGACAAAAAATAAAAAAAAAACAGCAGAGATAAATTCCAAACCACACTTTTCCTGGGTAAGATTGACTTAGCAGTTTTTCTTGCACATACTTTTGCTTGTAACTGACCACAACCCATCTTGAAGCAAACGATCAGCCGAAGGAGAAGAAAGACCGTTGAAGATATTATGCAGTAATACATGCTACCAACTTCACTACAGGATGCAGTTTAAGAACAACTCTCGATTAAGGACACATAAGGACATGAGTAAAGAGGAGTGAACAATTAAGACCACTCACTCAAAATACGAGTAAGTCCCAAGGAAACTTTCGAGACCTGTTAACCCACCTGAATGAACTCATCATACAACAGAGCCTTTTCTCATATGTGTTGGGTCTTTTTAAGTTGTCATTCAGAAGCCACTTTCTAAACTTGCACACAACCCTGTGAATAAATGTATAAATATTTTTAGCAGTATGAGATGTGAGATATGACCTGTTTACAAATGACCCAGATTGACACATGATTGACCTTATGGTCACTAGTAAATATTGCAAATAGGCATATGCTTAAATAAAGAGTGGGATGGAGCCATGGAGTGGAGTGTTTCTGGAATCACATTTTTGGATTTAATTTAGCTGACTCCAGTTTGGATAATAATCATTTATGGATGCAAGTTTGCACATGCTTGATACATCAACCAACTTTTTTGAGATTTCAAATTTTTAGAAGCTGCTTCCATTGTTTTTACCCACATGCTCTATATTTATAATTGTGATTCACCTGTATGCTTTTCTATGCCAGTGTGCCCAACTTACTTTCAAGTCTGGTGTCACACACAGACAAATTGCTTCAAGATTACAAGCATTTTGAAATGCTTACACTTGTTTGGAGATACAATACAATCAGACCATTTTCAGGAATTTTATGACCTTTGGCAACTACTTCAAGTCAAGTGTGTGTGTAGGGCCAAAATGTTGCTAGCATGTCGCTGTAGACTTTATCGCTTTTAATTTGATATGCAACATGATCTCTTTCAAAAAGAACTGTTTTGACGTTTTAACGCCAACTCAGGGTCAGGCGACAACCCGACCCAAGGGTCCAGGGTGTGAGTAAGGGCAAATATTTGCATGTACTGTGTCATACGTTTCACTTACTATAATTGGTATGCAACATGCCTCACCCCAAGGTCACCAGTTTGACCCTAGGATGAAAATTTCACTTGCATTCTGTTCTGCTCGTCATCCCCGTCGATTTGATATGCAACATGACCAACTTTGAAAAATAAATTGACCCCCTGGGCACCCCAAAGTCCCACCCCTAGGGCATGACTCAGGCGACATAATTAATTCATGTCTGATATGTTTTGTATCTTTCATTTGCGAGAACACACACAAAGTTTGGTATAAAAATCTTTGAAATTGACATGGTAACCGAAATTTAATGAAAAAAGTCAATAAGCAATACTTATTAGATAAACCCCGCACAGTAAGTCTTGAAAACAAGATTTCAGTAGAATCTGTGAAACTTTGATCTTTAAGATTGCAATCTGGCACATTTGGTAAGATAAAATACACAAAAATATTCACACCTAAAAGTTCTCAACATCAAAGCTTATATCTGAAAAATTGTCTCATAGCTGTCTTTTTGTCAAAAAAACAATCTGGAACCAAACACCTTCATGCATCTGTTCAACGTGTCTACAAATGTGAAGGCAAAGTATCAAATAGCTGAATCAAAAGCTGTGGTAGGAGTTGATCGGCCCATGAAGGCACTATCTGTGCATATACAAGCCATATTAGGGAAAAAATGTCTAAGTTTTCACAGCTGTCATTTTGTCAAAAATTATTTTTCAAACCAAACTCCTTCATGCATATGTTCAATGTGTCTACACTGTGTAAGTAAAGTATAAAATTGCTGAATCAAAAGATGTGGTTGGAGTTGATCAGCCCATGAAGCAAGGTTTGCAAAATGCCGTCAAATAAGCATATTTGCCTTTCCAGTGGCAATTACCTGGAAATAATGGGAAATGTTGGCAAATATAGGGAAATACTGGCAAATATGATTTACAACCCTGGAATTTTTACCCTAAACATTTAGACTGGGATTTTCAATAATAGAGGTTATTTGATTCTACTAGTCTACTAGTTTAGTAGTTTATCAGGCTATCAGCAAAATTATCTTAATTTAAAGCGTAAGTCTTATTCTTTAACATTTAATTTTAAAAAAGTGAAATTTAGAAGAGAAAAAAACTGTTAGTACCCGCCAAATTACTCATCAGTAGGCTTGTGCATAGCTACAGATAAGGTTGGGTATTTGGATGAGTGACCCTTATCTGTATCTATGCTATATAAAGCCATACTATAACTCAATTGAAGACACCTTTGTTTGTGGTCATCTGTTTTAAGTTAAAATATGAAGTCAATCATGACATCCTAACGTTAATCCTTGCCTCTGGCTAATCAGTGTCCACTTGAATAAGGTTTGCCAGAGATGTGTTGTTTTAGACAGTTATGACAGGGTCAGGTGTCAAAATTGCCAGATACACAAGTAAATTTTCTTCCCATTTAAAGGTCAAATTAGAATTTACCCTTGTCCTGCTGAACCCAGGGTTGACCCTTGTCCTGTTGAATCATTTTTTGAAAACACTAGATCCAGGTCCCGATCAGCTGGTTTCTTTCAAAAGCCATCTTATCAGGATTAACACTGTTTTCCACGCTAACTGAAAATACAGATTTAAGCTGAACATGATACAATTTGGGAGAAGTGTAGTACATAAAATATTCAGCATGATAAGGGCCAAAGATACTATTTAAAAAAAATATATTTCAAAATTACAGTCTACGTAAGATTCATTTTTGGTTGTTATAACATGTTTAAATGACTCAGTGATTCATTTACAATTTTGGGCTAATGGGTCCTGGGACTCACTGTTTCCCATATCAATGAGTCCCAACTGCAAACTTATGAGTCCAGAACACTATTTTTAATGACAAGTCTGCAATACTATTGCATCATGGGACTCGTTGAAATAAAACTTTGAATTCCAGAGAAAAAATTATGCGCAAAAGATGCAGGATGCGCAGGCAACAAAATCACTGAATGTATTTAAAGGTTATATGCTGATAACCTCATATTCAATATTTACATTTTTACTCATTTAGTTAAATTATACTATTTTAAAGTCAACTTCCGAAAGATATCTGCTGCATTTAATTTTTACAGCTAAAAGTCATCTTTGCCAGTATTCCGCGACAAAAAAATATATTTGCCATTATCTACCATTATTAGCCACTTGAGTCCTATTTGCCATGCTGAGAAATACCGGATAAATGCCACCGGTAAATACAGGGGGTGGTATTTGCCATCCAACCTTGCCATGAAGGGGGGGATGGACAAAAGCCCACTGGGACATAAGCCCACTGGACAAAAGCCCACTGCTTAATTTGGCAGGGTGGACAAAAGCCCACTTCTTTGAAAAAAATAGGTTTAAGTCTTTTATAAAACTGTTAACCCTGATCAGACTGCTCCTTCAGGGTAAGTCACGCCTGCAGTGTGCTTTTACTGACATTATTATTTCTTCTGTATGTTGTGACAAACAACTTAATTTGGGTGTTAAAAGCCATTGATGTCAGTTAAAGCTGCATAGTCTGTAACTTTTGATCTTCTAATTTTAAAAATAATGTTGTTGTTTTTTTCAAGAACACAGTAAAAATACTCAAATTCAGGTAAACATTTTAACATTTTCGTAAATCTTAATAAGTTATCACTATCAAAACAACTGCATTTATGTTAAAATTCAACGGAGGGACGAAAATAATTACCAACAAGAGAAATAAACACCTATTTGATAAGATAATTCACTTTTCAAAACAGTTTTCAGCTGTACTGAACATTTTTATTGTGAAAACATAGCTTAATTCTACTTTTACAAATGATTTAAAAAGAAAATGAAATTTTTCCAAAAATGTTCATAGTAACAGAGTATGCAGCTTTAACAGTTTGGGTCAAACAATCTATTATAATTGGGAAACATATGTCTAATTAATTCAAATGCCCTTTGATCTGGTAGTAGCAATTAGCATGCCCTTTTATGAGAGGTGCCAAACAAAAAGAGATGTTTGAAATTTCAGATTTGAGAAGCAGGGAGATTCTTCATCATTTTTAGGTCCGCGGCGTCTGTCCGTTTTTCCCCCAGGGGGAAGGGGGAGCGAGGGGGTACTCTTATATTTTCATATTCATTTTTTTTCAGAAAACTGAATATTTTTGGATATTTTTTTCGGGTTATTACAAAATTAGACTATATTTAGAGGTCATTTCTATGCATTTTAGGATCTTTTCTAAAGGTCAAGGTACAGAATGGAGGATATTTTTTGGGTAGATAAAATTTCAAACATTTATTTGGGGTGCTTGAAATTCATGATATTTTTTGGGGGTGAACGGTAGAAGCTAGGTCCGAGCCAAAGTTTGAAGAAAAATGAGAGTACCCCCTTGGGGTTTGTCAATCAGTTCAAACCTATCCCTATATACATATAAGTGGGCTTTTGTCCTAGTGTGCTTTTGTCCCAGTGGGCTTTTGTCCTAGTGGGCTTTTGTCCAGTGGGCTTTTGTCCTAGCGGGCTTTTGTCCTACACTCCCATGAAGGCACTATCTGTACATATATAAAAGCCATATTAGTAGGGAAAAAGTCTAAGTTCTCACAGCAGTCATTTTGTCCAAAAATTATTCTTTAAACCAAACTCCTTCATGCATATGTTCAATGGATCTACATTGTATAATTAAAGTATCAAATTGCTGAATCAAAAGCTGTGGTAGGAGTTGATAGGCCCATGAAGGCACTATCTATGCATATACAAACGCCATATAAGGGCCAATTTAGGGGAACATTGTCTAAGTTCTCACAGTTGTCATTTTGTCAATAAAATTATTTTTTTAACAAAACACCTTCATGCATATGTTCAATGTGTCTACATTGTATAGTATTTAATTGCTGAATCAGAAGCTGTGAGAGGAGTTGATAGGCCCATGAAGGCACTATTTATGCATATACAAACGCCATATTAGGGAAAACTGTCTAAGTTCTCACAGCTGTCGTTTTGTCAAACAATTTTTTTAAACCAAACTCCTTCATGCATAATGTTATGTTCAATGTGTCTACATTGTAAAGGCAAAGTATCAAATTGTTGAATCAAAAGCTGTGGTAGGAGCTGATCGGCCCATGAAGGCACTATCTATGCATATACAAAAGCATATTATTAGGGAAAAATTGTCATTCTCATAGCTGTCATTTTGTCCAAAAAAAATTAAACCAAACTCCTTTATGCATATGTTTAATGTGTCTACATTGCACAGGCAAAGTATGAAATTGCTGAATCAAAAGCTGTGGTAGGAGTTGATTGGCCCATGAAGGCACTATCTGTGCATATACAAAAATTTGTCTTAGTTCTCACAGCTGTCATTTTGTCAAAAATTATTTGTTTTGAACCTAACTCCTTCATGCATATATATGTTCAATGTGTCTACATTGTATAGGCAAAGTATCAAATTGCTCTGTTGAAAGTGGAACATAATAGCATATTATAAAGGGTGCTCGGACATTTCGGCCTTGGACTTTTCAGCCCAGACATTTCGACCACAGAAAATGCCGAAGGTGGACGTTTCGGCCATAACCATAAATTTTGGGTTTGGGATGTGTGCATGCATAAATGTGTGATGCATTTCTTAATCTTTTGAAATGAAATATGCATGTGAATACTGACAGTAGATTCAAAGATGCATGATAATAGGAGTACCTGTATGCTGTTTTTCATAGAAACAGGTAAATTATGGAGACTCAGCCTGCATGGTATTTCAGGGCCTGCCCAATCAGTCCAACATAATGACTGACTCTTCAGCGGGTCAAATTCACCAGACTTTTTAAAATAATCTCTGCATTGTCTGTTGGGCCAGGTTTTCAAATCTCTGACAATAATCTGGATAACAGACGAGTATGCCAAATGTGATATGCTGTTGCAATGGATGCAGTATTTAACTCCCCAACAGTTGCATCCTGTTAGCTGCCTCGTGGTAATTCTTCACAAAAGATATCAGAGGAGACCCCAATGTCTGGGAGTTTGATATACAATACATGTGTTTTTGGTAAAAATACCTATAATTGCTGTGGTACGTTAAAAAGTACAATTTCGCTTTTGAGGAAACTTATGAAAGACTCCTTGTTTTATCCCCACACTTCTTAAAAAATGATGGGGATATTGCAATCGCCTCCGTCCGTCCATCACGCTATCTCCTCCTAATCCATTGGATGAAAACCAACCAATTTTGGTGTGTGAGTTGGTCACATGATAATTGATGGGGGTGCAATGGCACATTTTTTTGCATTATCAGCCTGCATAACCACTGAGTCTTTTCGGTGCCTTTGTTCTTAGCTGACTTGAAATTGTTTGATTATTAGTAGTACTTACTAGTATATAAAACTTGCTGTATTGATAGTTTGCTAAAAGCAAGGGCGTATATCTGCAGTCTGATCAGTGCCTTTGCTGTTTTCTGTCTAGAAATAGCTTTTGTCAGGACATGACTAGTTAAAGCCTTTGTGAGTAAGTATGAAGGTATTGACCAATATTTGATCTGAGTCTTCATCTGATACCATATTTTGTTTATACGAACAGCGAAGGCTCTGGCAAGACTTTGCAGATGCACTGGCTCGTCTGAGCCTTCGCTGCTCGCCGATGGAAAATTAAAATACAAAATCATGATACTGGATAACTTACAGTATAAATTGAAAGATTTCATTTTCAAACTTTTTCAATGAAATATTTCCTACTTAAGTACTATATACAAGGCCACGTCAGATCGGGATACGTACACTTTGCATTTATCTTCATGAAATACCTTTTTGCCACCTTGGTTCTCACTCTCTGCAAACATTATTTTATCAATTTTACAAAATATGGACATCTCTGAACATTATGTCGACCAGATGCCGCATGACGTAACACCTGGTCTGGGTCTGCAATGTTCGCCAAGTCTGACAAACTGCAAACCTCAGGAAAAACAAAGAAAATGACCCCATGAAAAGGAATCGATTTGCATCAAAATCAGCCTGGGTTGTCGCCTCTGACCTCGGTCAAATGTTTAATCGAGACCAAAGTATCCACCAGCGAGAACACAGTTATATAGGTATCCTGCAGCATCTGTGGTATCCTGCGGTAGGCCTATCAAGACCCTCCCCACCCATTCATCCAGTATTTCTATACGGTGAAGGCCCCTAACATTGCACACCTAAGCCTTTTAACCTCCATTGGTTAAAAAGAAAGAAACAAAATTGAAAAAGTGTGCCCAGCCAAATAAAGTAATCATTATCCTCACGCTTTTTTAAAAAAGCGAAGGGGATATTGTAATCCCCTCCGTCCGTCTGTCCGTTATGCTATCTCCTCCTAAACCATTGGACGAAATTCAACCAAATTTGGTGTGTGTTACTCACATGAATGGGGCGTGCAACAGCATTTTTTTAGCCCCGCACCCTGGGGCCCTGGGAAGGGGTCAAAAGGTCAAATACCATTTAATTTCAATAAGATTTATATACCAAACTTTGTGTGTGTTCCAAAAATGAAAGATACAAAACATACCAGACAGGATTTTCATTCTGTCGCCTGGGTCATGCCCCAGGGGTCGGACTTATGGGGGCTGGGAGTGCCCAGGGGGTCAAAAAAATTGTTCAAACATGGTCATGGCATATCAAATCGACGGGGATGACGAGCAGAACAGAATGCAAGTTAAATTTTCATCCTAGGGTCAAACTGGTGACCTTGGGGTGAGGTCAAATATCATTAAATTTCAATTACCATGTCAATTTCAAAGATTTTTTATACCAAACTTTGTGTGTGTTCTCACAAAAGAAAGATACAAAAAATATCAGACGGGATTTTCATTCTGGCGCCTGGGTCATGCCCCAGGGGTCGGACTTGGGGACACTGGGGGTCCAAAAATTTTTTTTATTCAAACATGGTTATGTGGCATATCAAATGGAAGCATTTTGGGTCCGAATCGCCGATATTGGGGACGAAACCGTAGACTGTGTCAGCGTCCAATTCTTCGCTTCTACGTGACAGACTTTGTGCATACACTATTGATATGCGATAAACCAGTCTACGAAAATGTCACAGTCAAAATTGAAGTCGTTTTTCTCGTCTGCAACCGAAAAACGAAAAAGAGATAGCGATGACTCTGACGAATCGCAACCTGGGCCGAGCACGCCTAAGAAAACATCAAGTGACATTTATAATGATACTACCAGTATATCCTGTAAGAGATCAGTATGTGACCCTCTCAAATTGAAAATGACCCCCAAAGTCAACTACCTGGGGGTCACAATGACCCCTGAAAATTTTTTTGAAGGGAAAACCCTGATAATTAATTTGCAGTCTGGGTCATTTGAAATTTAGGTCCAAAATTTTTTAACAGACTTTAGCAATTTTTTGTCGAAATCCACCGCAGTTCAGCAGTGAAAGCTTAAATTGCATCAGTCATTTGCAACCACATCCCCCCCAAGGGCCAGGGATAGCGGGGGCATAGCGGGGCTAAAGTATCGTGATTTTGCCTTCGTGGTGTCCCGGTAGTGCCGTGGGTATGCTGGGCTTTTGATTCCCGCCAAAACAGTGTGGGGAATAGCGGTGCATTTTTACCGGGTTTCACCTGGATATAGTGGCTTTGCAGTGTTTTGACAGGATGTTCTCCGGGATATGAAGTATCGCGAGATGCGAGATTTCAAGATGGCGGAAAGACAACAAATCGAGAGTAAGTTGAAGAAGTGTTTTATTCTGGCTGTTTATGTGATTTAGAGTGACAAATAATCAATTTCTATTAAGAAGAATGAATGTCTATTTACAATAGATTGCAGTCATATCAAGTTTATCAGTTGCCATGATTCGGATGGAAAAAATTTGAGGTGAACAGAAGAATGTCACCAGATTCTGCGACTTTTTTTTATTTTATCAGTACCACTTTGTAGTAGGTTTATTGCAGGGGTTCATGATTAAAGGTGACAAAAAATTAAACTTTAGTAAATAGCACGGACTTTTAGCAGGGATTTGACCAAAAAAAGTCCCTGCAGTGCAGATATTTTACCTGGGCTTTGCATATGGAACTAGAACACATTCAATGGCGCGCCACGGCAAATCCCCACGCTCTCGAAGAAATCTAATGGTATTAGACGCTTTGACCCCATCCCAGGTCACCAGTTTGTCGTAGGTTAAAAATTTTCAGTGTATCCTGATCTACTGCTCATCCCCTTTAATTTGATATGCCACATGACCATGTTCAGAAAATTAAATTTTTGACCCCTCCCTAAGGCACCAGGAGGCGGGGACCTAAAAAATTGTGCCGGTGCATATGCTATTCATGTGAGTAAATCACACACCAAATCTGGTTGAATTTCGGGGGAAAAAATTTGACACCACAAACCCCCACGGTACCCCTAAGTCCCACCCCTTGGCATGACCCAGGAGACCGAATGAAAATCACGTCTGATATGTTATATATCTTTCATTTGTGAGAAGATATACAAAGTTTGGTTAAAAAATCTTTGAAATTGACTTTGTAATTCAGATTTAATGATATTTGACCTTTTGGCCCCTCCCCAAGGCCCAAGGGGAGTGGGGACCCAAAAAATGGCACCGGTGCATGTGCCATTCATGTAAAAAACTCACACACCAAATCTGGCTGATTTTTGGTAAAAAAGATTTTTGACCCCCCAACCCCCACCCCTGGGACATGACCCAGGCCGCCAAATGAAAATCCCGTCTGATATGTTTTATATCTTTCATGTATGAGAAGACACTCAAAGTTTGGTTAATAATCTTAGAAATTGAAAATTAAAGATATTTGACCTTTTGGCCCCTCCCTAGGGCCCCAGGGACGGGCGAAAAAAAATGGCCGTACCAACTCACACATCAAATTTGGTTCGATTTCGTCCAATGGCTTAGGAGGAGATAGCATGACGGACAGAGGGAGGAGATTGCAATACCCCCCCCCCCCCCAGACGCTTTTTTAAAAAAGCGTGGGGATGAAAATCAATATCCCCGCTATTCCCCTGCCCTGGGGGGTGGGGGTCGGTTGCCAATGACTGGTGCATAAAGTGAAAACCTTTTGCTGTTTTTCTCTTTCCAAAAGCAACCTGATATTAAAAATAAATTAGAATGCGCAGTAGATGGGGCGTCATCGAAATCCCCCTTAAGTTTTTGACCCTGGGGCATGATCCCGGCAACAGAATGAAAATTCTGTTCAATATGTTTTCTATCTTTTATTTGTGAGAACACACGCAAAGTTTGGTATAAAAAATTGAATTCAACATGGTAACCAAAATTTAATGATATTTGACCTTTTGACCTCACCCCAAGGTCACCAGTTTGACCCTAGGATGAGAATTTTACTTGCATTTTGTTCTGCTCGTCATCCCCATGAATTTGATATGCCACATGACCATGTTTGAAAAAAAATGACACCCCTGGGCAACCCCAGCTCCCCAAAGTCACACCCCTGGGGCATAACCAAGGTGACCGAATGAAAACCCCGTCCGATATGTTTGGTATCTTTCATTTGTACAACACACAAGGTTTGGTATAAAAATCTTTGAAATTGACATGTTAACCGAAATTTAATGATACTTGACCTTTTGACCTCATCCCAAGGTCACCAGTTTGACCCTAAGATGAAAATTTTACTTGCATTCTGTTCTGCTTGTCGTCCCCGTCGATTTGATATGCCACATGACCATGTTTGAAAAAAAAAAATGGACCCCCTTGGCACACCCCCAGCGCCCCAAAGTCCAGGCCCCATACGGCATGACCCAGGCAACATAATTAAAATTGGGTCTGATATGTTTTGTATCTTTCATTTGTGAGAACAAACATAAATTTTGGTATAAAAATCTTCGAAATTGACTGTAATTGAAATTAAATATTTGACCTTTTGACCCCTCACCAACATTTGCTGTTGCACGCCCAATTCATGTGAGTAACTCACACACCAATTTTTGTGGAATTTCGTCCAACGGTTTAGGAGGAGATAGCATAACGGACAGATGGACGGACAGAGGCAAATACAATATCCCCTTCGCATTTTTAAAAAAGCGTGGGGATAATTTTTTTTTTTAAATATTCTGATTTAATTTGGCATAGTCACTTTGGCTAGTGCGCAATGTTAGGGGCCGTGCAATGTACATGACTGCATGTACATCCGTCCATCCATCCATCCACCAACCTTTCCACCAAACACGGTTCTTAAATTTCCTAATATAGGATCTATGGCTCCGTGCAACTCTTTGACAAATAAATAATTAAAAATATTTAGGGGTTGACAAATAGCCCATGTGTTATACAAGTATGAGCGAAACCAGTATCGATAGAAAGAAGAAAGGGAGGAAATGGTATTGGGGCGAAACGACCAGGGTTGAAAATGGAGGCGAAACAACTAGAGGGGAAATGTCTTGGGGGCGATACGTCATGATACCTTTTCACAGGAGGGGAGGAGCAACTGAACATCACAAGTATTTTGGGCTAAAGAAACCCTGAATCATGGTTCATTTACAAAACAAAATGACAATGCAACAGTGAATGTTCATCAAATAAATGACTGAATAAATACTATTTGTTTATTACGAAATTCGCCCAGAAACGATTTACAAGTGAACATCCTTACCCTTTTGTAAACAAAACTTAATTATTGTTGTGGGAAAAGAACAATGGTGTAAACTCCATCAAGTGCACCCTGTTACGAAATTATATTCTCGGGACCGCCGTGACGTCACAGCCTTAGCGACACAGGTAAACAAATGTACCGCGGTGATGTGAACGGTGAATTTTAACATTACGGGTAACGGGAAAATGATGAAAAATGGGCCGTATTTATTCAAAATCACCGATTTCTTCATCAGTCTGCGCTTATTTCGAAGGGAATACATTGTCTTTTGTCCCGCCACGATTATTTTCATTATAATAGCACCGATTTTTCACAAATTATTGAAAAAAATCGTGTGTGGATGGGGTGAACGGCCATCGGTTTGCGATCATTTAGACGTGAAAGAAATGAGTGTCTCTAATATCTTAGGAGCTTTAACACATTAAAACGGTCTTTAAATTCCATATACCTTGAGATATTATCAAATTCCAGATAGATAAATGACTATTTTGAATCTAAATTCTGACACATCACACCTCCAAGTTTGACACTCAACACCTTTAATTGGTACAATATGCAGCCTGTCTCTTCTGTCTAGTTCTTTTTTTAGTAGTACTCCACTTATTTTACAGAATGCCAATGGTTTTTATTTCAAAAAAAAATTATAATTTTCCGAGGTTCCAGAGGGGCTCGAACATTTTTTCCAGGGGGGGTCCAACTTTTTCAAGGGGGGTCCAATTGCTTATTCCCTATTGAATCCCATATAACTTGTGTTTTTCCAGGGGGTCCGGGCCCCTTGCCTGCCCCCCCCCCCCTCTGGATCAGTGCATGCAATATTTTGCTGTGAAAAAAAGTTAACAATGAGAAAAAGTTATCAATTTTGACCCCCCTCCCCTGGGTATTCCTAAATGTATACATGGTGTCTGGGAAAACAACCATAGTGGCCTGACCAGGATCCAAATTGTTTTTGAATTTTTTAATGGGAGACAGTGACTCAGTGGTAGAGTGCTTGACTCAAGACCAAAGGGCCACGGGTTCGAGCCTCACTGGTGTCACTGTGTTATGGTCCTTGAGCAAGACACATTATCTTAGCTTAGTACTGGTTCAACCCATGAAGGCTCGTCAGATCATTCTGTTCAGGCCTGGTTGGGGTCCAAACTGTTTGCAAAGATTATCAGCAGATGACAATGTGAAGTTGAACCGATGTAATTTATTTTTGCGCTAAACCTTTACATGCTGATAACGCTTTCAAACAATTTGGACCCGGATCAGGCCTGACATTCTGTCCAGACCTTACAGGGGTCCAAACTGTTTGACACTTTAGAGGCTATGACAAGTTGACCCGATGTATTTTAACTTTGCATTAAACCTTTACCTGACTTTGTCATCTGCTGATAACCCTTTGCAAACAATTTGGACCTAGATCAGGCTCGACATTCTGCCAGGGCCTTATCGGGGTCCAGACTGTTTGACACTTTAAAGGTTATGACAAGCTGAAGTTGAACCGATATATTTTAACAATGCGTTAAACATTTACATGACATTGTCATCTGATGATAACCCTTTGCAATCAATCTGGACCTAGATCAGGCTCGACATTCTGTCAAGGCCTTATCAGGGTACAGACTGTTTGACACTTTAAAGGTTATTACAAGCTGAATTTGAACCGATATATTTTAACAATGCGTTAAACATTTACATGACATTGTCATCTGCTGATAACCCTTTGTAAACAATTTGGACCTAGATCAGGCTCGACATTCTGTCAAGGCCTTATCGGGGTCCAGACTGTTTGACACTTTAAAGGTTATGACAAGCTGAAGTTGAACCGATATATTTTAACAATGCGTTAAACATTTACATGACATTGTCATCTGATGATAACCCTTTGCAATCAATCTGGACCTAGATCAGGCTCGACATTCTGTCAAGGCCTTATCAGGGTACAGACTGTTTGACACTTTAAAGGTTATTACAAGCTGAAGTTGAACCGATATATTTTAACAATGCGTTAAACATTTACATGACATTGTCATCTGCTGATAACCCTTTGCAAACAATTTGGACCTAGATCAGGCTCGACATTCTGTCAAGGCCTTATCAGGTTCCGGACTGTTTGACACTTTAAAGGTTATGACAAGCTAAAGTTGAACCGATATATTTTAAAGCTGCATAATCTGTAACTTTTGATATTTTCATTTTAAAAATAACATTTCTATTTTTCAAGAACACATTAAAAATACTAAAATTCAGGTATACATTTTACCTTTTTCGTAATAATTAACAAATTATTAGTGCCAAAACAACAGCATTTATGTTAAAAATTAACTGTCTAGAATTATTGGAGGGACGCAAATAATTACAAACAAGAGAAAATACACCTGTTTTTATAAGATAATTCACTTTTCCATGCAGTTTTCAGCTGTAGAAATTAGATTTATTGTGACAACATAACTTTATTCTACTTTTACAAATGATTTAAAAAGAAAATATTTTTTTTCGAAAAATGTTCATAGTTACAGAGTATGCAGCTTTAACAATGCGTTAAACATTTACATGACATTGTCATCTGCTGATAACCCTTTGCAAACAATTTGGACCCAGATCAGGCTCGACATTCTGTCAAGGCCTTATCGGGGTCATGACTGTTTGACACTTTGAAGGTTATGACAAGCTGAAGTTGAACCATGCGTTAAACATTTACGTGACATTGTCATCTGCTGATAACTCTTTGCAAACAGTTTGGACCAAGATCAGGACCGACATTCTGTCCAGGTCTTATCGGTGCCCAGACTGTTTGACACTTTAAAGGTTATGACAAGTTGAACAGATATATTTTGACTTTGCGTTAAACCTTTACTTGACATTGTCATCTGCTGATAACCTTCTCAAAATATTTGGACCCAGATCAAGCCTGACATTCTGACATCAAAAGTCCATACCCATAATGTACTCACTTTGCACTGAAAGTTCAGGTCAGGTCCTTTCAGTAACCAATATTCTCTTCTGTCTGTCTGTCTGTCTGTCTGTCTGTCTGACTGTCTGACTGTCTGTCTGTCTGTCTGTCTGTCTGTCTGTCTGTCTGTCTGTCTGTCTCTCTCTCTATCTATCTATCTATCTATCTATCTATCTATCTATCTATCTATCTATCTATCTATCTATCTATCTATCTATCTATCTATCTATCTATCTATCTATCTATCTATCTGTCTGTCTGTATGTCTATCTATCTATCTATCTATCTATCTATCTATCTATCTATCTATCTATCTATCTATCTATCTATCTATCTATCTATCTATCTATCTATCTATCTATCTATCTATCTATCTATCTATCTATCTATCTATCTATCTATCTATCTATCTATCCGTCTATCCATCCATCTGCGACACCCTCATTGACTGACTGTTTTGAGTTATTATTATTATTCAGATTAATTGTCTATGCTTTATTGTCTATGCGTGATTAACATATCAGTACTGAAATGTTCTTTTGTTGTCTAACAGTCTTGTTGCTTAACTGTTGACATAATAGTGCCAGCGGATACCCGTAAGTTACTAACCATGTAACTGCAAAGACCGATATTTCTAAGTGTTTGTCATTATTATTTGGGTAGCTAAAACTCTGTATTTTCTTGTCTTTCATCGTGTTATGCTTGTTGCAACCTATTGCAAACTACGATTTGGCCATTATTGAAGATTATCTTGCGGGAAACGCAAAAATTAAAATATCGATAAAAAAACAAAATGGCGTCGTTGTCATATTCGGCGAGCCTTGGCAACTGTTGCTAACCGGAAGTGCGGTCCCGAGAATACCATACGGATAACAGAGTCACGAGCCATGCACGGCAATTTCATAACGGTCAGTTGAAGATATCAGCTACACTACTTTTCTAGAAGAAAAAAGAAAATAATATTACCACTTCGTCTATACTGTACTGGGCGTTTGTCAGCTTTGTTTTCTTCTTTAGTAGGTTAGTTCTTGTCCTAAATTCTGGATTTTCATGTTTCCCCGCCATACCAGAGGAAAGGGAGATAAGCCTAATTGCAGCGGAAAATACCGAAATATCTTATTTAACAGAGCGACGAAAACTACCGAGCAATTATCGTGATGCCGATTAGATGCGATAGTGTTTGACCAATAGCAGGCGCCCATACATATTTAAGTATTATCTGATTGGCTCCTACCATTAGGCATTTGAGCGATCTCAAAAGCTCAGCTGATTGGGAGACATGATTGTGAAAAAAATATATTATTTTTTGTAAAATGTAAGAGGTAAAATACCACTGACCATGGCAAATCGCCGAAATCAAAATCACTTTATTACAAGCTGCTTCAATTTTTTATTTTTTTTTATTATTTTAAGTATAACAATTATTATTATTATTATTGTTATTATTATTGTTATTATGATTATTATTATTATTATTATTATTATTATTATAAAGCCTTTTTATTACAAAAGAAATTAATTTGAAGACTTCATCTGACAGAATATTCGTACTTCATTCTCACACCGGATAGGCGATATTCGAAAACGTTAAAATGATCGTCGAACGTAGATCAGAATAGTTAGAAACAGAGTTTTTTATGGTTATTTGTCGTCCCACTAGTGACAAATGGCAATCGAAAACACTGTTTCTACCGGTTTTGATCCGCGTTCGTCGATTGTTAAGGTCGTTTTCGATTGTCGCCTATCCGGTATGACTCTGTGACAAAGGATTTTGAGACGGTCACAACGGGATATGCGATAATCCAAAGGTGTCAGATAATCCCTGAGGCTAAATGTCTTATCTTGAACGCAATGAAATGATGTTACGGGGTTTACTGCATAAACTGTCCTTCTACTAAAAACTTATGCACATGGTTGTGCATCAGATACCCTGACTGATCTCAGTCTTCGTGCACCGAACACATATCTTGCTAGTTTTGTCATGCGGCTTCTCGTCAGGGTCTTTACTGTTCGGTATAATAACCTATTTCAGTCATACTACATAAACTGTCACTTCATGGGCAGATGCTCAGACTGCGCAAATAGTTTCGTTTGAAATTCTACTATTGTTTAAGCTTTGGCAGCTGGGCAAGTATTGTAAAGGCCATGCATATATTATGCCGAAGATTCCTATAAATGATTAATCTGGAAAAACGTACCCCGCATAAGCAACAGTGTAGACCCAGATACTTCATATCAAGAAATCTCTCCGGGCATGTATTGTTAGCAATATTTAACACTTAAATAAATTGTGAACTTATGATAGAATTTTTACTGAGGCCATTTAATTCTTCGGGGAATTTTCAACTTGAGCGAACGGCAAAGGTCCTGGTGAGATTGCACAGCGCAGATTGCTATTCTCAGAATGCACAGATTTAAACAAATCCCTTCACACCGGCCTGATCGGGACCAGTAAGAACCAGAACTGACCAAAAACAATTTACAAAAGGTAACGCTATTTCAGCAGCAAACAGCAATCGGGCTGATCAGACTGCGCAGATAAACTATTATGCGCATTTGTTGTTCGCATATGGTTTACTGAAAATTCATGCACCTAGGGAGTGAAGACAAGAAACTGCCATTAACATGTAATATATGCATGGACTGACCTGCTCAGTCGTTTTATGATGTGGTCATTTTAACGTTGACACAGCGGGTACTCAGTGGGAGTTCGCTCATCTGCTGATAAGGATCTGGCCTATGGCGACTGATCTCATGAATTTTGGTGCATTTTTCTGTCTGCATTATATTTCTGTATTATATGTATTTTTTTTAACTTGAAGCGAATACGCTGATCAGACCTTTCTGTCAAACTCAATGTCCTTTACCTCGGCCCAGTGATGTTTTCTTATATAGGTAACAGCAAATGATGTGGGCACATGTACTCGAAGAACTGTCTCAATGAGACGGTTCTTTTGAGCGCACAAAGCGAATGTTGAAATGATGATAAGAAAATATTCACAATATTATGCTGGATTTTTTTTTCGTATTATCTACACCGCGAAAGAAAATAGAGATATTAGGTATATTGGCTCGAGTCTAGACCTATGATTCTATACCGAGAGAAGACTCAGATCAGGCTTTGCATCAACATTACTGATACGGGTAAACATGAAACAAATGTAACATTTTGGAATACATTATTGCTTCTCGTATCATATAGATACTGATCAAATTAAAGAACGTTCTGCTGCGTGACCACTCCATTATAATTCTATCGATTTTAGCTTGTTCCCGTGATGGCTCGCATAAAGTTTCAGCTAAATACGACTTGTAGTTCTTCTTCAGGAAGAGATGTGGAAAATGAGAAAAATTTAAGGCGTACGGACGACGGGCAACTGGTCATACCATACGCAATAAAACATCATAATAATAATGGGCATCGCCGCGAGAAAACCTGTCTTCCGGGTTTCCGACAAAGCGAGACTCAAACCAGTCTCCTCAGCTACAGACACTAGCTAGTAAATTGAAATTTCGCTTGAAGCAAGTTTACATATGGTACTTTCCAAAAAGCGAATGACAAAGGCGCTGACCAGACTGCGCGGATGCGCAGGCTGGTCTGTGCCTGTGCTATTCGCAACACCCCGAAGACAGGCTTTCTCGCGTCGATGCCCATATAAACAAACTTACCCCTAGCCAATCCTTGATGTCTGAGAAAATGACGTTTCGTGAGGTTGCAACGAGATCACCAGTAGCTATCAAACTGTCTTTTGAGTTAATTTCACACTCCTTGGTATCACTGTCAAAGTTAAATGACAAACAATTCATGTTCTTTTCACACCTGTGGACGCATCTAGATATGCTTTGCACCTTCAACTTTTCAAGAACATGCCCTTTTAATGTCTTACCGGTGTGTGCAGGATTAAGTGGGATTTGAGCACATGACGCAGAGCACGTCCCAATTGATGTACAAAGCACAAATAAGAAAATGGCGATCGCACTCATAATGTAAATTCTTTTGTTATGTGACTGTCGCTATTCCTTTGGTGTAAACAATATTTTTTCAATATATTCATACATGTACTAACGTCACCAAAAACGCCTCGTCCATAACCAGCTTTCTAAGCAATGGCAATGTTCTGCCAGCCAAAAGTGACAGTATCAGGGACTTTTAATCGAAATATCAATGCACAAGTGATTTATCGATTCGTATTAGCTCATTGACAAGTAAAGTGTACACGTTAGTGTTTTACTTAGCAATTGTAAACAAAGTATTTCATCACTGTCACTTTTGGTTGGCACGACAGTATAAAAGATTTGTCAACCACATACTGTTTATCAATGTAGAGATTGGGCGATGTCGGAAAATGATTATAACTTTATATCAAAGTGTCGTGTTATTCTGATGACGTCATACAGGTCCAACGTACCTATAACGGCATTCATCAATCACTGCTGATGTCAGTTTTAATTTGCACTAAGTTTGTGTCTCTGGTGTTTGGCAACCTATGTTCAAACTTTGAATCATTTTTTTTTCTTAAGGCCATACTTACGACCAACAACTTTTTATAATTATGACTTCATATTTAAGACAAAATGCAAGGTCATTTCCGGGAACATGTCACCTTTCTCGTTTCAGCTGAATAAAGGCAGAAATGATAATGCAGTAAGCTCATGCCTACCTAAAACTTACGCCATTGGAGATTATATATACTGACGTCAAGAAAAAACGCCTCATCTAAAAATAAACGTGAATATCTCTTAGACTGATCAGACTAAAGTTATGAATTTTAGTGCATTATAACATTTTACCAGTCAAGCGTATCCCATGAAAACTAGATTGCTGAAAGAATATTTGAGGCTGAGAAAACGACCTCGGTTTGAGACAGGGGTCACCATTTCGTGCGACACAAGATTTTAGCCACATTTGCTTTGTTTCTAGACACAATCCGTTGACAGGAAAACGTGTTTTACCATTGTAAAACAGTCTCTATTTTACCAAAAATGCGTTTATAATGTTCAGACAATGTTTGTATGCGTCTGCTGAAAGAAACAACTTACCCCAACCACCTTTTCGCCATGCATTTCAGTAAACTTAAATGTCATGACTCTGCAAAGTGGATGAAAAGATTGTTACGAATCCTTTGCAAAAGTCTTAAGGCTTTAACCAGCGACGATTGCGGAGGAAACGCAATCTGGCACGTGTTCCAGACGGCCGTTTTGGATGACGTTAACGTAGACCAACGACTGCCATTGGGCGTTACAGTTTATCTTAAATAACGTAATTTTATGTAGGTATATTCTGTGTACATTATCTTATGTACCACTTTATCATTTTTTTCCATTACTTAAAGGAAAACGAGAATGTTGGCAAGTTTCGTAAACGGACCTTACATTTTGTCCTTAATATGACGTCATAATTTCACAAAGTTATTACTCGCAAGCACAGCTGTTTGAAAAAATTATCCAAATTTGTTCTTTGATTAGCGAAACATTTGCGGCACAAACTGGGTGCAAATTCAAATTGAAATCATAATTGATCGATGCACAATGCCGTCATGTGTACGTTGAGCCTGTATGACGTCATCGGAATTACGCGTCACCTGCATATCAAATAAAAGTCATTTTCCAACATCGCCCAACCTCTACATAAAGAAGCAGTGCGTCACTGTTTATTTCCTTTAATCATCGCTAAGAAATCAGTGATCATGAGTGAGGCGTTTTTAGTTGACGTCAGTATATATGTCATGCTGAATGACCAGGTTATGGTAAACGTTTCAAAATGACCATCTGCTACAAGAGCCAGAGTGCGTTTCCACAACAATCATTGCTGATTAAATAATTTATAGACTTGCAAATATCCATAACTATAGCGTAAACCCCTATGCTACGACACAAAATTTAATTTTTACTCAAATGCCCTGCAGAGAAAAAGGGTTGGAAAGTCCTCTCGTCCAGCAGAAGCATAACGCATTTTCTGAACATTATAAATGCCTTTTCTGTAGTAAAGATACGTTTTAACAAAGGTAAAACTAGTCGCTCTTGTCATATTCATGACCCCTATCCCAAACGTAGGCTGTTGTCTCAGCCTGGAATAGACATAAAGCAATAATTTTCAGGAGATACGACTGATTGATAAGATGTTTTAATGCACTGAAACTCACACCTTTAATCTGTTTATTTTGTTTGTTTTGTTGCTTTACGTACCAAGCCAACAGCTATGGTCATGGCGGGACGGTTAGTCCGTTCACCTAACCACACCTTTTCCTGGGCAGGCTTGAACAAGCAGTTAACCAGTACTTCGTGCACACACTTTCGCTCGTGACTGACAACAACCCTTCTTGAATGATTCAGCGGTAGGGAGGAGGGGAGGAGAATGACCATAGAAATTATTTCATGATCAATCTCCACGAAAGTATGGGACCGGGCCGGGATCGAACTCGCGACCCCTGGATCTGCAGTCAGACTCGCATCTGTTTAGTCTAAGAAATATTCATGTTAATTTAGAACTAGATGAGGCGGGGTTTTTTTTATTGACGTCGGTATTTTAACATTGATTGCTTAGGGAGATACTATAAACAACTTAATCCATTGGTTATCGGACAGTACATAATGCCAACCCTTAATTCCATAATAACGTCTTTTGACGCCTTTGAAATATCATGTATTTGAAAGGTGGCATGTTCCCGGAAATAACCTTGCATTTTGTCTTAAATATGAAGGGCGTCACGTTATCATTTCAAGAGACCCGAAGTATTCATGACTCCATGAACATTCCAAAAATTAAATTTATTGCTTATATTTACATTTTATTATATATGTAAATATCTAAAATATAAAAAAAATGAGATAAACCAGTTTTGTTTTCAAAATATAATCGTGTTATCGGTTTAGTCAGAATTTAAAATGTAAAAGCGGAACAGCCAGCTTGAACACGGACAGCCAATGGAGCAAGCAAGAGGCTGGTTTTGCACGTGCGACTCAGATGTGACTCGCTCTCGAACACAACACCAGTATCACTTCTGGCGAATGAGTTTGATGTTCGAAGCGTATTGCACGGACAAGTGAGCTTGGAGCTGTAATCAAATTTGTGTAATTCATGAGACTATAAACGGTTTCAAAAATCTAAAGATTCATTAAAGTATTGCTTCGAAAATGTAAAAAAAAATGAAATACGAAACGATCTTTAGCAACTTTCATATAAAAAACACAAGTGTAAGTTTATGTAGAATGCCTTACATGACTTCTAATGTTTTATTGAATTTATTAATATAGTTGAGGAAAAGAGATAAAATGCAAGGTTTATTTAGCATTTATCTCTTTTTTCACGACTTGTTTTATAAACTCAATAGTACATGCGCATGAATGTTAGATTGCGTCTGTCACATGACAGTAAACGTACTTAAAATCGCATTTTTGGCGTGAAAAGGTCAACTTTTGCCACTTTTTATGCAATGTTATAATGAACGTCACAACGTAACGTTAATAAATCTGTAAATCATTGGTGGTGTATATATTTTATTGTATGGTGTTATATCACTCACGCACACGATACCATGTGATAAAAGTTTTAACAGATCCCTTTCATTTTGTTTCCTCTGGGTAACAATGCACAGAAATAATTCTAGTAAATCGTCCAATTCTTAAAGTTTTTTTTAAATTTATATTCTAACAGAGATATATTTCAGTCAACTGCCAGCCAATTCGATTTGTAGAGGAATTTTTTATCATCTAGAAATCCATTGCCTTGCCTTAAAAAGATTTCCGATATAATTACTTAATTTGTGTATGGTTTTTGTTGAGTTGATTGATTGCATAATAATTAATTAATGCCCATAATATCAATAGGACAATTTTTCTGACAAACTTAAACATGTAAAAAATGACGTGTTTTCCTAGCTCTGTCAATACTTAATGCTGCGTTCCCACTATCACGATCAGCTCCACGCCATGATTGGGATCGCGGTCTGTATCGTGGACTAATCGCGGCGCTCGTATCATCAGCTCATATCAAATCTCGATGTCAGTTGTGGTAATCGTGTTGATCGTAGAACATTATTGGACAGTCCAAACTTTTTTTACGATTAGCACGATTAATTTTTAATCGTAATTTTTGCATCAGATTGTATTGCATCGTAGCAAATCGCCACACAGCGTATCTAATCGTGCTTACAAATCGTAGTATACATTTAATCGGGATCGGTCATGGACAAGGCAAATTGAGATGTGCTGCGATCTGGTACGATCTGCTCCGATCTTTGACGCTCTTTCGGGGCTCTTTGCTCAATGCCTGTCACGAATTACTTGCGCACGAGCAGGTATGACTTGATATGAGAAAATGCGAGTCGAATCGATTATCAAACTTTGTTCACGGATGTTGGCGATCAGTTACGATTTCATGCGCCCCTTTAAATAAACCATGAAAATTATGATGCGATTCATATAGGGATCTAAAAGAAGGTGAGCAGGACTAGGAAGTGCCACAATCACAGACTGCAGACCAACCCACAGCAACGTGAGGAAGAGAACTCGACACAGAACACAGCCAGCCGCAACATAATTAAAGTAAAGCAACCAGATCGATCGTTCCCAGCTATATGATTGCTAAACTAAAAAGGGCACCAAACAAACAATCTCCCCCCCCCCCCCCTACACACACACAGTTGGAGCAACAAATTTTAAAAAGTTAACTGTTCAGGTTATTCATAAAAATAAACTATTCTCAACAGAAGAATCAATAAAGATGCAAACAAAGGTAAAATGAGGAGCACGAAACTAGATATTACTTTTGATTATGCATATTGTTGGGACTTTGAGAATCCACTCAGCCTTAAAATGGCTGCCCTCAATAGCTTTTATTTCTCTATTATACAAACATCTGTCACTTTCTTATTTTTCATTCAATTTTGATTGGGCTTTTGCATATTGCATGATCAGGGTGGGTAGTCACGTGGTTTCTGTTAGGATATAGTGCGACCAGCTAACAGAGACTGGGCGTGTCAGACAGAGCGCTGTCATACACTGTCAAATAAGACTAGTCTACAGTAAATCGGGTGTAATAGCCTATGTACGCTTTACTCTTGCAATCAACTGAAGCGCAGACGACAAGGGTGACCAACTCTATACATAAGCATGCCTGGTCAACGTTTATCTTTAGTATGCTGCTTGGGACCTGCTGCATTTCATTTTCCGGGATGGATATGTTATGAAAGTTTTGAGGGAGGGGAGGTTTGCACTTTCTTCAAATTTTGTCTGTATGGCAAAACTGGTTTGATTTTTAAGCCTGCTATAATAATAATAATAAATTACCAATTAGAATTCAGCGGGACAAGGGTTAAGTACCTGGATCATGAGAAAAAGGCATACAAACATGAGATTATATCGCATATCCGAAAAAAAAAGCCTCTAATAATCCCTCATTATGGCGCGTTCAGAGAGACTAGATGTCTAAAAGTTGATCGGGGTCTTCTTCAACTTGCATACTTTGTTTATGCGAAAAGAGAAAGCCCTGGCGAGGTCATGCGTACATGCAGGCTCATCAGAGCCTTCGCCACATGCCGATGTAATAAGGACCATGATCATTTCGTGTGCTGACCAATTTATAGAATTAATTTTTCATTGCGGACCGTTTATTTTATTTTCTTATTCAGTATTATAATTTGAATAGTTAAAATTTCGAAACATTGTCAGAGCGCATATATCTAGACTAGTCAGTCTCCTTGTTATCCAAATTAATTTGAGATGCCTTTTTCTCACAACGGGCTCAAAACCACTACAGGTATACAGGTATTTAGCTATAAAGCGTTTCACAGGTGAATAAATACACTCTGTCTTACCGATTTTTAAATGGAAATGTCCACGGGTGTGTCTTTGCTAAGAACCGCCCAGTCTCTCTTAACTGGACGGACTATACACTGTACGGAAAAATGGCGGACTTCTTTCCACACCGATGTTTTAAGCAAAAGTAAGTAGATATTTCTGCGTGTTTTTTTTTCATCTTTACACCACTTTCCAGCCCCCATTTTTCCCGATCTAATGATGCCAGGATATCCTCATAAAGCTTCTTACTTTGAGTACAGACTCTGTCACAAATTTTTAGCGGCGAAGATCGGGCCTGAATTTGGAAATAAGCTGTACGGACAACAATTGTGACAGAGTTAGTTCTCAAAGAAAGAAGCTTAAAGATGCTATCCTGGTAGCGTTTGATAGGGGAAAATGTGGGCTGGAAGATGGTGTATAACTTTCTGGGTATAGATGAGAAAACATAGAGAAATCAACCTACATTCGATCAGAATGTCTGTACAGTGTAGTCGAACATCTGTACAGTGTATCCAAGCAAAAACCACGTGACTACCCACCCTGATGATTAAAAAGGAGCTTACATTGTAAATTCAGATTCATTGCCTTTGATATTGCTAGTAGTATAGGTTTTGCTGGTTGAGCATGAGTTTCGGGTTCCGGTTCCCTATTGTTCTTTTGTTCTATTGTTCCTGAAAGAATGCGTTATAATCTTAATCCTTTTGTTCGAAACAATGGGTGTTTTCTTAACACAAAGGTGTGATATGCCAATATTGATGCAGCAGAGACAACGAAATGAATTTCTTAAAATAAAGGTATTGATACCGGCAGAGACTGACTACGTACCGAAAAGGGCCTTGATACGGAGATTTGAGCCAGCTCATGAGATAGGCGCCCAGCGAAGGCTCTGGCGAGACTGCACCCGGAGCCTTCGCTGTTCGCGCACGCGCTCACACACACACATACAGTATGGAAGTTGTTGTTGTTGATTAACTATACATATAGCCTCATTGGGTAGATAGCTGCGCATGCATGCATGCACTATGTCAGAATGCTGCGTCGTCGTCGTCGTCGTCGTCGTCGATATAAGTACCATTTTATCATGGGCTGGGGCATTTGTTGTAGAAAATTAGCTTATATGGATGAATTGTTCGGCCGTCTGTCAAGATGGTATGTTTAACACTGTTGGTCATCATAAACGAAGTTTTTGCGTCGCGATTCATACCTGGTCACAAGCTGAGGTACGAGACTGCAGTAGCCCGTGGACATTTAATAGAAATTCTACGAGATTTAGAAGCGGGTCGCAGTACGGAGGCGTGAGAAGCCCAGGCGGAAGGATTCATTTTCCGCGAGGACCAGTGTGCTAAATGAGCGGACAAGGAGACAATGATTATACCACAGAAGTCGCGGGATCTGGCAGGATTTCGCCGTCGCATACGGAGAATAGCGATTGCGATGGTGCGACTAGCGGCCGCTTATGTGGAGCAGACGCCAGTAGCCGAGCTTCAAACAGCGATACCTCGATGCATTCTGTTAGTCGTCGTGATACTGCTAAAGATTGGTTCGAGAAGGAGTCTCTCCTGAAGTTTGTGACCCCATGCAGCATATGCTTTATAGGGATGAATAACTGTGGCAAAACTACGTACATTACGAAAATGCTTGAACAGGCGGAGGGCGTTTTTACTGAGCCACCAAAGCGAGTGATTGTCTGTTACAATATTTTTCAGGATTTGTTTCGTCGTATGGGGGAAACTGTACCCAACATCAGCTTCTATCAGGGCTTACCTGATCGAGCGACGATAGAAGAGTGGTCGGCACAGACACGTGGGCATCTTTTGCTCGTTTTTGATGACTTATATCACGAGCTGATACAGAGCAAATCTGTATGCGATCTTACCATTATGCTAAGCCATCACCTCAACATAAGCTGCATTATGACGTCGCACAATATTTTTATGTGTGCCAAATACTCGAAAACTATATCCACCAACTTGCATTATATCGGCATATTCACGCTTCGCGACAGGAGACATTTATCGATTCTTGGCTCCCAATTTTTTGCCCACAAAAGCAAGGCGAGAAATTTTGTGAAAGTGTACGACTTAGTAAGGAGTGAAAACAGCCTCGGTAATCCCTTGATAATAGACAATAGCCCCAGGTCTACAAATAGAAATTATATGCTTAGGAGCAGTGTGATGCCTGGACAGTTTCCAATCATTTATGAAATCAGCTGAGTCGGATACACTGTCGAGGAATTTAACTTAAAACTTTATGGAATCCCGCCTTGAGCTGTGCGTGCTATGGATCGAGTGAGACGTAATAATATTTTTTTGAGATATCTTGTCTCAATTACAAGCAGTGGCCATCGAAAGTCATTACTAGAGACGGCATCGGCGGATCAGATCACTGCTTTGGCAGAAATTGCTTACAATATTCTCAGTGGAGTATTTGAACTAACGAATTCAGAGCTGACCAGCTTGCAGCGATACAGGAGCGTTTTAAGGAAGCTCGCTTCTAAGCATTTCCGAACGGACGAAAAGAAGACTGCTTTGTTGGGACAAAGCATCGCCGTGAAACATTTGCTTGCTGTGTTTTTTAGTCACAATATAGCTTTAGAGGATGGATTCCGACGGGATCAGGCGGCTGATAGTAATACCGCAGACACAGTACCAGCAGTTAATTCGGAATCAGAAGGCAACGACGACGACGACGACCCCGCCAAAGAACAAAGATGATGAGAATGTCGATAAAGGCGAACAGAATCAGTGTCAAAATGAGGACTCTCGTCTACCTAACGAGGGTCAAATGGGTGTTATCTACGGCGGAGATGACGATCATTACAATGTGGACGACGTGGAGGGGAAGATTTTACAAATCATTCAGTGCAGTTATCCGAAACCGATCATGAAAAAAATGCGGAAACTCTTCCTGTTTATCATTCATTTCGGTAGTGATGTCTTGAACCTAAATCAAAGAGGCAATGTACTTATAAGGGGCCAAATAATCGACCCAAAATCGAACATTCTAGATCTTCTCGAATCGTCTGTATCGGACCAGTTTTCGGGTAGCCCTGCAGGGTATCGAGCTTTTCTGCAAGTTTTGCGAGAAATCAACGTCCCTTCTAATTTTTATGTCAGTGATCGAGGCCCAGGAAAATGGTGCAAAGAAAAACGTGAAGTCGGTAGGTGGAGACCATATTGACAGGCAGCAAGACTTTTATATGGATTTGCCAACATATTATTTAGTTGTTGTTGTTGCTGATGTATATGTACGAATGATCGTTTCTGCAACTGATCATACAGTATACCCTGTGGCTGCGGTTCTTTGGTAGAATATGGGCCATATTGCGAGAAAACCGTCTTCGGGGTTTGGGAACAAGTAAGGCTCAAACTGGCCTGTAAAGCTGCTGCTAGAATTTTGAAATGTTCCATGTAGCAAGTGGAGATCTAATACTTTCCAGGAACTGAATAACAAAGGTGCCGTTTAGACTGCTCGGATGCACAGGCTAGTTGGCACCTTTGTTGATTACATACCACCAAGTCGGTTTTCTCGCGTCGTGACCCATAGTTGAAATGCTGCTCGTGCTTGAAAGTTTTTATACAATATTGTATCCAGCTAAACCATCTTTTTTAGTCATTTTTAAAACTTAAACAAGATGTCTCAATTCAACTTTGAGTAGTCCGTTTCAATAGCGAAAATGAGGATTTCTGTGTACACAGAAAATCAGTTCATTTTAGCCATCGTAAATGTATGAAAAGACAGTTTGGCTGAATGAAAACAGTGTACAAATGAAAGAAAGAAAGAAACAAAAAACACCACATTGATATAGTCTTCTTTTATTTCCCCTGCCCCACCCATTGACATCGTGCACTAATCCGAGCTATATTTACCCTTAATACTTTGTATACTGGAAATCGTTTAATCATCTGCTGATATACTCTTTTATCAAAGTTGACTTTAAAAAGTTAATTCTGTAGTAACCATCTAGAGTGTCAAACAATTTAATCCAGATCAGGCACGACGTATTTGACGTACTGTTGGGCCTGATCGGGACCAATACTGTGACACAAAGTATTAGGTCTTAAGTGTATGCATTAGTTATCAGCAGATGACCTTAGCAGGCAACTTCTTCCGATATCACAGTCTGTGTGCCAAAAAACGTACACCCTGATCAGTTTGCTCCTATAGAAGCAGGCTGATCCGGAATTACTCTATTTGAATGAACATGTCTGATTATTAAGGATAAATCCAAACAGTTTTATATTATTCCCTACTGGGTGAAATTTCTTTCCCTCTATTTATGCCATATGAATTATGCAATCCAATTATCATTGTTTTGGAAGAGTCCATTATTTTATTTTAAAGGTCAGTCACTTTTTCTAATTATGTTTTTTTTTTTACATTTTCTCAGTATGGCAACCAGTGTAGATCCTGGTGGAAAGTAGCTCATCTGGGTCTTCACTGGTTGCAAGGTCCCAATAATTGACATCTAAGGCATTAATGGGTTCAGAAATTGATTGCAAATACAGGGTACCTTAAAATGATCAAATTTTAAACAGGGTGGTTGGTTGTAAAAATTATTTGAGGCGTCACAGGTTATATAACATTTAGTCTTTTGTTTTTGCAAAAGGTGCAGACACTGATGAGATCCACATTCTACTGCATTTCATCCTGGTCTTCACTGTTTGCCAAAGTACTTGCATAATCAAAGGGGTAAGAAATCGAAGCTAGAAAAAAGAAAAAAAGAAAATAGCACAAAGAACACTAAAAACTCATTATTTACACATCCATAGCTCCAGACAAGCCGAAGTATTAAAGCTAGATAGATAGATCTTTTCATTTTGGTCCATATCTTCTGGATGCTCATCAGAATAATCTCAAAGAGAGACGATACTAATGAACATCCATAAGGTATATTGATCACTGGTTTTGGCGATATGAAAACATCAATACTCCTGTTTATCTGGAACTATTACATCACCAAGTCCCAATTCACAGTTCACTGTCATCCACCGTGAATAAAGTCACTGACTCACAGGATGAGTCCACACCCCTCCTTCTCGGTGATCGGGGTAAAGAGCGCAGTACATATGTTCTCTGAGGCTGGTCATCCGTCGATGAAACGTCACCCACTTGGATTGGTTGATGAGATTGCTGGTGTTGCTCTTGTCGTCGTCGTCGTTGCCTCTGAGCCCTCATTCTAATAATCACTACAACACCAGCTCCAGTCACGATGATGCCGACTCCTACAACCAACAACCAGTCTCCAAATGCTGTGACAGCTGCAACTGAAAAAAAAGAGCAAATGTATTACAATGTGTCCGCCCCTGAACCAAGACTAGCTCCTAGGCTAAACTTTAAATCTAGGCTATGAGCAAGTCTTGGTTTATTCGCACCCATTCCAACCTCACACTTTACTGGTCAGCTGCACTGTAGATACAAGTGTTTATTCATTTATTTGTTTATTTATTTATTTATTTATTTATCCATTTTTCTATCTATTTATTTATCATCTATTTATTTCTATGAAGAAGGGTTGACTTCAAGACACGTGGTTGTCTCATTGAAATAATAATAATAATAATAATAATAATAATAATAATAATAATAATAATGATAATTTTCATTATTATTACTACTATTATTATTATTTTCATAAAGGTTGCAACTTACTCGTTATCATCTTTGTCGTCGTCGTTGTTGTTGTTGTCGAGACGGTGTTGTTTGTAGTAGTTTCGACATCGTCGTTGTCGTCATCATCAGCATCACTATCACTGTAATCAGCATCACTATCACTATTGTCATCATCATCGTCATCATCGTCGTCGTCGTCGTTAACTGGTTGAGCTGGTGGTGGTGGTCTGGGTCTTGGTTCCTGAAAAATTAAAATATACAATGTCAGGCTCAAGATGTGAAAGCCCCTTTGGAAAATACACTCTTTTCTCAACAAAAAACATGCTTTTGGATATTCAGAATGACCGTCTCAATGCGACGGTTATTTTGAGCACACAAGTACGTGTTTGAGATTCGGTCTCACCTATTATCTCCAAGTGTGGGTACTCGCAAGAACCGTTTCAATGTGACGGCTCTTATGAGCACCCAAACTCTTATATGAACTGTTAAGAACATAGGTCAAATAATTTTACTACTACTACTACTACTACTACTACTAATACTAATACTAAAACTAATAATAATAAGAAGAAGAAGAAGAAGAAAATTACATTGTTTAGGATCTGCGGTATTCTTGATGTCGGTCCGAAGTTATTAGTACACATACACAGCCCCAGATTTGCATTCGCACTCGTGCAGTCTTATCAAGGCTTATTGAAATGTTTTCTGTTTGAGCGTGTCCTTGAAAAATAAACAACTTACCATTGTCAGTTGAGCTCTTGGAGTCGTCGTCGGCGTCGATGTCATGGAATCGCCCACACACACCACATTATCCATGACAACATACTGATCGTCCCGGAGTCGCAGTTCAGTGTGGTCCTCTCAATTATGACTCGTTGAAATTTGTCAAGTAATCCATTCTCGATGTCCGTTACATAGCCTGGTCCGGTTGTCCTTAAATTTCCTATGCAGCCACTAGCACTAATTCGGGTCCCTCGCACCAACCTACAATCAAAGGTATCCCCGTCACTGGCACATGAACATACATCTAACGTGCTGGGCACGCCACCTTCACATATCCAAACAAACATCAAA